>OZ005736.1:132673444-133873444 GCA_963930755.1 Eudasyphora cyanicolor | reverse complement strand
TCAATTCTTCGTCGATCTGGTTTCCACAGCTTCGCTTGTCGGCTTCAATTCTTCGTCGATCTTAATTATATGTTACTAATCTACTGTATATACGTTACAATGGTTGGTAACGATCGACACAAGTCGTCGTGGTAACGATCGGCCGAAGCTGTCGTAGTAACGATCGACCGAAGTCGTCGTAGTAACGAATCTGTCGTAGTAACGATCGACCGAAGTCGTCGTAGTAACGATCAGACGAATCTGTCGTAGTAACGATCGGGCGAAGCTGTCGTAGTAACGATCGACCGAAGTCGTCGTAGTAACGATCAGACGAATCTGTCGTAGTAACGATCGGCCGAAGCTGTCGTAGTAACGATCGACCGGAGTCGTCGTAGTAACGATCAGACGAATCTGTCGTAGTAACGATCAGACGAATCTGTCGTAGTAACGATCGGCCGAAGCTGTCGTAGTAACGATCGACCGAAGTCGTCGTAGTAACGATCAGACGAATCTGTCGTAGTAACGATCGGCCGAAGCTGTCGTAGTAACGATCGACCGAAGTCGTCGTAGTAACGATCAGACGAATCTGTCGTAGTAACGATCGGCCGAAGCTGTCGTGGGTAGTCCTAAAAAGAACTGTTATTTATTTTCAGCCTTCCGTTTCCAGATGACCGAATTCCAAAAAAGTGGTACAGACCAAGGCCCGACCACTAAAGATGAGTCCCGACTGATTTCGATAGAGACCCCAAAACGAACTGACTCTACCAACCAAACCCTGATATCATATATGCCTGGGTACATAAAGCAAATGAGAATTATCTCCGCATGTACGTTAACGCATACGCACTGAGTATCACTCTATTAGTTCTTGTATTGATTTACCATAACACGTGGCGGCATCGACTAGTAAGCGGTAGTGGTGGGGGGAACTGCCTGTGTGTGTCTGGTTATGCATGCCTACTGTTGATGCGTTTATAAGTACGAGTGTGTATGCCTTCCATTGGTTTGGGCTGGTGATGCGTTTGTGAGTACGAATGTGAATGCTTTTGCATTGGTTTGGCTGTTGGTACGCATGTAAGTACGGGTGTGCATGCCTTTGCATTGGTTTAGCTGTTTGTACGTTTCTGTTGGTTAGACTAGCGGAAGGGGGTGTAGCGAAGATAGATATTAGTAGAAAACATTTCCCAATGTTTGAAATAAATTAAAAATATGTACGTGTTTTGCCACGTTACAGGTCTTAGATCATTCCTTCGATCTGTTACACTTTTGGTCCGTGGCAAATGATATATACCCTTGTATCACTAAAGTGAGGGTACAAAAATATTAAAAATTATGGCAACGGCAGCATTTATGCGGAAGCGTCTCGAAAAAAAGTTGTATTGCGGCGTCCCTCATAACTCGATACCAGATCATCTGAATTTAAAAATATAAATTTATTAAGTTAGATAACACTATGCAACAAAATTTTTGTCCAAGGGATGTGGATAACAGTTTCTGGTGCAATTAGGTGTCACAAACACGAAAAAAATATTAAACAACATTTTTATGGTAAATTTTTTTTTTTAATTTTTTTTTTTTAAATTACAGCTTTCATGGAAGTTACATTCAGTATTTTGACCATAATTTTTCAAGTATAAGCATATATATGCTACAAATATCGCTTTCACGTAGAATCTTTGGTTTAGTAACAGTCGTCAAAAATATGAAAAAAATGATTTTTTTTTTAAAAACACTTTTTCTGGTACAAACAAACCATAAAAAAAAGAAAATGTTATCACATTTTTAAAAAGCCAGCATGCTAACGAAGAAAACACTGTCTATTTGAAACAAATCTTTGGATAGATGTAAAAGTTATGAGCCATTTTGTAAATGTTAGGGAAATTCAAAAAAATCTTGTTTCATATTTTTTCGTTTTTAAATGATGTTTTTGCTTATATTGAATTCGCCATATGTGAGAGAGACATATAAGAGGCATTGCACTTGCATTTTATTTTATGAGGATTGATGTCCGACATTATAAAATTATAGAGAGGGCGAGGTTTTATGGCCGTTCGTAACCCTCCATAAAACATGATATACAATGTGAGAGCTATATTGGATGAGATCCGCTCAGATAGAGGGTCATTCAACAATATTTGTGGTTTTTTATTTATGAGGTTTCCATTCAGTTACGCCTTTTAGGGCATGAACATCCCAGTCGTATATACAGGTAGTAATATTATAAGTACGCAATACAAAGTAAACTATATGTCAGCTACAGGTACTGCAATTATGAACTTTAAACCCAGAATTTATGAATGAAATTTCTTATTAATAAATTATTGTAATTCAGCGCCTTAAAGAGATAAGTCGATTTTCTGAGAAATATTACAAAGTTATATTTCGAAGTAAGAGTAAAAGGCAAAGAACTTTTCAATGTATAAATGATCCCGACAATTTCTGCTACATATGCGGAAAATATGTAATTAAAAAAATCGACGTGCGTTTAGTAAAATAATAGAAGAAATATATGTGTAATATTTTGGTATACGAGTTAAAAATATGAACGAACCGTGGACACATAGTATTTTGTGTAATTCGTGCCATGTAAATCTTACTCGATGGACTAGTGGAAGAAAGGGGTAAGTACTTTAAAATTAATTTATTACAATAATTTGTGAAATAAAACGCTTTAATTTGAGACTTCACGTGCAATTGCCAAAGATTTGGAGACAACCATTCATTCACGATACGGACTGCTATTTTTGTCTAAGTTAATAGATTGGAGTAGAGAGTGTCCAAGTATAGCTAACAGCCTAATAACGGAAACATCATCAAGTTCAACTGAGTACTCAACTCTGAGCGATTCAAGTTTGAGTCAGAAGTCATCGCTTTTAACTCAGTTTCAACTCATTGATCTAGTGAGAGATTTGGAACTGACCAAAGATAAGGCAGAACTACTTGCATCTGGGATGAAACAGTACAATATTTTGGCCCCAGATGTTAACATATCATATTATAGAGTCCGTGATATACCTTACAAACTATTTTATACAACTTTGGATAACGGATGCTTTTGCAAGGACATTCTCGGATTGTTCGAGGAACTTTATCAAACATACAATTCAAAGGAATGGCGGTTACTTGTTGACAGCAGTAAAGAAAGTTTGAAAGCAGTACTTTTACACAACGGAAATCAGAAACCGTCGATTCCCATTGCTCATGCTCTCAACACTAAGGAATCATACGAAACAATGGCTAAATTGATAAAATACATGAAATATGAACATGACTGGAAAATTTATTGCGATTTAAAAGTCGTTGGTATGTTATGCCTCTGGGATAGCCGATATTTTGCCACCTCTGCATATTAAGCTAGGGCTCTTTAAAAATTTTTGTAAAAGCCTTAAAAAACTTTTTCTCTCTAATTTTTAAAAGTTTATTTAAAAGTCTTTCTTTTCAAAAAATCGACGAAGGAGTTTTTGATGGGCCTAAAATAAGGAAACTGATGTAAGATGTGAATTTCGAATCATATTTGACGTCGGATGAAATTGCAGCACGGAGGTCGTTTAAGCTTGTAGTTTCAAATTTCCTTAGATCCAATAAAAGCTCGCAATATGAAACAATGATAAATTATTTGTTAAAAAACTATGAAAATATTGGTTAGGAATATACTTTTTATATTTATGTATATAACACATATGTATGTATTCTTCCTACTTATTTTTCGCTTTATGTATTCCAACAGGTGTAAATATGTCCCACAAAATTCATTTCTTGCATTCTCATTTAAACTTTTTCCCCGAGAATCTTGGCGACGTAAGTGACGAACATGGCGAAAGGGTTCACCAAGAATTGAAGTCCATCGAGCGGAATTACCAAGGCACTGGGATGAAAGAATGATGTCAGATTATATTTGGTTCCTCATTGGAGAAACCGATTCCGAAATCTTCAAACGTCAACAAAGAACTCACAATTACTTCTAATGAAACTTGTTCATGTAACTAAACTCAAATGTACATAATATAAATAAAAGTAATAAATAAAATCGCTATTTAAACAGAAATTTAAAAAAAAGATTTTTTGAAATTCTCTACCAAAAGGGCTATAATTTCTACATTTATCCATAGATTTTTTTCAAATAGGCATTATTTTCTTCGCTAGGATGCAAACTTTTAAAAAATAAAATAAAATAAAATATCTTTTTCGATTTTTTATGTTTTTTTAAATTTTATTAAAAATTTAAACTTTGAAGTGAAAAAAGCGATTTTTGCGAGAGAATATCTACTAATTGGTTATTTTAAATAAAAAAAAAACAAATTAAAAAAACACGACAGCGTTACCTCGTAAATTATGTAAAGAATTAGTGTTAACCAAAAGGATCGGTTCTGTAGTTTTTTAGTTATGAGGGACACGGTCTTTGAAAACATGGGTTGTGAAAAAACGTTTTAAAGTTTTTCTGTTGTACAGAGTCTCATATAAGGCGCGGATGCTTAGACGGCTGTATCTTCGTTAGTTTTTCTCCGATTCACCTCAAATTTTCACACAATATTCTCAGAATAAATAATAAATTTAAAAAATGCAGAAAAAAGTTTATAAACGTTACCAACCCATAAAATATGCACAAATATTGAGAAAAAAGTGACTGTATATTGCAACTTTTTTAAAGGAAGTCACGTCGCCTTATAGGTAATGGTTAAGATTTTAATCATTTCCTTAAGTACGAGTAATAAAAATTTAAAATTTTATTAAGAGAGAACCTAATTTTTAGAGGTTAATTATAGCCCTTTCTACCAAAAGGGCTATAATTTCTACATTTATCCATAGATTTTTTTCAAATAGGCATTATTTTCTTCGCTAGGATGCACACTTTTAAAAAATAAAATAAAATATCTTTTTCGATTTTTTATGTTTTTTTAAATTTTATTAAAAATTTAAACTTTGAAGTGAAAAAAGCGATTTTTGCGAGAGAATATCTACTAATTGGTTATTTTAAATAAAAAAAAAACAAATTAAAAAAACACGACAGCGTTACCTCGTAAATTATGTAAAGAATTAGTGTTAACCAAAAGGATCGGTTCTGTAGTTTTTTAGTTATGAGGGACACGGTCTTTGAAAACATGGGTTGTGAAAAAACGTTTTAAAGTTTTTCTGTTGTACAGAGTCTCATATAAGGCGCGGATGCTTAGACGGCTGTATCTTCGTTAGTTTTTCTCCGATTCACCTCAAATTTTCACACAATATTCTCAGAATAAATAATAAATTTAAAAAATGCAGAAAAAAGTTTATAATCGTTACCAACCCATAAAATATGCACAAATATTGAGAAAAAAGTGACTGTATATTGCAACTTTTTTAAAGGAAGTCACGTCGCCTTATAGGTAATGGTTAAGATTTTAATCATTTCCTTAAGTACGAGTAATAAAAATTTAAAATTTTATTAAGAAAGAACCTAATTTTTAGAGGTTATTTAAACCGCAAATAGCCCCAAATTTCGTGATAGCAGAAACGAAATATTTTTCCAATATACTTAAAACAAACCAAATTTTCATATAAGATTTGAACCACGCGAGTTTTTTTTACGCCACTTTAATGTACAAAAGTATCGATGTCGTTGTGTCAGAGTTCTTTTGTGGAACAACCTTCATAGGAAAAAGTAACTTTATGGATTGTTGCCTTTTTGGTAAACTGTTTGTTACTCCACCTTTTACAGAGATTACAATGGGACAAAAAGAAACCAATTGTAAAGAATTTTGTGATATTTTGTTTGTCATCATCTGCGAGGAAAGGGAAGCAAACAACAACAAAAGTGGAGAAGATATATTATAGTTAATTAAAATGTATTGATCCTGAAAGATAATTTATATACTTTGAACAGGACTGTGGCATTTAAAGAAAAGTTGTTGGCGAACAAGTAAAGAGTGAAGTATTGATACAACAACAGTATTAACCCAGCAAAAAATAAAAGAAGTACTTCCAAAAGAATAACATTATAAGTACTTCCAATTCATAAGTAAGAACATTTTTTCGGCATTTAATGAAGTTCTTCTAAATAACTAACCAAAATGTAATTTCGGAATATAAATTATTAACCCAAGAATGCATAATTTTAATTGGATGTAAAATGAATCTTGTGAAGTGATAAATGTCCAGATCGGAAGGAACATATGTATGAGGGCTATGATATACAAGGTGGCGCAAAAGTAATCCTCCTATCAGAAAATGCTATAAATTTTGCGATTGGCCCCTAATGGCCAGTTCTGTTTTGACATTTGTGTAGTAAACACATGCGAAATACACGTTAATAAACAATGTTACGCTACACTGCTCCAGAACGCGGAATATTGCTGACTATTTATTTGACCAATAATCGGTCGGTGACTTTGGCACAGATTTCCAGGCCGTCCAACGCCTACTGGTGAAACACTGCGACGTTTAGCCGCTCGCCTCGAAGAGACTGGCACAACACGAGATGCTGACAGGCGTGGCAGACCCCGGAGTAGCCGTTCTGCAGAGAATATTGCTGCTGTAGCCGAGGATGTCATGGAAGCGCCGTCGACATCGACCAGACGACGTGCCACGCAAATGGGTATCAGTCGACGGTCTAAACAGCGAATTTTGGTACAAGATTTGAAGATGTTTCCGTACAAAGTCCAGACTGTGCATCAGCTGTTAGCTGCTGACCGCCAATCGCGTCTAACATAACATCGAAAGGTTACTTTTGCGCCACCTGTGTAAAATACTGCGTCTATAGTGCTAAAGGGAAGAAATATATATTTATATGGCGGCTACATCAGAATTAGGGAATGGTTCTGGAAGCTAGTCGACTTTTTCATCAATTAAATTTCGTTTCAGTCGACTAGGTCGATAAATCGGACCTACAAGTCGACTTTTTCATAGCCGATTAAAATAACATAGTCATTTCAAAGTATGCTGATTTTCTTCGAAATATGTTAAATTTTGGAATTGTAGTACACTGGATTGCCATAGAAACTGAGTTTATTAACAACACTTTATACTTTCCAAAAATTTTAATATAGCGTCACCAGAAATGCCCAAGAGCGTAACCCTCAAAAAATGAAAATTCGTTTTTCGTCAAAAAAATCACGATTTTATTCAAGAAAAAAAGACGTAACATCAAGTGCTCGTTTTTGCTAAAGAACAAAAGGCGTAACTCACATTGTATTAGACAGAATGTACAGTATTCATCTATTTAACCTTTGTAGTTGTTCTCTTGTTGCTGTTTTGATTTTTGTAAATCGTGTTTGACACCTATTTTAGATGCAAAATTCTATATGGCAGTCTGTATTTAAATTTTGACTTTATCTGAAGGAATATAGTACATTTCACTAAAATATGACTTCTATGGAGCTTAGATGCTAAATCGGAAGGTACACATCCATGCGAGTATGTGGGGCTATATGTAAATTTGAACCGATATTGTTCACACAGATATTAACTTTGAAAATAAGACACTCTTTACCAAATTTCATGAACATAGAAAGAAAATTATATCTTCTATAGAGGGTATAAACTAAATCGAAGGTACATTCATATATATTACGATATCTGGTTCTAAACTGATATTCAAATAGTTGAGAGATTTTTGATCGTTCGCCATAGACGAAAGAAATACGGATTGTCTTTCAATTTCAATACGAATTGTCTTGTCCCAAAATAAAGATATGTACAAAATTTCTTTGAGATCGGACTATATTTGTGACCTGCACATAGATTACAAGAATACATGCACAAACTGACATAGCTAAATCGGTTCAGAAAGTGATTCTAAGTCGATAGGTATAATAAACGATGGTTCTATATATTTATTCTCATTTTTGGTGTTGGAAACAAATGCATAAAATCATAATAAATTGTACCACAGCGTGGTGTAGGTTATAATTAGATAATATTAAAAGAATTTATGGTAATTAAATATACCATACATACTGTACCACACTGTGGTACTTTACTACTCTCTGAACCGGGGCTATGGAAAACTTTTTTTGTGAGAATGTTAATTACACAATGGACTATGGGGTCACACTTTTTAAGAGCCATCTACGCCATACAGATTAAAGACATCTTCAAATATGCCAAACATACATACATATATATGATCGTTGATATCTTTGGCCAATAGTATATTATTTATACGTTCCCTTCCCTACGTCAACATTTGTATTCCTTTAAAATATGAAATCTCTGGGCCCAAAGATGTTAATAAGAACGACATACATTCATCAAATAAATACAACACCAAAAAAGCAAATCTTACAGTGCTTTAAAAGAGTTGTGCAAAAGTGGTGACAAAGAAGTACTTCCCCGGCGCGACAACCCCTTGTTAAATTCATTGGTGAAAATCCAAACTAGAACAACTACCGGATCATAAGTTGGGGTTTTTTATTGCTTCTTTGGATGCTCTTTTTTTGCTGGGAAGTTAATTGTTAAATCGCAAAATAACGATTTGAATTTAAAGATATTTTACTTATCTCCCTACCTAACTAAAATTCAATATATTTATATTTGGAAACAATTATTGTATTTTCATTTATATAAATTTTATATCTGTGGTTTTCGGGAATAACCGCCTATGTACGAGATTTTCGATTTCGGGATTATAACATATTATGAAATGAATGTGTGATACTGTTGTGTTTCATGTACCGTTCTTGCATTTTGGTATCTTTTTGTAGGAATATTGATATCTTCTGTGCTATAAAAAGGTATTATTTTATTGCAATGCATTCTAGCCCAATTAAATAATGACGATGCATTTAAAATCAGCGCTTCTATTGGACATTGGCACAAACACCATCACACGCTCCTTGTGCGGTTGCATGGAAATGCCAGTCGGTTGGTATATTGAAGTCTGATTGATGAGCAATTATATATTCGAAATTGTATCCATCCAAGATTCTTTTAGCGTATTAAAAAAAGTGTAGATTGCTGCCTTGCAATGAAATCATGAAATTTTAGTACTGAAACCTTCTCACATAAATGTTCAGCAAAACGTTCCGTTTCCAGTTCGACTGTGTTTATTGTCCATCTATCAGTTTGGAGCCATGCCTCAAATACTGCTTCTTTTATGTCTAGTTTTTTCAAAGCGATCATTATTTCGTATCTTAAAACCGGATTACCAGGACAATCGCCAAAATAAGAGTCGTTTACTGGGTCAGTGCAGATAATTGTTTCAAGCAAATTTTTAAAATTTCGAATATCGACTATGCAACAAAAATTTTGTCCAAGGGATGTGGATAACAGTTTCTGGTGTAATTTGTTGTCACAAACACGAAAAAAATATAAAAAAACCTTTTATGTTAATTTTATTTATTGTTGACCTTTTTATTTAATGAAATTGTTGATAGTTAGGCTTGAGGTCATGTATTAATTAAAAAACTGGTGGTCAAGTTTTTTTTAAATTTTATTGTTTCCAATATTTCGAATGTCTTCGACAATCATCATCAGGGAACTTCACTTTAAAATACAAACAATAACAAATTATACAAAAATTAAAAACAATAATAAAAACACAATAAATACATTTAAAACAAAACTATGGACTTCTACTCTTCAGAGTTTACAATCAACTAAACAATTATTTTCTTCGTCCGTATTTTTCAACTAGATTTCTATAAATTTGCGCACAATGGTCCGTATCAGTCTTATAATTCATTCGCTTGTCATTCGGTACATTTATAATATGTAGCATTTATGGTGTATATCTCCTTTTGTAATGATTCTCCTGTGTCAATATGTCAACTTCCTTAAGATTTGGTTTGTGTTTATAGTAAATTTTTATACCCTCACTTTAGTGTGACGAGGGTATATATCACTTGCTACGGAAAAAAGTGTAACACATCGAAGGAGTGATCTAAGACCCTAAGTATGTTCGGAGGAAATCCGTTTTGGGTCATTTTAAGTCGAATGAGCAATGTCCGTCCGTCTGTCTGTCTGTCTGTCTGTGTGTCTGCTGGCTGGTGCGCACGATAACTCTCGAAAGGAGTAACCGATTGACTTCAAATTTGGTATGTGGTAATATTTTGATCTATCTCCGGATGAGTTCGAAGATGGGCCATATTGGTCTACTCCTTCTGGTACCTCCCACACAAAGGGTTAAAATTTAGTGAAATATTGATTCTTTAATAACTTATATACTACTTATTCGAATCTTTTGAAATTCTGCACATAATATTAGTATATTAGTCGCTATTAACTCGAGAAAAATGGGTGAAGTTGGCATGCCCCTTTTGGTACCTCCCACACAAATGGACCATTTTGCATCAAAATTTAACTGCTTATAACTTTAATACAAGTGCATAAAAATGCTTGAAATTTTCTACAGTATAATGTTTTTGTAGCGCCTATAGTCCGGTAAAAAAAATGGGCATCATTGTACAGCCCCTTTTGGTACCGCCCACACAAATGGCCCGTTTCGTACCAAAGTAAACGGCTTGTAACTTTAATACAAGTGCATACAAATACTTGAAATTTTGTACAGTGTAATGCTGTTGTAGTGCCTATAGTCCTGTAAAAAGTGGGCGTTATCACCCCGCCCCTTTTTGTACCTCCCACACAAAATGACCAAATCATACCAAAATTACATAGCTCGTAACTTTAATATACCAGTGCACACAAACGCTTATAGTTCAGCACAATGCAATTTATTTAAGAATGTACTGTTTACCGAAAAATATGTGTATTTGGAAAACCCCTTCTGGTACCTCCCACACAAATTGACAGATTTATTGGTGTAATGTTATATATTACATTACTCACAAAGTGAGGGTATACCTTAGTCGGTTTACCCGACTGAAACTTTCTTACTTGTTTTTTAATAATTTTTTTTTAAATTCCATCTTTCATGGAAAGTACATTTTGTATTTGGACCATAACTTTTCAAGTGTAAGCCTGATTCAGCCTTGTTATGCGTTAAATTAAAGGGAATTATGAGGGCTACATATGCTGCAAATATAGAATCTTTGGTTTAGTAACAGTCGTCAATAATATGTGAAAAAATGTTTTTTTTTTTAAATACACTTTTTCCTGGTACAAAAAAAAACAATAAAAAAAAGAAAAAAGTCTAAAAATTTATCACATTTTTAAAAAGCCAGCATGCTAACGATGAAAACACTGTCTATTTGAAAAACATCTATGGATAGATGTAAAAGTTATGAGCCACTTTGTAAATGTAGGGGAAATTCAAAAAATTTTTTTTTCATATTTTTCCATTTTTATCACCTCACCTTAAAGAGGAGGGTTTATATCATTTGCTATGAGTCAAAAGTGTAACACATCGAAGGAGTGACCTAAGACAACAAGTATGTTCGGCGGATATTCGTTTTGGGTCATTTTAAGTCGAATGAGCAATGTCCGTCTGTCTGTCTGTCTGTATGTCTGTCTGCTGGTTGGTGCGCACGATAACTCTCGAAAGGAGTAACCGATTGACTTCAAATTTGGTACGTGATAATATTTTGTTCTATCTCCGGCTATGTTCGAAGATGGATCATATTGGTCCACTCCTTCTAGTACCTCTCCCACAAAGGGTTAACATTTAGTGAAATATTGATTATTTAATAACTTATATACTACTTATTTGACTCCTCTGAAATTATACACATAGTATTAGTTTATTAGTCACTATTACCTCGAGAAAAATGGGCGAAGTTGCCACGCTCCTTTTGGTACCTCCCACACAAATGGACCTTTTTGTACCAAAAGTTAACAGCTTTTAACTTTAATACAAGTACATACAAATGCTTGAAATTTCGTACAGTGCACTGCTTTTATAGTACCTAGAGTCTAGAGAAAGTGGCCGTTATTGGGACGCCCCTTTTGGTACCTCCCACACAAATGGACCATTTTGTACCAAAAGTAAACAGCTTTTGACTTTAATACCAGTACATAAAGTATGTAAGTTATTAAATGCGAAATTAAAATTGATAATAATTTAATTCAAATAAAAAAAAATACTATTATTTTTTTGGGACTCAAGGTGAGGGGATTCATAAGTCGGTTTACCCGACTGAACTTTCTTACTTGTTAAATGATATTTTTGCTTATATTGAATTCGCCATATTTGAGAGAGTCATATAAGAGACACTGCACTTGCATTTTATTTTATGAGGATTGATGTCAGACATAAAATTATAGAGAGGACGATGTTTTATAGCCTTTCGTAACCCTCCATAAAACATTATATGTAATGTGAGAGCTATATTGGATGAGATCCGCTAAGGTAGAGGGTCATACAACAATATTTGTGGTTTTTATACCCTACACCACACTGTGGTACAGGGTATTATAACTTTGTGCATTTGTTTGTAACACCCAAAATGTGAAGAAATAGACCCATCGTTTATTATACCGATCGACTTAGAATCACTTTCTGAGTTGATTTAGCTATGTCCGTCTGTCCGTCTGTGCATGTATTCTTGTAATCAAAGTACAGGTCGCAATTATGGTCCGATCTCGACGAAACTTTACACATATCTTTTTTTTTTGGCCCAAGGACGATCCCTATTGAATTTGGTTAAAATCGGTTCAGATTTAGATATAGCCCCCATATATATGTATGTTACCCCCGATTTGACCTGTAAGCGCTGTAGAAATTGTATTTTATATCCGATCAGTGCAAAATTCGACAGAAAGAGGTTTCTTATTACTCGAAAGAATACTGCCAAATTCTGAGAAAATCGGTTCAGATTTAGATATAACTCCCATATATATGTTACCCCCGATTTGACATGTAAGCGCTGTAAAAACTGTATTTTATATCCTGTCAGTGCGAAATTCGGCAAAAAGAGGTTTCTTCTTACATGAAGGAATACTGCCAAATTCGGAGAAAATCGGTTCAGATTTAGAAATAGCTCCCATATATATGTTACCCCCGATTTGACATGTAAGCGCTGTAGAGACTGTATTTTATATCCGATCAGTACGAAATTCGACAGAAGGAGGTCTTTTTACATGAATGAGTATTCAGGGAAGATCGGTTCAGATTTATATTAAAGCTCCATATATATGTTCCTCCTGATTTGGTATCAAACCGGTAAATAAGTTGTATTTTACTTCCGATCATTAAAATTTTCCAGAAAGATGTTTTTCAATTTAGGAACGAATATTGCTTAATTTAGCGATTATCGTTTCAGAATTAGATAATATGTTCTACCCATTTACCAATTATTCCAAATTATTATGGCAATGACCCTTATCGCATTGTTAGGGAGGTGTAGGGTATTATAAAGTCGGCCCCGCCCGACTTTCTGCCTTTCCTTACTGGTTTATTTATGAGGTTTCCATTCAGTTACGCCTTTTAGGGGCATGGACATCCCAGTCGTATATACAGGTAGTGAAATTATATGTACGCAATACAAAGTAGTACGCGACAGTCTTGAAAATATTGGGTTTCTACGTTCGAAGCAAACTATATGTTAGCTACAGGTACTGCAACTTATGAACCTTAAACCCGGAATTTATGAATGAAATTTCTTATTTATAGATTAGTGTGATTCAGCGCAAGTTGAAAAAATTTGTTGCGATTTAAAAGTATTTGGGATGTTATGTGGAATGCAAGGTGGATATACCAAATATTGCTGTTTATATGCCTCTGGGATAGCCGTGCTGACGAAGATCATTACAGAAGAAAGAAATGGCCAACAAGAAAACACATTACATTGGGTGAAAACAACATAAAATATACACCTCTCGTCCAAAAAGAAAACATTATTTTGCCAAAACTGCATATTAAGCTGGGGCTCTTTAAACATTTTGTAAAAGCCTTAAGGAAAGATGGCAATTCACTCTCATATTTAAAGAGTTTATTTAAAAGTCGTTCTTGTCAAAAAATCGAAGAAAGCGCCTAAAATAAGGAAACTGATGAAAGATGTAAATTTCGAATCATATTTGACGTCGGATGAAATTGCAGCATGGAGGTAGGATAGGAGATTTTATTTGGTAATAGTATTTTTAATAAAAAAATTTTTTAAAAAAAATGTATCCATAAAAAAATTTTTGGTTTTGATTTTATATAACAGTCTGCAACAATCTACACAAAAAAGCAATTTTTAGGTCTGAGACACAAAAAAAAAATTTTTGTTGTTGCATAGTGTAATTGAATCATTTATATTATATTGTTTGTTAAATGTATACAGCTTGTTTAATATAAGTTTCATGCTTCCTGCAAGTACGCAATGAGCAGGTTTCAACTAGGCAAATTTCGATAAACTTATATCAACGGAGTACCTTGTTTTGAAGAGGAAATATAATTCCTGTAGGTTAATCTTTTGTAACAATATATAACATTTTGTATAACAATCTTTTTTGCGCCTCTTCACGTCCTCCTTTTTTATCGAAATATAATCTTTTTTTTTTCAGGCATTAACTAACGCATTACGGCTTTGGAATTGCTAAAATCCCTTGTTCAGATCACAGTTCTTTTGAAGTTCTTTCTTCCCGTTCAGAAGCGCCGAATTCCTTCATAATACGGACGCGCCCCCAAGTTTGTGCGACAAGGGTTAGTAATTGATATTTTTTTTATCCTCTGAATTCATATACTTTTTCATTGCCTCTGACAAAATTGAATCACCACCCTTTTTGCTGACTGGATTACGATACTTTTTACCTCCAGTCCACTCAATGTCATTTTCACGATCTTCACAATTCAGATATTCAAATTTTGTTTGGGTTTTGAAAGTTGAATCGAACATTTTATGCAAATTTTCGCTTCCTTTGGCAAATTAAAATTGCTCCACAGGTTTTCGGATATTTTGCGTACGGTTAAATAGTTTTCTTTTTATACGTATGTATTTATTTGCAATTAAAACTTGGTTTGACAAGAAAAACCAGGTCTGGTACGCCGTACAGTGACAAAGTTTATCGAAATATGTATATGTAAATCATTTTCAGATATTTTAGAATTTTGTTATTTTTTGAACTAAATTTTGTAAAAAAATCACATCTTTTTGTTGCGGAAAAATTACATTCAACAAATTTGATATGAACTAACAAACATGTCAAAAATTCTTTTAAAAATATTGCAGAAAAAAATTTCGTGATATGTTTTTGATATTGCGAAATATTTGTTTTAATGCAAAAAAATTGGTCCAAAATGCAACTTTACGATATTAGCTGTTTATCTGCAAGAGAGTCCACGAAATATCCAGAATGTCATTTGTCGCTTTGCTCTAAAATCTTAATTTGTATGTGAAAATCGCGTTTGAAAATATTAATTTTTACAAAATGTGTTGCTTTTTTCCACATCTGTAGAAAATTTGCCTACGCTCACCGAAAGAATTTTTTAGCAAAACCTAAAATGGCAATATCTTGCCTTAAAGGTGTCGTAGAGCTAAAAATACGGTGTTATCGCTTATTTGTATACCCTCACTTTAGTGTGACGAGGGTATATATCATTTGCTACGAAAAAAGTGTAACACATCGAAGGAGTGACCTAAGACCCCAAGTATGTTCGGCGAAAATCCGTTTTGGGTCATTTTAAGTCGAATGAGCAATGTCCGTCCGTCTGTCTGTCTGTCTGTCTGCTGGCTGGTGCGCACGATAACTCTCCAAAGGAGTAACCGATTGACTTCAAATTTCGTATGTGGTAATATTTTTTTCTATCTCCGGCTAAGTTCGAAGATGGGCCATATTGGTCAACTCCTTCTAGTACCTCCCCCACAAATGGTTAAAATGTTGTGAAATATTGATTCTTTAATAACTGCTATACTACTTATTCGAATCTTTTGAAATTCCACACATAGTATTAGCTTATTAGTCGTTATCAACTCGAGAAAAATGGGCGAAGTCGCCACGTCCCTTTTGGTACCTCCCACACAAATGCACAATTTTGCACCAAACGTTAACAGCTTATAACATTAATAACAGTGTATAAAAATACTTGAAATTTTGTATAGTATTATGCTTTTATATTGCCTACAGTCCAGGGAAAAATGGGTGTTGTTGTCGCGCCCCTTTTGGTACCTCCCACACAAAGGTACCTTTTTGCACCAAAAGTTAACAGCTTATAACATTAAAACCAGTGTATAAAAATACTTGAAATTTTGTACAGTGTAATGTTTTTATAGTGTCTATAGCCCTGTGAAAAATGGGCGTTATTGCCACGCCCCTCTTTGTACCTCCCACACAAAATGCCCAAAGCATACCACAATTTAATGTCTCATAACGTTTATACCAGTGCACATAAATGCTTATAAGTCGGCACAGTGCAATGAATTTAAAGTATCTAATGTTCAGCAAAAAAAAAAGGTGTATTTGATAAACCCCTTCTGGTACCTCCCACACAAATTGACAGAATAATTCGAGTAATATTCAATATTAGATTACTCACAAAGTGAGGGTATACCTTAGTCGGTTTACCCGACTAAAACTTTCTTACTTGTTAAGCCATTATTGGTTGACGCTTGCTGAGTGCGATGGTGCTGAGTACTGTTGGAATGTCCATGGTCTGCGGCCGAAATGTTTGTCTGCCCAGGGCTTCAATACTGTCTTTAGGACATTTTCCCGATAATATTCGGCATTTATTTTGACCCCATGGTCGATGAATACGAGCGGGGAGCGACCATCGGCCGTTACGGCGGCCCACACCATTACCATCGGCGGCGCTTGAGTTCTGGTGGGCAATCGAAGGTGTAAATTTTCAGCTGACCTCTTTGGCAAGTATGGAATGGCTTCTCATCGGTAACTGGCCACTTTCGTGCAAGCGAAGCAAATCCTTTGCTCTTTCCAGTCTAACTTTTTTTGTGCATCGGTGAGCTCTTGCACTTTTTGGAACTTCAATGGCTTTAGTCCAAGCTCATTTTTTAATATGTGTTGTATCCGTTCTCGCGATATGTTCAGCTCACGAGCAATTTTTCTACCACTGGGGCGTGGATTTGGATCAAATCTGGCCTTCACTTTCCGGATCATTTCTTGTGTTGTTACCGTTTTTTTTTTCGTCCACTTTTTGGACGCGATGCAACACTGCCAGTATCACGAGCAATGGTACGAGCAATGGTACGAACA
This sequence comes from Eudasyphora cyanicolor, assembly GCA_963930755.1. NCBI lineage: Eukaryota > Metazoa > Arthropoda > Insecta > Diptera > Muscidae > Eudasyphora > Eudasyphora cyanicolor. Next base: position 133,856,467 of record OZ005736.1, on the reverse strand, counting down.
ATGGTAACGAGCAATGGTACCAGAAACCCTGTATACTTCAGCTGGAGGTTACTGTTGGTAAAAATGACAAACCGCTGGTGTTGGCTTGGTTTATTAAAAAATTGCTTATTTTTTTTACTTTTTAAAGACTGAAAGTCATAAAATATATTTTGTCGATTAAAAAAAGTAAAAACAATAATAACAATAACCGGTTTCGAACTTAGAATAACCAAAACCACGATTGGATGAACTATAAAAATACTTTTTAATTACTAACAAAAGGAGGACAAATCCTACAGTTTTTAAAAAGGAGGGAAGGCTATTGTAGAAGTGGAGGACATGCCCTCCGAAAGGAGATCGTATGGTTACCATGGCCCAATGACTTCTGCAGAAGCCGTGGAGATGTCCCACATTGAGTAAACTACGTCTGGTTATACTGGAGTCGGCCTTTCTAGAAAGTCTGACAGATCTTCCCGGAACCGATGTTCGCATTATTGTCCATTTGGTTGTGTATCAAATTGGTTGGTTCCGATAAGCGGCAACTGGGTCGGTGGTAACTCATGCTGCCACCCTAACCTAACCATATACATATACATATGGCAGCTAACCTATATCTGATCGATTTTGATAAAAATTCAATAGATTTCGTCCTTTATGTGAAAGAGTGCTTCGTTAAAAACCATCGGGGTCAAAACATTATTTACTCGTAATACCTTATTCCACGAAGTGGTGTAATGTTTACAAAGTTGTTGTGTAAAATATATACATACGCTAGCATTTAAATATCCGGCGTTGCCCGGGTTGTCTTTTAAAACCACAACTGCGTGAGTGTGAATATATTCTAATAAAAACTCGGATTAAAAGACAACATCAAAACAGTGCTTAATTGAAGATGATCCCAATTATAGTATGAAAATCTTTAGCTCTGACTTCCACAAAAAATAACTTTATAATAATTCTTATTATAAGTTAGTTGTACTCGTATATGCTTATATCACAAATAGATTTGTTTGTTTGATCATACGCCGATCATGAAAACAAGATAAGTCTACTTGAAAATAATACCAGATGCTCTCAAAAACTCAAACGGTATGAAAATATTTTTGGTCGCGACTGCACCAAACTCAAACTGGAAATTTTAATGTGTCCTATCTAGCACCTCATATTGGGTTTAAGAATTATATTATTTTGGTCCCAACAGTTCAAATTCCGTTACTTTGAGTAGAGTAATATTTCAGCTCCACATCTCAGAGGTCGTAAAACGCGTCTCGAAAAATCAAATCGTTTATTATACTATGATTAATTCTACTATTGCATATATACGTCCCATGTTTCGATTTAATCGGTTTTTTGTTATAAGAGATTTAACCTCAGGCTTGACATTGAAGGGTTAATTTCGCAACTCCTTGAAGATCAGCATATGCACTTTGATTTATTGATACTTAACTCCAAATAGAGCTTTCAGAATAACATTTTTACATGGGCTCAATGGTCAAGAGCTCACAAAACGCGTGGCGGAGAAACAAGTGCTTAATATGCTATGTATGTTCCACATTTCTGTATAATCTGTTTTGCTACGATAATAGGAATCATATCACATAATTCAAAAGCTGACCACGTGCATAAATATATTACCGCGGTAATTGGCGAGCGAATATTTCGAAGAGACTTTTAAAAATTGTTTGGCCGGACGACGCATTTTCTTGAAGATCGGTATATGCACATATATGTGTAGGTCTATAGCTACACAGAGCCGAAAATACAATGATTTTTTTAACCATGTGTCTGGTTAAATTTTTCATGGTAAATGTTTGATTACGAAGACAAAAATAACCTTATATAAGTTCAAATGTACATGAAAAATGGTTAAGTTAACATTATATATGGTTGGTTTTTTTGAAAGAGATGCTGAAAAATGTGCGAGATAAACAACAATTCGGCTCTGTTGTGGTCGACGTTTTTCAACTGCTTTGTGTTAGACGAAGTTGAGTATTAAGTTAAACGAAGTTGAAACGAATACGACTGTCGTCATAAGAGAGTTTATCTCGCTCATTCAAAACACCACCAAATGCCAGCTTCGGTGCTTGATCGAGTGCGGGAGTTCAGTTGGTGTTGAAAAGTCGATGGGACTAGTGCTGTTGTCGGAAGCTGTTAGTATAGAGGTAAGTAGTAAAACATTTTGTAAAAAACTACATTCATTTGTATGTATGTACATTTGTGTATTTAAAAAGTGAAATAATAAAATATGTGTGTTAAAAATTTTAATAGTGTTTTGTGCCTGTTTAATTATAGTAAAGGCGAATGTAATATTAATATTATTTTTTGTGATTATGAAATTAAAATTGTTAAATTCAGTGGTTAAGAGTGGAAAAAAATATGTACACGCTGTCGCATTAACTGAGCATGAAAAAACAACCAACAACAATGTATGTACATAAGTATATGCAGCAGCAAGCAAACATACGGAGAGAAGTGATGTGTACGTGTGGGTATGTGTTCATCTTGTCTTTTCGTTTGAACACTTGTGGCTGCTACGCCGTACATACATACGTTAGTTTTTTTTTGTTGTGCGATGTTGATACTGTTAAATGTACATACATACATATGTTGTTAGAACCCTGCAGTCAGCCAAGCACCATATGTCTCTATGTCACCACTTGTTCTATAGTGACAATTGAACAAGGTAAAAAGTCTACAACTTTACTTTTATGCGCGAGTAGAAATACTTTACAGACAACTGCTGTACAGTATTTATGGCGACATTGTCATTGCTCGTCTTTTTTTTTGACTGCGCATTATAATAGCTGCCTGCAGAATGCGCAGTCAGCAGGTAGAGATTTTTTGACAGTTGTTCTTTTTTTATTCCTTTATTTTCTTCTGTCAAGGAAGCACGCGTTCGTTTTGTGAAAATATTTTTTGTGTGGTAAAAAGAAGATTACAATTATTTTATAAAAATAAAAAAATGAGTAAAAGAAATTATAAAAGACTTGTAAAAAACAAACAATATCATATAAAAATAGAAGTTTGCAATGTGAGCAAGAAAACAGCGAAATGCATATTGTAAGAGAAATTGAAGATTTTGTGGAGAATTTGGAAGATTTTGGCGTTCAGAAATTGACGTTGCGGGAGAAGTTAAAGCAGTGGTACATGGAAACAACTCCTTCTATTATTTTTATTATTTTTTGTTAATTAAATGAATAAAAAGTTTAGCCAGCCTCGAAAAAAGTGAGCATATAAATATATGTGTTTAAGTGTACTGCGCCCACCTTTATAAAGATGTAGACCAGGGTCACTAAAGTTTACTACTGACTCTTTGGTTCAAATGTCTCTATATGAATTAGTTTGACATTTAACATTTACTAGTGAATCTTTGTTCCAAAAGTCAACATATGGTTGACTTTGACATTTAACATTTACTAGTGAATCTTTGGTGAAAATGTCTACATATGGTTTACTTTGACATTTAACATTTACTGCTGAATCTTTGGTTCAAATGTCTACTGGTGGTTTTTCAATGACAGCTAATGTTAAATGTCTATAGGAGATTACATGGGCAGGGGCACATTTTGTCTGTAGTACTACTGACAATGTCTCAAGTAAATCACTACAATTTTACTAATGGCATTTCCTACAGGGAAGTGCTTTCGTAATACCTACATACATACATATAAACGATGTTTTTGTTTTTTTCTTTTCAGTTGTTTCTTTTTCTGTGGCTTGCGGCTGCTTGTGCTGGGAGTCCGGCCTTGAATCTGTTGGTAAGTTGTGCCAATACTAGAAACTGTTGATAAGCTGTACCAATACTAGTTGTAGTGTGCGAAGTAATTACAGGAAAAGTGGTATGCATGCATACATTTGTTTTTTTATACCCTCACTTTAGTAATACGAGGGTATATATCATTTGCAACGGGCCAAAAGAGTAAGACATTGAAGGAGTGATCTAAGACCCTAAGTATGTTCAGCGCATATTAGTTTTGGGTCATTTTAAGTCGAATGAGATATGTCCGTCCGTCTGCTGGCTAGTGCGCACGATAACTCTCGAAAAGAGTAACCGATTCACTTCAAATTTTGTATACGGTAATATTTTTTTCTATCTCCGGTTAAGTTCTAAGATGGGCCATATTGGTCCATTCCTTCTGGTACCTCCCACACAAAGGGTTAACATTTAGTGAAATATTGATTCTTTAATAACAACTATACCTTGGTCGGTTTACCCGACTGAAACTTTCTTACTTGTTTTTAATATACAATTCAGTGCACTTCCTTGAATATACAATTCAGTGCACTTCTTTCCATTGACTTACCCATCCTTGATTTTTATATCTATCCCGATTATGATTTTGGTGGGACATCGGCTTTCTATCAGATTGCCTTTGTTATTAATCTCCTCTCTCCTAAAAGTTTGCCGTAAGATAAGCGCAGTACCCCAAACTAAGTGCCTAACCGTCCTGGGCCCTTAATAATCGAAAGATTCAGGGAGTTTACGTGGACGGCACCTTTTGAGCGGGGACTGATCACATGTTGGTCAAGCACAGAAACGTAGGCACTTAACTTATAGTCACAGAGCAGATTTTTCCATCAGATCAGCCCATCGGTAAATGCTTATGCTCTTTGAACTACAGAATTTAGGTAAAAAGTCAAAAGATCTTCTTAGAATTGCACCTTTTTTTACATTTATACTTATATTTTTCTAACCTTTTTGTTTTTTTTTCTTTTCAGGTGTTTCTTATACATACATATATATTAACATATATTTTGTAAATAAAATAAAAAATAAAAATGCGAAAGTTAAATTTTTTTTGTTTTATTTAATATTAAAAACCAGTAAGGAAAGGCAGAAAGTCGGGCGGGGCCGACTATATAATACCCTACACCTCCCTAACAATGCGATAAGGGTCATTGCCATAATAATTTGGTCATATCGGGAGTAACGTATATATGGGGGCTATATCTAAATCTGAACCGATTTCTTCCAAATTTAACAGTGTTTATTCAAATAATAGGAAACCTCTTCCTGCCGAATTTCATACTGATCGTATATAAAATACAGTTTTTACAGCGCATACATGTCAAATCGGGGGTAACGTATATATGGGGGCTATATCTAAATCTGAACCGATTTCTTCCAAATTTAACAGTGTTCATTCATATAATAAGAAACCTCTTTCTGCAGAATTTCATACTGATCGGATATAAAATAAAATTTTTACAGCGCTTACAAGTCAAATCGGGGGTAACGTATATATGGGGGCTATATCTAAATCTGAACCGATTTTCTCCAAATTTAGCAGTATTCCTTTATGTAATAAGAAACCTCTTTCTGCCAAATTTTGCACTGATCGGATATAAAATACAGTTTTTACAGCGCTTACATGTCAAATCGGGGGTAACATATATATGGGGGCTATATCTGAATCTGAACCGATTTTCTCCGAATTTAGCAGTATTCCTTCATGTAATAAGAAACCTCTCTTTGCCGAATTTCGCACTGATCGGATATAAAATAACATTTTTACAGCGCTTATATGTCAAATCGGGGGTAATGTATATATGGGGGCTATATCTAAATCTGAACCGATTTCTTCCAAATTTAACAGAGTTCATTCATGTAATAAGAAACCTTTTCCTGCCGAATTTCATACTGATCGGGTATAAAATAAAGTTTTTACAGCGCTTACATGTCAAATCGGGGCTAACATATATATGGGGGCTATATCTAAATCTGAACCGATTTTAACCAAATTCAATAGGGATCGTCCTTGGGCCAAAAATAAGATATGTGTAAAGTTTCGTCGAGATCGGACCATAATTGCGACCTGTACTTTGATTACAAGAATACATGCACAGACAGACGGACAGACAGACAGACAGACAGACAGACGGACAGACGGACATAGCTAAATCGACTCAGAAAGTGATTCTAAGTCGATCGGTATAATAAACGATGGGTCTATTTCTTCTCCTTTTGGGTGTTACAAACAAATGCACAAAGTTATAATACCCTGTACCACAGTGTGGTGTAGGGTATAATTATTGAAACAACTATGTTTCTGGTTACATGAAGTAACCACTAAATAGTTAAATTAACAATAAAAAAGGTTTCAATAACAATCTTCATAGTTAATAATATTAACAATTTCATTGTTAAATTGAACATGCATTGTTTAATAAATTAACTATGAAATGTTAATATTAACAATTTTCATGGTTAAAAAATTCAAAAATGCATTGTTAAAGTACCAGTTATTATTATAATATTAAAAATTTTCATGGTTAAAAAATTCAACCATGGAATAGTTAAATTAAATATTATTATTGTTAAATGCCAGTCAAAAAGAAAATGTTCAAATTAACCTTATATAACGTTGACTCCAAATCATGTTTATTTATGGTTAAGTTAACCTTATATAAGGTTAATTTTTGGCTCAGTGTATGGGGTTTTTATAGCATTGGAGAATGAACAAGTAAAAGCGTTAAGTTCAGCCATGGCGAATCTTATATACCCTTCACCATGGATAGCATGTGACCTCACAAAATAACTCAAACCTAAGGAAAATAACAACGAAAAGCACAAACAAATATAGCAGATGAGAACAGTATGAAAAATATAGTAGATAAGAACAGTAGGAATAACAACAAGTTAGATGCTATATATGGGAGCTATAGCTAAATATGGACCGATATCGCCCATTTTCAATACCTGCAGCTATATGAAGTATCTATACCAGCCACCTAGCTCACGTATTATAGATTGTAGCGTGATTACAACAGATGGGCGGCCTTTCCGCCTGCCTCTCTCTTTTACAAACTTTGACACTTGCTTGGAAAAAATTGCCTTGTGTGTATCACGACTAAGTGGTGCGCGATATATTTTGAAAAAGGCTTCAAAAATTTTAAAACACAGTCTTATGTACGGTACGGACCTCAGGCTCGCAAAAAATCACGAAACTTTTGCTAAGAAAGTATTTCGGTAATTCTAGCAGAAAAGTCTTAAAAATGCTTCTGTTTGTTTTCGCCGAATGTAGGGGTAAACTTTTTTAACTTTTTCTTTTTTTCTTCGGTATTTACAGTCGGATATTAAAGTGTGGTATATCTATGGTTTTGTATTGAAGAGACCAATTTTTTTTTCTCAAAAGTCATTAACCACAAGTACCCAATTCTCTTACTTACGCATCGTATTTCATCTTTTACAGCAACAAATAAAAAATTGTAAGATAAAATTAAATTATGCAAATTTTAATCTTTCATGTTTTGACGTGATTCAAGTTGGCTGTATTTTTGGCGACTGTCAAGTTTAGAAAAAATGTGACCTATGCGTTGCTCATCGGTGACCGCCATAGCGGATTCATGTACTACATGAACGAAACGCTCGGGGTTTTGAGAATGGCATGGATAAGCTGCAAAAATAATTTAGTTTGAAAAGAAAACTATTAAGTTAAGTTATTTTCCGTATTCTTACCTGGTAATTCGATTATTTCGTTTGAAGATTGTAAGTCTTCCAGCTGATCTTGAGTATAGAACTGCAAGCATGGCGGCTCAGTCAAGTGGAATTTATTCCAATTGATCATATCGACGTATGAGTCACTCTCAAAGTTGATAAAATCATCTACTTCTGGACTAAACATTTGACGAATGCATGTCGTTACTTCATTGCGGGCAGATAGAATCTTCTCATAACCATCTAAACGTACTAGCGGATCTTGGTCTGTTATCATCGACAATAAAACGTTCTCGGGGTGGAAAAAGTACGCATTATTTGCGATGAACGAACGGAGGACCTGTTGAACATCTATCGGCAAATGGCGGATCCAAGATATATATTGGAAAACGTGGCGACTTCCGTGAATTGCCAGTGGTTGGCTTTTCACCAGAAACCAGAATGGCGCATACACTTTCACAACGAACTCAGCTAGTTTTTTCAATGTCATCGAAGGTTGCGTACACGTTACATAATATCGGAGGATTCGAGAGGCAGTTGTTAGCCAGCGCGCTGTACTGATAGCTCCGGGCTTCACGCTGGCTAATTTCTCATCGCATTCTCCGGTATGAACGGCTCGTACCATACGATACAAATAAACTTGAGAGCCGCCAAAAAGAAAGGCAACTTGAATCACGTCGAAATATGAACGATTAAAATTTTCATAATTTAATTTGATCTTAAATTTTGTTATTTCTTGTTATATAAGTTGAAATACGATGGGTAAGTTAGAGAAGGGGGTACTTGGGGTCAATGACTTTTGATACACAAAATTTGTATTTTTAAAACAAAACCATAGATACATCACACTTCAATATCCGACTGTAAATACCGAAGAAAAAAAGAAAAAGTTAAAAAAGTTTACCCCTACATTCGGCGAAAATAAACAGAAGCATTTTTAAGACTGTTCTGCTGGAATTACCGAAATACTTTCTTAGCAAAAGTTTCGTGATTTTTTGCGAGCTTTAATTTTCTGTAATTAGGGTGGCACATTAGGGTGGTAGCAACTGAGATATAAGGGGTAAGCCCTAGAAGGGGGTAATTAAGGTCGATGATTTTGAAGCGAAAAAATTTGTCTCCTCGAGACGAAAACATCAATATATCACACTTTAAGATGCGATTGTAAACGCAGAAGTTATAAAGAAAAACGTAAAACCGCGACATCTACAGTCGGCATAAAAAAAAAAATTTTTTTTTGAAAATATTTTGAAAATATACTTCATATCAGGGGGTGTACGGCGAACTTTTTTTTTTTCGGTACGCCCTAATGTACATACATATCATCATCAGAAACGAGAATAATCATATTTTAAAATTGTACAGGAGAAGCAAAAAACTTACTAAATTAAAAATTTTGTCGTAAGAAAAACTGGGGTTTCAGGATAATACGGAGTGTTCAAGCAAAATACGTCAACAAGCAAAATTGTCGCATCTAGGGCTCGGAAAACCCAAGAGTTATTGTTGAGAAGCCTCTCCATCCTTAACGTGTGACTGTTTGGTGCGGTTTATGGGCCGGCGGGGTCATTGGACTTTACTTTTTCGAAAATGAGGTTGGATCAACAGTTACGGTGAATGGATTGCGCTATCGAGAGATGATTGATGATTTTTTATAGTCGGAGTTGGATGGTATTGATCTGGACAACGTTTACTATCAACAAGACGGCGCTGCGTGCCACACGTGCAAGGAAACCATTGCTCTGTTACGGGAAAAGTTTCCGGACCGTGTTATCTCTCGAAGAGGTGATCACAATTGGCCACCGAGATCTTGTGATTTAACACCTTGCGACTTCTTCCTGTGGGGCCACGTGAAAGTTAAGGTCTACGCCAACAGCCCAGACCTCAAAGATAGAACTCGTGAGGCTATCGAGGACATAGGGTAGCCACTTTGCGATTTGGTTATGGTAAATTTCATGAAAAGGATGGTCCTGTAAGCGTGGTCGTGGTGGCCATTTGGCTGATGTTGTTTTTCATTATTAGCAGTACACCTTCCTCTTTATTATAAAAAATTAAATTTTTCTTTGAATACCAAAATAACACCTTTTGTTGGAAAATCCTTTACCTAAACATAACGATGCATTTAAAAATTTCTACAAACATAGTTTATAACTTGTTTGTGAAAATTACGTGAAGTAAGAATTTTAAACTATGAACAAAGAAATAACTTGTTGTTAGGCAGTTTTGATTTTCGTTAATAAATTCGCCATTTATGATAGTAGTTTGCTAAAAATTTGTCAGGATGTGTATTTTGATGCAGTGTACCGAAATCCTACAAAAACCGAATTTCTATATTTCTCGTTGTGACACTCTTTTTCGTTTCCGATGTTTATATTCTTAGCTCTTGAGGAAAAAAGTCCTTTGTTTTGCATGATTTCTCATCCCTGGATGTTATGACATTTCGCCAAAATATGTTTCTTTCAATTTATTTTGATGTATCATTCGTTCAAATTCCGACAAATATATTCACATCATCATTCCTTCTCTCTCTTACGGCAATTCGCCGATATTAATAAAGCACTTTACTAGTTTACAATGTTGAATTTTGCGGATCGGTTGTTTTCGTTATAAATGTAAAGAACATTGCAGATAAATGCCATAGACGAGGATTTTACGAATATTGTGCATAATCTTAAATTGCAAAATGAGTGAAAGTGTTTTACGGATTTTTTATTATACCTTCTCACATTATATCTATATCAAAATGAAACGAGGACTCAATCTGACCGAAAAATATTAGGGTTCCCGCGAGGAATGTCTGTTCTTCGCACTCTTTTTTTGCAGTAGTTCCGTAATCGCTATTTATACCCTCACTTTACAGGTAGGAGAGTTTATAATATTTTAAACGGACCAAAGTGACCTGAGAACCTAAGTATTATTGTTTTAAGTTACTTCAGCAATGTAACTTAGTTGGTGCCAACGTTAACCCTCGAAATGAATGACTAGACGAGGAGTGTATACATTATCATTTGCTACGAGCTCGAAGAAGTAACTCAACTCCCTTGTATATTTGCGAGAAATCCGTTTCACACCATTTTAAGTCATTTGACGCGAACGATAACTCTCGGAAAGGAGGGACTGATTGATACTGATTTCTCCTATCTAAGTTCTGGTACAAATCTGGTACCGACTACAATTAAGAACTGAGGAGCATTTTAGTATTATAAAGCTGTTCGAGTTACCCTAAGTAAAAAAAGCTTATCCTGTTGTTTGTATAACAACCTAGTATATAACAAATAAGAATGTTTCAGTTGAAATTGTTGAAGATCTGTCCAGACTTACCTAAAGCTCCAACATATAATTACCTCCGATTTGATATATAGGGTTTTCCAATAAGAGTGATATGATTTCTTTGAAAAGAAAACACACTTATTGTTAAGGAAATTCAAAAGTTTTTTTTTATTTTATTTAATCGATACAATTAAGTTATAAATAAAACGTCATTCAAATGGCCTCCACGACTTCTTCTGCAGGAAATAATTCGATGAACCCAATTTTCGAGCAGTTTTTCCACTAAATCAAGTCGTATGTCACGAATGGCACATTCAATATGGACTTGTAAAGCTTGAAGAGAGTCTGGTTTATTTCGAAAGACCAATGACATCAAATAACCACACAAGAAGTAGTTAAATCACAAGTTCTTAGAGGCCATTCAATATCACAATTGCTTGAAATAATCGAATCTCCAAACTTTACTCGCAACAATTCAATTGTTTCACTTGCTGTGTGGCACGTAGCCACAAACGGTCAGTGGCAAAAAGATAGCTCTTAACGAGAGCTAAAATATTGCTCATAGGTGTCAAGGTGGTAGGTAGACTGAAAAGTGTTTTTTTGGATTTAAAAAACAAATGGACTTAACGCACGAAAATTTGCAATTGGAGAACGATTATATTGATAATAAAACTGAATAATTTGTAAACGTTGTTCTTGCGTATATCTGTCTATGATGAAACTGTAAACGCTACTGAATACAATGAAAAACAAATGACAGATCATGACATTACAAATGGCCGAAACATCACTTCAAAATCATATGATCCCTTTTGGAAAACCCATTATTACGTAGCGCTGACATATCGTCGGCTTAATGCTATTTTGGTCCATACGCCATTTTTGGGTATTTTGAGTTAGGTGTTGATATAGGGGTTTCAAGCATGCTTTTTCATAATCTGCAATCATTTTTTTCCTATCTCATCTAGTTTTCGAGATATTAGTAGGGTAAATCGATATAACTCTGATTTACGGGAAATAATTTTGATATTTTTGTTCTATGTCCCCATTTTTCTATCGCCCTATTTTTTTGACTCACTATTTTACGTTCTTTCGATTACAATTTGTAAATTACTCTCCTTCCATACCGACCCTCTTTGTGGTCCATGTAATACAAATACGAAAACATATTAAAATTAAAGTGGATATGGACCAAAATGCCATGTAAAAAAAATGTTATAACTTGCTTATTTTTTCAATGTTAAGTCATAGAAATGCATGAGAATCATACAAACAATGTGGGTAACACTATGGCATAAAAAGTGTATAACTCATCAGTCCCGTTTTTACTCAAGCAATAAATTGCGTTTTTCTCCGATCATACAAAATGGCGTATGGAACAAAATAGCATTAAGCCGACGATATTAAGTTTACCAGGATTATAAGCTTGTACACTTTCTTTGGAAGCTCTCATTTTGTTTCAAGGCGAATATGTTTGGGACAATGTACTACAGAAGCGATTTTTTTCAGCGAGTATAATTTCATAATTTCATTATCATTTATTTGAATGAAATATTAAAGTAACTAGTATTAAATTGTTTATGCAGTTTTTTCAGCAACCCACAATTTAATAAGCCAACCACATTATTGTGGAAAATCCCATAAAATACAGATAATAAATGTGGTAAAAGAGTCGAAACGCAGAAAAATGCCCTAATAAATATGAATAATAATTACAATAATTGTGCAACCAAAATATTAATTAGCAGATAAATTAAAATTTGCAAGAAAAAAATGCAAGAAAAATTTAAACAAAACTATAGTTTGCAAAACTATGTTAAAATGTGAACTGCAATGTACTATTGTGATAATAACATTCTTACGAAAAAAGCTCTACGAAATTTTCTGTATGAATTAATGCTTCTGATAACAAACTTTCTAAGAATCTAAACATAAGATTTGAAGCATTTTAAAAAATTAATAAATCTAAAAAAAATATCCAATAGGATTAAACTCGTTGCAAGTTTCATTCCGATCAGAATCCATCGGTTTTAAAAATGCATTCACTTGAGAAGAAATCCCCCTTGTATTTTTCTGATTGCCGGTCTGTTCAAGACCCACTTGAGTCTGCAGTAATAAAGATATTAAACTGAAAGTGGGCGAAAATATTTGGCGTACATTTAATGTACATAAAGTTTAATACATATATTAAACCTTTGTGGGGAAATGCCAGTAAGAGGTGTATGTTTGTATTTTCCACTTCTCAAGATGTTAATTTACACGCAAAGAAAAAATTCGTTTCTGAGAAACGAAATATTAGACAACTACAATTCTCGTTTACGACGACTGAAATTTTTTTGGTCAGAACAAAAAATTGCTTACGCGAAATAAATTTCTGTCACAACAAACGAAATTTCAGTTCCGGCAAACGAGAATTGTAGTTGTCTAATATTTCGTTTCGCAGAAACGAATTTTTTCTTTGCGTGTAGGTGTACATTAAATTAATTAGAAAATATTCATTTACTCGGGAAATTTTGAGATATATTGGTAAATTATATTAAATTAATATCCTTTTTTCAATCAGAACTATTAAAACATGTTTTTGTAATCGATATTGGATTTAAGAAAAAAATGCGAAAAAGTCTGTTGCGGGATTCTCAGTTCAATCGAAGTAGTAGAAAAGAATCAAATTTTGAATTTGATACTATTTAGAAATTTCCACTTTTTTCAACTTTGTGGATACACACTTTTTGCTGGGAACGAATATTTTTAATGTTTTCATTTACATGAAAGAAATACTTAAGTAACAAGTATTCAATTGTTTATGCCAGTTATAGCAACCCACTGTCGCCCATTGGTTTTAATAAGCCGACCACAGTATTGTCGAAAAATCCAATAAAATACAGATAATAAATGTGGTAAATGAGTCGAAAACACAGAAACAATGCCGTAATAAACATGAATAATAATTACAACTATTGTGCAACCATAATATCAATTAGCTGAGAAATTCAAATATTTTCAATACAAGTAAAATAAAAACAAAACTATAGTTTGCAAACCGATATTAAAATGTGAACAGCAATGTAAATATTTTAATGCAAACATAAAATGATAATAAAATTCTTACAAAAAAGTTTATACGAGTATGAACTCCTTTTGTGTGGACGATATTTATCGGTGCATTTTGAGACTGCCTTAAATTCCTTCTCGGTCAACATCATCATATTCTAGGTTAGGTTAGGTTGAAAAAAGGAGGCGTTTAAAACGCTTCTTATTTATGATTTTCATACCCCACGGATTACAGAAAATCGGTACTAGACACGTATTTTCTCAGTATCTTCCAGTCATATCCTCTGAGATGAGTCAAGTCTGGCAATATGTCGGAACCGAAATATCAGGATCTTGCTTGTGTGAAAGCTGGGCAGTGACACAGAAAATGTTCCATCGTTTCGATGTTTTCCCTGCATGCCCTGCACTCGTCGTTTTCTGCTAGTCCTATGCGATGAAGATGTGCCTGCAAGCTTGTCCGTTAGAACACTTATCATCTTACTAGTCTCGATCTTGTTTAGTTTCAGAAAACTACTGGTTTTCTTCTCATTTGGGTCACCCCACAGTATCTTTGCAGTTGCTCTATTCCACACAGCCATCACTGCCCAGTGCTTCAACTCATTCTTCGTGACTTCGAAGGTTTCCAATTTTCCAAGTTTATTACTCGAAGTTCTCTGCCCTTTGAAGCCAAGCTGTTTGCTCGTTCATTTCCAATCACTCCGTTGTGTCCCGGTACCCAGAAAATACGCACCATGGACTGGTACGTTGACCATGGACTGAGTAATTATTTATCGTTCTTTTACAGTCTAACATTGTTCTGGATTTGACCTTTTCCGATGTTATTGCTTTGATCGCCATTTGGCTATCTGTGAATATGTTGGCATATTAAGGCTTTGTGGTATTACTGAGCCAGTTAACAAACTCCGTCATTGCTCGAACTTCTGCTTGAAATACTGTGTTTTTCATCATATTCTAACTTGTCGGAGTGAAATATGCACGTTTTTTGGAAAAAATAATTGAAACAAATTCATTTTGCGATTTCGGTGGCATGTAACAAAACTTTAACAATACTTTTAAATTCAATTTAGTTGCGAATAACATTAAAAATATAAAGTACTTCTTTCCAGACAGCGATTTAAACAGAAATCATTAAAATCAAAGCTGCAATGGGGCGAGGAAATCATTCTATTAAATCGGAGGAGAAAGTTATAGAAAACTTCACGAGAAGAAGGAAAACCATGTACCTTTAAGTGTTGATCCGACACCCTAAAAATGTACATATCTTCTTCTGATTGGCCGTCTGTATTAAAAAAAGGTATTTAACTTTCATTTCGCGTAAAACATTTTTGTACTTTGGTATGGGTAAAAAATCTTGAAGAGAGAACACCAATATTGTCTTTGAATTGGGTCAGAATATTTAATATCGACCTACACTGATAGAAAAAGCTTCGTCATGATGACGAATTTGTACATCATCACGAATATTTTTTCGTCAAAAGTCAGCTAACTTACGGAATAATCCTCTTGATGAATTAGTTCGTCACCATGACGAATTTCTGTTTCCAAAAACTTTCGTCCTCAGGATGATCCATTTATCACCACGACGAACCCCATTCATCATCACGACGAATAGCATTCATCACCACAACGAACTCTATTCATCACCATGATGAACTCCATTCATCACCAAGACGAATTCCATTCGTCACCACGACGAATCCCATTCGTCACCACGACGAATCCTATTCGTCACCACGACGAATGCCATTCGTCACCACGACGAATCCTATTCGTCACCACGACGAATCCCATTCGTCACCACGACGAATCCCATTCATCACCACGACGAATTCATGCCCACGACTATTTAAATTTTAAAAATTCCAATAAATGCTCTTCTAGTTTTAAACCATTTAAAATGGTATGGAAAGTCAAAATTATTTGACAGACTACTAGCACAAATGTTTCACACTTATACAGCTTGTCGAGCTGCATGTATAAGTATGCATGTGTTTGATGGTTTGTTAAACAAACATCAGTTACGCCGTGCCAGTGCGGTTTGTTTGAACCAATCGGTGCTGCGTGGAACACACGTGGACGAACATAACAACGTCGCATGTCTTACTTTGTTTTGCTGTAGGAGTTGACGTTGCCGTAAAGGGCGAATAAGTCGATCGTTCTCATGATGAACGGTGTTCGTCAATAATTATTAAATTTTTTAAATTGATCTTTTACAACAAATTATTTAACTAAGGTAATCAGAACGCTAATAGAACAGTACATTTAAGCAGATACTATAATTTGATTGCTTCGTTTGATCATATTTTCAGCAAAATGGCCAAATAAATCTTTTCGTCGTGGGAATGAAACCTTATCGTTCTATCGACGAATTTCGAAATCACCAAAAACATGACTTGATAATCGTGTTCGTTCTATTGACGTACAAAAACATCGCATGTACGAAACTTTTCGTCACCAGTACGAAGATACATTGACGAAACTGATTCGTCATGGTGACGAACGGTTTTTCTATCGGTGTATGTAGTTTATTTTTGGCTACAATGTTTATAAGCAGTTACAAATAGTTAAAATAAGATCTCGCTATCATTTTTTTTAAATGTTATGGCTTTTTATTTTTGAAAAAATTAAAAAAAATAGTTTTTGTGTTTTACGAAACTTTTACGTTTGTACTATTGGGTATATCGAACCAATTTTTTTCGTGATATAGGAAATTGTATTGCCCCATCCAGGCATGTTGATACGGATGAAATCGGTGCATATTCGATATTTACGAAATACTAGCACACTGTAAAGGTAAAAATGAAAAATTAAATTCTCAATTGCAGATATCTCAGTATATGTATATGAGAGATAATTTTTAGGTGTAAAAAGTTTTTTGTAGACCTCAGTTAGTAGAACACACACAAACATTTTATAAACCGGAAGGGAAACACGAGTTACACGCGCTTGAACATTTTCTTCACCCGATGTGGCCAATTTTGATGCCCTCTAGCTCCGCCCAGTCTGACATAGGGGGCCCAAACATAAAACGTAACTTCTCTAACACCTCTTCATCTACCATGCCAGGTTTGGTCGCAATCGGTTGTTTGGTTAGGAACCGATCGAATTATTTTCCCTTTTTGTATTCGTACCACTGTGCAGTGTTTTGCAAAAACAGACAAAAATTGTGAGACTAGTCTTGTTATTTCGTCCATAACTTCTACAAATATTGAGTCTCCCAAAATGTGTTTTAATGTTCCGGATTTGTGAGAGCGCAATTCTGTGGAAATTTTAAGAAAGTCGAGGGGGAGCAATTTTTACTAAAAAGGTTTTTTCACCAAAAACTTTCGTAAAAAAAATTTCAAAAAATATTTGCAAAAAAATTTCGCATTATGTCCTCTTTAAAACAAATTAAACTTTGCTAAAATCGGCTCAGCAGTTCGAAAGCAATTACAAATTTCTTAAAACACAAGAACTCATTTTTTTAATATTTTCAAAAATTAAAATGCTCATAAATTTTTTTTAAAAACAATTTTTAAAAGAAAAATTATAGCGAGATCTTATTTTACCTAGTCCCTATTTACATTGCCTGAATGTTCAGCAGATTATCGGCGTTTTGTAGGAGAGAGAGGCAGTCGGCAAGAGGGGGGAAAAACTCTCCCGTACTCGGGCTTATCGGTCTGAACGTTTTGTGTTTTTCACTCGGCCTTTGAAACAACAACAATTCACACAGAAATATCCGAAACAAAATTATGTGTCTAAACGCAGAGGCAAGTTTAAAAGAGAATTAGCGGATAAGCTGCTGAAAAAAATATTCTAGTGTAAATCCGGACCTATCAGTAACTGCTTATAAACATTTTAGCCAAAAATTAACTACATAGGTCGATTTATAATACACTGATAGAAAAAGCTTCGTCATTCGTCAAAAGTCAGCTAACGTACGGATAATCCTATCTAAGAATTTGTTCGTCGTCATGACGAATCTCTGTTTAGGTATACTAGAACAAGAACTATTTAGTGGAATAAAAAAACCCACAGGGTGATTACATATCATCCCTACGATGAATCGTGCTCATAAATAAACCAGTAAGGAAAGGCAGAAAGTCGGGCGGGGCCGACTATATAATACCCTACACCTCCCTAACAATGCTATAAGGGTCATTGCCATAATAATTTGGAATAATTGGTAAATGGGTAGAAACATATTATCTAATTCTGAAACGATAATCGCTAAATTAAGCAATATTCGTTCCTAAAGTGAGAAACATCTTTCTGGAAAATGTTAACGATCGGAAGTAAAATACAACTTCTATAGCGGTTTGATACCAAATCAGGAGGAACATATATATGGAGCTTTAATATAAATCTGTACCCATCTTCCCTGAATACTTATTCATGTAAAAAGACCTCCTTCTGTCGAATTTCGTACTGATCGGATATAAAATACAGTCTCTACAGCGCTTACATGTCAAATCGGGGGTAACATATATATGGGAGCTATATCTAAATCAGAACCGATTTTCTCCGAATTTGGCAGTATTCCTTCATGTAATAAGAAACCTCTTTCTGCCGAATTTCGCACTGATCGGATATAAAATACATTTTTTACAGCGCTTACAGATCAAATCGGGTTATATCTAAATCTAAACCGAGTTTCTCCGAATTTGGCAGTATTCCTTCATGTAGAAAGAAACCTCTTTTTGCCGACTTTCGCACTGATCGGATATAAAATAACATTTTTACAGCGCTCACATGTCAAATCGGGGGTAACGTATATATGGGGGCTATATCTAAATCTGAACCGATTTCTTCCAAATTTAAAAGTGTTCATTCATATAATAGGAAACCTCTTTCTGACGAATTTCATACTGATTGGATATAAAATACAGTTTTTACAGCGCTTACATGTGAAATCGGGGGTACCATATATATGGGGGCTATATCTAAATCCGAACCGATTTTCTCCGAATTTGGCAGTATTCCTTCATGTAATAAGAAACCTCTTTCTGCCGATTTTCGTACTGATCGGATATAAAATACAGTTTTTACAGCGCTTACATGTCAAATCGGGGGTAACATATATATGGGGGCTATATCTAAATCTGATCCGATTTTCTCCGAATTTAGCAGTATTCCTTCATGTAATAAGAAACCTCTCTTTGCCGAATTTCGCACTGAGCGGATATAAAATAACATTTTTACAGCGCTTACATGTTAAATCGGGGGTAACGTATATATGGGGGCTATATCTAAATCTGAACCGATTTCTTCCAAATTTAACAGTGTTCATCCATATAATAAGAAACCTCTTTCTGCCGAATTTCATACTGATCGGATATAAAATGAAGTTTTTACAGTGCTTACATGTCAAATCGTGGCTAACATATATATGGGGGCTATATCTAAATCTGAACCGATTTTAACCAAATTCAATAGGGATCGTCCTTGGGCCAAAAAAAAGATATGTGTAAAGTTTCGACGAGATCGGACCATAATTGCGACCTGTACTTTGATTACAAGAATACATGCACAGACGGACAGACGGACAGACGGACAGACAGACAGACGGACATAGCTAAATCAACTCAGAAAGTGATTCTAAGTCGATCGGTATAATAAACGATGGGTCTATTTCTTCTCCTTTTGGGTGTTACAAACAAATGCACAAAGTTATAATACCCTGTACCACAGTGTGGTGTAGGGTATAAAAAATGATATATACCCTCCTCTCTAAGGTGAGGGGATAAATATGGGGATTTGTTTGATTTATAATACAAATATCAATAAGTGTATATATAACATATAGGAAAACGGTAACGCATCAAAGGAGTGGCCTAAGACCCTAAGTTTATGCGGAGGAATTCCGTTTTAGAACACATTAAGTCATTTTACTTATGTCCGTCCATCCGTAAGCCTGACTGGAGCGAACGATAACCCTCGAAACTATAGTTTCCAGAGATTAAACAGAGATTTGTCAGGGCGACGAACAAATTCATCAATAGGATTATCCGTACGTTAGCTGACTTTTGACGAATGACGAAGCTTTTTCTATCAGTGTATTCTAACCCATATATGAACAAGCCATGACATGATAAATGGTTTTCAAGAAAATCTAAACATAAGATTTCGAGCATTTTAAAAAATTAATAAATAAAAAAAAAACTATCCAATGGGACTAAACTCGGTGCAAGTGTCATTCCGGTCAGAATCCAACGGTTTTAAAAATGCACTTGTGATGAAATCGCTCATATATTTTTCTGATTACCCGTCAGTTCAAGACCCACTAGAATCTGCAGTAATAAAGATATTTAACTTAAATTTGGCGGAAATATTTGTTGTACATGGACATATTTGTTGTACATTTAATGAACATAAAGTTTAATATAAGAACATATATTAAACCTTTGTGGGGAAGTGCCAGTAAGAGGTGTATGTGTATATTTTCAACTTCTCAAGATGTTAATTTAGGTTACATTAAATTAATTAGAAAATATTCATTTACCCGGGAAATTTTGAGAAATATTGTTAAATTATATTAAATTAATGTCCTTATTTCAATCAGAGCTATTGAAACATGTTTTTGTGATCGATATTGAATTTAAGACAAAAAAATGTGAAAATGTCTGTTGCGGGATTCTCAGTTAAACCTAAGTAGTGGAAAAGACTCAAATTTTGATACTATTTAGAAGTTTAGATTGCCAAATTTCCATTTTTACAACTTTTTGGATACACTCTTTCTGCTGGGAACGAATACGTTTAAAGTTTTCATTTAAATGAAAGAAATACTTATGTAACAAGTATTCAATTGTTTATGCCAGTTATAGCAACCCACTGTCGCCTATTGGTTTTAATAATCCGACCCCATTATTGTGGAAAAATCCCATAAAATACAGATAATAAATGTGGTAAATGAGTCGGAACAGGGAAACAATGCCGTAATAAATATGAATAATAATTATAGCAATTGTGCAACCATAATATCAATTAGCTGAGAAATTCAAATATTTTCAAAACAAGTAAAATTAAAACAAAACTATAATTTGCAAACCGATATTAAAATGTGAACAGCAATGTAAATATTTTAATGAGAAAATAAAATGATAATAAAATTCTTACAAAAAAGCTTATACCCAGCAAAATTTCCCATTACCAAATAACGTGACGGGTAAGCTAAATTCAAATATAGTAACTGCTTATAATTTGGCCTCCCTTCGAATTATTTTTACACATGCATGTCATTGGAGGAAAGTGCTTCCACTCAAGCATACCAGAAGCTGAAAAATAACCACTTACCCCCACGCTTACAATTATTAACCAGTAAGGAAAGGCTAAAGTCGGGCGGGGCCGACTATATAATACCACTCTCGTAATATTGAATAATTCTGATATATAAATTTTGTAATTCATTTATAAATTGTTTACATAAATTTACTTTTGGGACATTTTATACTTAAATAATACCCTGTACCACAGTGTAGGGTATGAAAACGATTGGATCTAAAGAGCAAAATCGGATGAAACATGTATATGGGAGCTATAGCTAAATGTTAACCGATTTTTTTCAAATTCGGAAATGTTGGTTTATTGATCAAGAAACTTTACCATTCTAAATTTCAAAACGATTGGATGTAAAATATAGCTTCTAAAGAGCTAAAGGGCCAAATCGGACGAAACATATATATGGGAGCTATAGCTAAATCTTAACCGATTTTCTTTAAATTCGGTAGTGTTGGTTCATGGATCAGGAAACTCTACCATTCTAAATTTCAAAACGATTGGATGTAAAATACAGCTTCTACAGGACTAAAGAGCAAAATCGGACGAAACATATATATGGGAGCTATATCTAAATCTAAACCGATTTCAACCAAATTCAATAGCGATCTTAACAGCTGCGAAATACTCTAAGCTGCAAAATTTCAGAACGATCGGAGTGAAACTGCGACCTGTAGTCGACGAACAACTTTACATGGACAGACGGACGGACGGACATGGTTAAATCGACTCAGCTAGTGATTCTGAGTCTATCGGTATACTTTAAGGTGGGTCTAGCTGTGTGATTTTCAGGTGTTTCGTTATTTATTTACCGAAAGTAATGCTGGCTATAATGAGATATCATTACCTGGTAATGCAGGTGGTAATGACATGTACTTACCAAGATTTTGCTGGGTACGGGTTTGAACTCTTTTTGTGTGGACGATATTTAACGGTGCATTTTGCGGCTGCATTAAATCCCTTCTCTGTCAGCATCATCATATTGTAACTTGTTAAAGTGAAACATGCACGTTTTTTTAGAAAAATAATGGAAACAAATTCATTTTGCGATTTCAGAGGCAAGTAACAACATTTTAATAATATTTTTAAATTCAGTTTAGTTGCGAATAACATTAAAACTTGTAAGAAAGTTCAGTCGGAAAAACCGACCTACGAATCCCCTCACCCCCAGTCCCGAAAAAAATGCGTACATTTATTTTTTGTTTTGTTTTCATTAAATTTATCAATTAAAATGCATTTAATTACTTTAAAGTATACACTTGTATTAAAGTTATAAGCCGTTAACTGTTGCTTAAAAATAGTACATTTGTGTGGGAGGTACCAAAAAGGGAGAGCCAATGATGCCCACTTATCACTGCACTGTAGGAACTATAAAAACATTGTACTGTACAAAATTTCAAGTATTTGTGTGTACTTGTATACCGATCCCTAAACCCGGACAACCTCACAACAATCCTGAAAATTACAGGCCAATTAGTTTACTAAGTACCCTTGGTAAATTGCTAGAACGAATTCTAAATGTTAAACTTTCTAAAAGTCTCAAGGACATGCAAGTTCTACCGAATGAGCAATTCGGCTTCAGACACTCTCACTCAACAGTACACGAAGTCAAGCGAATATGTAACGATATTAAAGTTGGACTAAATTCAGGGAAATCCACAGGTTTAATTCTACTTGACATAGAGAAAGCCTTTGACACCGTATGGCATCGGGGCCTAATTTATAAATTAATTAATTTTCAGATTCCGTTATATCTTGTTAAGATTATTAAAAGCTTTTTGACAAAAAGATACTTCCATGTCGCTGTGGACAAATCGTTTTCTGAATTAAAAAGAATTCCTGCTGGTGTCCCCCAAGGGTCTACCCCATATTATATAATATTTTTTGCGCTGATATTCCAATAATGAGTCCCTGTAGGTTCGCAGCATATGCAGATGATATTGGCATTTAGTATACACATGAACTCAGTCGGGATATTCTGACCGAAATTCAATGTGCAATTAACAAACTGGCTGAATATTACATAAAATGGAAAATTAAAATTAATGTAGATAAGACCCAGGCTATCTTTTTACTAGAAAAAGGAAGCTCTGTTGCTTACTTACCCATAATTTAAAAATCCTGAACAACGATATAACATGGTTGGAAAATGTTAAATATTTAGGTATATATCTGGACAAGAAATTAACGTTTAGTTATCATATATCCAATATTGTCAGCAAAGTAAATCTATATAAACGAATACTTTATCCTTTAATAAATAGAAACTCAATGCTTAGTAATCATAACAAAATCTTAATTGTAAAGTTAATTTTCCAAGCAATAATTCTATATGGTTGTCCTGTTTGGGGAAACCGTGTAAAAACATATTTAAAACGCTTACAAGTTTCGCAAAATAAAATTCTAAAAATGCCTCTAAATTTACCTTGGCATTTCTCAACGAACATGCTTCATACTATTAGTAATGTAAATACTGTAACATTTTGCATTGAACAAATAATAAATAGGTTTCAAACAAATTGTATGATCTCAGAAAACCCTCTGATCTCAAACTTGTATACATAAAATTTTTAATACTTATAATATAACATATTAAATTTATATTGGTTTATAAATATGTCAGTATAGAAAGTTTTTGTTAATAGTTTTCCTTCACACACATACATTTTAAATTCCACATTGTTTCCCCTTTAGCGGTTATATAATAATCTAGATATAAGGCAAAGCCAAATCTGTGCAATAACTTCTAGAATATAATACACACATTGTAAACTTACTATTAAATAAAGAACTGAATTTAACTGAAAATTGTTTGTACTGGTATTAAAGTTATAAGCTGTTAAATTTTGGTGCAAAATGGACAATTTGTGTGGGAGGTACCAAAAGGAGCGTGTCAACTTCGCCCATTTTTCACTGCACTGTAGGCGCTATAAAAACATTACACTGTACAAAATTTCAGGTATTTGTATCGACTGATTATAAACAGTTAACTTTTGGAGGAAAAATGTTCATTTGTGTGGGAGGTACCAGAAGGAGCGTGCCAATAACGCCCACTTTTCACTTGACTGTAGGTACTATAAAAACATTAGACTGTACAAAATTGCAAGTTTTTGTATGCTTTTTGTTATTAGCAGTTCACTTTTTATACGAAATGGTCCCTTTTGTGTGGATTACTATGTGTGGAATTACGGAAGATTCTGATAAGTAGTATAGAAGATATTAGACAATCAATAGTTCACTAAATTTTAACCCTTTTGTGAGGGAGGTACTAGAAGGAGTGGACCAATATGGCCTATCTGCGAACTTAGCCTGAGATAGAAAAAATATTATCACATACCAAATTTGAAGTCAATCCGTTACTCCTGTCGAGAGTTATCGTGCGCTCCAGCCAGACAGACGGACAGACAGACGGACGGACATTGCTCAAATGGCTTAAAATGCCCTAAAACGGATATCCGCCAAACATACTTGGGGTCTTAGGCCACTCCTTCGATGTGTTACACTTTTGGCTCGTAGCAAATGATATATACCCTCCTCGCTAAGGTGAGAGGATAAATATAAAGTACTTCTTTCCAACAGTGATTTGAACAGAAATAAATAAAATCAAAGCTGCAATGGGGCGAGGAAACCATTCTAATAGATCGGAGGAGAAGGATATAATGTATATCGATTAAAAATGTATATTTTTTTCTGATTTTCCGTCTGTTCACATCCCCCTATATTCTGCAATAATAAAGATATTCAAATTTCGTGTAAACATTTGGTGTACTTTGGTAACGGGGTTTCCAATAGGAATGATATGATTTTGATGTGACGTTTCGGCCATTTGTAATATGTCATGATCTGTCATTTGTTTTTCATTGTATTCATTAGTGTTTACAAATATACAATCAAATATATCAAATAATCATTCTCCAATTGCAACTTTTCGTGCGCTAAGTCCATTTTCTCAAAATGAAAAAAAAACGTTCCAGTCGACCTACGACCCTGACAAACATGAGCAATGTTTTAGCTATCGTTAAGAGCTATCTTTTTGCCATTGACCGATTCCCGATCCGACGTACCGTTAAGAAGCTAGAGCAAAAATAAACTTTTCGTTCACATTTGAAAATTATGCTAAGTCCATTTTTTTAAAAAATCCAAAAAAAGCCATTTTCCAATCGACCGACGACCTTGGCACCCATGAGTAATATTTTAGCTCTCGTTAAGAGCTATATTTTTGCCATTGACCGATTGTGGCTGCGTGCCACACAGCAAATGAAAAAAATTTAATTGTTGCGAGAAAAGTTTGGGGATTCGATTATTTCAAGAAATTGTGATAATCAATGGCCTTTAAGAAGTTGTGATTTAACACCCTTAGACTATTTCTTGTGGGGTTATTTGAAGTCATTGGTCTTTCGAAATAAACCAATAAACCACTATATTGAACCTGCCATTAATGACATACGACTTGATTTAGTGGAAAAAGTGCTCGAAAATTGGGTTCATCGAATTCGTTCCTCGTCGTGGAGGCCATTTGAATGACGTTTTATTTAGAACTTAGATGTATCGATTGTACTTCACATTAAATAAAAAACTTTTGAATTTCCTTAACAATAAGGGTGTTTTTTTCAAAGAAACCATATCACACTTATTGGAAAACCCCATATAAGTAAAAAAAATTGAAGAGAGAACACCAACAAATGTTTGATCCGTGCACCCTACTTACGGCCCAAATAGATTTTATTGTGCTACGCTGTTATTTGGTGTCCTGTCGAATCAGTCGTTCAAAATTAGAAAAAATAGATTTAAAAAAAATGTTTTTACAGGCGCGAAGAAATCAAAATAAAATAGAAAAAAATTAAAAAAGTATGTTATAAATTTTTTAAGTAGCGTTTGTAAACTTTTTTTAATTTTTTTATTTTAGTTAATTATTTTGAATGAAGAACCTCTTAAAAATATTGTGTGAAAATTTGAAAAGAATCGGATCAAAACTAACGAAGATGTAGCAGTCTAAGCAATCACGCTTCACACGTGACTCTGTACATCAGAAAAACTTTAAAGCGTTTTTTCCCCAACCTACGTTTTCGAAGACGGTGGCCATCAGAACTTCAAAACTACTGCTCCGATCGTTTAGAACACTTGTTTGTACATATTTTTCGAGAGATTTTTTTCAAATTTGTTAATTTTATTTTACAATAACAAATTAGCTGATTTTTTTTCAAAAATCACTTCAAAGTGTACCAAAAAATTTAAAAATAGAAATTTCGAAAAACCCTCCCAGCGCTAACGGGGGAAAACGATTATCTAACGAAATAATTTTGGTTTTGTGATTTCAGATGATCCATCATCGAGTTATGATGGACACCGCAAATCAACTTTTTTCCGAGACGCTTTCTAATAATTGAAATTGTATTGGATTGATAATTCAATATACCTCGAAATATTATATTTTAGATTGGAAGGAACCACGCTCGTGAAATTTTGCCCAATTCAAAATTTTCCTAAATAGTGTCCTTCCAATACTAATTCGTCAAGCCCAAAATCGTTAAAAACGAAAGATCCGTTTTCGAGTTATGAGAGTTGGTTCGCTGTGACATGCCCATTTGAGTTTTCTTCATTGGACCAATACGAACCCATCAAGCCCAAAATCATTAAATCGAAAGATTCGTTCTCGAGTTGTGAACGTCGCTCGCTTTGAACAATCCTAAATTTTCCTCCGAGGTGTCCCCCAACCCTAAATTTGGTTCCGTGGTGTCCCTCCCTGGTGCCAATACGACCCATCAAGACTAAAATTGCGAAAATCAAACGATCCATTCTTGAGCTATTAGGTTGTGTAGCCGCTGCACGCTCCTTTGACCCATACTAAATTTTCCTAAATGGAGTCCTTCCTTGAGCCAATACGAATTCATCAATTCCAAAATCGAACGATGCGTTTTCGAATTATGAGGTTATGTTGCCCGAGATACACCCGTTTGACCAATCCTAAATTTTCTTTCATATGAATAGTATCGAACGGGTAAATTTTCGTTTTATAGTAGTACATATTTACAAAGGTTTAGGTTTGTTTCTTATAAAAATCTTCTGAAAGCATAAAAAAACAACTGATAGCGCGAGAACTGATTGCTTGAGTTATATAAACATACATATATTCATAAGTATATAATTAATAACCAACATATCAACGTACCATTCAAATATACATACATACAAACACACATAAATATATATAAATACAAACATACCTACTTACTTTTCATATTCCGACAATATTGAACAACAACTGTCTGTACCCATCTTAATATACATACGTACATACATTCATACAAACACACATAACTATATTAATGCAGCACACTTGCTTATTTATCATATTCCAACAATATTGCACAACATTTCCGTTATTAACTAGAATAAACGAAAGTATTATTTGAGTTCATTCCACTTATGATTATTTTGCAGTTTTAACGAAAGTACTATTTCTTGTAATTATTTAGAGTTCATTCAACTTTTGATTATGTTGCAGTTTTTATTTAAACGACTTGCAATTTGTATTTTATTATGTTCCAACTATTGTAGCAACGATAAAAAAGATAATTATTAAAAAGTCAGTCTTGTTTGTGACTTTAAAGAATAAAGAACAGTTTCCTCCAAGAAAAACCAATTTCTTTTATTTGGGATAATTGGTATAAGTTGTAACTGGCGCAGTCAACGGCTTAAACCTACATCGCTGACGGTTTATCAGCAGACATCTCGCTGACGGTTTATCAGCACTACCAATAAGGAAATCCACACCACTGACGGTGTACCAACAGACAACGAAGACCACTGACGGTTCATCAGTAATCAACACAAAGGAGCTGACGGATAATCAGCCGAAACACTAACATTTAAGGAGTATTTAAGGCATTTTCATCAGTATGCAGCTTTTAATGTAAGCTAAGTATAGTGAAAAAAGTGTTAAATAAGGCTTAGAATAAGATTACAATTTTCTATAAGTAAGAATTTAAAATAAGAAAGAGGAAAAATAGCCGTATAATATAATTTTCGTAAAGAAAAGTTATTTTATGCAGTGATTTTCTACTCTAAAAACACAAATTCATATTAGTCTAAAGGTCAGCGATTCTTACGAGACCCTCCTTAAACCTTTTTACTTATATGTCTTTGGTTAATATAATTAGTGGAAGAGTGACAATATAGTGATTTCAATTTAAAAATTATTTAAGTAATGAGGAGAGTGTTTAGGCATAGGCCTTATGTAAGACAATTAACACCTATCCCTGAAGTTGACATAGAAAATATTCCGCAAATACCGCTCATTATGCCAGGCACCTTGAATCCTTCTCAACACCCACCCAAGGAAATTTTCGAATCACTTCGAATTCCAGATGCGGTTAAAGATCTGCCTCAATTCGATGGCAACCCACGGTTATTGCATGACTTTTTGAATAACGTAGAGGAAATTTTAAGTATTCTAGATGACTACAGAAATACGCCATTCGCTAAAATTATTCTTAGGGCAATTCGAAATAAAGTTGTAGGGCCAGCAAATGAGGCGCTTAACATGTATGGTACCGCATTAGACTGGAATAGAATAAAGGAAAATTTAGTGACTCACTATTCTGATAAGAGAAGTGAAACTTCACTCATAAGAGATCTCCATAATCTAAGGCAGAACGGCCAAACAATTGAACAGTTCTATGGTTCCGTGATTGAGATACAAGCGACCATTAATAATAATTTATACATACACGAAAGTGACCCGAATGTTGTTAAGGCAAAGAAAAGTTTGTTCGAGGAAATGTGCCTCAATACGTTTTTATCTGGACTTCGAGAACCATTAGGATCCAGTATTAGGGCAATGAAACCAACATCATTAGCCGAAGCTTTTACATGTTGCATTCAAGAACAGAATATGTTCTATAGAAAGGTGAACGTTTCTCAGCCACAAAACACATACCAAAATTATTCCCCGAGACCTCGAATAAATACTCCATCAAATATCCCTCATATTATGCCTCAATTTCATCAGACAAGACCCTTATACCAGAATCCCAATCAACCAAGACCTTTTTATCTGAACCCCATTCTTCAAAGACCTCAATACAAAAATTCAATCCCTACAAATTCCAATTCTTTTCCGAGAAACAGTCTCCCACCTCCTGAACCTATGGACACAAGTTCAGGAAATTCGCGTAGACAGACGAATCAAAGCGGTCAGTCACGGCAAAATCAGGTATTTCGTGGAAACCCACAACTTCATAATATAAACGCTTATGATTATCCTGAAGGATATTATCAATACCCCACGAACGATACAGATGGGAATTACTGGGAACAAACGGGACAAGATGGCGGACAGAACTATGCGCCTAACCTTGATCAGTATTATGATTATGAGGATAAGACCTTGAATTGCATTGAAGATGGACAAAATTTTCAGTTAGAAGCCTCGCCGAACCCACAGGATACCTAGACCTTAATGTACACGGAAACACCTTACCATATATTAACCTTTCTTCACCAACAAATAAACCTCTTAAATTTCTCATAGATACAGGGGCATCATCTTCATTTATTGACCCAAAGATTATATACCCTAAATTATATCAGGACTGCAAACCCATTACAATAGTAACTGCGTTGAATAAACATACGCTGACTAAGAAAATAAACCTTCCCATGTTTGTAGAATTTCAAGAAGAAGGAAGCATAAATTTTTTCATTTTTAAATTCCATGACTACTTCGATGGTCTCCTAGGTTTGGATGTTCTTTCGAAATTAAATGCGAAAATTGATATTGGAAATAGAATTCTTATAACTAATAACTCGGTTATACCACTTTTATCAAAACCTTCTTAGGTCTATTGGGCTATTACAGAAAATTCATTAACAATTTCGCCGGATTGACCAAACCCTTAACGGAATGTCTGAAAAAAGACAGAAAAGTAGAACTGAATGAGAGATACCGTCAGACATTTGAAATCTGTAAAGACATACTGACAAATGATCCACTTTTACAATACCCAGATTTTAGTAAACCATTCAATTTGACAACCGATGCGAGTAATTTCGCAATTGGGGCAATTCTTTCTCAAGGCACAATTGGCATGGACAAACCTATATGCTACGCGAGTAGAACTTTAACGAGTTCGGAAGTCAACTACTCTACTATAGAGAAAGAACTTCTCGCTATCGTATGGGCTACAAAATACTTTAGACCTTACCTTTTCGGCCGAAAGTTCAAAATTATCACAGATCATAGACCACTTACGTGGGTAATGAATTTGAAAGAACCAAATTCGAAATTAATTCGCTGGAGATTAAAATTGGAAGAATTTGATTACGAAGTCATATATAAGAAGGGTAAATCTAATACGAATGCGGACGCATTAAGTAGAGTGAAACTAGAAGATGAACCGAAAGATGATATTGTAAAGGAAAAAGAGATAGAGATAAATGTTTTGGAAGAACATTCCATTAAAGTCACGTCGGGATCGACTATTCATTCAGCAGAAGAGGATGCAAATGACGGCATCCCAATTTCTGAAAGACCTCTTAACGAATTTACAATTCAAATTCTTTTGATAGAATCATCAGAAGGTCCTCCCATGAAAGTAGAAACGATATTTAAGAACAAACTGAGGCGTACGATTAGACGCCTAGAATTTAACGAAACCGTTGTTATAGAAATATTCAAAAATTTTGTACCTCCAAACAAATTGTCGGCGATCAAAACATCCGACGACATCTTCCGAATCGTTCAGGCAACGTACTCTAAATATTTTGCGGACAACAAAATATTTAAATTAATTCGTTGCATGGAACAATTGGATGATATTACGGATAGTGACGATCAGGAGAAAATTATACGTGAATACCATGTTGCGAATAATCATAGGGGCATCCAAGAAACTTATTGTCATTTGAAACGAAGTTACTTTTTTCCGTTTATGAAGGCCAAAATAACGCAGACAATAAATAACTGTGACACTTGTCACACGCTAAAGTACGACAGAAAACCGCACAGAACAAAATTCGAGAAACCAGAAATTCCCCCCAAACCTCTCGATATAGTTCATATAGATATTTACACCGTTAATAAACGGAATATCTTGACAATAATAGACAAATTTTCAAAGTATGCAGCAGCATACACATTACCTTCGAGGCATAGTATTAACGTTTTAAGAAGTATGAGGAATTATTTGAGCATACACGGTATACCAAGGAAGATAGTATGTGATCAAGGTACTGAGTTTACGGCGAATATTTTTCAGGACTTTTGCAGACAATATTCCATTGAACTGCACATAACATCTTTTCAACAAAGCTCTAGTAACGCCCCAGTGGAGAGGCTCCACTCCACTATGACAGAAATATATAGAATAGTACAGCAAAAATATAAAAAGGCAAATGTTGAGGCTAATCACGAGGATATTCTATTGGAAATTTTAACGACATATAATAATTCCATACACTCGGCTACTAAATTAACTCCCTTTGAATTGTTTTATGGACGCACTCACAAATTTGATAGGAACATTGAATACACGTCACAACACGATTACCTTGAGAAACTCAAGTCATTCCAAACAGAATTATACGATCTAATAAGGAATAAATTAGAAAAAGACACCGAAGAAAGAATTACAAAATTAAACAGAAACAGGGAAAACGCGGAAACGATAGAAGAAGGCACTGAGATATATAGGAAAGAGTGTAGGCGAAACAAACTTACACCACGATTCAGTAAACACAAGGTTAAAACTAATAGGAAAGTGATCGTGATTACCACAGGCGACAAGAAAATTCATAAATCTAAGATAAAACGGCAAAGAAAAAAATGAACAAATTTTTACATACACATTTCAGACACGCATTTTTGATTTTCGTACTATCCCTTTCAACGTGGGCGGACATAGAAATAATAGATTACACCTCAACCTATATAATTCAAATACATGGAAAGCCAGCCAAGATTAAAGAAGGTACCCACCGAATCATCCACTTCATAGATATGACTCAATATAACATATTTTTGGCAAATATTGAAGAAACAATAGAAATCTTACCCCATAATAGTACTTTGATACCTCTTTTACGACATGAATTGGAACAGACCACAGATCTTATTGAATCTATTAAACCAATTGTCCAACGTACGAGAAAAGCAAGATCGATAGATGCTTTGGGTAAAATTTGGAAATATATAGCCGGTACTCCTGATCGAGAAGATTTAGAAATTTTAACCCAGAATATGAATTCTCTGAACACTAACAACAATAGACAAACTATCATCAATAGCAACTTAAACACTCAAATCAATAAGTTAATAGAAATAACAAACACTCTAAGTAACCACATTAAAAAAGACAATGATGTCGGTATAGAGGTTATGCTTAACCTACAGACTAAAATAAGATTAATAAAGGAAGAAATTGTTAATATAAAATACGCATTACAATACGCTAAGTCCAATATATTAAACTCCATGCTATTAAACAAGAAAGAAATAAAAGTAGCTCTGGAAAGAATAAAAACTGATAACATACCATTCCACACAATCGAAGAAGTCTTAGAATTATCAGAAATATCTGTACTATATAATGATTTAAACCTGTTGTACATAATCAAAATTCCAATAACAACAAAAACAATTTACGAAACTATATTAATTAAACCTGTAAAAACGGCTAACAAAATTGTGAACATTCAATTTAATGAAATAATCAGACATAATGATGAATATTATGGAATTAGAAACAAAACTAGGATTGGATACTCTATTAATATATATGAAAAAAATGTGTTATTAGATATAAGCAACTCATCATGTATTCCAAAAATGCTTAATAGCTTAGACTCTTCTTGCGATATAACCACCGCCTATCACATACCTGAAATTGAAGTAATAACTCCTGGACTCATTCTACTTAATGATTTCTCCGACAAAATAATGGTAGATGGTGAGCAGAAAAAGTTAAATGGTACGTTCCTGGTCAAATTTAACAACGAGACCATCTACATAAGGGATCAAAAATTTTTTAACTTTGAGTCAATACATTTACAAACAAAACCTGCAATTTATCAACCAACCCCATTAGAAAAGCAGAATATAAGACTTCTATCACTAGAAGCATTGGAAGAATTACACCTTAATAATACTAAACAAATTGAACTTTTGAAAACGACAACTAATGTTATTGGAGTCTCAACAATTGGATTTATTCTGGTTGCGATTATTGTGCTAAGCTCCATACGGTGTTTGCAAAAGGAAAAAGTCACCATAAAAATTCAAGAAATTACTAAGCCTATCCCTGAGTCTCATACCATACCGCCGCTTTGGTCATCGCCTCAGTCTAGAGGGGGAGGAGTTATATAAACATACATATATTCATAAGTATATAATTAATAACCAACATATCAACGTACCATTCAAATATACATACATACAAACACACATAAATATATATAAATACAAACATACCTACTTACTTTTCATATTCCGACAATATTGAACAACAACTGTCTGTACCCATCTTAATATACATACGTACATACATTCATACAAACACACATAACTATATTAATGCAGCACACTTGCTTATTTATCATATTCCAACAATATTGCACAACATTTCCGTTATTAACTAGAATAAACGAAAGTATTATTTGAGTTCATTCCACTTATGATTATTTTGCAGTTTTAACGAAAGTACTATTTCTTGTAATTATTTAGAGTTCATTCAACTTTTGATTATGTTGCAGTTTTTATTTAAACGACTTGCAATTTGTATTTTATTATGTTCCAACTATTGTAGCAACGATAAAAAAGATAATTATTAAAAAGTCAGTCTTGTTTGTGACTTTAAAGAATAAAGAACAGTTTCCTCCAAGAAAAACCAATTTCTTTTATTTGGGATAATTGGTATAAGTTGTAACTCTTGCTACAATCCGATTTTGTGAAAAGTCTCGTTTTTATAAAACACTCGACTTTATCCTTTACTAATTGGTTCTTCTCGCATTCATGCTTTGTCGTAAAGGCTAAGTTTTTTTATCCCCTCATCTTAGAGAGGAGGGTATATATCATTTGCTATGAGCCAAAAGTGTAACACATCGAAGGAGTGACCCAAGACCCCAATTATGTTTGGAGGAAATTCGATTAGGGTCATTTTAAGTCATTTGAGCAATGTCCGTCCGTCCGTCTGTCTGCTGGCTGGTGCGCACGATAACTCTCGAAAGGATTAACCGATTGACTTCAAATTTGGTATTTGGTAATATATCTCTATCTTCGGCTAAGTTCGAAGATGGGCCATATTGGTCCATTCCTTCTAATACGTCCCCCACAAAGGGTTAAAATTTAGTGAAATGTTGATTCTTAAATAATTATATATAATACGAGGGTTGCTATATATATATCTGACATTTCCATTGGAAGGTTTGACATTGTTTAGCATAAACGTACTCAGAAAGTTTTGATTTGTGTTGTTTGCAGTGACTTGAAAAAATCAATTTGGCAAAAAAATGGAATTAACTCGTGAACATTTTCTTGCGATCATTTTTCACAACTTTCGACAAACAACTTCACGACAAAAGTGCATCGATGAACTTAAATCTTTGTATGGCGATGAAGCACCATTTTATAGCACTGTGAAAAACTGGTTTAATGAATTTAATCGTGGCTTGCTCGCTCAAAGACGAAGGTCGTGAAGGTCGTCCAAAAACGGTCGTTGTGCCAGAGAACATTGATGCCGTGCGTGAACTGATAATGCACGATCGGCATGTGACGTACTGTGAGATAGAGGCATCCTTGGGCATATCTTCCACCAGCATACATTCGATATTGCATGAACACCTTGCCGTAAAAAAGTTTGTTCTTGTTGGATACCGCACAATTTGACAATCGCTCAAAAAAAGGCTCGTGTCGATTGGTGCAAAGAAATTTTGAAAAAACTTGGATCTATGCGTATGGGCCCGAAACAAAACAGCAATCGACCATGTGGGTCTTCGAAGACGAGCCAAATCCAACGAAAGTTGTTCGTGGAAGAAGCACTTCGAAGCAAATGGTCGCCCGTTTCTTCGGCAAAACAGGTCATGTGGCGACTGTTCCGCTTGAGCAACGTAGGACGGTCGATACTGAGTGGTACAACACAAATTGTTTGCCTGAAGTCTTCGGAGAAATTCGAAAAACGAACAAGAGAAGAACAATTATTTAGGCCCTTATTCATAAAAATTTAATGAAGGTTTAAAGAAAGCTTTAACGCTGCTAAAGCGTTCCTCAAACCTTCTTTAACTTTTTATGAATCAGGCCCTTATAGTATAAGTTTATTAGTCGCTAAGTTGCCACGCCCCTTTTGGTACCTCCCACACAAACGGACCATTTTGCACCAAAAATTAACTGCTTATAGCTTTAATATCAGTTCATACAAGTACTTAAGATTTTGTACAGTGTAATGTTTTTATAGTACGTAGAGTCCAGAGAAAAGTGGGCGTTATTGGCACGCTCCTTTTGGTACCTCCCACACAACTGGACCATTTTGTACCAAAAGTTAACAGCTTATAACTTTATAACGAGTACAAACTTTAAATTTATTATAAAAATTATTAAATTCAATTTAAATTTAAATAATAGTTTAATTAAAACAAAAAAACAAGTAAGAAAGTTTCAGTCGGGTAAACCGACTAAGGTATACCCTCACTTTGTGAGTAATGTAATTAATAACATTACACCAAAAAATCTGTCAATTTGTGTGGGAGGTACCAGAAGGGGTTTTCCAAATACACATATTTTTCGGTAAACAGTACATTCTTAAATACATTGCATTGTGCTGAACTATAAGCGTTTATGTGCACTGGTATATTAAAGTTACGAGCTATGTAATTTTGGTATGATTTGGTCATTTTGTGTGGGAGGTACAAACAGGGGCGGGGTGATAACGCCCACTTTTTACAGGACTATAGGCACTATAACAGCATTACACTGTACAAAATTTCAAGCATTTGTATGCACTGGTATTAAAGTTACAAGCCGTTTACTTTCGGTACGAAACGGTCCATTTGTGTGGGAGGTACCAAAAGGGGCTGTACAATAATGCCCATTTTTTACCGGACTATAGGCGCTACAAAAACATTATACTGTAGAAAATTTCAAGCATTTTTATGCGTTTGTATTAAAGTTATAAGCAGTTAAATTTTGATGCAAAATGGTCCATTTGTGTGGGAGGTACCAAAACGGGCATGCCAACTTCACCCATTTTTCTCGAGTTAATAGCGACTAATATACTAATATTATGTGCAGAATTTCAAAAGATTCGAATAAGTAGTATAGAAGTTATTAAAGAATCAATATTTCACTAAATTTTAACCCTTTGTGTGGGAGGTACCAGAAGGAGTAGACCAATATGGCCCATCTTCGAACTCATCCGGAGATAGATCAAAATATTACCACATACCAAATTTGAAGTCAATCGGTTACTCCTTTCGAGAGTTATCGTGCGCACCAGCCAGCAGACACACAGACAGACAGGCAGACAGACAGACAGACAGACAGACAGACAGACAGACAGACAGACAGACAGACAGACAGACGGACGGACATTGCTCATTCGACTTAAAATGACCCAAAACGGATTTCCTCCGAACATACTTAGGGTCTTAGATCACTCCTTCGATGTGTTACACTTTTTTCCGTAGCAAATGATATATACCCTCGTCACACTAAAGTGAGGGTATAATAAATAAATTTACGAATATTTTGTTGGACTGTATGTGAGGGGATTCTTAAGGCGGTTTGCCCGACTGAACTATCTTACTTTTTATTAATACATATCAATGTTTCATTAACGACCAAAACCGCTTCATTATCTTGTTAAACAATAATTTTGAAATATTTTTGTTTTCAAATGACTAAAACAACGGCAAGCTATTTTAATCAGAGTTAGTTCTAATAAAAAACGTCATTTAATATACCAAAACAACAATTTAATTTCAACCGTATAGAGTGATTTTCATTTTATCATAATTAGGATTAGAAAAGGACACATAATTTGTATTCATAACGACTGAATAAACTGCCGCTTTACATGATAGCCGTACCAACTTTAAGTGTAAATTCCTTGAAAATTGTTCCTTCCATTAGAAACACACACCCGATCTCTAACGCACAAAACATCAATAAAACGGAGTCGTTTATCATTGGACGCTTATCTGTTATCCTCAATGGTGGCGGTTGGTTGTTCGCAAACATTACAGAGAACATAACCATAAATTTGTGTGAATTTATAAATGGTCACATAACGGCGCTGACGACGATGAGCATTTGTATTTATCCAGCAGCCGCCAACCAACTATACATATTAGATAGTTTCTCCCGACCTCCTCCATGTCTTATTAGGTACGACTAGGATCTATCTGTTTGTGATGCTATTGTTTGCGCCATTATTATTTCGACCGGCTACAAGGACAGCGCCCGAAAAAAATGATGCATGATGTTAGCCTTACAACTTTTTTCCTATTCCATTTTAAAGGCGCCTTTTTTGGTTTTGGTACGTTAATGTCATCAAAAACCACGTGGGTAAAATTAGCTCAATCGACCAGTTATATATAGTGTGATCTAAGTAGAGATACTTTTTTCAATAGCCTTTTTTTGACAGATCACGTGTGAGTCGTGTCATGCTGTCATGTTATTTTTGTTAAGTATTGTTTGGCATTTCATCATGGAAAGTCTTACGCCTGAACAACATTTACAAACTTTATTACGAAAATTCACGTTCTGTGAGGAATGTGTTTCGTGCACTTCGCTCAACTTATGGACAACATAATCGGCCTACTGAGCGTTCTATTCGCAACACCATCACCCATCTTGAGACCCAGCATTAATTATTGCACCGAAAAAAATACGCCGGATCAGTTTTATAAAATTCCCGTATCAATTTTCGTATAAATTGAAAAATATCAATTACTTATTAAAAAATATCAGATTTATATTAAAAATATTTTGTTGATCTTTTTCATTTAAAGCTTATACGAAAATCATCTGATTGATATTGCAACTATTTACATTGGCGTATCAAATTGTCGTATCAATTAAACCTTTTGCGTGTACATGTGTTTCTAATATCAATATTACATTATTCATTTTAATTTGATATTGAAGCCCATCAAATTATCATTTTCAGTATCAAACTTAAATTTTGCGTATCAATACAACACTGATGATATCAAAATGTCATTCCTATGACGCCGACTTCTCAAGCATATTCTGCTTGGATCGTCAGTTTCTCTTTGTTCGTCGTAGTGTGAAGAAGTGAAGTGTATATACTATAAAGTGATAAAAAAAAAGTAATATAGATAATACATTATACTCGTATCAAGTTGATACGAAAGTAGTATAGAATGTATTATGTGTTTTTATTAATTTTTTCGTGTGTTAATTAATTTATCGCAGATGGATGAATGTGATGAAATAATTTGTTCTCTAGACGACATTACTGACACTTTTGAAATAGTTAATACTACTGTTATTGACACTAAGTTGCACAACTTGATGGAACACTTCAATTTGCCAGAAGCATACCAACCATTTATTGGTAAATATAAAATATTTGTGAAAGTCAATAAATACATAATATTTTCACTAATTGCTTAGAAAGCGGCTTTACTTTTGAGAGGCTGAAATTTATAAGAAAAGAAGATTTGGATGAAGTTTTTCCTGAAAGAAAATACTGTGGCTTGAAAGCAGAATTGAGACATTGAACTATAGAAAGCAAATGTTCAATTATGGAGAAACGGAAATTGGCAATTTATCACCTCCTCTACAATTAAATCATTTAAATAACGAACAAATCAAAATGTCCGCTCGAGAAATGATTACATTTGTGCATTTTCTGCCATTAATTATTGGCGACCTTATTAAAGAAGATAATGAAGTTTGGATATTTTTCATTTTGCTTTTGAAAATTATTGATCGAATGCAAAATAGTATTTTCGATCTAAATTCTCTTGAAGAGCTTAAGGATTTAATTGAAATTCATAATCAAACATATATTAAACTTTTTAAAAAAACATTGAAGCCCAAGTTTCATTTTCTTTTGCATTATATTACGATAATAAAACAGTCAGGTCCTCTTAAATATTTGTGGAGTCTTCGATATGAAGCAAAACACAGAGAAGCTAAAATTTACGCTAGAAGCATAACATCAAGGAAAGATATAGCTTATACTCTCAGTATAAAAGCAGCATTAAAATTTACTTATTTTCAATGTGGATTGCCAAATCCTATTCAATATAATGCAACTGAATATTTCAATATAGAAAATGATAAACAAAATCATTGCATTATAAATTACGAAGCAGTTAGAAATATGTTTACAAATAATGAATCTTTAAATATTGTTAATTACAAAGGTTGTAGCTATAAACCTGGTTATTTTTTAACAAAAAATTCTCATAACAATGTAAAATTATATGACATCTATAAACTATTATTAGGAACTGATAAATGTATATATGTTCTTGCCAACGAATATGAAATAATAAACTTTTCAGAACATTACCAGGCATTTATTGTTGGCACTAAATGTGATTTGGTTAATGTTATTAAACTTGACGAATTCACAGGACCTCCAATACATATATATTATACTAAAAATGGAAAGTGTTTTATTAGAAATAAGATTTTTTGAAACAATGTATATTAATAATTAAAAAATAAATAAATAAGCAAATTAATAAATATATATTTCATTCATTTATTTTATTGTTGGTAAGTCATGATAGTTTCGATATTTTTTGTCATCAATTGAACATGAAATGCGTATCATCTCCATATTTCCTGTTATAGGTTCGATATTTTTTGTCATCAATTGAATATGAAATGCGTATCATCTCGATATTTCCTGTTATAGGTTCGATATTTTTTGTCATCAATTGAATATGAGTTTCGTATCAACTCAATATTTCCTAATATAACTACGATATCATTTCGGATCATTTCGATATTTCTTTTTTGTCAATTCGATATTATTTTCGGGTAA
The DNA here is from genome assembly GCA_963930755.1 of Eudasyphora cyanicolor. NCBI lineage: Eukaryota > Metazoa > Arthropoda > Insecta > Diptera > Muscidae > Eudasyphora > Eudasyphora cyanicolor. Next base: position 133,816,465 of record OZ005736.1, on the reverse strand, counting down.
CTTTTAAATGAAGTTCGATTCTATTTAATATTCAACCTTATTAGTTTTATACATTTTTAGTATCAATTTTACATTTCTTGTTTTTAACAGTTAAATGTAATTTTGATACGGCCACTAGTATTATTTTGATAAAATGACGTATCGGCTCAGATTTGTAGGTGAAAAATATCAAATTGATGCTTAATTCTTATAGTTTTTTTTTTCGGTGTGGATAATATTCGACCGAATAGACCACGTCCAGCACGCAGTGAAGAAAATGTAGCGGCCGTAGCTGAGAGTGTACACGAAGATCGTGGAGAGTCAGTTCGGCGCCGTTCGCAGCAACTCGGACTGACGTATGGAACGACTTGGCGGATTTTGCGTCGAGATCTTAAATTGAAAGCATACAAAACATAGCTTGTGCAAGAACTGAAGCCGCCCAACCTTCCCATGCGACATCGCTTCGCTCTATGGGATCTTGAAAAGTTCCAAGAATATCCGACGTTTTCGAGCCAAATTTTGTTTAGGGATGAGGCCCATTTCTGGCTCAATGGATATGTAAACAAGCAAAATTGCCGCATTTGGGACGAAGAGCAACCTGAAGAGATTCAAGAGCTGCCACTTCATCCAGAAAAACCAACGGTTTGGTGTGGTTTGTGGGCCGGTGGAATCATCGGTCCATATTTCTTAAAACATGATGCCGGTGAGAACGTAACCGTCAATGGCGACCGTTATCGTGCCATGATAACCGACTATTTGATGCTTGAAATTGAAGCTCGTGATCTCGGCTACATCAGAATTCGTTTTAGAGGTATGGTTCCTTCGGCAAAGTTTCTTATTTTGATCCCTAGAATACGATTTTCACTGAGTGGGGGTCGGTCATACATTTGGACTCGATTGGAGCACTCTAAATGGGTCAAAGTGGGATTTTTTCCGGGACATCAGAATTTGTTTTAGAGGCATGGTTCTTTCGGCAAAGTTTCTTATTTTGATCCCTAGAATACAATTTTCACTGAGCAATGGCCGATTTTTAAATCAACCCGCCCTAATGGACAGTCAACAAAAAGTACGTGAACGGATTATTAAAAATTTCCAAGAAACTTCACAAAAAAAAACAATTGCAAGGCCACTGCCTTCCTTATGTTTACAGAGTCACATTAAGTTTACAGAGTCACAAGAAGACTTAAGAAACTCTTAATCGCTAATAGGAAACCTGGCAGTGGCAGAAAAAGCTGGTTTTCAGACCCCAGAAGGGTTAAGAAAATAAAAGACATTTTGAAAAATAAACGTAACGTTTCGGAAAGAAATGATACTTATATGAAAAATTGCTCAGAGGCTTTTGTAAAAACATTGAAAAAAGAGTCTGAACAGAATACGTACAAGTGGTGCAGGGAAGAAATTAAAAAAAGAATTATGAAGCAATACTTAGAGTTCGAAAATTGCAAAGGAATTTTCTATCAAAGTATACTGAATCGTGGATGATGGAATTTACGTGTTATTTGACTTTAATTATTATGTAATTAGAATGGCAGCAGTTTTATATTGCTTATGGTAGGAGGAATATTGCAGAAGAGTTCCACGTATAAAAGAAGTCAAAGTTCCCCAAAAGGTTTTTAGTATAGCTATATCTATTTGAACATGTGGAGAACGAAACAGCATATACCTAGCCATGCGAGCCAAAAATATAGACCAAAGCGGTTACTTCCTTTTATAAGAAATTGTGAGTTCTTTACATTCTCTTGCCCGATTTCTCGTCTTGTATTTACAGCAAAAGAGCTATTGAGTGGTACCAGCCTAAAAACATGTAATTTGTACGAAAGGAGGCTAATCCACTTAACTGTCGGGAAGTAATCCAAACGAGGGATATTCGGCATTAGTTAAAAGGATGTTAAAGACTACAAAAAGAGAAACAAATTATGTCACTTAGTTGAAAAGAATGTGTGTCACATACGCCAATATAGTACTAAACACCATTATTCAAAACCTGATGGAAGGGGTTTCTGCAAAACTCAAAATTTTTCTAAAAAAAATAGTTAATAAATGTAAAAATGTATGAATATATATATGTAAAAATCGTTGCTGATCTGTCGTAGTGAACGGACGTGATTATCACAGAGCGGATAACTGAAACCTATTATGCAGTACATATTACGCAATCGCAAAAAAAATCTGTACAAAGTCTGGAACGCCTATATCGTAGTAAAATATCGTAAATAAAAAAAATAATTTGCTCGACGGGGATACCTATATGTTCCGAACGAGCGGGGCTACTCAAACGTTCGACTGTTGAGGTTTCGGCTCTTACCGAAAAACAAAAAGAGTCACTTACCTGGGCCAAGGGCGTCACAGATGCTTCTACAGCCAATGAGTCTGCTGAAATGGACACAAATTCAACTGTGTTAACGGCTAATAAAGTCAAAAGAATCAGATCACCCTGCCTTCGAAAAATACAAGAGGCGAATGAGAGAGAGAGTCTAGTGATGGCTGTTATGGACAAAAGTTGTGAGGATGGATTTGTCCTCAGGGAAAAATGGAAAACCACCAATCTGCAACGATGCAGGATGGCATCAGGCGAGAGTAAAGCTGTTATATTTCGGTGATGCAGTTCAGTGGACTTGTATAAGGCTGCTCTGAGTCGAGCAGGTGAGGTGCGTCCGGGCGCCCAGTTGTCAAAAAAACAACATCCGTATCCATCCTAGAGCCATCACCTGGGTCTCCAACTCGGCTGACATATTAGAGATAATAAAAGATTCCAATCCTGGTCTGCCGACCAATAATTGCAGAATCAGCAAGGTGGGTGAGGCGGATGGTAAAAAGCAGCAGGTCAATTTGATCCTTAACGCTGAATCCACCTCCCATATACAACGTGCAAGTGCAACCCTACAATATGGCTTCGAGACTATAGTCTTGAAGGTATACAAGCAGGATATAGCTATGGAAGGTGAGTCGTCCACCGTGGTTGATACACGGCTTTCTGGAAGTGCGGAGGTACCCACGCCCATTATTTCTGGTCACTCCAACTCTAACAGAAGATCTGCAACGTCCTTCTCTGAGGACGAAAGCTCTACTTCTGTCACAAAGGGGCTCCGGACTCTTTGGCGGATCTGGCGGGGACATGCTTCTCGATGATACGGACGAAGAGTTCGATAACGCCCTTGTCGGGGTGGATGTTAATCTGTCAATTACCTATGATGGTAAGAATTCTACAGATTATCCTCCATCACGCTAAAGCAGCATCAGCGGTTCTATTGCTGCACCTATCCACAGGAGCAGTAGACATCGTCCTGATACAGGAGCCCTACGCAGTGGGAAGAAGGGTGTGTGGTATCTTGACACACAACTATAAACTGCTTGTGTCCAACTCTGAAGGCACTCCAAGAACCTGCATTTTGACCAGGAAAGATGTAAGTATATTTCTTCTGGCTGATTTAATTGGTAAAGACCAAACAGCTGCTAGTCTGGAGATTGGTAATGACATATATTGGGTGGTCTCCAGTTACTTGCCTTATGAAGCTGTAGTACCGACTGCTCTAATCAGGGAAGTAGTAGATGAAGCAGCGTCTGACGACGTAGAGCTGGTTATTGGCGCAGACTCGAGCACTCCTCATACTGTCTGGGGTAGTACGGATATAAACAATAGGGGTGATTCGCTTCTTGACTTTATTCTAACTAACCGACCTTTACAATTAAAGACAGACAAGAAGTACTCGACGTAACGTTTGCTGCTGACCGGCTGTCAGACAAAATTATTGGGTGGAATGTACTGGACGACCACTCATTCTCAGATCACCATTATATTGAGTTTAAACTCGCTGAAAAAGTGCATAAACTTGCCGTCCACAGAAATGTGAGGAAGACACATCCACTAATTTGGAACATAGCGGCGAATGAAATCCTGCTATATCTAGAACGTTGTGGCTGCAAGGTCGTGGCATATGCAGACGACGTGGCAATCGTAGTGAGTGCCAAATTCGTATACGCCCTCAGAGACATCCTACAGGTGGCTCTGAACAAATTGGCTAGATGGGCCAGAAGCAGGGGATTGGGCGTAAACCCAAACAAGACAGTATTGGTTCTCTTTACTAGGATCAATAATGTCCCACATGTGGACCGTCCACCTCGGATAAATGGGACAGATCTAGCCTTTTCTGAAAGTGCAACATTTTTAGGAATAATTCTAGCTAGAAAGGCTGTAGGGTCGCGGTGGGGCATCTCTCCTAAAATCGTCCACTGGATATACAAGGTGTCGCAAAAGTAACCTTTCGATGTTTTTTGGCTGTAATTAAAAAAAAATGAAAAACTTTGATTCTTCTTGTGGATTTTTTTTATATGGTCTTTTAATTTTTTTACATCAAGTCGAGAATATGATGTCATGTAAATGGACGCCGCCACAGTTGATTGTCATTTGAGCCCTTTTTATGGCATTTTCCATCACTTTGGCCAAAACTTCCGGCGATAGGTCCTCACATTCTTGACGGATATTGTCTTTAAGAGCTGCAAGAGTCTGAGGCTTGTTGACATAAAACCGCGACTTCAAAAAGCCCCACAAAAAGAAGTCTGGAGCGGTCAAATCAGGCGATCATGCTGGCCAGTGCAAATTGCCAAAACGGGAGATTAGGCGCCCGGGAAATGCATCCTTCAGCATATCGGTTGTGGCACGTGCAGTGTGTGCCGTTGCACCGTCCTGTTGGAACCACATGTTTTCCAATCCCAATTCATCAAGTTGCGGCAAAAAGAACTCGTTGATCATTGCTCTGTAGCGCTCACCATTCACAGTAACCGTTTGACCCGCGACGTCTTCGAAGAAAAAAGGTCCGATGAATCCTCCAGCGAAAACAGCACATCATACAGTGACTTTGAGCGGCTGTAATGGCTCTTCGTGGGTTACACGCGGATTTTCAGTGCCCCAGAAGCGTAAATTTTGCTTATTTACGTACCCGCTAAGATGGAAATGGGCCTCATCACTCATGATTATTTTTGATGAAAAATCATCTTCCTCTTGGTGGTGATTAAGGATGGCTTGAGCGTATGTTAGACGCGATTGGCGGTCAGCAGCTAACAGCTGATGCACCGTCTGGACTTTGTACGGAAACATCTTCAAATCTTGTACCAAAATTCGCTGTAGAGACCGTCGACTGATACCCATTTGCGTGGCACGTCGTATAGTTGATGTCGACGGCGCTTCCATGACATCCTCGGCTACAGCAGCAATATTCTCTGCAGAACGGCTACTCCGGGGTCTGTCACGCCTGGCAGCATCTCGTGGTGTGCCAGTCTCTTCGAGGCGAGCGGCTAAACGTCGCAGTGTTTCACCAGTAGGCGTTGGACGGCCAGGAAATCTGCGACGAAATTCACGTTGTGCCAAAGTCACCGACCGATTACTACACAAATGTCAAAACAGAACTGACATTAGGGGCCAATCGCAAAATTTATAGCATTTTCTGATAGGAGGATTACTTTTGCGCCACCTTGTATAAATAGTAGTAGTTCGTCCAATACTGTTATACGGCATTGTGGTATGGTGGACGGCAACTGACAAACTAAGAACTATGCTCACATGAGGATATCACAGCGTAGTGCAATGTAAACCGACCGAGTGGACTATATACCAACTGTGTACACCTTCGAGGGAAATTACATCACTATGATTCCCGCCAGAGATGAATGAGTTGGCAGAATACCAGGTAATAGAAACCATCTCCATTTTTACACGGATGGTTCGAAGCTTGATGAAAACGTTGGCTTCGGGTACACTGTGAAGAACTTAGTTTGGATATAGCTCACAGACTACCAGATACCTGCAGTGTCTATCAAGCCGAAATAATGAAAATATGGGAAGTCGCCAAGTGGCTGAGTCGCAACATATTAACTAACACTGGGGGTGTCATTTACTCAGACAGATAGGAATTCTCTGGTGGCAACATCCCTAAATTCACAAACAGCCCTCCACTGCCGCAGATCTCTTAACGAGCAGTTTAATATACACCTCATATGGGTGCCTGGGTATAGGGATATCCCAGGGAACTGCCAAGCCGATGAACTTGCTTGGAAAGGGACGACATTACAAATTCTCGAAGAATTTTCACATATTGGTGCGCCACTATCCACGTGCAAGCTTTGGCTTAGGCAAGAGACAATCAGGCAGTCCAACGAAAGATGGACAGAAATCGGCACCTGCAGGGTAACCAGACAAATATGGCCAAGGTATGACCTGAGAAGATCAAAATATCTCCTCGCACTAGAGAGGCATAGATTGTCTACGTTATTATCAGTTCTGACGGGACACTGCCTGAGCGGCGAAAACGCCAAAAGATTGGGTATTGACTCCAATGACTTCTGCAGAAGCTGTGGAGATGAGCACTTGCTATACGACTGCCCCGCTCTGAGTAAACGACGACTGAACATACTGGGGTCGGCCTTTCTAGGCAGCCTATTTTTCCCGTACCGATATTCGTACTATCGATAAATTTGTATATCAAACAGGTTGGTTTCGATGAGGGGCATTTCAGCCCGTGGCAATACTAGGGACCTAAACTGGTCTATGTGAGCTTGTAAAAAATACGGCTGCCACCCTAACCTAAACCTAGCTCTACGACGCTTAATAAACAAGATATTTGCATTTGCTAGATTTTGGCAAAACATGATAGATAACAAAGTTTCGTTCTTTTATCTCTACGACGCTTAATTAACGAGATATGTACACTTTAATTTTTGCTAAGGAAAATCAAAATGTTGGCCAAAAATAATGATAGCAAAATTTCATTCTTATAGCTCTACGACATTTAATTAACACTTAATTAATATTTGCATTTTAAGTTTTGCTAAGGGAATTCTAAATTGTGGCCAAAAAATTAGGACAACAAGATTTCTGTCATTTAGCCCTATGATGCTTATTTAGAAAGATATTGTATTTTTTATCCCCTCACCTTAGAGAGAAGAGTATACATATATGAGAGATAATTCTTAGGTGTAAAAAGCTTTTTGTAGACCTCAGTTAGTAGAACACACACAACAATTTTATAAACCGGAAGAGAAACACGAGTTACACGCGCTTGAATATTTTCTTCACCCGATGTGGCCAACTTTGAGGCCCTCTATCTCCGCCCCTGTCTGACATAGGGGGCCCAAACATAAAACATAACTTCTCTAACACCTCTTCATCTTCCATGCCAAGTTTGGTCGCAATCGGTTGTTTGGTTAGGAACCGATCGAATTATTTTCCCTTTTTGAATTCGTACCACTGTGCAGTGTTTTGCAAAAACAGACGAAAATTGTGAATTCGTAGCACTGTGCAGTGTTTTGCAAAAACAGACGAAAATTGTGAGACTAGTCTTGTTATTTCGTCCATAACTTCTACAAATATTGAGTCTCCCAAAATGTTTTTTAATGCTCCGGATTTGTGAGCGCAACGAATATTCTGTGGAAATTTGAAGAAAGTCGAAAAGCAAAAAAAGCGCATTATGCCCTCTTTAAAACAAATTAAACTTTGCAAAAATCCGTTCAGCTGTTCGACAGCAATTACAAATTTCGTAGAACACATTTTTTTAATTTTTTCAAATATTAAAATGCCATAAACGTTTTTCAAAAACTATTTTTAAAAAAAAAAAACCAGTAAGGAAAGGCTAAAGTCAGGCGGTGCCGACTATATAATACCCTACACCACTCTCGTAATATTGAATAACTCTGATATATAAATTTTGTAATTCATGTATAAATTGTTTACATAAATTTACTTTTGGGACATTTTATACTTAAATAATACCCTGTACCACAGTGTGGTGTTAGGTATAACAACGATTGGATCTAAAGAGCCAAATCGGACGAAACATATATATGGGAGCTATAGCTAAATCTGAACCGATTTCGACCAAATACCATAGCGATCTTAATAGCCGCGAAATACTCTAAACTGCAAAATTTCAGAACGATCGGAGTGAAATTGCGACCTGTAGTCGACGAACAACTTTACATGGACAGACGGACGGACGGACATCGTTAAATCGACTCAGCTAGTGATTCTGAGTCGATCGGTATACTTTAAGGTGGGTCTAGCTGTGTTATTTTAAGGTGTTACAAACATCTGCCGTGAAACAAACTTATAATACCCTGTACCACAGTGTGGTGTAGGGTATAATGATAGGGAGATCTTATTTTACCTATCAGTAACTGCTTATAAACATTCTAGCCAAAAATTAACTACATAGGTCGATTTATAATATTCTGACCCATATATGTACAAGCCATGACATGATAAATGGTTTTCAAGAAAATCTTAACATAAGATTTCGAGCACTTTAATAAAAATTAATAAATAAAAAAAACTATCCAATGGGACTAAACTCGGTGCAAGTGTCGTTCCGGTCAGAATCCATCGGTTTTAAAAATGCACTCACTTGAGATGAAATCGCTCATATATTTTTCTGATTACCCGTCAATTCAAGACTCACTTGAATCTGCAGTAATAAAGATATTTAACTTAAATTTGGCGGAAATATTTGTTGTACATGGTTTTGGTACATGGACATATTTGTTGTACGTTTAATGAACATAAAGGAAAGTGCCAGTAAGAGGTGTATGTGTATATTTTCAACTTCTCAAGATGTTAATTTAGGTTACATTAAATTAATTAAAAAATATTTAATATTGTTAAATTATATTAAATTAATGTCCTTATTTCAATCAGAGCTATTGAAACATGTTTTTGTGATCAATATTGAATTTAAGACAAAAAAATGTGAAAAAGTCTGTTGCGGGATTCTCAGTTCAACCTAAGTAGTGGAAAAGACTCAAATTTTGAATTTGATACTATTTAGAAGTTTAGATCGCAAATTTTCAATTTGTACAACTTTTTGGATACACTATTTTTGCTGGGAACGAATACTTTTAATGTTTTCATTTACATGAAAGAAATACTTAAGTAACAAGTATTCAATTGTTTATGCCAGTTATAGCAACCCACTGTCGCCCATTGGTTTTAATAAGCCGACCACATTATTGTCGAAAAATCCCATAAAATACAGATAATAAATGTGGTAAATGAGTCGAAACATAGAAACAATGCCGTAATAAATATGAATAGTAATTATAACAATTGTGCAACCATAATATCAATTAGCTGAGAAATTCAAATATTTTCAATACAAGTAAAATTAAAACAAAACTATAGTTTGAAAACCGATATTAAAATATGAACAGCAATGTAAATATTTTAATGAGAAAATAAAATGATAATAAAATTCTTACAAAAAAGCTAATACGAGTTTGAACTCTTTTTGTGTGGATATTTAACGGTGCATTTTGCGGCTGCCTTAAATTCCTTCTCTGATCCATTTCAGAGATTGTAACAACATTTTAACAATATTTTTAAATTCAGTTTAGTTGCGAATAACATTAAAACTTGTAAGAAAGTTCAGTCAGGAAAACCGACCTACGAATCCCCTCACCCCCAGTCCCAAAAAATTCGTACATTTATTTTTTGTTTTGTTTTCATTAAATTTATCAATTAAAATGCATTTAATTACTTTAAAGTATACACTAGTATTAGAGTTACAAGCCGTTAACTGTTGCTTAAAAATAGTACATTTGTGTGGGAGGTACCAAAAAGGTTGAGCCAATGACGCCCACTTATCACTGTACTGTAGGAACTATAAAAACATTATACTGTACAAAATTTCAAGTATTTGTTTGTACTGGTATACCGATCCATAAACCCGGACAACCTCACAACAAACCTGAAAATTACAGGCCAATTAGTTTACTAAGTACCCTTGGTAAATAACTAGAACGAATTCTAAATGTTAAACTTTCTAAAAGTCTCAAGGACATGCAAATTCTACCGAATGAGCAATTCGGCTTCAGACACTCTCATTCAACAGTACACCAAGTCAAGCGAATTTGTAACGATATTAAAGTTGGACTAAATTCAGGAAAATCCACAGATGTAATTATACTTGACATAGAGAAAGCCTTTGACACCGTATGGCATCGGGGCCTAAGTTTTAATTAATTAATTTTCAAATTCCGTTATATCTTGTTAAGATTCTTAAAAGCTTTTTGACAAAAATATACTTCCGTGTCGCTGTCGACAAGTCGTTTTCCGAATTAAAATTAATTCCTGCTGGTGTCCCCCAAGGGTCTGACCTGGGGCCCATATTATATAATATTTTTTGCGCTGATATTCCAGTAATGAGTGCCTGTAGGTTCGCAGCATATGCAGATGATATTGGCATTTATTATACACATGAACTCAGTCGGGATATTCTGACCGAAATTCAATGTGCAATTAATAAACTGGCTGAATATTACATAAAATGGAAAATTAAAATTAATGTTGATAAGACTCAGGCTATCTTTTTAGAAAAAGGAAGCTCTGTTACTTACCTACCCATAATTTAAAAATCCTGAACAACGATATAACATGGTTGGAAAATGTATATATCTGGACAAGAAATTAACATTTAGTTATCATATATCCAACATTGTCAGCAAAGCAATTCTACACCCAAAAAAAAAGTTTGCTGTTAATACAGCAAATTTTCTGCTGTAATAGCAAAAAGTTTGCAGTTTTGCATTAGCAAACGCACTGCTGAAAAATTTGCAGTTTGCTGAAAATGTTTGCTGTTAATCAAAATAAGACAAAAGTTGCAATAATTTACATGATAAAGTTCAACTACCATTGAAAATCAAAAAGGCTAAGGTCACTCGTGCGATGAGAAAAGTATATTTAAAAAAAATTAAATAATTATTCGGCGATATCTTTTTTCCGAGTTACGGTTCTAAATATTTTTTTTGTGAAATATTTGATTTTTGTGAAGTCCTGATTCACACAAGGCAATTTTATTTCAAGCAAGTGTCAAAGTTTGTAGTAGAGAGAGACAGTCCATTTTTTTAGGGTGATAATTACTAATAAACTAATGGCGAATTCTTTTCTGCAAAAAAGTGCAACACTTGCATTGCCCTTTTTCCGAATATTGCACTATTATATCGCTTTTTTGAAATTTTAGTTGTGCTAAATTCGAGTAACTTAATTACCAAATTTCAAAAAAGTGTCGCAAAAGTTCCGTTTTCGGAAAAAGTGCAATGAAAATGTTGCACTTTTTTGCAGAAACGAATTAGCCATAATACTATCTGTGGAATTTCAGAAGATTCGAATTAGTAGTATAGAAGTTATTAGCGAATCAATATTTCAATAAATGTTAACCCTTTGTGAGGGAGGTACTAGAAGGAGTGGGCCAATATGGCCCATCTTCGAACTTAGCCGCATACCAAATTTGAAGTCAATCGGTTGTTCCTTCCGAGAGTTATCGTGCGCACCAACCAGCAGACAGACAGACGGACGGACATTGCTCAAATTACTTAAAATGACCCAAAACGGATTTCCGCCGAACATACTTGGGGTCTTAGGTCACTCCTTCCATGTGTTACACTTTTGGCCCGTAGAAAATATTATATCCCCTCGTCAAACTAGTTTGCTATAGAAGTATATTGTGGGGGTCTATAGTGATTTTTGTTAAAGGAATCTTTTTGTTGAATATATCACCGAAAAATTCATCGATCTCCACCACTTTTTGCAAATCATTATTTTTGGTGGGTGATTTTCAGGGGTAAGGTGGTGAGAGGGATAATCGGGCGTTTTGAGAGAAATTTTTCTAGAATATCTCCTTTATTTTGTTCTTTGACATGGAATATCTATTTCGAAGCCTTCTATACTAAAATTGTGTTTGAATTTACAAACCTGTTTGCCTAAACGACAGGACCGATCTTCTTGAAATTTTTACAGAATGTACATGTCTAGGGAGTGGTGAAAATAGGGTTCTTGATTTTTCGATATATCAAGTGGGCGTGGACCCATCCATATGAGCCAATTTTTGATATTGAGAAAAATTTTTAGCTAGAGGGCTGAAATTTTGTATGTATGCATTCAGTGGAAGTTTATATGATTGATCCAAAAATGGGTGGGATCGGACCAATGGGCAAGGAAATTTTGTCTTGCACAATTTGTTAGTGAGAGTGCTGCAATTTTGTGTATTTGTATCTGGTGCCAGTCTATGTGATTGGTCCAAAAATTGGTAGGATGGAACCAATGAGGGTGGCCCCGTCCATGTGAGCAAAGTTTTGATTTTCAGATATCTTCAGCAATTTGTTAGCGAGGGTACTGTAATTTTATTCATATGTTTTTGGTGGCCGTCTTCGTGATTGGTCCAAAGATTGACGGAATCGGAAATCTGGGGCAACGAAGTGATCCGGGTTCAGCTAGTTTTATATATTTGAGAAAATGTTGTTCTAAGCAAATCTTTGTTTTTGTCATAACATTTTTTATTAGAGACTTTTAGTATTTTTTAGACTTTTAAGTATTCAGAAAATATTTAAGACAATTTTAAGACAAGATATATATTTTTCAGTAACTCAACGTTCATTTTTTCGGAAACTTCAGATGTTCATAAAATCCTTTTATAATTGAAATGGTAATATTGCAAACAAACTGAAAAAAATCGCTTCTGTAGTATATTGTCCCAAACATATTCTGCTTGAAATATATAAATGTTTAGGGTACACTCTCAATAAATTATATTTGGCAAGCACAAATATGAAATATATGGGAAGATGTTGTTCTAAACAAATTTATGTTTCCGATCTAATATTTTTTATTTAAGTAACAGTCGGGTAAACGACTAAGGTATACCCTAACTTTGTGAACAATGTAAATGCGCACTGCACTGGTACGATTATAACTACTAATATTATGAGTTATTTAATTTTGGTATGTCGATGCTCTTTTTCTATGGGAGGTATTAAAACGGATGTGGTGGGGTGTTTTAACAGAACTGAAAACGCTGAAAAAATAAATAAATTAATTGGAGGATTGACAAGAAATGTGACTTTGAATACTAACTCAGAAATGATGGATTTAAAACATAAGTTTATGCTGCATATGGTATGGTACAATGGTGGTACAATTCGAAACCAAGGAAAAATTATAACTGAAATTCGAAAATGTCAGCAAAAGTTTTGGTAATCTTTTTAAATAAAATATATTTGGAAAAATTTCTAAATAATAATTTTATTTATATTTAAACACATATTTTATTTGAGAAATTTAGTGCAAATATTTATTTATTTATTTATTTATATGAATTACAATACAAAGTAAATTTATATTCTAATTTTAAGGTCCAGGGAAAGGCCGGGTTACAAAGACCATATGGCTAAATGTTTGCAGCGACAGACCAGAGCCTCTGGTGGGAATCGAACCCACGACCCCCAAACTCATAGGCGAGTACGCTACCAACTCGCCTACTGGGGCGCTCAAGTGCAAATATAATTTGTTGTAATATATTAATATATGCGTTCCAAATATATTTTATTGATTTTCAAAAAAATGTATTTGCTAAGAAATAAATAATATTTAAAAATTTGTGTTCCAAATATATTTTCTTTCGATTCAAACATATCAAAAAAGGCGATTTTGCCCCGTGTAGGAATTCTAAAAACTTTACACCGTGCACAAATTTTGAGTATTTATATGCACTGGTATTCACGACATAAGCTGTTAACCTTTTGTATAAAATGGTACGTTTGTGTGGGAAGTACCAAAAGGGGAGTAATAATAACAACTTTATTAACATTTTCTTGCACAATTTACTCTCTTATTAGTATTCTACAAACATGAATGTATACACATTTGGTGTTTGTGAAATACAAACGATATTAAAGCAAAGCAAAGAAATAATGAAAAAGTTGGCAAAACTAAATTTTCCTAAAATACCAATGTTCATACGTTTATATTTATATACATTAGGCTGTTCCGAAATTCACTTACCAAATACTTTTCAGAAGATAATTTCTAAAGAGCCAACAAAGGAAATGATACTTTTTAAGTCGACATTATTTTTGCTTTTTATTTAAAGACGGAAGTGGATTGTTCCTTTCGATTCTGTATTTGGGAAAAGTTTGGAAAAAATCGATTTCGAGTGGTTTTAGAACCAACAATATTGATACTTGTAAACGCAAAGAAAAAATTCGTTTCTGCGAAACGAAATATTAGACAACTACAATTCTCGTTTACGACGACTGAAATTCTTTTTGTCAGAACAAACAATTGCTCACGCGAAATAAGTTTCTGTCACAACAAACGAACTTTCAGTACGGGCAAACGAGAATTGTAGTTTTTTAATATTTCGTTTCGCAGAATCGAATTTTTTCTTTGTGTGTATTAGCTAGTGACACATTAGCAGAGCTTATGCCAACAATTTCATCCATCTTCCAAGCTTTATAAAAATTATAAATAAACATTATTAAGGACAATTTATTTGAACAAATACTCATTTTTAAAATTATATATTAAAATTAAGGTTTAAGCCCACTGACGCTTCTCTTTCTCACGCTAGTTATACCCTCACCTTACAGGCAGGTGGGTACACTCGTATATCATTTGCTACACGTAAAGTCGTCGTAAACGAGAATTGTAGTTGTCTAATATTTCGTTTCTCAGAAACGAATTTTTTCTTTTCGTGTACGAACCAAAATTGTAACACATCGGAACAGAGACATAAGACCCCAAGTATGTTTGATGGAAATTCTATTTGGGCCATTTTAAGTCTCCGTATAACGTATTGGTTCACTCCTTCTAGTACCTTCCACACAAAGGGTTACAATTTAATGAAATATTGATTCTCTAATAACTTGTATACCACTTACTCGAATCTTCTGAAATTTCACATATAGTATGTATTAGTTTAATAGTCGCTACCACCTTGAGAGAAATTTACGAATTTGCCACGCCCCTTCACCAAAAGTTAACAGCTTCTTTCTTGAATACCAGTGCATACTATTTATAATAATTGAAATTACGTACAGTGTAATTCTGCACCGAAATTTAACAGCTTTTAAAACTTTAATACCACTTAATACTTTAAATTATTAAATGCAATTTCGATTGAAAAAAATTTAAATAAATACATTTAATAAATAAATTGTGAACAAGAAAGTATTAATCGATTCAATAAAATTTTCTATTTTTCTCTACAGGCCCTCCACAAAGGGTTAACATTTAGTGAAATTCAATATTTCACTTAATGTTAATAACTTCTATACTACTTCTGAAATTCCACACATAGTATTAGTTTATGGGTGAAACGTTCACGCTCCTTTTGGTACCTCCGACACAAATGGAACATTTTGAATCAAAATTTAACTGCTTATAGCTTTAATATCACTTCATACAAATACCTGAAATTTTGTACAGTGTAATGGTTTTATAGTGCCTAGAGTCCAGTGAAAAGAGGGCGTTATTAGCACGCCCATTTTGGTTAACAGCTTAAAACTTTAATACCAGTACATACAAAAGCTTGGAATGTTGTACAGAGTAATGTTTTTATACTCGTAGTACCAACAGTCCACTGAAAAATGGCCGTTATTGCCATGCCCCTTTTCGTGCCTCCCACACAAAGGTACTATTTTGTACGAAAAGTTAACAGCTTATCACTTAAATGTTTTTATAGTAGTAGAAAAATGGGGCCCCTTTTGGTAACTGCAACACAAAGGGGCCTTATACAAGGTGGCGCAAAAGTAATCCTCCTATCAGAAAATGCTATAAATTTTGAGATTGGCCCCTAATGGCCAGTTCTGTTTTGACATTTGTGTAGTAAACACATGCGAAATACACGTTAATAAACAATGTTACGCTACACTGCTCCAGAACGCGGAATATTGCTGACTATTTATTTGACCAATAATCGGTCGGTGTCTTTGGCACAGATTTCCTGGCCGTCCAACGCCTACTGGTGAAACACTGCGACGTTTAGCCGCTCGCCTCGAAGAGACTGGCACAACACGCGATGCTGCCAGGCGTGGCAGACCCCGGAGTAGCCGTTCTGCAGAGAATATTGCTGCTGTAGCCGAGGATGTCATGGAAGCGCCGTCGACATCGACCAGACGACGTGCCACGCAAATGGGTATCAGTCGACGGTCTCTACAGCGAATTTTGGTACAAGATTTGAAGATGTTTCCGTACAAAGTCCAGACGGTGCATCAGCTGTTAGCTGCTGACCGCCAATCGCGTCTAACATAACATCGAAAGATTACTTTTGCGCCACCTGTTATATGCATAAACATAAATACTCGAAATTTTTTCTTAGTGTAAAATTCTAACGGTCCTGTTAAAAATGGTACCTCCCAAAATTAAATAGCTCATAACATTACATAGTACATATACAAGTGCATATTTACATTGCTTACAAAGTGGGGGTATACTAGATAGGGTCGATGCCCAACCAAGAAAAATAAGTTGCGTTTGTCACCCCCTAGATTTGAAGTTTATTCAAAGACAATTTCAGAAAAAAATTTATTAATTTTTTTGGTGCACCCTACATACCGCCCTTTTAGTTTTCTTTATCCTGTGTTGCTATTTGAAGTCCGATCGTAACGGGATGTATACCGTTGTTCACGTTTTGGAAAGAGCTATATTTCGTCCACTGGCCATTTTTGACTCCGAGGTCAAATTCGATAATTGACCTCTATTATCTCGTTTTCTACCCCCCTTGTTTTGGATTTTTTTTGAAACGATAATAAAGGCAATTAAAAATAATTAAACTTTTGTCTTTAAAGTACTCAGTTTTATTCATAAACAAAAAAGTTATATAGGGTTTAAAATTGTAAAATATATGCTGGAGTCAAATTCGACTAGTTTCTTTTGACCTCGTTTTCTGTCTCTCTCTCACACACACATGAATAACCCAATGCCACAAACTCACAATCACTATGGCAGTTCGGTCCAGCATTAAAAAAATAAATTTGCGGGATTCTCTAGCAAATGTTGAAGCTTTTTAAGGAAGAATAAAATCTCTTTGTTTTCACATTCACCCTACACTCCACTAAAATAGTATTTTTGCCACTGACTCCATATTTATTATCCTATCTTTACGTATGATACCTCGTGGAATTCTTAATATAGTTCACATTTATCCGTCGCTATCACTGTGAGAAAAATGGGACACTTCGCCACCCCTTTTGGTACCTCCCACACAAAGTGACCATTTTTGTACAAAAATTGTAGTGCTTATATATTTAGCGAAAAGTGGGTTATTGTCTCGCCCCTTTTGGTACCTCTTACACAAATGTACTATTTTGCCCTAAAAGTAAACCGCTTATAAATTGTATACCAGTAAACACAAATACTTGAAATTTTGTTCAGTGTAATGCTTTTATAGGACCTACAGTCCAATGAAGAATGGGCGTCATTGGCACGCCCCTTTTAGTACCTCCTGCACAAACGGACTATTTTGCACCACAAGTTAACAATGTTATTAAAT
Source organism: Eudasyphora cyanicolor (assembly GCA_963930755.1). Classification (NCBI taxonomy): domain Eukaryota; kingdom Metazoa; phylum Arthropoda; class Insecta; order Diptera; family Muscidae; genus Eudasyphora; species Eudasyphora cyanicolor. Next base: position 133,799,177 of record OZ005736.1, on the reverse strand, counting down.
TAAATTTAAATTGAAAATAATTTAATTAAACCAGTAAGGAAAGGCAGAAAGTCGGGCGGGGCCGACTATATAATACCCTATACCTCCCTAACAATGCGATAAGGGTCATTGCAATAATAATAATTTGGAATAATTGGTAAATGGGTAGGAACATATTATCTAATTCTGAACCGATAATCGCTAAATTAAGCAATATTCGTTCCTAAATTGAGAAAGATATTTCTGGAAAATTTTAATGATCGGAAGTAAAGTACAACTTCTATAGCGCTTTGATACCAAATCAGGAGGAACATATATACGGAAGTTATATATAAATCTGAACCGATTTTCCCTGAATACTCATTCATGTAAAAATACCTCTTTCTGTCGAATTTCATACTGATCGGATATAAAATACAGTCTCTACAGCGCTTACATGTCAAATCGGGGGTAACATGTACATATATGGCGGCTATGTCTAAATCTGAACCGATTTCCCTCAAATTTGGCGGTGTTAATTGACGTAATGAGAAACCTCTTTCTGCCAATTTTTTTACTGATCGGATATAAAATACAGTCTCTACAGCGCTTACTTGTCAAATCGGGGTAACATATATATGTGGTCTATATATAAATTTGGCAGTATTAATTCATGTAATAAGAAACCTCTTTCTGCCGAATTTCACACTGATCGGTTATAAAATAAATTTTTTACGGCACTTACATGTGAAATCGGGGGTAACGTATATGGGGGCTTTATCTAAATCTAAACCGATTTCTTCCAAATTTAACAGTGTTCATTCATATAATAAAAGACCTCTTTCTGCTGAATTTTATACTGATCGGATATAAAATAAAGTTTTTACAGCGCTTACATGTCAAATCAGGGCTATCATATACATTAGATAGGGTCGATGCCCAACCAAGAAAAATAAGTTGCGTTTGTCACCCCCTAGATTTGAAGATTATTCAAAGACAATTTCAGAAAAAATTTTTTAATTTTTTTGTTGCACCCTACATACCGCCCTTTTAGTTTTATTTATCCTGTGTTGCTATTTGAAGTCCGATCGTAACGGGATGTACACCGTTGTTCACGTTTTGGAAAGGGCTATATTTCGTCCACTGGCCATTTTTGACTCCGAGGTCAAATTCGATAATTGACTTCTATTATCTGGTTTTCTACCCCCCTTTTTTGGACTTATTTTGAAACGATGATAAAGGCAATTAAAAATAATTAAACTTTTGTCTTTAAAGTACTCAGTTTTATTCATAAACAAAAAAGTTACATAGGGTTTAAAATTTTAAAATATATGCTGGAGTCAAATTCGACTAGTTTCTTTTGACCTCGTTTTCTGTGTCTCTCTCACACACACATGAATAACCCAATGCCACAAACGCACAATCACTATGGCAGTTCGGTCCAGCATCAACAAATTAAATTTGCGGGATTCTCTAGCAAATGTTGAAGCTTTTTAAGGAAGAATAAAATCACTTTGTTTTCACATTCACCCTACACTCCACTAAAATAGTATTTTTGCCACTGACTCCATATTTATTATCCTATCTTTACGTATGATACCTCGTGGATCATCTCTATAAGGTCTACTTTTCTTCCATACGTCACTTTGGATTTTTTTACCAGATTTTCTACTTTCACTATAAAGGGTGGGCCATTTAAAATTTGAATTACCGATTACCTTGCATTGTGATTTGAGTCCTTTGGATTATTTTCGGTGGGAACCCACTTAGGATAAATGCTATGCAAAGCATCCAAAGACAATTGAAGCGTTGAAACATGAAAACTAATGATGATTTCGATTGTGCAAAAAAATTTTAAAATTTTTCTTCATTTTACACTAAAACCGCATTTTTAGGTTAGTTTGTAAAAATGGTGCAGCCGTACGAACGGGTTTGTAAAATTATTACACTCCGCAAATGCGAAAATATCTATTTTCCACACTCAGCCCAGTCCACGATGTGGAGTGTTGCACCGTCAAAAACCAAACTTCAGAACCAAGCCTAATTGAAAGCGTACATGCTTAATGCACTATCAAATGGTTGCGCTATAATGTAGGAATGGGTTTTACTCACCGCACGATTTTTGTTCGATTGTTCGCATGCAAAATGCGAAATTAGCAGTATGTGCAGGGGGAATTTTTAAAATGTAGCAACATGATGTAGTGATATTATTTTTCAGAAACGAAATCACCATAAGTTGCCATTGAAGAGATTCGACTCGAAGCAATAGAATATGTCCTGAAAAATTGGGATGAGCGGATGAGGTACTGCCGAGCCAGTCTTGGTAGTCATATGAATGATTTTGTGTTGCATTATTAAATGAAAAAGTTCAACATTTCCATAAAAAAACAGAAATTCGAAAAAACTATCAGTAAATTTTTTTTATAGCTGATTCAAATTTTAAATGTATTCATAAGCAAATAAGTTATAGAGAATTATTAATAAAATGTTATAGACATGATTAATTTGTTTGAACACCATATTTAACTTACATACAAATGCCTTCCCATGCGTTTCAAAATAAGTGTTATTTACGGGGGTTGAAAATCAAATAACTGAAGTCACTAGTAAAAATTTACTTCGGATTCAAAACTGAAGTAAGGAAGAAGTGTTGTCGTTGTCAAGAGATGATCATCGACGTATCATACAAAAATATCATACTAGATTAAATCAGGAATTAGTGGAAAAAATACTATTTTGGTGGAGTGTAGGGTGAATGGGAAAACAAAGTGAATGTATTCTTATATTCTTCCTTAAAAAAGATTCAAAATTTGTTAGAGAATCCCGCAAATTTAATTTGTTGATGCTGTAAAGAACCGCCATAGTCGTTGTGTGTTTGTGGCATTGGGTTTTTCATGTGTCTGCGAGAGAGAGTGAGACAGAAACGAGACCAAAAGAAACTAGTCGAATTTGACCTCAGCATATATTTTACAATTTTGAACCCTATGTAACTTTTTCGTTTATGAATAAAACTGAGTACTTTAAAGACGAAAGTTTAATTATTTTTAAATGCCTTTATTATCGTTTCAAAATAAGTCCAAATAAGGGGGGTAGAAAAAGAGATAACAGAGGTCAATTATCGAATTTGACCTCGGAGTCAAAAATGGCCATTGGACGAAATATAGCCCTTTCTAAAACGTGAACAACGGTATACATCCCGTTACGATCGGACTTCAAATAGCAACACAGGATAAAGAAAACTAAAAGGGCGGTATGTAGGGTGCACCAAAAAAATTAAAAAAATTTTTTCTGAAATTGTCTTCGAATAATCTTCAAATCTAGGGGGTGACAAACGCAACTTTTTTTTATGACCCTATCTAGGGTATACCTTAGTCGGTTTACCCGACTGAAATTTCTTACTTTTTACGTTTTTTTATTAATTCATGCTTGCATATTTAAATTTCAAGCTTAATCAAAGCAATTGTTTTTCATAAATCAATGTTCTATGTTTATTTGAATTGAAAAAGAAACAACCGATAACATCCGGTTAATTGGTTTTTTATTTTCGGGTAAACCGAAAACCGCTTTTTCAAAATAACCGGCTTTTTGATCATCCCATTTATATCTTATAAATTTGTCAATATTTTTTTTTAAATAGGCATTGCTTTTGCCTTTAGCATGCCAGCTTTAAAAATATGAATTAAAAGATTTATTTATTTGGGTCAACAAAAAACACTTTTTCAAAAAAAATATACATATATATAGACGGTTTCAAAAAATTTCGGTTTTGATTTTTCCCATTTTGTTATATATTTTAGTACACCTGAAGAAACGCTTTGAGGAATTGTTTGAGATGTTTCCAATAACTCGTTCATACGTTATCGATATTTAAAAAATCGTTAGGATATTACTCTGTGTATCGGGTTTTTGGTCATAACATCTTAAGCTAGGGTCCGATTTGAAAAATCTTTTTTTTTGAAATGTTGGCATTTTTTGCTACTTTACAGAAAAAAATTAAAAAAAAACAGTAAGGAAGAGCTAAAGTCGGGCGGGGCCGACTATATAATAACCTGCACCACTCTCGTAATATTGAATTTTGTAATTCACGTATTAATTGTTTACATAAATTTACTTCTGGGACATTTTATACTTAAATAATACTTTAAGGTGGGTATACGGTGTATTGGGAATAAGTGGTGGGTATAAGTATACTTTAAGGTGGTCTAGCTATAGTATTTTCATGTGTACCACAGTGTGGTGTAGGGTATGAAAACGATTGGATGTAAAATACAGCTTCTACAGGACTAAAGACCCAAATCGGATGAAACATATATATGGGAGCTATAGCTAAATCTTAACCGATTTTCTTCAAATTCGGCAATGTTAGTCCATGGATCAAGAAACTATACCATTCTAAATTTCAAAACGATTGGATGTAAAACACAGCTTTAATAGAACTAAAGGGCCAAATCGGACGAAACATATATATGGGAGCTATATCTAAATCTTAGCCGATTTTCTTCAAATTTGGTAGTGTTTGTTTCATGGATCAAGAAACTCTACCATTCTAAATATCAAAACGATTGGATGTAAAATACAGCTTCTACAGGACTAAGGAGCAAAATCGGACGAAACATTTATATGGGAGCTATAGCTAAATCTTAACCGATTTTCTTCAAATTCGGCAATGTTGGTTCATAGATCAAGAAACTCTACCATTCTAAATTTCAAAACGATTGGATGTAAAATACAGCATCTATAGGACTAAAGGGTCAAATCGGACGGAATATATGTATCGGAGCTATATCTAAATATTAACCGATTTTCTTCAAATTCGGCAATGTTGGTTCATGGATCAAGAAACTCTACCATTCTAAATTTCAAAACGATTGGATGTAAAATACAGCTTTTATAGAACTAAAGGGCCAAATCGGACGAAACATATACATATATGGGAGCTATAGTTAAATCTTAACCGATTTCAACCAAATCAATAGGGATATTTACAGCTGCGACATACTCTAAACTGCAAAATTTCAGAACGATCGGAGTGAAATTGCGACCTGTAGTCGACAAACAACTTTACATGGACAGACGGACAGACATGGTTAAATCGACTCAGCTAGTGATTCTGGGGTAGTATACCGATACTTTAAGGTGTGTCTAGCTGTGTTATTTTCAGGTGTTACAAACATCTGCCGTGTAACAAACGTATAATACCCTGTACCACAGTGTGGTGTAGGGTATAAATATTAGAATACTTTTTGTGTGCAATTTTCAAGTTTTACAATTTAAATGTAATTTTTGTAATTCTTTGTACTCTCCGAATTTTGCGATTTTTTTATATTTTAAACTTCTATTAATTCTCTAAAATATAAGCTTTGGATGGAAGTGGGCCAAAAATTATTTATATATCTTTTAATTTTTTACAATTTTTAAAAAAAAAAATCGCTTCTAGCCACTGTGCTTGTGGCTTGAAGGCTTTGGAATAGTTGTTCCACGCCAAAGCACAAAATAAAGGAGACACTGCAGGAAGTTTTTCTTCCAAAACTTTTTTTATTTATTTATTTTCTGTATAATTATATTTATAATTTTCAATCATTTTTTTTGTGATTTTTTTAATGGCGCCCTGTAAATGTACCATCGCAAAAATAAAAGTTTTTTACTTTCCTAATTAACTTTGTTAATGCGCATCTTATGAGTCCTCTTAGTATCTGAATTTCACAAAAATTCGTTTTTGGGTTCATCCTAATGTATACATACATACATATGAGTGTTTTAACATATGTTTAGCAATTTGTTTGTCGTTGAAGTTTGGGATGGGAAATTCAAAATGTTAACCAACAAAGTTTGTTTTGCAAATGTTGCATTTCGTTGCTGATTGGGTACAGAGCATTTCATTTTTAGCTTTCAGATGCTGCCAAATATTGTTTGGGAAACATAAGGCTGCTTAATGCCATACTGATTCCCAAAAATTGTCTTTATTAAAATTGCGAGAATGCAAAATGTATTTATGTCGTTTTCGTTGTCGAATCTGCAAAAAACTAATAATATATTTTATAATTACAACTACTACAATTTGAAGAGAAGGACCCAACCTATTATGTACTCCTATTATGTAGGTCGTTTTTATAGAGTTTTAGAACTGTAAAATTTAAATAAAATAATGAGATATTATAACATACATAATTTAAAATTTAAAACTGATTTTACTAAAAAGATACATTTATGCTTTTAGTGCTGGCTGTACTTCGGGGTATGTGAAGGCCGCGGAAGACCAAGTTCCGAAGATTTTTTCAAGCAAACCATTGCCGTATCATGACAATGGTTGGTGCAATCTTGTCATACAGTGTCGAGGCTCTTTTTTACCAATTGGTTCCTTTGTGTGGGAGGAACCAGAAGGAGCGTGACAATAACGCCCAATTTTCACTTAATTGAAGGTACTATAAAATCATTACATTGTACAAAATTTCAAGTATTTGTATGCACTGGTATTAGTGTTAGAAGCTTTTAACTTTTTGTACCAATTGGTCCCTTTGTGTGGGAGGTACCAACATAGGGCGGCCGGAAGTTGGACCCCAAGAAAATGCACCCCAAATTGAAAATGAAAGTGCGCCCCAAATTTGGGGCCTATTTTCGTTGCAAAAACTGATTTAGGAAATTACACCCCAATCAAGAAAACAGCATGAAATGACAATAAAACCCCAAAAAACTAAGAAATGTTCTCTTCCTAAATCTGGTGAGTACGCATTAATACACGTATACAAACATATTTTCTAATTATAAATCTATTCCTGTGCGGTCGGCCTACGGCCTGCGGCCTTCGGCCTCTGTTTAAGACTTTCTCCTATGGACAGGATCTAAAGTTGGCAACGTGGAGCAAATCTTTTATGCGTAGCCTCTCCTGTTTCTAAATTAATAGATGAAAATAAGCCCCAAAAAGCAGACAAGAAATGAAAGTAAACCCCAAAAAGCAGTCAAAAAATGAAATTAAGCCCCAAATAAAATTGTTGTTGTTTGATATGTTATTTTTTGGGGACCATATTCATAAAAATAGTGGGGTGTATTTTCCTGGGGCCCAATTTCATTCCGCCACCAACATAGGCGTGACATTTTCGTCCATTTTTGTTCAGGAGAAATTATTACTATATATGAAATCATCATTGGTTTCCCATGAGTAGTATAGAAGTTATAAGAGTTTTAACATGTCACAAAATGTTAACCCTTTGTGGTGGAGGTACTACAAGGAGGGGTCCGACATGGGCCACTTTGTAACATAAAGTAGATTTGAGGAAAATAATACCACATACGAATTTGTAAGTCATTCGGTCACTCCTTTTCAGAGATATCGTTCGCATAATCCAGTCAAACGGAGGGACAGACATACGGACAATAATTAAGTCATATCTTTTGAACCTATTGAGCACACATTCTGAAAATTGTGTATTCTATGGGTAAATATGGGGATAATATTCAGAAGTAAAATAAAAAAATGTAAAATACTTTTTTCAGGATAATCAACGATTAAGAACATTTTCGTCCTTTTGGTATCCTTAATTCACATTTATTTTTCCTTTTGCGTATAATGCATAGAAAGAACGTTATTGTCTTTAAAATGGTACTTATTTCATTTAAATCTAACCTTCCGTTCTAAAGTTATGTCGAATTGCACATAGCTTAATTTAAAAAAAATGTAGATGCCCCAATTTGGCACCCCATAAAATCTAAACCGCTATGAATTTTGACAAACGTTAAACTGTCAAAATTTCGTATCATCTTGCAGTATGCGCGTGCAAAATCAAATCGTAATTTTTGGGTCGATTTTCTTTGGAGTTACCCATTTATGGCTGAAATACGTATATTTTGGAGCGACTTCTATAGGGTGACTATAACAAAATATGAAGCGATTTATAAAATTCTTACTGTGATGAATTATTGTCAAAATAGAATACACACTGAAAAGTTTCTGCTAAATTGCATAGAAAATGTGGTATCTATGGCTCAAAAACCGTATTTTGGTAGCGACCACTGTAGGGGAGCTATATCAAAACATTGACCGATCTGGCCCATTTGCAATCCCAAACAACCTGCAACTATAAGAAATATTTCAACCAAATTTTATCAACCTAGTTTTATTATTACGGACCGTAGCGTGATTACAACAGACGGACGGACAGACGGACATGCCTAAATCGTCTTAGAATGTTACGACGATTAGGAATATATACTTTATGGCGTCTCGGATCATTATTTAGAGGTGTTACAAACGGAGTGACAAAAGTAATAAACCCCCCTTTCTATGGTGGGTAGTATAATTAATTACTTAATTTTTATTTCTTAGAGAGGATTTTAAATTCTTTCAAATGGTACTTATATCATTAAAAACTAATATTCCTTCCTAATATAAAGACTTCAAAAAGGCTAAATTTTAAAAAAAATGTTGTAGGTGACCAACTTGGTCACCACAAAAAATCTAAACCGTTATGAATTTGGACAATCGGTAATAAGTCTTCATGGTCTTCTAGTATAAGCGTGTAAAATTTTATTGAAATCGAGAAAGAGTCAAACATTAAAATTTAAATTTTTGGGTCGAAATTATCCTAAATAAATAAAGCTGCTTACTTATATATATTTGCAATTTCATATTGACAAGTTTAAAATTACAAGAAATTGTTTAAGACTTTAATTGGAATTTATTTATTACCATTTTATTTATTGACCATTGCCGTTGTTCGCCCATCTCACCTAACTTAAGTCTCACAGATTTCACTTTAGGGTCTTTCATAAATTGAATTCCAACAATAATAAATGTTTAATTAATATAAATTTCATCGCTTTGTGGGCACAGTAAACTAATTTAGGAATCATTTAGTAACTTGAAACTTTGAAATTTAGTTCTTCTCACAATCTTCAATTTCACTACCTCCAAATGAATATTCATTACCTCCAGGAAAACTTTCCGCTCTATCTCTCCCTCCACTCGCTTTATGTTGGAATCATTAAACGTAATGAAAAATTTGCAAACTACTAGACAATACCTTTAACCATATTTATATAGCGAATATGAAGGGTAATACTTTCCAAAAGCACAGCATAGTTGAAATTTACATGAATTTTAAGAAACTTCATAACATTTAAAAGGAATATGTAATCAAATATTTAATTTAGTTGCCAAAAGTATAAGAAGTGAATGGAAAAGTAGCTCATATTATGTATATACAGGGTGGCTGAAATTTAATAACCAAAAAAAAATTTAATAACTTTTTTCTATTTAATGAATCTGGTTAATTTTTTTTTTATTTTGCAGATTGATTTTTAGATTTAACAAAAATGGATAACTGGGACACTCAAACAAGAATTTGGATTGTCCGCCGCTATTACGCACTGAAGTCTGTAGTTTCGGTTCAAAGAGAGGCACGTTTGGCGGCAATCCTCCGAGCAGATGGACCTTAAAGAGACTTGTTAACAATTTTTCCGAGAATGGGACAGTCAGCAGAAGACCTTACCATCGAAACCCTTCAGTTCGGACGGAGGAAATAATCGCTGCTGTAGCTGATGCCATACAAAACAATCCAAGAGTTTCGACAAGAACCAATGGGTATAAGCCCAATGGGTATAAGCAGACAGTCATTGCAGTCAATTATGCACAAAGATTTGGAGTTATTCCCATATAAAATTCAAATGGCCAACAAAGTGAACTCAGTAAACATGTTGAACTGTCTTTTCATGTCTGACGAGGCCCATTTCGATTTAAACGGCAACAAACAAAATTGTCGAATATGGAGTGCTTCCAACCCACAGATATTCCATTCGTGTCACAGTGTGGTGTGCAGTTTCATCACGCTGCATTGTCGGTCCCTACTTCTTCGAAGAAAACGGTCCCACCGTTACAGTTACTGGAGGCCGTTACTTGAGCATGTTGAGAGAGTTTTTCTATCCAGAATTACGCCGAATGAGAATTTCTTTCAACTCTGTGTGGTTTCAGCAAGATGGTGCAACTCCTCACATAGCCCGGCCTGTTATGACAGAATTGCGGCAAAAATTTCCCAATAAGCTGATATCCAGAAACTCCACATTCCGTTGGCCCCCCAGGTCGCCTGACCTTACTGATTTTAACTCGTTAAAATCTTCACACATAATTTCTTCATTTTCCTTTTCTTTTGATTTTTTTATATTCGGGCCACCTTACTTTACGAAATTATCTCATACTTAAGGGCCACTCTATTACACCGTCATAGATTATTAATAGATTACAGCGAACATACATACATACATACATACATCGCCTAACGGCTTTGGGCAAATACATTAGTGTCACAGAGGCTTCAGTCTACTTACTGCTCTAATCACAGAGACTTCGGTCTACAGCGTTGCCCGTACACAAAACATGTGGTTGTTTTCAATAAAAGTTGAACACGAAATTGTGTCAGATTGAGAATAATTTAAACTGGCAGTGACATATCAAGCGGCGACGCGGAGAAGTTGAATAAAATTCAACTATTCTGACACGCCGCGCTTTCATTGGCCCTTCACCATTCGGTCTACTGTACAAATCACACAGACTTCGGTCTACTGTTCAAATCATAGCACCTTCGGTATACGGTTCAGCTCGTAGTAAATCCTGTAGTAAGTAATTCGAGAAATAGTTTGTAAGACGAAGAGTATCCCGAAACGCTGTCTATACCGAGGATGCCGAACTACCTACTGGGTCTCGATGCTAAACCCCGTTTTGCTGCACATTCACTGAAGCCGAGGACCGAGAAAAGAGATCTCCACTATATATGCTGTTCATAGATTATGAAAAAGCATTTGACTCTATACACAGAGAATGTATATGGGCAGAACTCAAGAATATGGGTATTCCACGTAAGATCATTTCAATAATACGAAGCAGCTATGAAAGTTTCCAAAGCACAGTTCTTCACGAAGGTAAAATGTCTGAGTCGTTTAACACCATATCAGGAGTAAGACAGGGCTGCTGCTATCACCCTTGCTATTTCTTATTGTAATGTATGCTGCCCTTCCGACGCGCAAACGAGAATAAGCCAAGAGGAATTGTATGGAATACCCTAAGACCAGAAACCCGACTAGAATATCTTGATTATGCAGATGATAAGTGCGAGCTATCCCACAGACTATGTGACATGCAAGGGAAACTAAATGTCCTATATTTAGAATCCAACAAAGAAGGTCTCAGAATAAACCTATCGAAAACCAAGGAGATGCGAATTAACCCCACATCAAGTGATACATTGAACCTTCAACAAAATCAGGTACACCGTGTGGAAGAGTTCCATTACTTGGGTAGCATCATCACGGAAAGCTGAGGAACTGTCAAAGACGTGAAAAGCCGTATCAAAAAAGCAATCGGCGCATTCACACAACTTCACAGGGTATGGAACTCAAATACTTTCAGCGTCAAAACAAAAATAGATATATTTAAAGCCTGTGTCCTCTCAGTCCTTCTTTACGGATGCGAGACTTGGTTTGTGACGGATATTATAAGAAACAAACAGTGAGTCTTCGTTAAGCGAAGCCTCCGAAGATTTTAAAAAATATTTTGGCCTCGCACAATTAGTAACGAACAACTTTGGAACAGATCTGATATGGGTGATATTAACATCGAAATTCGTAGAAGGAAATTTGGCTGGATAGGGCACACACTTCGAAACCCACCTTAAGGAATATCCAACCAAGCTCTTGTCTACAACCCCCAAGAAATTAAAAAGAGAGGGCGACCCAAAACAACCTGGCGACGATCAACTGTACAAGAAATTAACTCCATATCTCAATGTCTTGGAAGAACCTTCAAAGCCATCGGAGAGCTCAAAGATATAGCCATACGTCTAGAAAGATTGAGACAACTTATTGACAGCCTATACCCAGTATAGAGGCAGTTCGTAATCATAGGACGAAGAGCAAGGCAATATATATATATATATATATCAAACCCGAGTTATGAACATTGCAGTAATTTGTCGCATTTCACACAAGTGTATTATAACTTAGATTTCAACAATAAACACCTGAATTGTATTCTTGCACCAAAAAAGGGAGAAATACTTGTGTTATTATTACGTAAGGTTTGTGTGTCCTTATGGAGGCCCTGGACACGACTGGACTTAACTCAGCAGAAGACAAAGAGTACCAGGAAACATTTGATTTTAAATTTCTATAAACGAGCAAACAACATACTTTTTCGGTCAATTTTATTTTCGTCCTTTAACAGATAACCATATCTACCTCTACTTTTCATTATATTAAAAAAAGTAACCTATGTCATTATTCTGTCTATTCCTCTCTGCAAAACAACAAAATTACGATCTAATTTGATTGAGAATTTCAGTCACGTCTATCAACTGCTAACTTGTCTACGGTAGCCATTTGACATGTGTATTTCAAATGGCAATTTGTTGGTAATGAATACTAGGGCAAACAACTGGCAACAGATCCGATATTAGAAGAGTTAGGGAGGAACAACATCTGGATCATCATAGGATATCACATCATGTGTCACAAAGCCTGTACGCATTTCATTTGATGAAGCAGACATGTTTAACAGATTTGAACATTGGGGGTTGAATGGTAATTGGAATGGAAACATTTAAGGCCTTGGCAGAGTATACAAAAACAAAAAACTACGCATCCAAAAAGTATGTATTAACAAAATAAAATCGAAACTCATATTGAATTGGAAGCACGAACGGCCAACATACTGTACAAATTTAACGGACTATAAATACTAAACAATCATGATTGCACAAAATTCTCTCAGGAATTGAACTGATTGTGCACAAAATGTTTGCTAATTAAACATAGATAATCTAGTAATTGTTTCTAAATCTTAATTAAATAGCAATAAAAAAAAGCAATAATTTTCTCGAGCAAAAAAATCAAATATTGATCATAATTTCACTAAATTTAAATCATTTGTGGCCAGTTCTGTTTGTGACTTCGCTTAATATAGACGTATTGTGCTCCGAGTTACTGATTTGTTTATATAACGTCACCACACTGCTTTGTTTACAATCAGTGCAGTCCCATTATTATTTTTTTTTGCTTTTGTTTTGATAACTACATTTGTTGTTAAAGTCAAGTGATAGAGAAAAAACTCCCACGTGGACCTTTGGTCACACCATGGGAAGAAAGAAGCCTCAAGTCTCCAGGTCGTTAATATCGACTAATCAAATTGATATTCATCTGAAAAATCAGAAGAGCTCGTTAAGACGGGGTAGCTCTTTTTTAGTTATTATCCGGGAATATGCAAATTGATCCAACACCTTCAACGAGCAACAGGAAGCTTCCTGTTATATTTAAGCCCCAAAAGCCGGCTCCAGTTGTTATTAATGCAGCATCAGCCGATTTTACAAAGGTTACAATATGCAACAAAATTTTTGTCCAAGGGATGTGGATAACAGTTTCTGGTGCAATTAGGTGTCACAAACACGAAAAAAATATTAAAAAAAATGTTTATGGTAAATTATTTTTTTTTAATTTTTTGTTTAAAATTCCATTCAGTATTTGGACCATAATTATTCACGTATACGCCTGATTGGGCCATGTTGTGCCTTAAAAAATTAAAGGAAATTATGAGGGCTACATATGCTGCAAATATTGCTTTCACGTAGAATCTTTGGTTTAGTAACAGTCGTCAAAAATATGAGAAAAAATTTATTTTTTTTAAAAAAATACTTTTTTCCTGGTACAAAAAAAAATCACACTGCCTCTTTGAAAAAATCTATGGATAGATGTAAAAGCTATGAACCATTTTGTAATTGTTAGGGAAATTAAAAAAAAATTTCTTTCATATTTTCATACCCTACACCACACTGTGGTACAGTGTACTATAACTTTGTGCATTTGTTTGTAACACCCAAAAGGAGAAGAAATAGACCCATCGTTTATTATACCGATCGACTTAGAATCACTTTCTGAGTCGATTTAGCTATGTCCGTCTGTCTGTCTGTCTGTGCATGTATTCTTGTAATCAAAGTACAGGACGCAATTATGGACCGATCTCGACGAAACTTTACACATATCTTTTTTTTGGCCCAAGGACGGTCCCTATTGAATTTGGTCGGTTCAGATTTAGATACAGCCCCCATATATATGTTAGCCCCGATTTGACATGTATGCGCTGTAAAAACTTTATTTTATATCCGATCAGTATGAAATTCGGCTGGAAAAGGTTTCTTATTACATGAATGAACTCTGTTAAATTTGGAAGAAATCGGTTCAGATTTAGATATAGCCCCGATATATACATTACCCCCGATTTGACATATAAGCGCTGTAAAAATGTTATTTTATATCCGATCAGTGCGAAATTCGGCAAAGAGAGGTTTCTTATTACATGAAGGAATACTGCTTAATTCGGTGAAAATCGGTTCAGATTCAGATATAGCCCCCATATATATGTTACCCCCGATTTGACATGTAAGCGCTGTAAAAACTGTATTTTATATCCGATCAGTGCAAAATTTGGCAAAAAGAGGTTTCTTATTACATGAAGGAATACTGCTAAATTCGCAGAAAATCGGTTCAGATTTAGATATAGCCCCCATATATACGTTACCCCCGATTTGACTTGTAAGCGCTGTAAAAATATTATTTTATGTCCGATCAGTATGAAATTCGGCAGAAAGAGGTTAGTTATTATATGACTGTTAAATTTTGAAGAAATCCGTTCAGATTTAGATATAGCCCCCATATATACGTTACCCCCGATTTGACATGTAGGCGCTGTAGAGACTGTATTTTATATGCGATCAGTACGAAATTCGACAGAAGGAGGTCTTTTTACATGAATGAGTATTTAGGGAAGATCGGTTCAGATTTATATTGATTGTTCCTCCTGATTTGGTATCAAACCGCTATAGAAGCTGTATTTTACTTCCGATCATTTAAATTTTCCAGAGAGATGTTTCTCAATTTAGGAACGAATATTGCTTAATTTAGCGATTATCGTTTCAGAATTAGATAATATGTTTCTACCCATTTACCAATTATTCCAAAATATTATGGCAATGACCCTTATAGCATTGTTAGGGAGGTGTTGGGTATTATATAGTCGGTCCCGCCCGACTTTCTGCCTTTTCTTACTGGTTTAGTTTTTAAATGATGTTTCTGCTTATATTGAACTATAGCTCCCATATATATGTACCTCCGATTTGGCATATATGCACTGTATAAGCAACATTTTTGAACCGATTTGTACAAAAATTGACAGAGAGTAGTCTCGTGATACACTTAGAGACAATACTAAATTTGGCGGAAATCGGTTCAGATTTAGATATATCCCCCATATATATGTTACCCCCGATTTGATATGTAAGCGTTGTAGAAACTATATTTTATATCCGATCAGTACGAAATTCGGCAGAAAGAGGTTTGTTATTACATGAAGGAATACTGCCAAATTCGGAGAAAATCGGTTCAGATTTAGATATAGCCCACATATATATGTTACCCCCGATTTGACATGTAAGCGCTGTAGAAACTATATTTTATATCCGATCAGAACGAAATTCGGCAGAAAGAGGTTTCTTATTACATGAAGGAATACTGCCAAATTCGGAGAAAATCGGTTCAGATTTAGATATAGTCCCCATATATATGTTACCCCGATTTGATATGTAAGCGCTGTAGAAACTGTATTTTATATCCGATCAGTAAGAAATTCGACAGAAAGAGGTTTCTTATTACATGAAGGAATACCGCAAAATTCGGAGAAAATCGGTTCAGGTTTAGATATAGCCCCCATATATATGTTACCCCCAATTTGACATGTATGCTCTGTAGAGACTGTGTTTTATATCCGATCAGTACGAAATTCGACAGAAACAGGTTTCTATTTTGCATGAATGAGTATTCAAGGAAAATCGATTCAGATTTATATATAACCTCCATATATATGTTCCTCCAGATTTGGTTACAAAGCGCTATAGAAGTTGTACTTTACTTCCGAACGATTATTGCTTAATTTAGCGATTATCGGTTCAAAATAAGATATACATACACACACACACCACATATACCAATTATTCCAAATTATTATCGCAATGACCCTTATCGCATTGTTAGGGAGGTGTAGGGTATTATATAGTCGGCCCCGCCCGACTTTGTGCCTTTCCTTACTGGTATTAGTAATAAATTCACTGAATGAAAAAATTCCGAATTCAGTGGAAAGTCCTGAAAATAGAAATGTATACTTATCAAATTTCCAAATTCTTGTTTCATTGGTCATGCATCACATTATCATATTGCGATTGTATTGGAGTGAGCAGCTGTAATTATCGCATACCGAGCATTTCTGTTCATGTATTTCCTATATAATACTTGCAAGATATATCAAAATATGGGCTGGGCCACGCCCACTGGTCCTATTCCGCCCATTTGTAAGCCAATCACGTAGACTGCTACCAGATACATATACGCAAAATTTCAACATTCTCGCTAACAAAATGAGCAAGATAGCTTATATGCTTATATGGGCGATGGCACGCCCATTGGTCAGATCCCGCCAATTTTTGGACCAATCACGTGGTCTGTCACCAGACACATATGTACAACACTACAGCACTCTAGATAAAAATTGTGCAAGATATATCAATTTCGAAATTTGGCTTATAAGGGCGGGGCCACGCCCATTGGTCCGATCCCGCCCATTTTCTGACCAATTACATAAAATGCCACCAGATACATATACACAACATTACAGCATTCCCGCTAGCAAATTGTGCAAGATATCAAAATTTGTTCTATGTGGGCGGGGCCACGCCCATTGGGCCGATCCCGCCCCTTTTTGGACCAATCATGCAGACTGCCACCATATACATATACACAAAATTCCAGCACTCTCGCTAACATATTGTGCAAGATATCAAAATTTCAAAATTTGGATTATATTGGCGGGGCAACGCTAATTGGTCCGATCCCGCCCATTTTTTGACCAATTACGTAGAATGCCACCAGATACATATTCGCAACATTGCAGCACTCCCGCTGGCAAATTGTGCAAGATATCAAAATTTGGTCTATGTGGGCGGGTCCACGGCCATTGGGTCGATCCCGCCCATTTTTGGAGCAATCACGTAGACTGCCACCATATACATATACACAAAATTCCAGCACTCTCGCTAACAAATTGTGCAAAATATCTCAATTTCAAAATTTGGCTTATAAGGGCGGGGCCACGCATGCATACACACAAAATTTCAGCACTCTAGCTAAAAATTTTTCTCAATATCAAAATTGGACCCATATGGGCGGGTCCACGCCCACTTGATATATCGAAAATTCAAGTAACCTATTTTCAGCACCCCCTATACATGTACATTCTGTGAAAATTTCAAGATGATCGGTCTAGCCTTTTAGACGCTATACTGAACAAACAAACCCACAAACAGACACTCTCTTTTTTATATATTTATATATAATCTTTATATATAATCTTTATATATAAAATCCTTTGTACGTTTGTTAGTAACGCATGATCTCCGAAACCATAAAAGCGAATGGACTGAAAATGTAACAATATATTCAGTTTGGGGTCATTTGTGTTTTAGAATTATTTTCACCGCGATAAATTGCGGAGTGGTCATTCCCATTTCTTGACCGATTTGTATGTATGATTCTAACAGGTAGATGGCGCTGTAGTGGACATATGGTCAATATAAATTTTTTGATGATTTTTTCCTGAAACTCGGGATTATGCATTTTTGAATAAAATATCAATGAATAACAAAATTATACATCCCAAATAGGACGGGCAGGACAACGTCTGCTGGGGTCAGCTAGTATATATATAGATAGATTCGCCATATGTGAGAGAGACATATAAGAGACATTGCACTTGCATTTTATTTTATGAGGATTGATGTCAGACATTATAAAATTAGAGAGGACGAGGTTTTATGGCCACTCGTAACCCTTCATAAAACATGATATGCAATGTGAGAGCTATATTGGATGAGATCCGCTCATGTAGAGGGTCATTCAACAATATTAGTTTTTTTTTCATTTATGAGGTTTCCATTCAGTTGCGCCTTTTAGGGGCATGGTCATCCCAGTAGTATATACAGGTAATAAAATTATATTTATTGGGTTTCTACGTTCGAAGCAAACTATATGTCAGCTACAGGTACTGCAACTTATGTATCTTAAATTCGGAATTTATGAATGAAATTACTTATTAACAAATAAGTGTAATTCAGCGCCTTAAAGAGATAAGTCGATTTATGAGTAAAAGGCAAAGAACTTTTCAATGTGTAAATGACAATTTCTGCTACATCTGCGGAAAATATGTAATAAAAAAATCGACGTGAGTTTAGTAAAATAATAGAAGAAATACTCGTATATGTGCAAAGTTTGGAAATATATGTGCAAGATTTGGAACTGACCAAAGATAAAGCAGAACTACTTGCAACTCGGATGAAACTGTACAATATTTTGGCCCCAGATGTTAACATATCATATTATAGAGTCCGTGATACACCTTGCAAACAATTTTATACAACTGTGGATAACATATGATTTTGCAACGACATTCCCGGATTGTTCGAGGAACTTAATCAAACATAAAATTCAAAAGAATGGCGGTTATTTGTTGACAGCAGTAAAGAAAGTTTGAAAGCAGTACTTTTGCACAGCGGAAATCAGAAACCGTAGATTCCCATTGCTCATGCCGTCAACACTAAGGAATCATAAGAAACCAGTAAGGAAAGGCTAAAGTCTGGCGGGGCCGACTATATAACTCTGAAATATAAATCAGAACGATCGGAGTAAAATTGCGACCTGTAGTCGACGAACAACTTTAGATGGACAGACGGAAGGTCGGACAGACAAGGTTAAATCAACTCAGCTAGTGATTCTGAGTCGATCGGTATACTTTGGTATAGTATATAGTCATAGTATTTGCAGGTGTTACAAACATCTGCCATGAAACAAACTTATAATACCCTGTACCACAGGGTGGTGTAGGGTATAAAAACGATTGGATGTAAAATACAGCTTCTACAGGACTAAAGAGCCAAATCGGATGAAACATATATACCATACCATATATAAATCTTAACCGATTTTCTTCAAATTCGGCAATGTTAGTCCACGGATCAAGAAACTCTACCATTCTAAATATCAAAACGATTGGATGTAAACTACAGCATCTATAGGACTAAAGGGTCAAATCGGACGAAAGATATGTATGGGAAATATATCTAAATATTAACCGATTTTCTTCAAATTCGGCAGTGTTGGTTCATGGATCAAGAAACTCTACCATTCTAAATTTCAAAATGATTTGATGAAAATACAGCTTCTACAGGACTAAATAGCAAAATCGGACAAAACATATATACGGGAGCTATAGCTAAATCTTAACCGATGTTATTCAAATTCGGTAACGTTGGTTCATGGATCAAGAAACTCTACCATTCTAAATTTCAAAGCGATTGGGTGTAAAATACAGCTTCTATAGAACTAAAGGGCCAAATCGGACGAAACATATATATGGGAGCTATAGCTAAATCCTAACCGATTTTCTTCAAATTCGGTAGTGTTGGTTCATGGATCAAGAAACTCTACCATTCTAAATTTCAAAATGATTGGATGTAAAATACAGCTTCTACAGGACTAAAGAGCAAAATCAGACGAAACATATATATGGGAGCTATAGCTAAATCTTAAACGATTTTCTTCAAATTCGGCAATGTTGGTTCGTGGATCAAGAAACTCTACCATTCTAAATTTCAAAACGATTGGATGTAAAATACAGCTTCTATAGGACTAAAGGGCCAAATCGGACGAAAAATATATATGGGAGCTATATCTAAATCTAAACCGATTTCAACCAAATTCAATAGGGATCTTTACAGCTGCGAAATACTCTAAACATGGTTAAATCGACTCAGCTAGTGATTCTGAGTCGATCGGTATACTTTAAGGTGGGTCTAGCTGTGTTATTTTCAGGTGTTACAAACATCTGCCGTGAAACAAACTTATAATACCCTGTACCACAGTGTGGTGTAGGGTATAAAAATGGCTAAATTGATAAAAATACATAAAATATGATCAACATGACTGGAAAATTTGTTGCGATTTAAAAGTAGTTGGGATGTTATGAGGAATGCCAGGCGGATATAGCCGAGCTCGCGAAGATCATTACAGAAGAAAGAAATGGCCAACAAGAAAAGACATTACGTTTGGTGAAAACAACATAAAATACACACCTCTCGTCCAAAAAGAAAACATTATTTTGCCACCACTGCATATTAAGCTGGGACTCTTTAAAAATTTTGTAAAAGCCTTAAGGAATAATGGCAATTCACTCTCATATTTAAAAAGTTTATTTAAAAGTCTTTCTTTTCAATAAATTAAAGAAGGCGTTTTTGATGGGCCTAAAATAAGGAAACTGATGAAAGGTGTAAATTTCGAATCCTATTTGACGTTGGATGAAATTGCAGCATGGAGGTCGTTTAAGCTTGGATCCAATAAAAGCATGCAATATGAAACAATGATTAATGATTTGTTAAAAAATTATGAAAAATTGGTAAGAAATATATTTTTCTATATTTATGTATATAACACATATGTATGTGTCCTTCTAACTTATTTTTCGCTTTATGTATTCCAACAGGTGTAAATATGTCCCGCAAAATTCATTTCTTGCATTCTCATTTAAACTTTTTCCCCGAGAATGAAGTCCATCGAGCGGCGTTACCAAGGGCACTGGGATAAAAGAATGATGGGAGATTATATTTGGTTCCTCATTAGAGAAACCGATTCCGAAATCTACGAACGTCAACAAAGAACTCACAATTACTTCTAGTGAAACTTGTACATGTAAATAAACTCCAAAGGCACATAATATTAATAAAAGTAACAAATAAAATCGCTATTTAAACAGAAATTAAAAAAATTTTTTTTTGAAATTCTCTGACCTCTACCAAAAAGGCTATAATTTCTACATTTATCCATAGATTTTTTTCAAATAGGCATTATTTTCTTCGCTAGGATGCAAACTTTTAAAAAATGGAATAAAATATTTTTTTCTATTTGTTGTTTTTTTTTCGTCCAAGGAAATTTTTATTTTTTTTTTGAAAAAAATCTACTTTTTCCAATTTGTTTAATGACTGTTCCTAAACCACTGTTTTTAAGTGAAAAAGATATTTCCAACATTGGTAGCCCAAATTAATAGCTTCAATTTAACGAATAAGTCGGATCGGGCATACACTCCAAAAATTATGGTGCAAATACTAAGGGTACCTTCGACGATATTGGTATTTTTAATAAAAATTTAAAAAAAAAAAATGTATCCATAAAAATCTGTCTATCCAACCATTACAACCGCCCCCAATACATGTCACTTGCTTCTTCTTTAATTTTTAACAAAGTTGTTTTCATATACTGAAAACAACAATAACGATCTTGAGCCTGAGTACAAAAACAAAATATGTACTATGAGAGCAGATCGAATAAAACAAAAAAAAACAAAAAACAAAAACAAGGTTTTGATTTTATATAACAGTATGCCACAATCTATACAAAAAAATAATTTTTAGGTTTAGGACACAAACAAAATTTTTGTTGTTGCGTAGTGTTATCGACCACATTAGTACAAATGGTTATTTTTTCCGAAGAACTTTTTCGAAGTCTTTTCTAATGATATGGATAAATATGAAAATCTCTTAAAGGAATTGAAATCCACTTCATTCAGATATTTTACACATAAAATCATTCATTGTATAAGATGGTACTTAAAGGGCTACACAAAGTCCCAGCTGAACTGATTGCGGAGGAACTTGAAACCAACCACGGTGTAAAATGTGTTGACATCCGCGAAATTATAGGCGGAAAATATTCTCCAAATGATGCTTCATATTTGCTGACTTTCAACAGAATGCAAGTTAATAAGAAGATTCTACATTCAATAAGATATATTCGACGAGTTAAAGTTTTTGGAAAAATCAAGCCCTGACAAAGGCCCAACCCAATGTCGCAAATGTAGACTTTATGGCCACGGCACGGAAAATTGTCATCGTCAACGAATTTGCTTCTTGTGTTATAGTATAACTCATGATACCACTTACTGTCCTATGAATAATACCTCTGGAGGGAAAATTTTCAAGTGTTTTAATTGTGTGGCAAAGGGGCTACCAGATTTTGCACACAGAGCTGACGATCCCAATTGCCCCTGCAGAACCATGTATATTGAAACTCGTTTGAATGCTACACAACGAAACACAACCAACCAGGGAAGAGTTGCTGCAACACCTTTTGTAGCTTCACAGGCTAACCAACAACGTAATGCATCGACAGCTAACAGATCTCAAGCAAGTAACCAAACATATGCTGGCCAACTCAAACATCATAATGAAATAAAACGCTACTGTGGAATTAAAAAAATGTACCAACAAATTGGATCAATTGAGTGTAATAGTTAATTTACTTAAGTATGTATGCAGTATAACTCAAATTTGAAATTTATGTTTTGGAATTCTCAGTGCATCAATTGCTATTCTAAGAAATTACAATTGCAACATGTCTTAAGAGATAAGTATATATGTAGATATATTACTTTTAAGTGAACATTTCTAAGTGAAGGAAATAGTTTTTCTCTCCCAGGTTACCGTATATGCAGATGTGATAGAGCTACAACTGGAGGTGGTGTTGCGATTGCAGTTCGAAGCTATCTGAATACCACACATCTACCAACCTATCGCACATATAACATTGAAAATGTCTCTGTGGATTTAAAAATACATAATCGTTCTTAAGTATTAACTGCTGTCTATTCTCCAAGATACAACGAAAAGTTTAAAGAAAATCTACTTGAAATTATACCATCTAACAAAGATTTCATAATTTATGGTGCCCTAAACGCAAAACATTCCATCTGGAATTGTTCTCGAGCAAATAATTCTGGAAATATATGTTTAATCTACAACTAAGTTCCCATTTGTTCATATACCATTCTGCTGGTCCTACGCGTTACCCGCAAAGCAATCGAGGAAAGCCTTCGACAATTGATTTGATGCTCACAAACACGAATCTTTTAATATCACCACTTCTCTCTCATGAAAGCATTCTATCATCTGACCTCGTTTCCGTAACTTTTTCGATAGAAGCAGAGAAAGAATATAGTAATTTAAAGAGCATTGATTTCAAAAAAGCTAATTGGACCCAATTTCAAAACAACGTATAGTGTTTACTCTCGCTAACAAATATTAATCTCAATACATTTACATCTGCAGAACAAGTTGAAAATGCTTTAACAAGACTTATAGGAATAAAAAACACATTTAAGGCTTTACTCCCGAGGAAAAGATTCTTTCCTACAAACATAAAACTCTCAAATAAGTCTTTGGTATGCAGTCGCATGAGAAATATGTATAAACGCCAATTTCAAAGAGCTTGTAATAATGATATGGAAAGAATCTGGTCCCTCAGTGTACTTTGTCCCATAAATGGGAGATGTCATAAAATGGGAGATCGCACGGTATGCACCAACTACTATAAGCCTGCTCCAAATTGCATACAAAATACTCTCAAGCGTTTTATGTGAACGCCTTAAGCCGCATGTGGATAACATCATAGGAGCATACCAATGTGGCTTTAGGCCTGGTAAATCGACCACCGATCAGATTTTCACATTGCGTCAAATTCTGGAGAAGTCTCGAGAAAAACAAATCGACCGAGCCGCATTTGACAGTCCTATAAGATCAAAGCTGTTCCAAACCATGACTGACTTTCGTATCCCCGCAAAACTAGTACGTCTTTGCAGAATGACGTTAACTGACACAAAATCTTCAGTTAAAATAGGGAAGGACCTCACCGGACCTTTTGATACGAAGCGAGGCCTCAGACAAGGTGACAAGCTATCTTCTAATTTGTTCAACATCCTGCTACAGAAAATTATTGAAAACACAGCAGCTGTTACCGAGTTGAATTTAGTGAGCACACTAATAACATCACAAAGCATGCTTCTTGCTTATGCTGATGATATAGATATCATTGGCAGAAATTTGAGAGCAGTAACTGTGCCCTTTGCAAGTATAGAAAAGGAGTCGGCTAAACTGGGACTGATAGTTAATGAGGACAAAACCAAATTATTGGTTGCAACAACTAGAGAAATGTCGCGACAACATCCTAGCGGCAGAGTGGAGGCTGGCAGTTGCAACTTCGAGGTAGTTGATTAATTCATATACCTCGGTTCCGCCATTAATAAACATAATGATACAAGCCTCGAAATAAAAAGAAGGATTATGTTAGCTAATAGGTGCTACTATGGGCTAAACAAACATCTAAACAACAAAGCCCTCTCTAAACGGACAAAAATTACCCTGTACAACACGCTTATACTACCCGTGCTTCTCTACGGTGCGGAGACATGGGCACTAGCGCAAGCAGATGAAGCTGTTTTAGGTGCTTTTGAGAGGAAAATCCTTCGAAAAATATTCGGCCCCGTTTGCGTAAATGGCGACTATCGCCGCCGAAACAATAGTGAGCTGTATGAGCTTTATGCTGACATGGGCGTGGTGGTGAGCATTAAGGTCCAAAGATTGCGGTGGTTAGGCCATGTTATGCGACTGGATGGAAATGCTCCAGCGTCACGAATTTACTGCGGAAATTTCCAAAGTCCGCGCAAAAGGGGTCGTCCAAGGCTCCGGTGGTGTGACCAAGTCGAAGAAGATTTAAGAGGACTTGGAGTAGTTGACTGGAGAGCACGCGCACAAGACCGAGACGCGTGGAATTCTACAATAAACGCGGCTAAAGACCTACTAAGGTTGTAGATAGCCATCTAAGTAAGTAAGTAAGTGTAATAAAAACACTAAAAAAGCTTTAGCATCTATAGTAAAACAAGTACGAGTAAATAAACTTATTGATACCAACATCATTAATGATAACAACCACCACTGGAGTATGGTATTGTTGAGGCTTCCAAAGGATTCAAAAATGTGTTTTCATATAACTAAAGCGTTTAAGGGCAAACATCGGAACTACATTTCATCCTTGAGACGCAATGATGAATTATTCTCATCGGACGAGGATAAAGCTAAGCTAACAGCAAATCAATTTGAAAAAGCTCATTATTTGACGGAAGATATGTCCCACAGTATTGAGAGGAAAGTATTAAAAACTATTAAAAATCTTGATTCAACTAATATGACAAATTTTAATCCTGATGAAGCGGTAACTGAGAATGAAATTAAAATTCACATTAAAAATTTAAAAATAATAAAGCGCCAGGTTTTGATGGTATACCTAAATATACTAAAAAAACTTCCGGGTAAAGCTATTACGTTTCTGAAAACATTTTCAATGCATGTTTTAAATTTGGTCTGTTTCCTTCTCATTTCAAACGAGCAAAGGTTGTTACCATACCCAAGTAAGGGAAAGATCCAAGAGATGCTAGTAGCTACAGACCCATAAGCTTACTAAGTTGTTTGGACAAAATATTTGAAAAATTATTCTCTCCAGAATAAATGTGTTCGTTGAGGATAATCAAATAATTAACAAAGAACAGTTCGGATTTAGGCAACAGCACTCTACAATACGTCAGGTCAAAAGACTAACTAATATCATCAAACAAAATAAACGTCAAAGACTCTCGAAGGGGATTATTCTGCTAGACGTAGAGAAATCCTTCGACAGCATATGACATGTCGGCTTAATTTTCAAATTGAAAAAATAGGGATTTCCTCTTTATATTATCAAAATTATTCGTTCATTCCTTAAAGATCGGACGTTCCAAGTAGTTGTAAATAATTCCAGTTCGTCCATACGTAAAATACCAGCTAGTGTTCCACAGGGCGCTGTTTTATCCCCAACGTTATATTCTCTCTGCGTGGCAGATTTTGTGCCCAGAAAATGATCTAAGCTCGCTTTATATGCTGATGATAAAGCAATAATAGTGAAGGGTAAATTGTCGAATTCTATAGTCAAAAGACTTGAAAAAAAGCCTTAAAACATGTATGCAGTTCTATAGGAAATGAAAGAGTAAAATAAATGTCAACAAAACGCAAACGATATTGTTTCCGTTTAACAAATCCTATAAAAGGATACCCACGATACAAGTACATCATGAGAATAAAGTCATACCATTTAGTTCTTCTATCAACTATCTTGGTGTCGTTATTGTATATTATAATAAGTTAACTTTTCAGAAACATATTGAATATGCAACAGACAAAGCTATAAAAGGTTTCCGCTGTATTTACCCACTATTGAACAAAAAGTCAAAACTGAGATCCGACAATAAGATAATAATTTTTAAGACCATTATAAGACCAATAATCTCATCAACATCTCATATAAGGAAACTACAAGTACTTCAAAATCGAGCTCTCAAAACCATCTTTAAGCTTAATCGTTTATATCCTACACGGTATCTTCACACCAACTACTGTCAACTGACAATAAGGGAGGTTATCGGTGAGCAGAATCAAGCACTTTTGATTAAATGTAAACACTTTGACTACGATCTTATACCAAGTATACCGGAACCAGGCTATGAAGCCTACACGGCGCAAATCGTCGGCGCGCCGCAGCCGGCCAATTTTTTCCAGCCGCCGCCGCCGCCGATTTTAGCGGCTCACATCGGCTGAAACTCAGCCGCCGAACTTTATTTAGTGAATCAAAATAATTTATTTCATGCAACCATGAAAATTAAGAAAGTGACTACTAAGTAATACAATAGCTCTTAACGAGAGCTAAAATATTGCTCATGGGTGTCAAGGTCGTGGGTCGACTGGAAAGTGTTTTTTGGGATTTAACAAGAAAACTGGACTTAGCGCACGAAAAGTTGCAAGTGGAGAACGATTATTTTGATAATAAAACTGAATAATTTGTAAACGTTGTTCAGGCGTAAGTCTTTCCATGATGAAATGCCAAACAATACTTAACAAAATAATTAATGACAGCATGACACGACTCACACGTGATCTGTAAAAAAAAGTCTTTTGAAAAAAGTATCTCTACTCAGTATTTTTGCATGCGCCGCCGCCGCCGATAATTTTGGACGGCTTCATTGCCTGACCGGAACGCACTCTTTGATTATTTGTAGTGTTAGCTTAGCTCTCACTTTAAATATATCTAGATAATAGACAGGGGTTTTTTACTATCTTTTTCCTTAAGTTATTGCTATTTGTTAATGTTAATATTTAATTATTTTTATGATATACATGTTGCAATATATTTTCTAATATTATCTCATAGACTAAGATTTAAAATTTATTAATATAATAGTACATAATGATAGAGCAAATAAATAAATAAAGAAAAAAATAATTTGTGGGTCATTTGCTGTACGGAGGAGGGCTATTGACCCATCTTCGAACTTAAATCAAGTTTAGAGAAAATATTGTTTAGGTTAGGGTGACATGCAGCCTTGCTAGCCCACATACACCTATGTAGGTACTTAGTGATATCACGGGCTCAGATGCCCCTCTTCTAAACTAACCTGATTGATAAACAAAGTTATCACAAGTACGAATATCAGTACCGGAATTATCTGTCAGACTTCCTAGAAAGGCATATCCGGACGTCGCACAATGGGAAAAGGGGATAAATACGCTCACATAGCTGTATTTTTTATCTCACGACAATACCGTTAGAGATAAAGTCACAAAGTTTTGACCAGTGCTTCTCGAATGGTGGTCCGCAGCCCACTGGTGGTGCGTAAGGACATATCACGGGCAGTAAGGTCTTGATGAATATAAGGTACTGTACATTTTTTTGTTGGAAAAATCGACCTGGCAATTTTGTCGGAACATGTAGAAAACCAAGGCCCAAATTCCAAATTTTATTTCTTTCTGAACAAATCTCTATGCACATGTTCATGCCCAAAAACATTAAATGAGCCGACCTCCTCGGCAACTTCTCTAATTAAATTCTTCACTGCTCCAGCATTAATATGGATTGATTACACTACGCAACAAAAAAATGTTGTGTCGTAGACCTAAAAATATTTTTTTTGTATAGATAGTGGCATAATGTTATATAAAATCAAAACCAAAAATTTTTTTATGGATAATTTTTTTTTTTAAATTTTTTTTATTAAAAACACTATTTTCGTCGAAGTATTTGCCCGATCAAGTCGACTTATACGTTAAATTTAATGAGGGCTACCAATGTTAGAAATATCTCTTTCACTTAGAAACAGTGGTTTAGTAACAGCCATTAAACAATTTGGAAAAAGTAGATTTTTTTCAAAAAAAATCCTGTGACAAAGAAAGCAAAAAAATCTAAAAAAATATTTTATTTTATTTTTTAAAAGTTCGAAGAAAATAATGCCTATTTGAAAAAATCTATGGATAAATGTAGAAATTATAGCCCTTTTGGTAGAGGTAAGAGAATTTCAAAAATTTTTTTTTTAATTTCTGTTTAAATAGCGATTTTATTTCTTACTTTTATTTATATTATGTACATTTGAGTTTATTTACATGACCAAGTTTCATTAGAAGTAATTGGGAGTTCTTGGTTGACGTTTGTAGATTTCGGAATCGGTTTCTCTAATGAGGAACCAAATATAATCTCCCATCATTCTTTCATCCCAGTGCACTTGGTAATGCCGCTCGATGGACTTCAATTCTTGGTGAAACCCTTCGTCACTTACGTCGCCAAGATTATTGGGAAAAAAGTTAAAATGAGAATGCAAGAAATGAATTTTGAGGGACATATTTACACCTGTTAGAATACATAAAGCGAAAAATAAGTTGGAAGAATACATGGTGCCGTGACATAACTCCCAACGGACATAACGCCCAAAACGATTTTGGGAGTTATGTCCGCATATAGTTTTGGACATAACACCCAAAATTTTTGGGACTTATGTCCAACGTTATCGAGTGGACATAACGCCCAATGGGAGTTATGTCCTTTTTATTAATTTACATAATTTTCTTAGGGAAATACAATTTTATTCCGAATGTATAATTTAGTTCAAGTAAAGGAGTAAATATTTATAATATATTTATATTATGGAATATAATACTCTTGATAATATATACTTTTTTCCAATTAATTACATTTATTATTGAATCTTTCATTATTATACAATGAAAATAACAGTAAGTGGACAAATCTTAACCTAAAATACTACTCTCTGGGTTATTGCCATTGCGAATAAACCATTGAGACTTTAGACGATTTTTTACTTTAACAAAAGGTTTAGGTTTAGGTTTAGGTTAGGGTGGCAGCCGTATTTTTTTTTACAAGCTCACATAGACCAGTTTAGTTCCCTAGTGTTACCACGGGCTGAAATGCCCCTCATCGAAACCAACCTGTTTGATATATAAATTTATCGATAGTACGAATATCAGTACTAGAAAGATCTGTTAGGCTGCCTAAAAAGGCCGACCCCAGTATGTCCATTCGTCGTTTACTCAAAGCGGGACAGTCGCAAAGCAAGTGTTCAATGCTCTCCACTTCTTCCTCATCTCCACAGCTTCGGCAGAAGTCATTGGAGTCAATACCCAATCTTTTGGCGTGTTCGCCGATCAAGCAGTGTCCCGTCAGAACCTGTACTAACGTAGACAATCGTTTCCTCTCTAGTGCGAGAAGATATTTTGACCTTCTCAGGTCATACCTTGGCCAGATTTGTCTAGCTACCCTGCAGGTGCCGATTTCTGTCCATCTTTCGTTGGACTGCCTGATTGCCTCTTGCCTAAGCCAAAGCTTGCACGTGGATAGTGGCGCACCAATATATGCAAATTCTTCGAGAATTTGTAATGTCGTCCCTTTCCTAGCAAGTTCATCGGCTTTGCAGTTCCCCGGGATATCCCTATGCCCAGGCACCCATATGAGGTGTATATTAAACTGCTCAGCCATCTCGTTAAGAGATCTGCGGCAGTCGAGGGCTGTTTGTGAATTTAGGGATGTTGCCTCCAGAGAATTGATGGCAGCCTGGCTGTCCGAGTAAATGACAACGCCAGTGTTGGTTACTATGTTGCGACTCAGCCACTTGGCGACTTCCCATATTGCCATTATTTCGGCTTGATAGACACTGCAGGTATCTGGTAGTCTGTGAGCTATATCCAGACTAAGTTCTTCGAAGTGTCCAGACTAAGTTCTTCAGTGTACTCCGAAGCCATCCTTTTCATCAAGCTTCGAACCATCCGTGTAAAAGTGGAGATGGTTTCTATTACCTGGTATTCTGCCGACCCATTCGTCTCTGGCGGGAATCATAGTGATGTAATTTCTCTCGAAGGTGTACACAGTTGGTATATAGTCCACTCGGTCGGTTACCATAGCACTACACTTTGATATCCTCATGTGACCATAGTTCTTGTACCTCCACAGTGATAGGCAGTTTAATCTTATTGCCGCTTTGGTTGCAACTTCTCTCGCCACAATATTAATCGGCAGTATATGGAGTAGGGCTTGTAGAGAATCGGTCGCTGTAGTCCTTAAGGCTCCGCTTATGCTCAGGCAGGCAGTTCTCTGAACCTTTGTTAGTAGGTTGGTAATGGTTAGTTTGTCAGTTGCCGTCCACCATACCACAATACCGTATAACAGTATTGGACGAACTACTGCTATATATATCCAGTGGACGATTTTAGGAGAGAGTCCCCACCGCGACCCTACAGCCTTTTTGCAGGAATATAAGGCGACGTTGGCCTTCCTTACACGTTCCAATACGTTAAGTCTAAATAACATTTTCCTATCTAGAATTATTCCTAAAAATTTTGCACTTTCAGAAAAGACTAGATCTGTTCCATTTATCCGAGGTGGAGGGTCCACATGTGGGACATTATTCATCCTAGTAAAGAGAACCAATTCTGTCTTGTTAGGGTTAACGCCCAAACCGCTGCTTCTGGCCCATCTAACCAACTTGTTCAGAGCCACCTGTAGGATGTCTCTAAGGACGTTTACGAATTTGCCACTCACTGCGATTGCCACGTCGTCCGCATATGCCACGACCTTGCAGCCACATCGTTCTAGATCTAGCAGGATTTCATTCACCGCTAGGTTCCAAATTAGTGGAGACAGTACTCCTCCTTGCGGGGTCCCTCTGTTTACATACCTTGTTAGAGTTGTGGACCCTAGACATGCTGTTATGCGTCTTCTGGTGAGCAGACTTTGAATTAGTCTAATCAAACTATTGTTAACTTTTAGATGTGACAGTGCCGCAATTACCGCATCTGAGTGAATGTTGTTAAAAGCCCCTTCTATGTCAAGAAATGCCACCATGGTGAATTCCTTGAAATGCAGGGACGATTCGATAGTGCTCACAAGTTCGTGCAGGGCTGATTCTGTAGACTTGCCCTTATTGTAGGCATGTTGGTTCCCCGACAGAAGTTTTGTATCCAGGGTTTCCCTAATGAAATGATCTAAAAGTCTTTCCAGACCTTTCAATAGGAAGGAGGATAGGCTAATTGGTCTGAAGTCTTTTGGCCTAGTGTGTGATATCTTTCCCGCTTTAGGTATGAATACCACTTTGGTATCCCTCCACCGATTAGGGACGTATGAAAGCCTGATACAGCCTACATAAATTTTCTCCAGCCAGGGGATAATGTACTTTAACATTTTCTGCATTTCTGCTGGAGTGATGCCATCTGGTCCAGGTGACTTGAAGGGCTCAAAGCTGTTAATAGCCCAGCTTATTCTGGATCTCTCAGTCAAGAAGCTAGCGACGCTCGCAGTCCACTCGCACTCTTGTTGGTCCTGCTGATCCTCGGGTTCTGTTACAGAGTTGCCCGGGAAATGTGTGTCGAGCAGTACATTGAGCGACTGCTCGCTGTTTTTGGTCCAGTTATTTGCCTCATCCTGTAAATATACCACTGTACAGGGTGAAGCAGATAATATCTTCCTCAGCCTAGCGGCGTCGGAGACCTTTTCCACTTCACCACTCCTTCTTATAGATCTTGAGTTGCTCTTTATAGGCATCCCAATCATTAGCGACCCCAGTAGATTTAGCCTTATTGAATAGCTTGTTGCAGGTCTTTTTCATAGCCGTTAGCTCAGAAGTCCACCATTGGGGTTTAGTTTTACCCTTGTACCTTGTTTTCGGACAGGCTTCTTCAAGGGAACTATTGAATGATGTGGTGATATGATCGACCAGATTATCCAGACCGGCTTTGTCATTCGGTTCGTACAGAAGTTTAGAGTTGAGGACTTTCTTGAAATTCTTCTCATACAGGTGCCACTTTGTCTTCCTTACATTTCTGGGGACGGCAGGTTTAGGCGCTTTTTCCGCGAGTTTGAACTCAATATAATGGTGATCTGAGAATGAGTGGTCGTCCAGTACATTCCACCCAATAATTTTGTCTGACAGCCGGTCAGTAGCAAACGTTACGTCGAGTACCTCCTGTCTGTCTTTAATTGTAAAGGTCGGTTTATTACCTATGTTACAAATACTAAGGTTGGTAGTTAGAATAAAGTCAAGAAGCGAATCACCCCTATTGTTTATATCCGTACTACCCCAGATAGTATGATGAGCGTTCGTGTCTGCGCCAATAATCAGCTCGATCTCGTCAGACGTTGCTTTTTCCGCTACTTCCCTGAATAGAGCAGTCGGTACTACAGAT
Source organism: Eudasyphora cyanicolor (assembly GCA_963930755.1). NCBI lineage: Eukaryota > Metazoa > Arthropoda > Insecta > Diptera > Muscidae > Eudasyphora > Eudasyphora cyanicolor. Next base: position 133,766,712 of record OZ005736.1, on the reverse strand, counting down.
TCATAAGGCAAGTAGCTGGAGACCACCCAATATATGCGATTACCGATCTCCAGGCTAGCAGCTGTTTGGTCTTTACCACTTAAATTAGTCAGGAGAAAGATACTTAGATCTTTCCTGGCCAAAATGCAGGTTCTTGGAGTGCCTTCACAGTTGGCCACAAGCAGTTTAAAGTTGGGTGTCCTAATACCGCACACCCTTCCTCCCACTACGTAGGGCTCCTGTATCAGGACGATGTCTACTGCGCCTGTGGACAGGCGCAGCAATAGAGCCGCTGAGGCTGCTTTAGCGTGATGGAGGTTAATCTGTAGAATTCTTACCATCATTGGTAATTGACAGATTAACATCCACCCCGACAAGGGTGTTATCGAACTCTTCGTCCGTATCGTCGAGAAGCATGTCCCCGCCAGATGCGTCAAAGAGTCCGGAGACTCCCCTCAGCCTCTCTGTGTCCGAAGTAGAGCTTTTGTCCTCAGAGAAGGACGTTACAGATCTTCTGTTAGAGTTGGAGTCACCAGAAATAATAGGCGTGGGTACCTCCGCACTTCCAGGAAGTGCCACGGTGGACGACTCACCTTCTGCAGTGGGAGCTATATCCTGCTTGTATATCTTCAAGACTATAGTCTCGAAGCCATATTGTAGGGTTGCACTCGCACCTTGTATATGGGAGGTGGATTCAGCGTTTAGGATAAGATTGACCTGCCGCTTTTTACCATCCGCCTCACCCATCTTGCTGATTCTCCAATTATGGGCCGCCAGACTAGGATTGGAATCTTTTATTATTTCTAAGATGTCAGCCGGGTTGGAGGGCTCTTCTGTAACCCAGGTGATGGCTCTAGGGTGACTAGGGATGTTGTTTTTTTCGACAACATCCAACTGGGCACCCGGCCACACCTCACCCGGTCGACTCAGAGCATCCTTATACAGGTCTACTGATCTGGCATCACCGAAATATAAGAGCTGTACTCTCCCCTGATGCCATCCTGCATCGTTGCAGATTGGTGGTTTGCCCGGCATTTCTCTACGGACATCGAGGTAGTGAGCCATAATGGCTGATTGTACATGACTCCATTTGTCCTTGAGGATGGATCCATCCTCACTACTTCTGTCTATAACAGCCATCACTAGACTCTCCTTCGCCACTTCATTGAAGGGCTTGGTGAGTGTCCTGTTGATGGTGACATTAGGTCCTCTTGCCTTTTTCGAAGGCAGGGGTTCATCAGGTGATCTGATTCGTTTTACTTTATTAGCCGTTAACACAGCTGAATTTGTGGCTCTTTCAGCCGACTCATTGGCCTTAGAAGCATCTATGACGCCTTTAGCCCAGGTAAGTGACTCTTTTTGTTTTTCGGTAAGAGCCGAAACCTCAACAGCCTCCAACTTCGTCAAAACTCTGAGCGCTACACGATGCTCATTGTGCTTCCGTTTTGACGGTCGGACATGACGTTTACCCCTCACCGCACCACCTGTTGTGAGTACTTGGGGGAGATTTTCACCATTTTTGGTGTGGTCGGCTTTGGCCAAGACCAACGGACGGACAGTCGGACGATTGGGGAACCGCGCTCCATCGGAACACGAAGGCATCCCCGTCAAGAGAATTTATTTTTATTTTGTCTGTATTAGACCGTAATAGGTACTACGATGTAGGCCTTACAGACTTTGTACAGATTTGTGCTATTGCGTAATAGGTACTGGTAACTATCCGCTATGTGATAAACACGTGCGTTCACTGCGAATGATCAGCAATGAGGTTAACATTTCAAATTTTAAAAATTCATAATTTCATTTTTTTCTTGTTAAGATAATATATATTTAAAGAAAAAAAATAATTTAAATGAAAAATTGTTCAGCGAGTGTAAATATTTTTATTAATTTCGTCAAATGGTTTCAAAACTGTATTTTGTCTACTTATATATTTCTCAAAGTCTGTACATAGTAAATGTTTTTGGTTTAAGTTTGAAAATGTTTGAGTCTATAAACTGTAGGATATGCTCATATGACTTATGTTTTTTATTAGTCATTAGTAAGAACGCAAAAGAGAAAACCTACAAATAAGAAATTAACATAAATGTATTTATCAAAGATGAAACGATTTGTAGACGATGTAAAGTTTGAAGAACATAGAAAACCCCGCAGTAGATTTTTTTAACGCTCGATTTAAAAATTATTCATTGAACTAAGGACAGATGGCGAATATATTTTAAAAAATCGCGCGATTTTTAAAAAAATATAGATAATTAATTGAGAAATATAGATAACTAGCTGGACCCGGTCCACTTCGTTGCCCCAGATTTAGATTTCCGATCCCGTCCATTTTTGAAAACAAACGATTTGTCACGCCCACATTTGCGCCGCCCACTTTTTGCAAAATTTTTTTTTTCCAAAACCAGATGGTTTTGGAAAAAAAAAATTTTGCAAAAAGTGGGCGCCGCAAATGTAAATAGCTTTCAAACAAAAGAAAAAAATTTTAAATCGGTCCACTGGTTTAAGCGTCTATAAAACACATACATACATACATACATACAAACATTTTTCCATTTTTATATATATAGATTAATAATTGCTTGTATCCACTTCTTGGGACCATCGAAAAAGTCGCATCCATCATATAGTGACGATCAAGTCGCACCCATCATATAGTGGCGATTATTAGGATCAATATTCTTTTAGATTCATTTGTGATGGATGGTGAGAAAAAAATGTGTAGGAAATATCTTCTTTGATATTGTTTGGTAAAATTTTTCCGTGCTGATTGGCACATCAGAAATATGTCATAAATGAGTAATTTTTAAATAAATTTATTACGTTGCATTCGGGCGTTAAGATCGCGGTTAGTTAAGGACACAAGTCCCAATATACATTGGGTGTTATGTCCGCGTTTTTTTTTGGGTGTTATGTCCGAGAACGCTCTGCGGACATTACGCCCAACAAAGTTTAGGAATTATGTCCGAGTATACTGAAGGACATAAGTCCCAAAATCGTATTGGGCGTTATGTCCTTAGGAGTTAAGTCCGTGCACCAGAATACATACATATGTGTTATATACATAGATACATATAAAAAAATATATTTCAAACCAATTTTTTCATAATTTTTTAACAAATCATTAATCATAGTTTCATATTGCGGGCTTTTATTGGATCCAAGGAAATTTGAAACTACAAGCTTAAACTACCTCCATGCTGCAATTTCATCCGACGTCAAATATGACTCGAAATTCACATCTTTCATCAGTTTCCTTATTTTAGGCCCATCAAAAACACCTTCTTCGATTTTTTGAAATAAACTTTTTAAATATGAGAGTGAATTGCCATCTTTCCTTAGGGCTTTTACAAAATTTTTAGAGAGGCCCAGCTTAATATGCAGTGGTGGCAAAATATCGGCTATCCCAGAGGCATAACATATCAACTACTTTAAAATCGCAACAAACTTTCCAGTCATGTTCACATTTTATGTTTTTTATCAATTTAAACCTCATAAGCAAAAACTTTATTTAAAAACGAAACAAGTAAAAGCGTTAAGTTCGGCCATGCCGAATCTTATATACCCTCCATCATGGGTAGCATGTTTTTTTTTTATATATATATTTCTTTATTTACAATCTATCCATTTAAGGATAATAAGCAAATTTTATAATATTTAACAAAATAACAGAATTGTCGAACTACCTAGAGATCGACATTAAAGACTATTTATAGTATCTACTTTGAGGAAATTATTTAGTTTAATTTCGTTAATTTAAGATAGATAATACAAGTAGAACTATTTACATGAAATGTACTTATTCAAAATATTTTGTATCCGTTAAAATGTTGTAATGTAATATGTTGTAATTAATTATTGTAACAAATTAATATCATTTCCGGTATGGTAGATCTAAAATATGATGTCTTTTTAGTCTTCGCACTTCATTTGTATCATCTAGAAGAGATATAGCCAGGGGGTTGATGTGATCGCTCAATCTGTCCAAGTATTTCATGCTGAATCTATTTATTTCGTCTTTCACTTTTGGGATATTAAGGTCGTTATGAATTGTTTTGTTAGATACGAACCAAGGGGCATCTAAAATCATTCTTAAGGTTTTTGATTGATATCTTTGTAGTATCTCAATGTTCGAGTTGCTTGCTGTACCCCAGAGTTGTATACCGTAAGTCAATACGGGCTTTAATATAGTTTTATATAATAAAATTTTGTTTTGTATATCTAGCTGTGATCTAGGTCCAAGTAACCAATAAAGACTTTTAGTTTTTAAAGTTAAATGTTCTCGTTTAGCTTTAATGTGATTTTTCCAGGATAATCTTCTATCGATGTGTAAGCCCAAATATTTTATTGTTTGACTATGTGGAATAACATTGTTATAGAATATAAGGTTTGGACAATCCCACCTTCTCAAGGAAAATGTTACATGTACAGATTTTTCAGTGTTAATTTTTACATCCACATTTTTACATTCCACATATTTCTGCGTAGGTAGCTACAATTACATTTTCAGTTATTGGCATATCCGAAGTGAAAATGGTATATAAAATAGGTCCCAAAACACTGCCTTGAGGGACACCCGCCGAAATTTCATATATTTCTGATACATCTTCGTTAACTTTAACATAAAAATGGCGATTACATAAAAATGACTTCAAGAGAAAATATAACGGTGAGGGGAGTAATTTTTTAAGTTTATATAATAAACCACTGTGCCAAACCTTATCAAACGCTTGTTGAATATCCAAAAATACTCCAGAACAATAATTCTTATTCTCCAAGGCGTTTCTAATATGCTGAACAATACGTCTGAAGCCAAACTGGTAATCAGGGATAATGTTATTGTTTTCCAATACAGGTTGTAATCTTTTTAAAAATAATCGCTCAAATATTTTTGAAAATATGGCTAGGAGACTTATTGGCCTGTACGATGTTACTGCTTTATCAGGGTTTCCTGGTTTCAGTACCATTACTATCTCTGCACACTTCCACTGCGATGGAAAATGACTTAATCGCAGGATTGCATTGAAGATTAATGTTAAAAACAAAATATCTTTTTGGGGTAATTGTTTGACAATTTTTCCGTCAATCCGATCATATCCAGGGGATTTTTTTGTGTTCAACTTCTTAATTTCTTCCTTAACTTCATTTGGTGATATATGTTTACAAGGCCAATCCATTGGGCATGGGCTTAACAGGAATTCATTTACTTCGTCAACATGAGCAGCGTTACTCATTTCGTGAAGTCTGAACGTTTTTTAAAATGTAAAGCAAATGCGTCTGCTTTGGTTTTGTCCGTTCTGTACCATAAGTTTCATCTTTAATTGGGATGTTTCTTTTAGTTGGATGTTTTAGATACTTAGTAGCTTTCCATAGGCAGTGGTCGCTATTTTTTGTATTCGTAAGACTGCGTAAGAAATTTCACAATTGCTCATTTTGTAATGTAAAAAGTCGGCGCTTCAGATCTTTTGCTGCCTTGTTGAAATTTCGTTTGTCAACACTATTTCGACTCAACTGCCACTTTTTTCTCAATCTTCATTATTTATTATAAATTGATTTGAATTGTTTTTCGTTTGGTTAATTTCCATGGGAGTAGATTGGTAGCCAGCTTCGTGAATAATATTTGTAAACGATTCTACAATGTCGTCGAGTTTTTCTGCTGTGGTTATTGGGATGTTTAAGTTTATGTTGCTTGCAATGTATTCAGAAAAAGCTTTCAAATCTGTGTTGGAATTAATTATTTTGTACTTCACAGCAGAAGATTGGAGAAATGTGTTAAAGTTTATAATAACAGGTGTATGATCTGAACTGAGTTCGTTACAATCTGATATTGTCAAAAATTGTTGGGGAATTCCACAGTAAATAGCAAAGTCTAAGAGATCAGGAATTTTTCTATGGTCAGGTGGCCAGTAAGTTGGACTTCCAGTTGACAAAGCGGAGTAGTTGTTATTGTTTATACATTTAAATAGCTCCTTTCCTTTAGGGTTGCTTAATCTTGAACCCCACCATTGATGCTTTGCGTTGAAGTCTCCCCCGAAGATGAATCTGGGGCCAAGTTTACTGAAGAAATCATTGTAATTTTCATACTTAACGGAAAATCTGGGAGGGAAATATATAGCGCATATTATTACATCGCTTAAATCGCATTTTACTTTGATGCATGCAGCTTATGTTTTGAAGAGTGTCATATTTTATGGAATTTTTTTATTAAAATTGCCGATCCAGCGTGAGCTCTATTATTAGGGCTGTTAGCAGTAATAATGTTATATCCTCGTATTTTGAAAAACGTTTTGGTAGTGAAATGTGTCTCAGACACTAACATAACATCAATAAAATGTAAATTAAGGAAAGCTTCAACTTCCTGTTTATGATTGGAAAGCCCATTGGCATTCCATACTGCAATCCTCATATTCAATTGCATAATTTGGCTATTAAGATTGACATCATATTTAAAAGGGTATTTGTTAGTTCAATTTGTTTATTTAATAACACCTCAATTTTGTTCATAGAACTTGTAGTTGTAGTATTTTCTGAGTATCGCACTGCTTCAGAGTATGATAAATTATTTTGTTGGGAATAGTTGGTTGCGTTGTGATTCTCTGTTGTTTGCCAATTATTAGGCTTGTACAAATCTGCATTATTCGGCTGTCTATTGTAGACTATCCTATTTTGGTGCTGTCTATTCAAAATTTTTTTGTATACTATGCAACCTTTGTAATTCGCAGGATGTGTTTTTGTACAATTTGCACACTTAGGCGGGGTTTCTTTTTGCTTAGTGCAATTAATGGTTAAATGGTCCATTCCGCATTTTACGCATCTGGCTGGTTTCTTACAATAGGACTTGGAATGTCAAAATTCTTGACATCGATGACACTGAATAAGGTCATACATTTTTCTTGGAGGCTCAACTTGCACAATCGCATTATTTATGTGCCACATATCATAAATAGTTTTGTTTTCAGGGCTAGGCTCAAGATCAACATAGAAGATTGATAGAGGCTCTTTGCTGAATCTATTTCTGATATTCATAATGTTTCTAACTTTATGTCCCAATTTCTCTATTGCAGTTTTTATTTCAGGAATAGGGGTCGAGTAGTGCAATTTCTTAACAACAACTCTATATGCTCTATTCTGTTTCAGTTGGTACGTGTGTAATGCAATATTTTTTTTGTTCAAGTACTCAACTAGTGTTCGGTACGTTTGCGTATATTTTGCCATTATTCTTATTTGGCAGTCTCTCATAGCTTTGTAACTGAAATCATCAAGCGAAACTATTTTGGAAAAACTATTTATCACAGATTTTATGTCGGCGACCATTGGTATAAATATCGGTGGCGGTTTTGCTTCTTTGGTTTCAGATTCAACTTCTCCATCAGTGTCAGATTCGTCGTCGTCACTTAGTGCTGAAAAACGGTTGTCACCTAATTTTTTGTTTGTTGTATTGTTCACTCCTAAACTTCCCGGTGTTTTGTTGTTGATTGCAGTCGAGTGCATCAATGCATTTGGGTTGTTGTTGATGTTGTTCGTTGCAGTTTTGTTATTGTTGATGCTGTTCGTTGCACTTTTGTGCTTGCTTCGATGTACTTGGTTCGAAGCTTATGTTTTCTTTACCATTATTGTTTATATTTTGTTTCTTATGGGGAAATATTTGAGGCGATTTTGTTTGTCGACGTTTGTTTGACATTGACGAGGTTACTACCTGCCAAGACACATCACTTTCATCACCGGAGTCAGTACCTTCATCCATTGTAAATGAATGAAGACACTAACAAATAAATGCGATGTTTGTTCTTGTAAATTTGCAAAAAAATGTTATTCTTTTGTGTTTTTCGATTTTTTGAGCACGGATTGTGTACATGCGTACGCGATCGCAGTCAAACGCAGACTGGGATAGCATGTGACCTCACAAAATTACTCAAACCTAAAGAAAATAACACCGAAAATACAAAGAATATAGTAGATGAGAACAGTAGCAATCACAACAAGTTAGTTGCTATATATGGGAGCTATATCTAAATATGAACCGATATGTCCCATTTGCAATCCCAAACAACCTGCAACTACAGGAAATATTTATACCAAATTTTATAAACCTAGCTGTATTATTACGCACTGTAGCGTGATTACCACGCTAAATCGTCTTGGAATTTTACGACGATTAAGAATATGTATACTTTATGGGGTCTCAGATCAATATTTAGAGGTGTTACAAACGGAGTGACAAAATGAATATACCCCCATGGTTGAGGGTATAAAAATATGAAACAAGATTTTTTGAATTTCCCTAACATTTACAAAATGGCTCATAACTTTTACATCTATCCATATAACTTTTACGTTTTTAAATAGACGGTGTTTTCTTCGTTAGCAAGATGGCTTTTTAGAAATGTGATAAAATATTTGTTTTCGATTTTTTATTGTATTTTTTTTACCAGGAAAAAGTGTTTTTTTAAAAAAAAAATATTTTTTTCTCATATTTTTGACGACTGTTACTAAACCAAAGATAATACGTGAAAGCGATATTTGCAGCATATGCATCCCTCATAATTATCTTTAATTTGAGGCATAACGCGGCTCAATCAGGCTTATACAAATACTGAATGTAGTCTCCAGAAAGCTGGAAATTAGAAAAACAAAATTTAAAAGAAAATTTACCATAAAAATGTTTTTTAATATTTTTTTCGTGTTTCTGACACCTAATTGCACCAGAAACTGTTATCCACTTCCCTTGGACAAACATTTTGTTGCATAGTGTTATTGGCGCCTATGTGAGAAATCCTCTTTTACATATTTTGTCAGAAGACTCGACAAATGATACTATCAACATTTTAAGAACGTTTTAATATTTAATTTTAATTTTGGCACAAAAATTAAAACAGATTACACTATGCAATTTTTTTTTGTCCGAGACGTAAACACTTTTTGGTTTATAAGTAGATTGAGGCATACAATTTTATAAAACCAAACAAATTTTTTTTTATTATATTTTTATTGTGTTTAAACATTTGTTATCTAAAACTCTAATTTTCATTGATGCTACTATTGTTGTTTTTAATTAATAAACAAGCTCGAGGTCAAGTTATATTTACTATTTGGACCATATTTTTTAAGCATAAGCTCGATAAAGCCGGGATACCATTTAAATTATGAGGGCTAGAATTGTTGAAAACACACTTTCACGTAGAAACGGAAGCTCAGTAACTGTCGTTAAAATTGGGAAATTCCAAATAAAATATTTTTTTATATTTTCTATTTTGGCAAGTTTATATGGGAGGTACCAAAAGGGACGTGGTAATAATGCTCATTTTGCACGGGACTTTAAGTTTTGTAAAGGCATTATATTCCATAAAATTTTAAGTATTTGTATGGCCTGGAATCAAAGTTATAAGCAGTTAACTTTTTGTGCAAAATGGTGCAAAAGGGGCGTGGCAACTTCGCCAATTTTTCACAGTATGGTAGCGAAAGATTCTGAGTGGTAGTATAGAAGTTATGAGATTATGAATATTTCACTACATTTTGACCCTTCGAGTGGACCAACATAGTCAATCTTTGACCTTAGTCTGAGATAGAAAAAATATGGACACATACCAAATTAGAAGTCAATCGGTTAATCATGTCGAAGGTTATCGTGCGCGTTTAGTTTGGATAAATTGTTTTTGAAAAACCAAAAAAGGTATTTTTACCCACATTCGCAACCCCAGAGCAAAGCTATCCCTTCTCGACAACAAAACATTTTGTTACACGTTCATATATTAGGGTCATAAGTCAAAACTCGTAGGCCATAAATAATAAATTGACACTTGTAGTGGATTCAAATAGAACGCCGTAAAATGTAATGTAATAACACTTTAAAACCAATATCAACGAATTCTCATCATGCTTTTCCGTTTACGGGTATATCGGATTTATAGAATTTTTGCTGTAAATAAGATACATTACAACCAAAAACATTTACAACCAAAAACATTTGTTTAACCGCGTGTATAACTTTCGAAATGTACCGAGGTCTATAAAAGTGTTTACACCTAAGAGTTATCTCGTGTAGTAACTGATATATCTTATTTATTTTTTTATTTTTATTTTTTTTATTTTTTTGTTTAAATTAAATTATTATCAATTTAAATTGCATTTAATAACTTTAAAGTATGTATTGGTATTAAAGTTATAAGCTGTTAACTTTTGGTGTAAAGTGGTACATTTGTGTGGGGGGGGGGTACCAAAATGGGCGTGCCGATAACGGCCACTTTGCTCTAGAGTCTAGGCACTATAAAAGCACTATTAAAAACTTTTAACTTTTGGTACAAAAATGCCCATTTGTGTGGGAGGTACCAAAAAGGGCGTGCCAACAACGTCCATTTTTCTCTCGACGCTTGGTACTATAAAAGCCTTACATTGTACAAAATGTCATGTATTTATATGCACTGGCATTAAAGTTATAAGCTGTTAACTATTGATACAAAAAGGTCCATTTGTGTGGGAGGTACCAAAAGAGGCGGGCCCAAAACGCCCATTTTTCTCTAGACTCTAGATACTATAAAAGCATTGTACAAAATTTCAAGTATTTGTATGCACTGGTATTAAAGTTATAAGCTAACATTGGTACAAAATAGCCCATTTGTGTGGGATGTACCAAAAGGAGCGTGACAATAATGCCCATTTTTCACTGTATTGTTGGAATTATTAAACCATTACACTGTACACAATTTCAAGTCTGTGTATACACTAGTAATAAGGTTATAAAGTTTTAACTTTTGGTTCAAAATTGTCCATTTGTGTGGGAGGTACCAAAAGGGGCGCGGCAACTTCGCCCAGAATTTCAGAGGATTCAAGTAAGTTGTATAGAAGTTATTAAATAATCAATATTTCACTAAAAGTTAACCCTTTGTGGGGGAGGTACTAGAAGGAGTGGACCAATATAGCCCATCTTCGAACTTAGACGGAGATAGACAAACATATTTTCGCATACCAAAGTTGAAGTCAATCGGTTACTCCTTTCCAGAGTTATCGTACGCACCAACCAGCAGACAGACAAACAGACAGACGGACGGACATTGCTCAAATTACTTAAAATTACCCAAAACGCCGAACATGTTACACTTTTAGCTCGTAGCAGAAGATATATGCCCTCCTCTCTAAGGCGAGGGAATAAAAGCCGTAACATATTTATATTAATCTTAAAGGAAACTTCCTACATTATATTCTCGAAGAAAGAACTGGCCAAAAATATCACTGGTATTGTTGTCAACCTTCTCTAACTTACATCATTTTTTTACACAAAATTAAAAAAAAAACACATTTTCACCAATCGTAAAGCTAGAATATTAAAACCCCTTATTATTTTTATATGGGTGAAGTGTTGCACGTTTAACTGCAAAAGGAATTTGGGGCCCGGCCTACAGTATAGTAGATATAGGGAAAAATATAAAAAATCCCATTTCATTGAAATATATTTTAATAATTTATTTCTTTCTCTCTGTATTTGAAAATTGATTTTTTCGCCTGATCCATTCCCAGAATTATGTTAATATCAGTGCAGAATGTAAAAAGATTTCCCTCACATCAACGTTTCTGAATTGACAGCAAAATTAGCTATACGATGTAAAAAGGGTCAGATGTACCCACAGAAACAAACGTTATGGACAAATAAATTTATTTATTTTATTTATTTATACGAATTACAAAACAAAGTAAATTTATATTCAAGGGAAAAGTCGGATGACAAAGACCATTTTGCTTGTTATATTTTTGTAGCGACAGACCAGAGCCTTTGGTGGGAATCAAACCCTCGACTCCCAAGCTCATAGGCAAGCCGACTGGGGCGCTCCATATAAATTTATAGTTTCAAAAATTGGGTAATTATTTTAGTTTTATTGCGATGTATGTAATTATTGTAGTTTTTAGGAAAATAAAAAAAAGAAAGTTTTAAAATATTTATACTCTTCTTAAAGGAAACTTCCTGCAGTATGTTATCTAGAACATAATGGGTCAAACATTTTTATTAATGGTGTTGCCACGTTTCTCCAACTTATACCATTATTTAGGAAAATTCCAAAACTTGGCCACATCTTCGACAATCTTTATACGATTTTTTACACAAATTTCAAAAGTAGGCCACATTTTCGACAATCGTCAATGTATTACACTGTAAACTACAACATAAAATTTGAGCCCGGCTTATTTCCTTTTTAAATTCCTCCCACTGTACACCGCTTTTTTGTTTTAATTGCCATCATTACATTTTTCTTAGTAGGTATATCGTGTCGATTTATTTCTTTCTATATCATAAGTCGATGTAACAGATATCGGTATATATTCTGCTCTGGTATTTACAAAATACCAGGACTGGGTCGGGAAAAATTAACAATTCAATTTTAAAATGCAGATATTTCCTCTAATTGGCTGCATCTTCATTGACTTTATTTACTTGCTTTAAATCGTGTACATAATAGCATATATTAGAAGAAAACACATACGAGTACATATGTAATTCTTAGTCTCCACCACAATAAACTAGCAATTGGTTTATCTCGTATATTTTATGTTTATTGCTTTCTATCATTTTAGCATACAAATCGGTAGTCAATACTTCTTTCTGATTTATGTTGAACAAATCCTATTTATTGAGAACAAAAATTGATGGTAATAAATATATATTAAATGGTTATAAAAAATAAAATATTTCTACGAAATAAAAGACGTACATATATATCTACTGTAGTGAAACATTTACAATCTTAGGAGTATTAGCCATAAAAGAGTTTTCAAATCTACATTTTGTTTACCAATATAATAATTCTTTATTATTTATTGTTAGTACTATACATTTTCCATTAAATTCGCAATTTAAATGTTCTTATTTTTAAATCCTATCGTTTTTTGCAATATACTCGTATTTTGTGCCTCAATGTTTAAACCGAAACATGATGGATGGAAAAAGAAGACATAAAACCAAGAGTTGACAAGGCACGAGCAGTGCCAATACCCATGAAGACTTTTACTTGATTGATGATTTCCTTTAAATATATTAATATTGTTATTTTCATATTATGACATTTATATTTTAATGCCAAGACCGACGGGGGCACGGACTAATCTGGGAACTCCATCACCATCACCAGACGGCCCTAATGATAAAAATTAATGGTTGTCTGTACACAAACACATATATTTATACTTGAATTAGAAAACACATTATTGTATTATTGGGGAAAGGCAATGCCACAAGATACTTAGTAGGGACATAAATACTGCTACAACATTGAACACACCCATAACAATAGTAGAATTAAACGTACCCTATTCATACAACGTGGATTATGAAACCTAACCTCTTAGCATTAATTTGTAACGGGAATTCAAAATTGCTTCAGTTTTCAACATGGAGTTGTCAGACAATGAGAACCGTATCGCTGTTATAGCGCTTTTAATGTGTGGAATAAAAAAAGCGACATTTTCAAAACGCTCCGCCCGCTGGGGATTAGTCGTTTGTTCGTCTACTGTTTGAGGAGACTGGGGATGTCAAAGACCGCCACCGGTCAGGACGCCCTCGTACGGTTCGCACGCCGCAGGTCATCAAGAATTCTGCGAAATTCGCCCAAAAAACAGATGAATATTACGCAAAAATCCATGAGTCGAATCATCAAAAAGGACTTGGGACTTTCAAACGTCGCACAGTGGTTCAGAATCGTATAGAGATATTTTAGTAATTTTTTTCGACAGGTAACTCCTTAACCTATTTGCCAGTTTTTATTTCAATGAAATGGGGTCAGCAGTTATTGAGGAAGTCAAGGTCAAAGTTGAAGTTTTAAATTTTTTAATATTTATCATGGAAATGTTGGGTTTTGTTTTCATCTTCATCTATTTATTAAAAGAATAAATAGATGATATAAAAAGAAAAAAAAATTTTTTTTCGACAAAAAAAAATTACCTCGATATTTAAAAAAACAACTTGCATAGCAAACTTTTTTTATATTTTGTATTTGAACAACATTGAGGTAAAGCATTTATTTTTTACTATATATGTAACAAAAACAGTAAATTATAATTTTGATTCGTTCGGTTGAAAAATTGCCTTCAAATATTCCATATTTTTTTCCGTATTATTTCTGTCCTCTAGCAGCCCTCTTGCATCTTCATCTAAGTCCCGATGTTATACTTTCCATTAATAGATCAAAAAAAAACCAAAATATTAAATAGATCTTCGTTTGATAGATCTCCGATTGGTACCAAATTATGCTTAACGACATCTCCTCCATGATAAGTACATATTTTTAAATTTCTTAAATCCTTGTTGGTGTCATTGTTTCTTAATGATCCTGCAGGCAAAAAATCCAAATCATAACTGATTTTAAGTATGTGTTCATAAATCGTATTCTTGTATGTAGTGGCGATAATCCAAATTCATAGGCATCAGTATTATCTACTGATTTTTCCGGGACTTGGTTTAATTTGCTTGATGTAGATTGACATATAATGCAGCTGGAAGAAGCCTTTGTGTCAGTCAAAGCCTGGCCAACTTTTCCATCTATCATCGTTAGCACTAATTGGTAGTTAACTTCAATTGTCTAGCCCTCAATTTCTACTTCTAATGGCTGCAGTCTTGTAATTTGGGTTCTTATATCATTAACCTCTTTTTATACCCTCACTTTAGTGTGACGAGGGTATATATCATTTGCTACGAAAAAAAGTGTAACACATCGAAGGAGTGATCTAAGACCCTAAGTATGTTCGGAGGAAATCCGTTTTGGGTCATTTTAAGTCGAATGAGCAATGTCCGTCCGTCTGTCTGTCTGTCTGTCTGTCTGTCTGTCTGTCTGTCTGTGTGTCTGCTGGCTGGTGCGCACGATAACTCTCGAAAGGAGTAACCGATTGACTTCAAATTTGGTATGTGGTAATATTTTGATCTATCTCCGGATGAGTTCGAAGATGGGCCATATTGGTCTACTCCTTCTGGTACCTCCCACACAAAGGGTTAAAGTTTAGTGAAATATTGATTCTTTAATAACTTCTATACTACTTATTCGAATCTTTTGAAATTCTGCACATAATATAAGTATATTAGTCGCTATTAACTCGAGAAAAATGGGTGAATTTGGCATGCCCCTTTTGGTACCTCCCACACAAATGGACCATTTTGCATCAAAATTTAACTGCTTATAACTTTAATACAAGTGCATAAAAATGCTTGAAATTTTCTACATTATAATGTTTTTGTAGCGCCTATAGTCCGGTAAAAAATGGGCATCATTGTACAGCCCCTGTTGGTATTGCCACACAAATGGCCCGTTTCGTACCAAAGTAAACGGCTTGTAACTTTAATACCAGTGCATACAAATACTTGAAATTTTGTACATTGTAATGCTGTTGTAGTGCCCATAGTCCTGTAAAAAGTGGGCGTTGTCACCCCGCCCCTTTTTGTACCTCCCACACAAAATGACCAAATCATACCAAAATTACATAGCTCGTAACTTTAATATACCAGTGCACACAAACGCTTATAGTTCAGCACAATGCAATGTATTTAAGAATGTATGTGTATTTGGAAAACCCCTTCTGGTACCTCCCACACAAATTGACAGATTTATTGGTGTAATGTTATATATTACATTACTCACAAAGTGAGGGTATACCTTAGTCGGTTTACCCGACTGAAACTTTCTTACTTGTTTAATGGTATCATGAGTTTCTTTTTTAAACTCAAATTTGATTGGTCTGCAGTATTTCGTAGAAGATTATGTATGATTTTTCCAAATATCCTTTGTCTGCATCGTACTGGTCGAAGGTTCCGAGTCTTCCAAATTCTTTATCAATCGCAATGGCACAAATGACACCACGAACATGTCTACGTCTGAAGTACTTTCACATACATATTGCTTGTATTGTTTTTGTCCAGAAGAACTATCACATCCCCGTTTGCAAAAGAGAGTTACCTTGCAGTTCCCCATATTTCTTCAAATCATGTCCTTTAAATGATTGTAGCAAGCGTTGAGCTGTATGATTAAGTAGGTCTTGAAGTTTTACCTCTGCCGAACTCGATGTGATTTTAATAGTGTCCGTTGGTGCTAAACAGTCATTTTTTAGCAGCAAGTATGTGATGATATGATGAATACAGATTTGAGCCTTTTTCAATCGCACGCAACCTGAGCTGTGTATATTGGTGTTTTATTAACTTCAAATTCATTTGAGAACTGTTTTTCATTGCTTGGAGTTGTAATACTCTTAATAATCTAAATAAATATTCCTATTCCTCTTTTTTGACAATCCTTCAAGCAATTTATAGCTACGAAAAATTGTACGATTTAAATTAGAATCTAATTTTGTTTGCACTTTGAAAGTCTGAAAAACAGAAAACTTGCTTCTAAATTAAGGCACTGATACATTACCAAAAATGCTTAAATATAGGGTGATCCATTTCAAGGTTCCCTACTTTTTTTTAAAGAAAAAAACACAGAAAATTGAAATTGAATGGGGAAAGTTTATTATCATTTGAAAGAACATTCTTTGGCATTTATTTTTTGAAGATTATGTCTATCAAATGTTGGCCGCGGCTACGTCTCAGATGGTTGTTCGAGCATTACGACTGGTAACTGACGAATGACACGCGTGATGTTTTGCTCCAAGGCCTGAATCGAAGCGGGTTTGTCCGCATAATCTTTAGACTTTACATATCCCCACAGGAAAAAGTCTAACGGCATGATATCACACAATCTTGGTGGCCAATCGACCGAAATGTTCCCTCAATAAATCCATTGATTGATGCGATGTGTGGGAAGTGGCGCCGTCTTGTTGAAACCAAATGTCGCCGAGATCACGAGCTTCAATTTCAGGCATCAAATAGTCGGTTATCATGGCACGATAACGGTCGCCATTGACGGTTACGTTCTCACCGGCATCATTTTTGAAGAATATGGACCGATGATTCCGGTACGTCGGATCGAGAATCGGTCAATGGCAAAAATATAGCTCTTAACGAGAGCTAAAATATTGCTCATGGATGTCAAGGCCGTGGGTCGACTGGAAAGAGTTTTTTTTTTCGTGGAATGAAATTGGGCCCCTGGAAAATACACCCCAAAATTTTTATGAATATGGGCCCCAAAAAATAACATGTCATACAACAACAATTTTTTTAGGGCTTAATTTCATTTTATGTCTGATTTTTGGGGCTTATATTCATCTATAAATTTAGAAACAGGAGAGGCTACGCATAAAAGGTTAGCTCCACGTTGCCAACTTTTGATCCTGTCCATAGGAGAAAGTCTTAAACAGAGGCCGCAGGCCGTAGACTGACCGCGCAGAGAAAGATTTATAATTAGAAAATAGGTTCGTATACGTGTATTATTACGTACTCCGCAGATTTAGGAAGAGAAAATGTCTTACTTTTTTTGGGGCTTATTTTCATTTCTTGCTGTTTTCTCGATTGAGGTGTAATTTCCTTAATTAGTTTTTGAAAAGAAAATGGACCCCAAATTTGGGGCTCACTTTCATTTTCAATTTGGGGTGCATTTTCTTGGGACCCAACATCCGGCCGCCTTTTTTTTTGATTTAAAAAAAATGGACTTAGCGCAATTGGCGAACGATTGTTTTGATAATAAAACTGAATAATTTGTAAACGTTGTGCAGGTGTAAGTGTTTCCATGATGAAATGCCAAACAGTACTTAACAAAAATAGCATGACACGACTCACACGTGATCTGTCAAAAAAGGCTATTGAAAAAAAGTATCTCTACTTAGATCACCCATTACAAATAAATCTTTGTATCGGAAATATTACTTCCAAATAAAAAATTTTAGGATGGAATCATAGTTTAGAACAATATCCTCCCAAACGTAAAATATTTGTGTGTTAAATATTATATAGGTATTTGGAGTGTACCTAAAACATATGTACGTTTCAAGCTGAATATGTTTGAGGCAATATACTACAGAATCAATTTTTCAGCGTGTATACAATTTTATAAATTTTTTATTTAAATTTCTGCCAAATTAAATGTTCAAAATCATTAAAGGTTCCAACGAAAATTGTTCATGGATGTTTGGGGAACATATAGAAAGATGAATCCACTATAAGTTTACAAATCCATAACAAATATACGAAACTTCGAATATTTCGATGGTGTGTTGGTCGGTTTTCCTTTGTACATACAACTAAAATAATTTTTAGTTTATAAAATGTTGAAAGTTATCCGTAATATGTGTTATACATTTATTGTATTTTCTAATATTAAAATAACAAACTAAATTTTTAGAAAAGGTGTTGTGTTTTGATTTTATCGTGGTAAGTTGTATACAAAAATCATATTTTGTATGAATATTGAAATGGTTTCAGTGGCTTTAAAACAAATAATTCTTTGGTATGAGTGGCATTAGAATAAAAACAATGTATGGAATTTTCCCTACATATTTTAAAAAACTTTAATTATGCTTTAAATTAATTACCAGTATATTTTTATATATATATTTTTATATCGAGTACATACATTTTAAAATTTAATACGATAATGTTTTAAATTTTATGATATTTTACTACAAATAAGCACGAGTCATACTTAAATTTGCGCCAAAACGTGCTTTTTTTAAGACCAAACTTAATTAGTTTTATTACCAAATGTTCTTGATTCTACGAAATACATCATCAAAACAAGTACTATTCATGTCTTTGAATTAACTATAAAACATTCTTATTTGTATAGCGATTGTCTTTGGTTCGAAATCATTGCCGAAATCTTAAACTTTACGACAAATTCTTTGATTTTCAGTACGCTTTTTTAGTGTATGAGTTTGGGGTCGTGGGTTCGATTCCCACCAGAGGCTCTAGTCTGTCGGTGCAAAATCTTGCAACATGGTCTTTGTAACCATGCTTCCCTGGACCGTACAATTAGAATATAAATTTACTTTGTATTAATTGTTATTCATATAAATAAACAAAATAATAAAATAAATTAATCTGTCAATTTGTGTGTAAAGTACCAGAAGGGGTTTAACAAATACACCTATTTTTCGGTAAACAGTAGATTCTTTAACTACAAGCTTTTATGTGCACTGGAATACTAACGTTACGAGCTATTCAATTTTTGTATGATTTGGTCATTTTGTGTGGGAGGTACAGGTACAGCTTATACTTCACAAAAAATATGATATATGAATTTTAGAAAAAAATATTTTATAAAAAAATTTGCAATAAAAAATGTTTGTTTTGGTTACATTTAAAAGATTAGAAAGATGGGAAACAAAAACAAGTATAAAAGTTCAGTCGGGTAAACCGACTTATGAATCCCCTCACCTTGAGTCCCAAAAAATATTCGTAAATTTATTTATTTTTTCTTTTAATTAAATTATTATCAATTTAAATTGCATTTAATAACTTTCAAGAATGTACAGGTATTAACGTTAAAAGTCTTTTGTTTACTTTTGGTACAAAATGGTCCATTTGTATGGGAGTTACCAAAAGGGGCATACCAATAACGGTCACTTTTCTTTGGACTCTAGATACTATAAAAGCATTACACCATACAAAATGTCAAGTATTTGTATTTACTGTTATTAAAGTTAAAATCTGTTAACTTTTGGTACAAAATGGTCCATTTGTGTGAGAGGTACAAAAAGGGGCGTGCCAATAACGCCCACTTTTCTGTGGACTCTAGGTACTGTAAAAGCATTATCCTGTACAAAATTTCAAGTATTTATATGCACTGGTATTAAAGTTATAAGCTGTTGACTTTTGGTGTAAAATAGTCCATTTGTGTGGGAGGTACCAAAAGGGGCGTGCCAACAGCTGCCACTTTTCTCTAGACTCTAGGTACTATAAAAGCATTACACTGTACATTTGTATGCAATGGTATTAAAGTTAAAAGCTGTAAACTTTTGGTACCAAATGGTCCATTTGTGTGGGAGTAGTGGACCTATATGTCTCATCTTCGAACTTAGCCGGAGATAGAGAAAATATTAAATTTTAATTTTTTTTTAAATTTGAATCACCATACCAGCAGACAGACGGACGGACATTGCTCAAATTACTTAAAATTACCCAAAACGGATTTCCGCCGAACATAAGGGTGTTAAGTCAATCCTTCAATGTGTAACACTTTTATCTCGTAGCAAATGATATAAACCCTCCTCTCTAAGGTGCGGGGATAAAAAATGTTTTTGTGTCATAGTGTATCCAATTCCGGTGATTAAGTTTATCTTCGATAAACGAATCTATGTATACAGAAATAAGTTGGAGTGTATTCTAAATATTTGGTGGTCTAATAATGAAATGCTAATGAAATAATATATGTAATATGCAATAATCAAAAACTACACTAAAAAAAAAGCGTACTGAAAATCAATGAATTTTTCGTAAAGTTTACGATTTCGGCAATGATTTCGAGCCAAAGACAATCGCTATAAAAATAAGAAGGTTTTATAGTTAATTTAAAGACGAGAATAGTACTTGTTTTGAGGATGCATTTCATAGAATTAAGAATTTTGGGTAATAAAAATAATTATGTTTGGTCTTAAAATAAGCACATTTTTGCGTAAATTTAAGTATGTCGCATGCTTATTTTTAGTAAAATATCATATAATTTAAAACATTATCGTAATAAAATTTAAAATGTTTGTCCTTGATATAAGAATATACTGGTAATTAATTTAAGGCATACATGAATTTAAATACAGTGCTTTTAAATATGTATGGAAAATTCGTTACATTATATTGATTATAATGTTACTCTTTTAAATGAATCATTTTCTTTGAAATCATTTAATATTCATAGAAAATTCAATAACACAACACTTTATCTTTCTAAATAAATATTTTAATTGTTATATTTTATATTGTATTATATTTTTATACAAAAAAATATAATACATATTACGGATAACCTTGAACATTTTATAATTTAAAACAAAATGTAATTGTATAAAGACAAATCGGCCAACACACTATGAAGTGTGACTTTTATTCGAATATTGTATTGTTATGTATCGATTCTATAGCGAGATTCGTTTCTCTATTTGTTGTCCATGAACAATTTTTATACAATATTATTAATGATTTTTAACCTAGAATTTGGCTGGAATTTAAATAGAAATTATATAAAACAAATATTATATTATTATATCATATACATAGTTTGTATGCTCACTCATTTCCTGCAATTTGTAAATTTTTAATTCCCCACTGCATTTTTCATATATCCAAATAAAGTTCAATTGCGCGAACTGAAATGAAAATAATTTGAATATAAGTCAAACAGAATGATTTATATACGATAAAGTATTAAAATAAATTTTATCATAAAACTGTCACAAAATGTTGAAAAATAAGAGATATATTAAAATCTTTGGAATATACTTACTTACACTGAAATATTTAGTCACTCTTCTACGACACAAATTCTCATAATAGATCCATACAAAATTTGCTGTACTAAAAGTAAAAAAAAAAAATATTTATGTAAGATATTATTAATAATTGTTTTAATAATTGATTGTTTTGAAAGTGGCGAAAGTGACATTTTTCAGATAAATTAAGTTATCAAAAATAATTTTCTCAAAAAAATTAATCGTGACTTAGATTTTAAAACCTTACGTTTTGTTTACAAACAAAACTACAAAAACGTATTAAAAATAACTTCTGTAAAACAAAAGCTAATGCTGCTTATGACATTCTTAACCCTGGTGTTAGATTAGCAAATCTGTACGAATCCTAGATTAAGAGTCCATTTGGTCAACATTAAATTTTTCATATAAAATGAATATGGAAGACAATATTTTATATTTATTTTTATTCAATACTTCGTGAAAAGAAAGCAGCTTATTTACAATTATTTTTGAGCAAAAACGCTCATTATTTTGATTTTAGTAAAACATATCCCTTGGACCAAATTATAAGGCAATATTTATACATACATATATTACCGTTTATAAAGGAAACGATACAAAAATTAGACCAAACGGGCCTAATCTAACAGCAGGTTTAATTATGAAGTACTTATGAAGCAATTATGAACACGAAATCAAGGAAAAATTTAAACTAAAATTCAAAAAAGGAAAACATCTTTTTAAATAAAGTATATTTGGAAAACTTTTTAACAATAACTTTGTTTGTGTGAAAACACGTATTTTATATGTGAACGTCAGTTCGCAAATATATTTTGTTCTATTACATTAATATGTATATGCGTTCCAAATTAAATTTCTTGATTTTCAAATAAAATATATTTGTTCAGAAATACATAATATGTACTTACAAATATTGTTTCCAAATCTATTGTTTTCAAATCTCACTTATTTGTTGTAATTTATAAATGGCATTCAGCACTGCATTTTTCATATATCCATCACATTTATCTTCAAATATTGCGTGATCTAAAATTAAAATAATTAAATTTTTTCTGAAAATAAATCAAATAAAATTATCTATAAACTAAAAAAAATGCAAATAAATTTTATCATATCACAATTGGAAAACGCTCAAAACTAAAAGAAATATAATATATAATATAATACTTACGTTGAAATATTTTGTAAAATTTGCCATACTTCTCACAAAAGACCCATTCTAAAATTATTTTACTAAAAAAATTAAAAAAGATAGTTATATGTATAACATATTATTAATAATAAAATTCTATATTGCCACAAATAATTTTACATTTCTGCATTATGCGCTGGTATTTTTAATAAATAAATACTTTCAATTAAAATGTGTTTTGTTAATTTTGTAATTGCCAATAATATGTTTATTTCAGAATAATAATATTATTTTTCACGTACGTAAACATTTTCCCAATTGTCTCTTTCAGTAATAAAAATTATTACTCACATTTTTGTCATCCATTTGGCACAAATCTCTTCACAGGACTTACAAACAAGATCTCCTTCAAAAACGCATGTACATCGCCATAAATAAAATACAGGAAAAATAACTATGACACACGCACTCCCTTATCACAGAGATCGATGGTGACGCCGACGGCATAACCACATGCATACACACATGTACACGACGGTTTCATTTGTTGTTGTTGCTATGCTTTAGCAAAAATAACTGTTAACAGCCCATATTATATGTATACTTACATATTCACAGCAACCAAATTTTTTCACAATCCGCGTCCCGAAAACAGACAACCGTTTCCTTCCATCGCTTGTAAATAATTAACGATTTAAAAGAAAACGAACAACAGAACTGTTCTCTATTTTCTCTTCTAGCATTCCATAACAATTATTGATTCACACATTACCAAACCAAACTGATTCTCCGAGCGAGAGAGGGAGGGAGAGATTGTATAATTCTCTCGTATGTATTCTTAAAAATAATGACAATAGTCATAAAATGTATTACCAAGACAGCCTTTCCTTTAAGGGGAGCATAGCCTTAAATTTATTACTCAAATATCTCATACTGTTAATTAAGTCCGATTCGGCATTAAAACTATGACATGTCTACGTCATAGTGTTAATGTAAAAAATCCTTAAAAGTATTGAAATATTACTTAAAATAATGCGGATTGGCACAAAAATAATGATTTTTTTCTTTAATTTAAATGCGTACATTTAATGAAGCGCGTACACAAAACTAATGATTAGATAGTCATTAATTCAAATTCAAAAAACTTTATATTAAGGAAAATTTCGTAAAAAACGTGTAAATTTTCATTATTTTAATGAAAATTTTCATTGAATTGATGCCGAGGTAGCATACTTAATATAAGAATGTGTCATCATTAGTTTTATTACTATTTTTTTTTTCAGTGTAAACTAAAATTGAATTAGAGTTAAAATTGACATACTTTCATAAGATAAAAGCAAGCAACATTGTCAAAATATAGTAGAAGTTTATTTTTAGCAATTTAGTACTACTGTAACGAAGAAAATTTGATTTGAACTTTAACGTTGCTCCATACACTTTCTGTTGCTTTAGAGTAGGACTTTCTGAAAACAACATTTCATCAATAACTTCAAGTTTTCCTAATCATCAGGATGGCACAGTAAAATTCCAAGTTTTATCAATGGTATTTGTGTTTGATGCAAATAAAACTTTGTTCAATTGACAAAATCCAGACAATAATATTTCGAAGAAAGAACTTAGTTAAGAAATTTATAGAAAAACTATAAATTACCTTAGCAATTGTGACAAGCAATCAAAGACGGTATAAGTAAACTTTTTATGGTGAAAGAGATTCAAAGTTCATTTAGACGGGAGGTTCTTTGGATTTCAGGTCAAAAGAATTGTCGCACAGATGTACATACATATAATACTCAGTTGCAATACTTTAAAGTGATCGGTTCCTGTGATATTAGTATTAAGTTTTGCTGCAATATTTACCTTTTTCTTTATTAATTATTATTATAAATTTTGTGTCGTGATGTCCAGTTTTTTAATAATATTTAATGATGAAAAAATTTAAAACTAATTGATTTTCAACAATTACTCCTGATGAAGTCGGAATAAAGCCAACGAAACGTTGAGTGAAACATGAAATAAATTAGTTTATTTACTTCATAAAAATATCTGACCAAATAGCCCAGTTTAAACAACATAATTAATTAAAAATTACCGCACGGTCATAACAACAAATACAATTTGAGTTTTGTTTCTAAGTAATGCGCAGTGGTTCAGAATCGTTTTTTACTGACCAAAACTCTGTAACTTTGGAACCGATAGAGATATTTTAGTAATTTTTTTTTGTTCGACATGTAACTCCTTGAGCTTTTCGCCAGTTTTTATTTCAATAAAGTTACTGAGGAGTTCAAGGTCAAAGTTGAACTTTTGAATTTTTTTTTTGTTATTTAGCATGGAAATGTGGGGTTTTGTTTTCATCTTCATCTATTTATTAAAAGAATGTCATACGTTGACAAATAAACCATTTCAATAATAAATTTTGTAAAACTAAAAAAATTTATATTTTGTATTTGAACAACATTGAGGGAAAGCATTTATTTTTTACTATATATGTAACAAAAACAGTAAATTATAATTTTGATTCGTTCGGTTGAAAAATTGCCTTCAAATATTCCATATTTTGTTCCGTATTATTTCTGTCTTCCAGCAGCCCTCTTGCATCTTCATCTAAGTCCCAATGTTATACTTTATATTGATTTCGAATGCTGGAGATGAGGGGATCTTATGTTGCCAACAAAATATTAAATATATCTTCGTTTGATAGATCTCCGATTGGTACCAAATTATGCTTAATGACATCTCCTCCATGATAAGTACATATTTTTAAATTTCTTAAATCCTTATTGGTGTCATTGTTTCTTATTGATCCTGTAGGCACAAAATCCAAATCATAACTGATTTTAAGTATGTGTTCCTTAAATCGTATTCTTGTATGTAGTGGCGATAATCCAAATTCTTATGCATCAGTATTATCTACTGATTTTTCCGGGACTTGGTTTAATTTGCTTGATGTAGAATGACATATAATGCAGCTAGATGAAGCCTTTGTGTCAGTCAAAACCTGGACAACTTTTCCATCTTTCATCGTTAGCACTAGTTGGTAGTTAACTTCAATTGTCTAGCCTTCAATTTCTACTTCTAATGGCTGCAGTCTTGTAATTTGGGTTCTTATATCATTAACCTCTTTTTTAAGTTTCTTTTTAAAATTCAAATTTGATTGGTCTGCAGTAGAAGATGGTGCTTGATTTTTTTAAATATCCTTTGTCGGCACCGTACTGGTCGAAGGTTCCTTGTCTTCCAAATTCTTTATCAATCGCAATGGCACAAATGACACCATGAACATGTCTGCGTCTGAAGTATTTTCACATACAGATTGCTTGTATTGTTTTTGTCCAGAAGAACCATCACATACGCAAAAGAGAGTTATCTTGCAGTTCCCATATTTCTTCAAATCATGTCCTTTAAATTATTGTAGCAAGCGTTGAGCTGTATGATTAAGAAGGTCTTGAAGTTTTACCTCTGACGAACTCGATGTGATTTGAATAGTGTCCGTTGGTGGCAAACAGTCCTTTTTCGCAGCAAGTATGTGATGATATGATGGATACAGATTTGAGCCTTTTTCAATCGCACGCAACCTGAGCTGCGAATATTGGTGTTGTTAACTTCAAATTCAAAAATAATGATAATGCCTCTTCATTTGAGAACTGCTTTTCATCGCTTGGAGTTGGAATACTCTTAATAATCCGTTTTGTTCTCAGAGGACTAGCGTTTAAAACTTTTTCAACAATTTCGGCTTTTGTACGTTATTTTTGTGATCGCAATTGATGTAACAAGCTTTCTGCAATAGTTTCACATCCGATTTCTTCATTGATATCCTTAAGTTTCCGCCTTTTAACTCTATCGCTACAGTTGCCGAGTGAATTTGGTGGTCTCCCACAATAGTTTTGATTTTTTCTTTCTGAAGATACTTGGACACTAAGTTCGCCTTCTAACCATGTTTCAAAGGTCTTATAAAATGTATGTTTATTCCATCCAACTTGTTTGTAGCGCTTAGTTAAGTAGTTGATGAAAAAATTTACTTTATTCTTCATTTCCAATTGTATTTCGATGCTTGAGGAATTTACTTTGCTTAGAACGTAACTTAAAGCATCTTCCTTCTTTTTGTTTCTAAAATACTTTTCGGATAATTATTTATAGCTGAAGTTGTCCATTTTTTAATATGCTAAAATTTGATTGTTTCTGCTTGGATATAATTTTGCAACTGAGTTTGTATTCGAGTACCACTGGATTTTATCCTTTTCTTACATGTATAGTGTCACACTCTATTCCTAAACATAGGTAAATTAAAAACGAACCAAAAAACTTAAAAAGGGTTAAGATGTCACAAATGTGGTAAATATGTCATAAAACCCACACAACTTGGCTTGGTGTACATACAACATAGTCATATGAACAGGTAAAATAAAAAGAACAATAATTTTTTCCGCGAGTAATTTCATTAAAATTAAAAAAGTGTTCTACAGGCTGATCGGGGCAGGTACAAAAGTATGTATAGTAAAAAAAACTTAAACTACATAAAATTCTAAGAAAATTCTCCGAAAAAACCATGTGTCTAAAATAAAATCCTAATCCGCGCCTATCGACTTGAAAATTTATATGCCCGCCTTTGCCAAAAAAATAAATGTTAGAAAAAATAGCTTTTTCCAAAAAGAAATCGAATTTTCTGAATAAAGTTGTTTAGTAAGGTGTTTCTTTTGCACTTTGTATCTTTTCTACACTCAAAATTTGTTCATTAAAAAATATTCATCCAAGTAAAAAATAATTTAAAAAAAATGATAAAATTATTTGTCCATTTGTCTTTTGGCCCGTAGCAAATAATATATACCCTCGTATCACAAAAGTGAGTATATAATAAAATATAATACATTTCAAAAAAAGAAAATAATTTAAGCGAAAGAAGAGGAAAACAATTTGCAAGTCGAGAGGCGCGGATTAGGTTTTGATTTTAGACCCAGGGTGTCTTCGGAGAATTTTCTTAGAATTTAATGTAGATTATGTTTTTGCTATACGACCCGCCCTAATATATAGGCTTAAAGAGGACACTTTCACCTTTCTTCTGGTACCAAAATCTTCTTAAAGTCTCTTAATGCTCAAACAGTTTTATTTAACTAAAATTCCAATTTGACAAAAATATAGTACCTGTGGAAATAAACAACAAACCACGTGTAAACAGTACAGTAATACCTTTGGCAATTTCTCAAAGAGTACTATCCTACCTACGTAACGAAAATAATTGACCCTCTATCGACAATAGTTTGCAAGAAATGACAATTTCCTTCTAGAAAAATATACAAAAATTACGTTTTATTTTCAAAATTACATAAAATATTTGTTTTCAGCAGCACAACCGCCGCAATAATAAATATTTTGATCTAATTTCTTGGCTACCCTAGTCTCAATATGATTGCTATTAAATGGCATTAAAATTTTAGAAATCAGCGATGACAAAAAATTGACTTTGGCCAGTAAAATTCAACTCTGAACCACTGTGCGTCGTAAACTGTAACGTATGTATGTGAAGTATACGACGGAAACTCAAGTATGTCATAATCAGCAATTAAAAAACAAACCAAAAAAATATTGATAGTTTATTTTTATTTGATTGAATTGATTAAAATACTCTGGAAAATTTTGCATAAGGACTGTGCATGACAAATTTCATGGTAGAAACCTTAAGTATTTGGAATATTGTTGGAACTCGATAGAGCCGGGATATGCTATAAATTTAAGGAAATTGTGCTACGAAATGTTGGAAATATTATTTTCACGTAGAAACAGTTGTTAACAAAATTGTAAAAGTTGCGTTTTTTCACAAAATAAAAAACTCGATTTAGGGCTAAAAAAACATAATTTCGTTATCACTTTGAATTTCCTTAGCAAAACTTAAAATGCCAATATCTTGCTAAATAAGCATCGTAGGGCTAAAAAAACATTATTTTGTTTTCTTTTATTTATTGGCCAACATTTTACAAATAAACAAAACAAAAAACTCTTTTTGAAAAAATCAGAAATATTTATAGATAAAAGGAGATATTTATGGAAGAAGATAAAAAAATATTCAAAAGTCATGTTTCAACTACATGTCTTCAGAAATCTGTTTCTCTCCGCTGTCAAAAAAACTTTCTCATAGATTTTCAGATAAAATAGTAACAGTTCCTGGCAAAAAAAAACAATTAGCTAATCAACAAAGGATCTGAACTCAATAGTAGTATATTAAAAATGTCTTGATTGCAGCTTTCTCTTGAAAAATTGCTAGCAAAGTATAGGCGGTAAGACCTGAAATGTTTATTACGCGCTTCTGCTGCCTCCTCAGAAAGCTGCTCAATAGGTAGCATTTTTTAGTATAACTGCACCATGCATTAATATTTTATGCTTTGTAGCAGTCATAGGATGCCAAGGGTACTAACTGACATACAATCAGGCTGTTTCCAGAGCATATTTGTCGTATTTTTCGGGATCAATTATATGTCAGCTTGAAATCGCTTCAAGTATGACTTTTAATCTGTAAATTAGATCATAATTAAATCCTGTTATTTCCGAAGCTAATTTCAAGTCTTCAAAAAATCTTCTACTTGTATTGCCATGATTGGTGTTTCTAAACATAGCTTTCGGGACATCCACCAATAAACCGATTTCTTTACGAATCCTTTCTTGAATTAGTCGTTTTCGCTCTTTTTCGATTTCTTTTTCTGAATCTGTTTTCTTTTCTGTATTTTTGTGTCTGAAGTTTATATGATAAGTGAAGAATGATCTCAAATAATCGCATTCTGGCATGTAAAACTGAGAGAACGAATTCAATAGCTTTAGGTTTTGCTTTCCCGTTATCCTCTATTTGGTTAAATTCTTGAGCAGTTGCGCCGCAAATGTAGCATTGGCTTGTGGAGGTCGTACCAGTAGCAGCATTGCAGAATTTGTCGTCTACCATTGTCATAATAAATGAATGTGTGACAAGAACCTGTTTCCATTTATATCAACCCTTGTTTCGAAAAGGCACGAAGCAGCTCTGAAATATGTTCGCATTTGAATCGGCATCATTTTCTATTTATACCCTACACCACACTGTGGTACAGGGTATTATAACTTTGTGCATTTGTTTGTAACACCCAAAAGGAGAAGAAATAGACCCATCGTTTATTATACCGATCGACTTAGAATCACTTTCTGAGTCGATTTAGCTATGTCCGTCTGTCTGTCTGTCTGTCCGTCTGTCTGTCTGTCCGTCTGTCTGTCTGTCCGTCTGTGCATGTATTCTTGTAATCAAAGTACAGGTCGCAATTATGGTCCGATCTGGACGAAACTTTACACATATCTTTTTTTTGGCCCAAGGACGATCCCTATTGAATTTGGTTAAAATCGGTTCAGATTTAGATATAGCCCACATATATATGATAGCCCCGATTTGACATGTAAGCGCTGTAAAAACTTTATTTTATATCCGATCAGTATGAAATTCGGCAGGAAAAGGTTTCTTATTACATGAATGAACTCTGTTAAATTTGGAAGAAATCGGTTCAGATTTAGATATAGCCCCCATATATACATTACCCCCGATTTGACATATAAGCGCTGTAAAAATTTTATTTTATATCCGATCAGTGCGAAATTCGGCAAAGAGAGGTTTCTTATTACATGAAGGAATACTGCTAAATTCGGAGAAAATCGGTTCAGATTCAGAGATAGCCCCCATATATATGTTACCCCCGATTTTACATGTAAGCGCTGTAAAAACTGTATTTTATATCCGATCAGTGCACAATTTGGCAGAAAGAGGTTTCTTATTACATGAAGGAATACTGCTAAATTCGGAGAAAACCGGTTCAGATTTAGATGTAGCCCCCATATATACGTTACCCCCGATTTGACTTGTAAGCGCTGTAAAAATGTTATTTTATATCCGATCAGTATGAAATTCGGCAGAAAGAGGTTTCTTATTATATGAATGAACACTGTTAAATTTGGAAGAAATCGGTTTAGATTTAGATATAGCCCCCATATATACGTTACCACCGATTTGACATGTAGGCGCTGTAGAGACTGTATTTTATATGCGATCAGTATGAAATTCGACAGAAGGAGGTCTTTTTACATGAATGAGTATTCAGGGAAGATCGGTTCAGATTTATATTGATTGTTCCTCCTGATTTGGTATCAAACCGCTATAGAAGTTGTATTTTACTTCCGATCATTAAAATTTTCCAGAAAGATGTTTCTCAATTTAGGAACGAATATTGCTTAATTTAGCGATTATCGTTTCAGAATTAGATAATATGTTTCTACCCATTTACCAATTATTCCAAATTATTATGGCAATGACCCTTATCGCATTGTTAGGGAGGTGTAGGGTATTATATAGTCGGCCCCGCCCGACTTTCTGCCTTTCCTTACTGGTTTTTGTTTGAATTGAGATTGTTTTGAACCATCGCATCCCCATTTACAAATAATCTTTAAATTATCTCGTTCATTAGCCGTCAATGTTAATAGGACATCTGTTAGAAATTCAGTCTAACAGTAAGATCAATCAATGGTTGCAATTGACTTTCTGCACTCATACTCGCCACTTTACATTTTTCTGGAGGTGGGTATGTATCAATCTTTTTTTGCTTTTTGTACAATGCTATAACACGGAAAGAACTTTTTATTAGTTTGTCTAATTATATCGTATTGTCCTCTGGTTAAATCAGCATTCACGAACATCTGCAATGCTTGAATAGGTGTTAGAGAAGAAGATGTACATATCTTCCTTTGATTTCATATTCTACGTTTTATAATTATTTGCACGCGTTGGAGAGTTCGTGGTTTCCTTAAGTATATTGGATGCATGCCGCTTTCCAGCTTTCCTCAGCTCAACTTGTGCTGCATTAACAAAAACGCCTTTTTCTAAACTAGAGCGAATGTTCTCAGTTTTTCGTCTTTTACTTGACTCTTCATATAATTTGCTTGGTCAACCAGGCCGATGTTGCTGTTGCACGGGAATTTCGAAGGTCCCGTCGAAATTCCCACTTGCGAAATACGTCTTCCTTATTATGAGCTTTTGTCCATTTTTGCTTTATCTCTGATTTAAAATGGGAAAACGTCATTTCAAGCTCTCAAATTGGTCTTCTGTGTACCCTTCATGCGATAAAATTTGTTTTTAAAAAATCAACTTTTCTTCCAAATTATGCAAATTTTCATTCTTCATAAGGTCGAATAAGTGTTTGCGGCTCACAATTCTTACTCCGGAAGTACTCACTGAACCTAATATAAACTAGTAAGGAAAGACAGAAAGTCTGGCGGGGCCGGCTATATAATACCCTACATCTCCCTAACAATGCAAAAATGGGCATTAAGATACGAATTTGGCATTCTTCATACATGTAATAAGAAAACTCTTTCTGCCGAATTTCGTACTGATCGGATATAAAATACGATTTCTACAGCGCTTACATGTAAAATCAGGTGAAACATATATATGGGGTCTATATCTAAATCTGAAAAGATTTTCCCTGAATTTGGTAGATTTCATTCATGTAATAAGAAAATTCTCTCTGCCGAATTTCGTACCGGTCGGATATAAAATACGGTTTCTACAGCACTTACATGTCAAATCGGGTGTAACATATATATGGGGGCTATATCTAAATC
This sequence comes from Eudasyphora cyanicolor, assembly GCA_963930755.1. NCBI lineage: Eukaryota > Metazoa > Arthropoda > Insecta > Diptera > Muscidae > Eudasyphora > Eudasyphora cyanicolor. The sequence goes on along the minus strand of OZ005736.1, from coordinate 133,734,662 downwards.
TGAACCGATTTTCACCGATTTCAATAGGGATCGTCCTTGGGCCAAAAAAGAGCACTGTGCTAAATTTCATCACAATCGGACCATAAATACAGCCTGCACTTTGATTACAACGATACATCTACAGACGGACGGACATTATTAAAACGACTCAGGGAGTGCTTCCAAGTCGATAGGTATAATAAACGATGTGTCTATCTCTTCTTCTTCTGGGTTTTACAAACAAATGTACACACTGATAATACCCTGGACAACAGTGTAGTGTAGGGTATAAAAAGGATAATTTTAAAGTATTTAAAGTTACATTAAAAATATTTATACCCTACACCACACTGTGGTACAGGGTATTATAACTTTGTGCATTTGTTTGTAACACCCAAAAGGAGAAGAAATAGACCCATTGTTTATTATACCGATCGACTTAGAATCACTTTCTGAGTTGATTTAGCTATGTCCGTCTGTCCGTCTGTCTGTGCATGTATTCTTGTAATCAAAGTACAGGTCGCAATTATGGTCCGATCTCGACGAAACTTTACACATATATTTTATTTGGCCCAGGGACGATCCCTATTGAATTTGGTTAAAATCGGCTCAGATTTAGATATATCCCCCATATATATGTTAACCCAGATTTGACATGTAAGCGCTGTAAAAACTTTATTTTATATCCGATCTGTCTGAAATTCGGCAGAAAGAGGTTTCTTATTATATGAATGAACACTGTTAAATTTTGAATAAATCGGTTCAGATTTAGATATAGCCCCCCATATATACGTTACCCCCGATTTGACATGTAAGCGCTGTAAAAATGTTATTTTATATGCGATCAGTGCGAAATTCGGCAAAGAGAGGTTTCTTATAAAATGAAGGAATACTGCTAAATTCGGAGAAAATCGGTTCAGATTTAGATATAGCCCCCATATATATGTTACCCCCGATTTGACATGTAAGCGCTGTAAAAACTGTATTTTATATCCGATCAGTGCGAAATTCGGCAGAAAGAGGTTTCTTATTACATGAAGGAATTCTGCCAAATTCGGAGAAAATTGGTTCGGATTTATATATAGCCCCCATATATAAGTTACCCCCGATTTCACATGTATGAAATTCATCAGAAAGAGGTTTCCTATTATATGAATGAACACTTTTAAATTTGGAAGAAATCGGTTCAGATTTAGATATGGCCCCCATATATACGTTACCCCCGATTTGACATGTGAGCGCTGTAAAAATGTTATTTTATATCCGATCAGTGCGAAAGTCGACAAAAAGAGGTTTCTTTCTACATGAAGGAATAATGCCAAATTCGGAAAAACTCGGTTTAGATTTAGATATAACACCCATATATATGTTACCCCCCGATTTGACCTGTAAGCGTTGTAAAAACTGTATTTTATACCCGATCAGTGCGAAATTCGGCAGAAAGAGGTTTCTTATTACATGAAGGAATAGTGCCAAATTCGGAGAAAATCGGTTCAGATTTAGATATAGCTCACATATATATGTTACCCCTGATTTGACATGTTAGCGCTGTAGAGACTGTATTTTATATCCAATCAGTACGAAATTCGACAGAAGGAGGTCTTTTTACATGAATGAGTATTCAGGGAAGATCGGTTCAGATTTATATTAAAGCTCCATATATATGTTCCTCCTGATTTGGTATCAAACCGCTATACAAGTTGTATTTTACTTCCGATCATTAAAATTTTCCAGAAAGATGTTTCTCAATTTAGGAACGAATATTGCTTAATTTAGCGATTATCGTTTCAGAATTAGATAATATGTTTCTACCCATTTACCAATTATTCCAAATTATTATGACAATGACCCATATCGCATTGGTAGGGAGGTGTAGGGTATTATATAGTCGGCCCCGCCCGACTTTGTGCCTTTCCTTACTGGTTTTATCATCAACAAATTCCAACGATTTAAAATAAGGCTTATCCGTGGCAAATTATTGCATAAAATAGTACTGAATGTTATAAACTCTACACTTATATAAGTAAGACAACCGGATCTAACCCGGTAATGTATTTAATATATTTAATATTTAATATTTTTGAAAAAGTGTTAATTCGACACTTTAAAATAATAATTTAGATTCATAAAATAGTACAACTGGAAGTATAATTAATTGTTTTCTTAGCTGTTTGATGAATATCAATAACTTCCACTTTAGAAATGATCGTAAAATATAAATATTGTAAAATTGACTTTTGAGTTGAAATGTCAAACGGGATTGGTTTTCACAATTCTCGGGATTCGGGATTAATTTTAAAAAATCGCGGGCTTCTGGATTTTTCGGGATCGGGAATTCCCTGGATTTTTGGGAGTAGTGGTTTACTAACGGTTGAGCCCCAATTTAATGACCATTTTAATCACCATTTTAATGACCATTTTAATCACCATTTTAATGACCATTTTAATCACCATTGTAATCACTTGTTTAATGACTAATTGTATTACATATGATTAATTTTATTGTAAGCAAATCAATTTAGTCAAGTCTAGGTCAAGGGGTTATGGGATAGTGTCTCCATCACCAACTGCCTGTTGCTGTTTGAAAGATAACATATTCATAATAACTTCAGTGTGATTGGAAAATTATCGATGTTCTTGTATTTTGTGTACACATTTTTGTGTGGACATTTTACTGATTGTTTTGTCCGTCTGCCGTATATGTTTATGAAAAAAGTACATTCAGTACTCCATTCATTTTTTGTTCCATACTTTTTGTCCGTCTGCCGATTCTTTTTGTCCGTCTGCCGATTATGTTTGTGGAAAAAGGTACTCGATTTAAATTTTTGTGTATCTCTCACATGTGTTTTTTTTTTGGGAAAAATAATTTTGTCCGTCTGCCGAATGTGTTTGCGGAAAAAAACATTCAGTTGGGTGATCTGATGTTTTTCTTTTTTTGGGGAAAAAAATTGTCCGTCTGCCGAATGTGTTTGTGGAAAAAAAACATGGGTTCTGTTTCAATCCATGGTTTAGTCTTAGAAATCAGTTTCATTTGACTTGTCAAAACTAACACATTAAACAACATTTATTTTATAAATTCCATTTTACGGACACTTACACTTTAGAACAATTTATTTAAATCAAAATAGAAAATTTAATAATATAACAAAGTTTGAAAACGGAAGTGAATTTAGATAATTTATTTTTTGTTTAAACAAAGAAACTTTCGAATAATTATTTAAAGGAAAATAGAAAAAAATCGACAATATTGTGTAAATTTAATAATATAATAAAGTTTCAAAGCGAATGTGAATCTAGTGAATTTAACTTTAGTTAAACAAAGAAACTAAGAGGAAAAAGGCAAACAAAATATAACATAAACACATTTAGCGGCAGTAACAATACAATCCGCTACAATACCTACACTTATACCTGAAACAAGTGAAATATAATAAACAAAATGGAATCAACAGGTTACACTTGTGCTGTCTGCGGCTTTAATTTTGAAACAGCCCAATCATTTTTAAAACATAAACAACATCACAGAACTTGCGTCACATGCAAAAAAGTTCTATTGAACATTCACGCATTAAAATTACATATTAGTATATATCATAATGATGTGAATGCTGAACAACAAAATCAACAGCAGCAATGTAACGAAGAACAATTCATCGAGCAACAGCAATGTAATCCGCAATACCTTCAACAACAGCAACAGTATCCCCAACAACAGCAGGTGTATCCCCAACAACAGCAGTATCTCCAACAGCAGGTGTATACCCAACAACAGCAGTATCCCCAACAGCAGGTGTATACCCAACAACAGCAGTATCCCCTACAACAGCAGTATCCCCAACAGCAGCTGTATCCCCAACAACAACAATATCCCCAACAACAGCAGTACCCACAACAGTATTCCTTACACCAGCAGTACCCCCAACAACATATATATCCTCAACAACAGCAGTACCCCCAACAACAGTATCCCCTACAACAGCAGTACCCCCAACAACAGCAGTACTCCCAACACCAACAGTACCCCCAACAACAGCAGTACCTTCAAGAACAAGAGCAGTTCCTCCAAGAACAATACTTCCCGAATCAAAGTAATCAACAGCAATATCTCCCACAACATAATAATCGCGAAGTACAAATTGAGGAGACGCCAACAACTTCTACGACAACAAAACCAATAAAACAAAAGTTGTGTCAATATTGCAATATACAAGTTCCAACTAAAAGTTGGTTTAGACATTGTAAAAGCAAAGAACACCAACAAAAAAGCTCAAAGTTAATCGAAGCAAATATTAAACAAATCGATACTAATTTTAACGATAACCGTTCAAAATATGAGTATACATTTAATTTTAATACGATTAACCTTAATGAGTTCATAATAAATTGTGGTGATCACATGAAGCAGCTTTTGGATAATCATATATCACGACATAATATGATTAAATTTAATGTAGAAGTTATGGCAGAGTACATTAAGTTGTCTGAAGGAGATTTGAAGTGTGCGACAATGTACCACACAACAAAAATGACTCCGGTGACAAGAGCCTGCGATATTAGCAATATATATAAAGACCAGATAGATGAATTAAAGACTAAAATGTCTGAATTCCAAGAAAGAGATTCTGGCTGGACACTAACTAATATCAGAAGACTTCAAATCGATATATATAAGTGTTCACCATTAAAGGGTTCACAATATATAAAAACACCAAAGAAGTTAATGGATCGAAAAGCATGTCTAAATATCTTTAATAAAGATGAGTACTGCTTTAAATGGTGTTTAGTTGCGGCCTTAACGTCTCCAAAACCAAAACATGCAGAAAGAACGTCGTCATACAATATATATGATATAAAAGCTGACAAAATAAAATTGTGTAATGGCATTGAGTTAAATTTTGAGAAGATAAATTTCCCAATGGCTCTCGAAGATATTAAGCTATTTGAGGAAAAAAATACTAATATTAGTATTAATGTCTTTGGATATGAAAGCAGAACTAATACTGTTGTTGGTCCGTACTACCTCACGAAGTCGGAGAAAACTGTTCATGTAAATTTAATTTTACTTGAAGGGGAAGATAAAGCTCACTACATTTTGGTGAGGAATACTTCAAGGTTAGTACTGATATAATATAGTTATAATTTGAGTGTAACAATAATAATAATAATAAACCTAAATATTTTTTTTCTTTAATTTTTACTATTTCTTTAGACTTCTACGAAGCCAACTTACAACCGATGAAACTAAGCAGCATATATGTAATCAGTGTTTCCAATACACTTCACGCGATGATATATTTGAAGCACACAAAAAGGAATGTAGTCGCATGGTTACATATATGCCTAAGGAGGACAATAAGTTCGTCGAATTCCGCAATGAATCAAAAACTATGGAAGTGCCATTTGTAATATATGCGGACTTTGAGTGCATATTACAACCAATGGTTAATAATTCAGGTACTTTAAATAAGCACGTACCTTGTGCTTTTGGATTTTATATTAAGTGTAGATTTGATGATAGCTTAAGTAGATTTAAGATATATATTGGGGAAAATTCCGCTGAAGAATTTGTTAAATGTATTAATGAGGAGTGTAGGGATATATTTAATAAATATTTAACTCTAAATACACCGATGACACCCTTAACACCTATAGAAGAATTTTCGTTCCAAACGGCAGAGAATTGTCACATGTGCTTAAAAAAATTAGGTAATAATAGGGTTCGCGATCACTGTCATATTACAGGAAAATATAGGGGACCAGCACATAATAGATGTAATTTAAATTACACTATACCCAGCTTCATGCCAATTTTCTTCCATAATTTTTCTTCTTATGATTGTCACTTATTCGTGAAAGATCTACTAAAACATATTCCAGGTACGACACATGTAATACCTCAAACAAAAGAATTATATATTTCTCTTTCACATACTGTGATTATGGATAATGGAGAGCGTTTTGAGTATAGATTTTTGGATTCGCTTCGATTCATGGCGGCTAGCTTAGATTCTCTAGCTAATATTTTGAGTGATAAAGATCTAATAGCAATAAAAAAATATTTCACAAATTCGAAAGAATTTGAATTAGCTAGGAAAAAGGGTATATTTTGTTATGAGTATTTAGATTCATTTACTAAATTAAAAGACTCTAAACTTCCACCCATTGAAAAATTCCATAGCAAACTTTACAATAAAGACTGCTCTCCTGAAGACTATAAACATGCAGAAGAAGTTTGGAAAACATTCAATTGTAAATCTCTACAGGATTATTTAGAACTATATTTGAAAATTGATGTATTACTTCTTACCGACATTTTTGAGAAATTTAGAAGTTTATGTAAAAACGTACATAATCTTGACCCTTGTCAATATTTCACAGCCCCCGGTCTCTCATATGATGCAATGCTTTTAACTACAAACATTAGCTTAGAATTGTTAACGGATGTAGATATGTATAATTTTATTAAGAATGGGATACGGGGAGGTATCACTCAATGTTGTAGGAGGTATACCAAAGCTAACAATAAATACTTAAGTGATTACGACCCATCAAAACCATCATCCTTTTTAATTTATTTAGATGTTAATAATTTATATGGATGGGCAATGAAACAATTTCTCCCCACAGGTAATTTTAAATGGCTAGACGAAAGTGAAATGATAGTAGATCCTGAACATATTATGAAATTGAAAGCTAATTCCTCTATAGGGTATATATATGAAGTTGATTTAGATTATCCTGAACATTTACATGATGCCCATAATGATTTACCGTTTTGTGCTGAAAATAAAAAAACAGGTGGATCTAAATATAGCAAATTAATAACAGATTTGACACCTAAAAGAAATTATGCGATACACTATTTAGTATTAAAGCAATGTCTCGAAAATAACTTAATATTGAAGAAGGTACATCGGGTTTTATCTTTTAATCAAGAGGCATGGTTAGATAAATACATAACAAAAAATACTAATAAAAGAATGCAGGCTACCAATTCATTCGAAAAAAATTTTTTTAAATTACTTAATAACGCAGTTTATGGGAAAACTATGGAGAACGTTGCTAATAGGAAAGATGTAAAAATAGTAACAAATTGGGAGAGAACTAATAGAAATAAATTGGGTGCAAGTGATCTAATAGCTAAGCCCAATTTTCATAGTATGTCGAATTTTGGGGATGATTTTTGGAGTATTCAAATGGATCAGGTGAAAGTAACGTATAATAAACCTATATATTTAGGATTTTGTATTTTGGAGTTAGCCAAGTGGAAAATGTATGATTTCCACTATGGTTTTATGAAAGAAACGTTCACTGATAAATTTCAACTTAATTATATGGATACAGACTCATTCATTTATACTATTTATACCGAAGATTTCTATAATGATATTCGTGATAAATTAAATAAAAATTTCGATACTTCTGATTATCCATCAGATAACATTTTCAACTTTCCGTTAGTAAACAAAAAGGTAATAGGTTTAATGAAAGATGAGAATTGCGGAAAAATTATGAAGGAATTTGTAGGATTGGGACCCAAAATGTATTCATATACAGTGGAAGATGGGACTGAAGTGAAAAAAGCTAAGGGTGTTAAGAAATGTGTCATGTCGGGGTATAGCATTAATGATTATAAACAATGCTTATTTGAGGAAATAAAAACAAGAGAAAGCATGTTAAATTTTATATCTAAGTTACACAACATTTATACACATATGTTAACCAAAGTAGTTCTTAGTCATATAGATACTAAGCGTGAAATAAAACCTGATAAAATTAATACATATGCATGGGGACATCATAAAAAAGATTCAAATGTAAATAATGAAAATGAAATGGAAGTAGAATTTAATGATGATAGCACAATGTAATAGTATAATAATTTTAAATTAAGTATAAAAATAGTTATAAATGTTCCTATACTCTCATAATTTGTATACAATTATTAATTAATATAAATAAATAAATAAAGACGATTTATATAATTATAAAAAATTATGGTTTTTTTATTTAGTACTTATTCATTAAAATATAGTATACAGTAAGTATTAGTAATACAATTTAAATGATTTTACGTACAGTTCCAGTTAAGGGGCTATACTCAATTAATCGATCATGAATTATTAAACAATATGCTGAAGTGTTTGTTGGAATAGATTTTCTAGTTTCAAACTCAATTTTCACATCAATAGCGCCGCCTTTAATTGCTTCATTTTGGTGACTAACGTCAATCACTGTTAATGGTGTATTTTTAAACTTCTCACATGAAAGTAGAGGTTGTGGTTCTTTCATATAAAAGCTCTCCTGAAATTTTGCGTACATATCATATAGAACAGCGTATCGATTATCATCAAATTTTAAATTCAAATCATCATAAGGGTAGGTGTCTGAATTAAGATGTACTTTTATATTTGTAAGATCACAATGAATAAATTTGTTATCATTTTCGAATGCTAAAATTACAAATCTCGGTCTTTCTCTGTTTACAGAAAGCTTAACATTCCAATTACATTTTGTTGATCCGGGGAATGTTGGATTGAAGTGACAGTCCCAACTGCGAAATGTGAGTGGTAAAGAGGTTCCATCCTTAATAGTTTTCATAATTTTAATTTTTGATTTATCTGATACGTGTACGTGGGGGATTCTCCAAGAAATGTTTTTTATTTGTAACTTAACAGATTCATCCGCTTCAGTAGAATAACATACTTTATCGTCATTTGAACTTCTTAAGAGAATAATATCGTGTTTACAGTTCAGAAGTAGTTTAGTAAAATCTTCCGTAAATCCCAATAATAATTTCAGGGGGACGTAAAAGTTAAATACCCCCAACTTTAAATCTTCGTCTTTACTCCATCCGGCATTCAACATCATATTACTTTCAGATTCATTCAGAGATATATAGTTTTTTATTGTGCTCGACGTACCCAAATATCTAGTTCGATCAATTTCGACACCGTTAATTTCATATCGAATTTCGTCAAACATGTAGGCTACACAATTATTTCTCAATCGACCATTAGCTGTTTCGCCACCATCTTTTTTTGTTATTGATCCTTCAATGAAAATATAACTCTCACTTGGTAAGATGTATAGATCCTGATTTTGTATTGTAATTCTGATTTCATCATTATTTTTGAATGATTGAATATAAGGTATATAGCTGTGATAATCCTTTTTTATTATAGTCTCGTCGGAGTAAGGTTTTTCTATAACGTTAAGTATTTCTGACATTATTGTTTTAGATGTAGATTTAAAGATTTCAAAAATATTTTATTTTCACTTGTTAACGGTAGTCTTGTAGGCTTGACTGCTTGAACTGGAATGTTTTGGTCAATCCTTTTTTTATAATATTTATTATAAATAATCATTTTGATATTGGCTTCAGATGTAATCGAAGTGTAATTTCTTCTCCTCTAAAATTTATTGGACGTCCTTCTTGATCAACTATTCGAACCTCCAAACAACTTATTTCTTTAACGTTCACAGGTAAATAAATGAGATTTCTTGGAATTTCATCTAATTTATAGCCTGGAGACACATTTATAGCGAACTCATGTATTGTATGTGCAGGTAAATTATTCATATACGCCCCAGATGTTAAATTACATTGTATTTGTACAGCATTCACTTTAAAAATATTTACTGTAGTATTTGATTTATGTCTTTCCTTCGGTAGTAAAACTAGTTCACTAAACCCAAATAATGATCCTATTGATCGTTTATGATTAAAGTTTATTACGTCGTGAGATGAAAATATTTCAATTTGAAGTGTATTATTATTTGCTTCAATCTCCAAGGTCTTATGTTCATTATTCTTTCTATATACAAATTTTATATAGTCTACAATGTCCTCCAATTCATACGATCCAATAGGAATTTCAATAGTAACATCTCCAATGTGAAAAAGACTATTATTATAATCAACGTTTGGTATCGAATTGTAGGAGTGAAAGTCTATAAGAGCACATTCATAGTCGCCCTTTAGTTGAATCGGTGGGAAATAATTTGTTGTTAAAATTGTTGATCTCCCGCTTAAAGCTAATGTAATTGACATTGTGAATGTTAACTATTAAATGAAAAAAATTAATTTGTATGTTCATATTTATACTTTATTTTCAAAATAATAAATTTATAAAATTTCATTCTTATTTATCCATGAATTGTGTTCATTAGAGAATCCAAGCCATTTTACGTAAGCTTTATCTCCTTTACGTTTTAAAACCTTTTCAACCAGAAAGATATTCGGATAACGGGTATGAAGAATCTCCTCTTTATAAAATCCACCTTTGATAGGGTTTCCTTGATAGTCTTCCAGTAAGTATGTGACAGGGTTTGTGTTTTGAATGGATTTAATCCTAAAAATTTCTGTACCAAAATTTGGGGTATATCCTTTTTCAAATATATTTTTATATTTGCTAATACGAACATAGTCGCCTATACGAAGACGTGATTTACTAAAAATTTTTAAATTACTATAAACGGTGTTTAATAACATTTTTTCGTTTTTGGAATTTACATCAACCGGTGCCATTTTTATTGTTCTATGATAACTTCTGTTATATGTGTCGATTAATTTTTTATATATATCAATCCAATGATATGTACCATTGTAACTAAATTCTTTCCACATCATTCCTTTTAATGTTCTATTGAAACGTTCAACAATGGAGGCTTTCATTATACTATACGTAGAGTAATGATTAATTGAAAATTTATTCATTACGGTTTTAAATTCCTTATTAAAAAACTCCTTCCCATCGTCTGTTTGAAGATTTTTAGGTATTCTATCTGAATTTAAAATTTTTTTAAATGCATTAGAAACATCAACACTGTTTTTTGTTTTTGTTGGCTCCGCCCAAGCATATTTCGAAAATGTGTCGATAACAGTTAGTAAATATTTGAATCCTTTATTTAATGTTGAATAAGCACCCATTTCCACTAAGTCAGCTTGCCATAAATCGTCAATACCTTTCATAATGACCCTTCGTCTAGGGAAATTTTTACGTGGTTGGGTATGAATTTCGTTTACAATTGCTCTTTTTTCCATTATGAATCTGTGATTATTTTATTTGTTTTATTGTTATTGATGATAATAGCATGTATATCATTAAAACTCTTATTAAGAATATCTCTTAGTTGCGATATTTCTTGTTTTATAATAATTATGTCAGAGTTTAAATCTTGTTTTAAAATTTCTCTCGAATAATTGATTTGTTTTTGTAAATAAGCTTTGTTGACTGCATCTGTATCTTCTGTCGGCGGACCCAGATTTTTGATTTTTTTATTTTGGATATTGAGGTTATTATACCTATCAAAAGCAATTCCAAGTACTTTCGGAACATTTCTGATATTTCCACTTGAAAAGTGACCGAACTTGTCCACACTCATTTTCTAATTAAACTATTTTTAATGAATTCAGTATATTATATCAGCTTCCTTCAATTCTTCAATGATGGATTGAATTTCATTATCTTGATTAGTATGTCCTGCCTGTTGTGATGCAATTAAAAGCTTTAATCGATTCACTAATTCATTAGGATCGTCCCAGTATATATAGTTAGGTTTTCCACGATTTACACTCATTAAACCCTTGCCTGTGTGAGTAGTCGCAAACATTTGTTTTATTATTTTCATATATTTATATCCTTTGTTTCCTTTTATTTGTCCATTTGCCGCATAATTTTTTCGATGAGCATTTGTGTCCAATAAAATCTTTTTATATATCATAAGGTCTATTTCGTCATAGTTTTGTGGCTTCTTATAAAATAATAATTCAAATAATCCGGGTGTATATGCCCAAAGGTTCTTTCCAATAGAAATTTTATCTTCATTTAATTTTACTTCGGTGTCACCAAATTTCCAAACTCCATTTATATCTTTATGTGGTCCAAATACCGTATCAAGTTTCTTTGTTTGTTTTAATGAAGATAAATCAATATTACTTTCTCCCTCTAATTGAGAAAAATATTGTTCGCTATATTCATCATTATCTTCTTCTTCACTCTCTTCTTCATTTTCATAATCATTATTATTAATCGAGCTTTTAAATTTCTTTTTAATTGTATTTGTATCAAGAGTTAATTCATTTTTAGTCTCTTTTTTTGGTGTACTAGTTTCAAATTTAAAGGTATGCTCTTCTGGAGTATTTCTTACATTATTTTCGTGTGATAATTTAATAAAATTTTTTAACGGTATAGTTAAGGGTTTAAAGGTATTTTCCAAATGATTATTGGATTCATAATCATTCTGTTTAACGCTTTGAAATTTTTTCTTTAAAATTTTTCGAGACTTAACTAACTCTTTCAATACTTTTTCATTCATTTTAAATATGTTGATGATGACTGCTATAACTAATCGGTTTAACTGCTCCGTTTGTTGACAACCGCTTTGAACTGATCGGTTTAACTGATTAACTGCTTTTTACAATCGGTCGGTCCTCTTCGGTTGAAAGAATATTTATTACTAATTACAAATGAAAATATCAAAACCTTTTCTATATCGACCACTTTCAATTTCATTGTCTTTACTTATAACTAAAAATCCGTGTTTATCCTTCCAACATTCATGACAAATGTTTATAAACTGTTTAAATGACATATCACTTCCTACATGATCATTATAGATATGTTTCATATTCATCTCGTCTTGTTTGAACATAATTATAAAGTTGGCGTTATCACGAATTAAATGTTTTGGAATATGTGTATAGGTTTGACATAAATAAAATGAGTCTATATTATTATGCCTCCCCATAGAAAAATAGTTGCGAATATTATTTTGTTTCTCACATGCAACATCGTCAAATATCATGATTGAGTTCCTTCTGGCTTCATCTGGAGGTAAAACGTCTGCGTTATTAGTGAATGTATAGTATCCCATACAGTTTATTGGTTCTATCAGTTTCCTCAGGTACTCATATTTAGGCTGATATAAAGACTTTGAATATAAATATATATTTTCAAATCTCAATCCATTTGGGCTTTCGATTAAGCTGACCATAACATTGGTTTTCCCACAATTTGATGGTCCCACTATTATGGCTCTTATAGAATTAGGCAATAAGGGGTGGTGCCTCATTTTTATTACTTTATTATGAACGAAATCTAAATTTCGCACATTAATTAATGTATCTTGCTTAACTAAGCGCATTTTTACAACTAAACATAAAACGTTTATGATTTTGTCTTTTATAAATTTCAGAAAAAATAAATATATAAAATGATTGTATTTTCCAAACTCAAAGTTAATCGTAGACGTGTCGTTCAAGGAGGAGGTTTGGTAAATAATTTAATTAATTCTTTACCATTCGAGCTACATTTACCTGGCTATCAATTTTGTGGTCCTGGAACAAAACTAGAAAAACGTCTAATAAGAGGAGATAAAGGTATAAATGGTCTGGATGAAGCATGTAGAGTTCACGATATAGCATATTCAAATATCAACGATATCAGTCAACGTCATCAAGCTGATAAGCTTCTAGCAGAAAGAGCTTGGGAACGTGTTAAAGCTAAAAATAGTGGTTGGGGAGAAAAGCTGAGTGCATACCTGGTAACCAACGCAATGAAAGCTAAAGTAAAATTTGGGTTAGGTATGGAGAATAGAAAACCTAAAAAAATATGTGGAAGACAAATTTTCTCTACTGCTATTAAAAAAGCAACGGCAATTATAAGGAAAGAAAAGCCTGAAAATATTAATAAAGCTATTCAAATCGCTCGAAAAGAAATCAATAAATCATTTAAAGGGAAGAAATCACAAGTTATAATTCCCAGAGTGATTCGAGTACCTAAAATTGCTTTGTTTGTTTTAATGAAGATAAATCAATATTACTTTCTCCCTCTAATTGAGAAAAATATTGTTCGCTATATTCATCATTATCTTCTTCTTCACTCTCTTCTTCATTTTCATAATCATTATTATTAATCGAGCTTTTAAATTTCTTTTTAATTGTATTTGTATCAAGAGTTAATTCATTTTTAGTCTCTTTTTTTGGTGTACTAGTTTCAAATTTAAAGGTATGCTCTTCTGGAGTATTTCTTACATTATTTTCGTGTGATAATTTAATAAAATTTTTTAACGGTATAGTTAAGGGTTTAAAGGTATTTTCCAAATGATTATTGGATTCATAATCATTCTGTTTAACGCTTTGAAATTTTTTCTTTAAAATTTTTCGAGACTTAACTAACTCTTTCAATACTTTTTCATTCATTTTAAATATGTTGATGATGACTGCTATAACTAATCGGTTTAACTGCTCCGTTTGTTGACAACCGCTTTGAACTGATCGGTTTAACTGATTAACTGCTTTTTACAATCGGTCGGTCCTCTTCGGTTGAAAGAATATTTATTACTAATTACAAATGAAAATATCAAAACCTTTTCTATATCGACCACTTTCAATTTCATTGTCTTTACTTATAACTAAAAATCCGTGTTTATCCTTCCAACATTCATGACAAATGTTTATAAACTGTTTAAATGACATATCACTTCCTACATGATCATTATAGATATGTTTCATATTCATCTCGTCTTGTTTGAACATAATTATAAAGTTGGCGTTATCACGAATTAAATGTTTTGGAATATGTGTATAGGTTTGACATAAATAAAATGAGTCTATATTATTATGCCTCCCCATAGAAAAATAGTTGCGAATATTATTTTGTTTCTCACATGCAACATCGTCAAATATCATGATTGAGTTCCTTCTGGCTTCATCTGGAGGTAAAACGTCTGCGTTATTAGTGAATGTATAGTATCCCATACCGTTTATTGGTTCTATCAGTTTCCTCAGGTACTCATATTTAGGCTGATATAAAGACTTTGAATATAAATATATATTTTCAAATCTCAATCCATTTGGGCTTTCGATTAAGCTGACCATAACATTGGTTTTCCCACAATTTGATGGTCCCACTATTATGGCTCTTATAGAATTAGGCAATAAGGGGTGGTGCCTCATTTTTATTACTTTATTATGAACGAAATCTAAATTTCGCACATTAATTAATGTATCTTGCTTAACTAAGCGCATTTTTACAACTAAACATAAAACGTTTATGATTTTGTCTTTTATAAATTTCAGAAAAAATAAATATATAAAATGATTGTATTTTCCAAACTCAAAGTTAATCGTAGACGTGTCGTTCAAGGAGGAGGTTTGGTAAATAATTTAATTAATTCTTTACCATTCGAGCTACATTTACCTGGCTATCAATTTTGTGGTCCTGGAACAAAACTAGAAAAACGTCTAATAAGAGGAGATAAAGGTATAAATGGTCTGGATGAAGCATGTAGAGTTCACGATATAGCATATTCAAATATCAACGATATCAGTCAACGTCATCAAGCTGATAAGCTTCTAGCAGAAAGAGCTTGGGAACGTGTTAAAGCTAAAAATAGTGGTTGGGGAGAAAAGCTGAGTGCATACCTGGTAACCAACGCAATGAAAGCTAAAGTAAAATTTGGGTTAGGTATGGAGAATAGAAAACCTAAAAAAATATGTGGAAGACAAATTTTCTCTACTGCTATTAAAAAAGCAACGGCAATTATAAGGAAAGAAAAGCCTGAAAATATTAATAAAGCTATTCAAATCGCTCGAAAAGAAATCAATAAATCATTTAAAGGGAAGAAATCACAAGTTATAATTCCCAGAGTGATTCGAGTACCTAAAATTGGCGGATTTCTGCCTATAATACCGATTATATCAGCATTGGGTGCACTTGGGGCTTTAACATCTGGCGCATCGTCCATAGTGAAAACCGTGAAGTCTATTAATAGCGCAAAGAAACAACTTGAAGAAAATATGCGTCACAATAAGACAATGGAATCCATCGCCATGGGAAAAGGTCTATATCTCAAACCTTTTAAGAGAGGAATGGGAATTATGTATATAAGTAATAAAAATAAGAATATGTCAAAAAACTATTAAAAAAGCTGCCTAATAGACCTCTTACGAATGTTGATATAAACATTTTTGGTGAAAACTATATTCCATATTTTAGAGGGGTGTTTATGAGAGACACACTACCGCAATCACCGCGTGATAAAGAATGTGGAGTCGTAAATTTAGATTCATATAGAGGAAGTGGTACCCATTGGGTAGCTTATTATAAAAATTATAATAATATAGAATATTTTGATAGCTTCGGAAATCTACAACCAACTATAGAAATGCTGGAGTATTTGGGTAGTAATATAAAATATAATTATAAAAGAGAGCAGAAATTTAATTCATTTAATTGTGGTCACTTATGTTTGAAATTTTTATTAGACTTATATTTTAATAATGAATAAAAAAAAACAACATTATTTTTTTTCGTTTTCAATTAAAATTTTATTTATTGTTAATTCTTAATAGTAACTTATATATTTTTACATCTTGTTTTATTGTACTTTCCATTTTCTTTCCAAATTCATAACATAAACGAGTCAAATCAATTTCAACTTCTTTCTCATAAAATCCTTTTATATCCCAAACCTGCACATAGGTTTTATTAAGTTCGGCACACGTTGGGATATAATAATTGTAATAAAAATGAGAAATTTGCTTTCGTAGTATATTATTCCAACAAATAAATGTAGTTAGAAATATTCCAATTCGACATATTGACCTCCATGTATCGCTGTCAATTTTTATTTTATAATTATTTTGCTTGATGATTAGGAAACAAGCACCATTCTTAATATGAAAATCAAATTGTATATTTTCATTTGAAGGATCGTCTAGTAGATTGAAAGAATCGAGGAAAAAGTCGTATTGATCAAGACGTACTTGAATATAGCTCTTATATGTCATTAAATGAATCCACATTTCTCGATGAAATCCAATGAAATTTTTCTTTTTATATTGAAGCCATATTATCGGCTCGAATCCTGATGTTGAGAATCCGCAGATTAATTTAAAATTTTTATTTATAAAATATTCAAATTCGAAGACGACGTTTCGGTTTTCAAAATTGAATAATTCGCTTTTAATTAAGTGCTCCATTTTAGTCAAATGATTTGAAAATACTGATGATTATTGGAGAATGCTTCTGAATATAAAGGGCTCACACAATTTAAGTAATTTAGTTGTCGTCGAAACTTCATAGCAACATGAGTAATTTTTATTTGCCTGAATTTGTGTTAGTGGACTTTCAGTACTGTCATGGGAATGATGATAGTATATACATGAAGGAATTGGCGTTTATGGGTGGTTCCAGTGTTATATCGAATCATTTCTTATTTAATCCTCCATTTGATAATAAAGAGCTCTCAAAAGAAGGACGTAGGAAGAATGCACTCTGCAAGAAATATGTACATGGTTTGGATTGGTTTGACGGAAATATTAATTATACAAGTGTCGGAGATATTTTATCTCCCTTAAATAGTTATAAATATGTATTTGTATTTGGTCAAGGAAAGAAAGAATTTTTAAAAAAATATCTTCAAACAAATATTATAAATTTAGAGAATAAGACTACTTTTAAGAAATTACGAAACTATTATACCGCATGTCCTATACATCATAATACAAAATTTAATTGTGCTATGAATAATGTATATAAATTATTTGTTTTTGTAGAAAAAAATTATAATCTTATTGAAAAAGTTCTATTTGATGAAATAAATGACTAAATTAATAAAAAAAGGTTGTTTTATTTATAAATTTTTTATTTAGTTTTTTATTTATTATATTTGATTAAAGTTACTTATTCTTTACATATAGGGTGCATAGAAATTATTAGAATGTAAACGTTCGTTTATTTCTAATCTATAAAGTAAGTTGTTGGAATCCTCATTTATAGGCGTCTTGGAAATGGAGAATGTATTATCTCCTAAGTGTTTAATAGCATTGTCATCTAGGAAATTAAATCTTTTCGGCAAATATATAATATTATCCATTAATTCCACCACCACAGAATTTCCATATGGCGTTTTCATTCTAGAGCATCCAATAATAGGGTATTCTTTACCAGGCTCCATATCCTTTACACTTAAAATTTTTTTTAAGTTTTTATTATTGAAAACTTCTACTAAATTAGACTTTGAAGTCATGTTTTTTCACTTTGATTATACTTTTTAGAACTGTATAATTTTTCAAAAAAGCTGTCGCTTTTTATACACATTCCCCCCCCCCCCCAAAAAAAAATAAAATATTTGTCTGATAAGGTAATAGAGAAAGAGAGCGAAATAATGAATATAAAATGTTTCTATTGACTAATGTAAAGTTTTGAGTTGTTTATATGTATACTCGTACTGAGTCGATTGTATTTACTTTTAATAGGAAAATAAACAAAAAAGAGATATATTTTATTTTGTTTTTTATTAATTTTATTGTTTATTCGTTCTAAATAAAATATAAATAATTAATTAATTTTAATTATACATTAATTTTATTTTCTATTTCGGTGAGTATTTCACCCAAAAATGGACTTATAACATTTTCCATTAGCATGTCTGCTTCCAAACAGTTTATCTCCGCTAACAATAAATCGTCATTATGGAAAATTAAGTCTATTAACGCAGGATCCATTATACTATCTAAATTTAAATCATTTTCCATCAAATTTATTTGAGGAATAATTAAGCTATTTACATTAATACTCCTACTTAACTCTATATCCGTCTCCGTTAGCATCTGTTGAGCACAATCTAACAGGCAAATATCGCTTCCAGTGCCATATATGATAATCTCTTCTGATGGTTTCTCTATTTTGTCCAATTGTTCTTCCGATGATATCGAAAAAAGAGATATAATGCTCTCTTCATCAGAAATTTCAATTATTTCATTTGAGAAATTCATTTCTTTTTTCTTTCTTTTTATTTTTTTATTCTTCCCTTCTGAATATTTGTGAGGAGAGTGTTATGATACTTTGAAATTGTTTCACATTATATATGAAATATCTGAGAATTTCTATTAGAAAATCCTCCACCATTTTTCTAAAGTAAATCCACCATACTTTTAAATTTATCAATATTATTATTATCTTTTGAGAAAACCCTTCATAAAAATGATATTTAAATGAAAAATGTCAATTAGATTTCTCAAACATCATCTAAATGGTTTTTTTTCTAATCTTAGTTTAAAATTACGTTTAGTAATATCAGCCCTTTTTAGTTTTTTTCCAAAAAAAAAACACATTCGACAGACGGACACATTTTTTTCCCAAAAAAAAACACATGCAAGGGAAAATAAGAAAACTCTTCATAAAATGATATTTAAATGAAAAGTGTCAAAATTTCTAAAATTATGGGACATAATTCACTCCATTTTATTCGAGTTGTCACTCAACTATGAACTTAGTTTAAAATTACACTAAGTTTAGTTTTGAGAAGTCAGACCAATCTGATTTTTAAGACTAAACCATGGATTGAAACAGAACCTAAATAATAAAAAAGGAAAAACATAAACATACATTCTACGTACTTATACAATTAGAAACATTTTCGAAATGGGTTTTTTTTTTTCCTAATCTTAGTTTAAAATTACATTTAGTAATATCAGCCCTTTTCAGCTCAGATCACCAAACTGAATGTTTTTTTCCACAAACACATTCGGCAGACGGACAATTTTTTCCAAAAAAAAAAACATATCAGATCACCCAACTGAATGATTTTTCCATAAACACATTCGACAGACGGACAATTTTTTCCCAAAAAAAACATATCAGATCACCCAACTGAATGTTTTTTTCCGCAAACACATTCGGCAGACGGACAAAATTATTTTTCCCAAAAAAACACATGTGAGAGATATACAAAAATTTAAATCGAGTACCTTTTCAGTTTAGGTCACATAACTGCATGTTTTTTTCCACAAACATAATCGGTAGACGGACAAAAAGTATGGAACAAAAAATGAATGGAGTACTGAATGTACTTTTTTCATAAACATATACGGCAGACGGACAAAACAATCAGTAAAATGTCCACACAAAAATGTGTACACAAAATACAAGAACATCGATAATTTTCCAATCACACTGAAGTTATTATGAATATGTTATCTTTCAAACAGCAACAGGCAGTTGGTGATGGAGACACTATCCCATAACCCCTTGACCTAGACTTGACTAAATTGATTTGCTTACAATAAAATTAATCATATGTAATACAATTAGTCATTAAACAAGTGATTACAATGGTGATTAAAATGGTCATTAAAATGGTCATTAAAATGGTGATTAAAATGGTCATTAAAATGGTGATTAAAATGGTCATTAAATTGGGGCTCAACCGTTAGTAAACCACTACTTTTGGGATCGGGATTTACCGTTTGACATCACTACTTTTGAGCAAATACCTCTATGTGTGACGGCTGTTTGAATTGCAGTTTTACATATATTCTGGCCTTTGAATTTATTATACTAGAAATTTTTTTTTTGGCAAAGAGAACATTAAAAACCCATTTATACCTACAACTATTTGTTCCCTCCCTTTGGCTCCCACACATTTCATGTTGAATGCTGTGAGCAGCAACAATACGTTTAGAAATGTAAATATTTGAAAATCATTTTCAATAAAAATGCCTAGAGGCAAAAAACGAAACGAATCTATAGAAAATGATAATAATATCAATTCTTTTGCTGACATAACTTTTCCTCAATTCCCAGCTCTTTATGTACGATTGCAATGCGCCATGCAAAAATCATCGTTGGCATCAAATTCTATAGATTTATTTTTTTTTATTTTCATTCGCTGGTAGTAGGTTATTTTGGGATAGATTGCATTTTTTGCATCGTCTTTGTTGAGGAGAATAAAAGTACACTTAGTTATTTCCTTTTAAAGGAGGTAAGAAATATGAAATTGTTATACGAAGAAAAATAGTTTCTAATGTACTTCGCAGAAATCGGTTTGCGAAATTTGAGCACTGTCAGAAAAGATTTAAATCGATAGTGGTTTAGAGTCGTGTAGTTCGCGAACGAACTAGTTGAAGTGAACGGGTCACTTTACAGAACAGTAAGAACTAGTTCCAACAGCACGTTCATTTTAGTTCACAATGTCTTCGTTCTCTCTTCTCAGTTGTTATGTGCTGTTGCCACTTTTTATGTCGTCATGAATGTATAATTTTCCCTAACCAAACCCTTTCCATTCATGTTCCCGAACGAAATGGGCAGCTGAACTAAAGTGATCTGGTGAGCAAAATAGCTGTTGAACTAAAGTGAGCTGATGAACTAAAGTTATCTGGTGCACTAAAGTAAACTGGTCAACTGGTGAACAAAATGAACGAACTAGTTCACTTCATTGAACTAAACTAAAATGGGAGATCACTTAAAAGAACTAAAGTGCACAACTATACACTGGGTTACATTGCTTTTATATGAAGGATCTATCTCTGCTTAGGAATATACAATGGTAGCTTATTTAGAAATAGAGAAGGCCTCCAAAAATTTAGCCATAACAGTTACGGCTCTGGCAACCCTGGGGGTTGTTAGCAATACATGCAAGTTCATTCATAATCTTCTGATTAAGAGACGCATTTCAGCTAGCTTAGGGTCAACTGACCTCCATAGAATTGTCCGCATGGGATCATTCTTTCTCCTCTGTTATGGAATCTCGTCTTCAAGGGGACCGGAAGAAAAACGTATGGATTAATAATTGTCATTAATATTGTTCCCATGCTTCTCCAAATTACACCATTGTTTACGAAAGTTTCAAAACTAATACATATTTTCTCCAATTGCAATTTTAACCCTTTGTCCCCACAAAGGGTCCACTTGTAATTTCATTTTGTCAATCCGTTTGTAACAGCACTAACTATTAATCTGAGACTCTATAAAGTATATATATTATTAATATATACTTTATAGAATTATTTTAAGCCTTTGTGCCCACAAAGGGTCCACTTGAAGGAGTGGACTAATATGACCCATCTTTGAACTTAGCCTGATATAGAAAAAAACATGTAAAGACGGATTAAGTTCGGCCATGCCGAATCTTATATACCCTTCACCATGGATTGCATGTGAAATGTTACGGGTACTAATAAACTCATTACATATAACAAATTTCAGACCAATTCGTTAAAGTTTAGGGTTTTTGGTTTTATTACTGGAAAAATCTTTGGATGTGGAGTAAATAATGAAACAATCCTTTATGATTAAGTAAATCATTAAAAAAACGAAAGCTGCAATTTTTAGGCCGCAAATTATTTAGTTAAACTCTTCACCTGCAAAATGTGGTATTTATGGCTTAGAATAGGTTTTTTGAGAGCTACATCTACACGGGGACTACAACAAAAATAACATTTTAAATATAATATAAACTGCATGTTTCAGCAAAATTTCTTAGAAAATGTGGTGTTTATGGCTTAAATAAGCCTTTTTGGGAGCGACATATATAGGTGGACTATAACAAAATATGAACAGATATAAACAATTTTTACTGCTATGAATTCTTGTCTTAATTAAATACAAACTGCAAAGATTCATCTAAAATGCCTAGAAAATATGGTGTTTATGGCTTTAATACGTATATTTTGGAGCGACTATAATAAAATATGAACCGATTTGTAAAATTTTTTTACCCCCCATCCTATGTTGTAGGGTATAAAAATGAATTGAAGTCAATCGGATACTCATTTCGAGATATATAGTGCGCTCCAGCCAGACAGACGGACGGACATTGCTTAATGACTCAAAATGGCCCAAAACGGATTTCCGCCAAATACACTTTAGGTCTTAGGTCACTCCTTCAAATTTTAAAACTTAAATTATCTAGTACAAGCGTGACAAGTTTTGTCGCAATCGGTTGTCTGGTTAAGAAATGGCGGTATTATTTTCCTTTTTTAATTTCTCCCAAAAGTGTGACACATCGAAGAGTAGTATGTTCGGCGGAAATCCGCTTTTGGGACATTTTAAGTCATTTA
This sequence comes from Eudasyphora cyanicolor, assembly GCA_963930755.1. Taxonomy (NCBI): domain Eukaryota; kingdom Metazoa; phylum Arthropoda; class Insecta; order Diptera; family Muscidae; genus Eudasyphora; species Eudasyphora cyanicolor. The sequence continues at coordinate 133,711,831 of OZ005736.1, read as the reverse complement.
ATCTATGTCCGTCCGTTTGTCTGGTTGGGGAGCACGATAATTTAAAATATTGTAAGGAACACGATCGGGTTTTATAATTACTTTCGTAGAAAGTATCTTTTTCGAAATTGCATGAAGATATTCAAAATTTTGTTTAGCTGATAAGGATTTTGTTTAGTACTACGGGAGCCTTTGATGTGCCAGCAGAAGCAGTCGGTTGGGGGGTTCAGGTCCTGGCTAATTCCTCATATGTTCAACATTTCAATAATAATTATGAAGACTCCCTTCTTATTTATTAAAGTATACAAATGACTCAGTGGTACTCTATTTCAAAAGTAAAATCTATGTGAAGTTAATTAGAAAGAATTGGTAGAAATATCTAGGTCTCTGATTTGTTCTCGTCCTGATGTCGTTGGACGAGTATTGGCTCATTACACAACCATTCCTGTTGATTCCAGTGGCAGACAATTTTCTAGAATCCCCTATAAGAAGCCTGATACAAGTTCACCTAATTCATCCTCAACATCATACTAAGGAAACCAACTTTCTAAGTTTATAGTGTCATATTAATTCAAAATTGTATTCATTTATAAACTATTAAATATACTTTATTATTACACTCATCACAGAGTTGAGTGTTGTTTTTGCATACTTCCCTCGGTATGATCTTCTCTTTCTTCGGGTTAGGGTGGTATCACTTGCCAGTAACGATGTTGTGGTTATGGCCACTGCGAGTGGAATCTCGAGACTATAACGTCCGACTGGTCGCTGTTGAGCGGATTCGCTGATTCGATTCCACGAGAATGAAGAACTTTATCAACTTAAAATAGGGTGCTATGGGTTTAGAGTGTGTAGATCCCCAAAATATTATAATTCGGGATATATAATATGTCTTGGAATTCACGCAGGTGTAATTCACCATCAGAAGATTTACGTAATATTCTCCAGACTGTAATAAGTAATTCTACGTGGGAGGAATCAACGGTATTACGTAATCGCCCTTGAAGTTAACTTCGGCGTATGGAACCTTATTAAATTTAATGCAGGAGTCGGAAGGGATAATTTTGTGCCTCTGTCACTGGTAGTGTGCCACGGAGATTAGGTACTCTCCACCAGAATTATGTATCTCCGACGACCTGCTGACGCACAGTTAGATGAAATCCTTTTTTCTGGACAATTAAACTGTAAATTTATTAAATTCTATAAATTGAACAAAATTTATATATCGGAATTTACACGATAAACCGAATAGTTACCTGGATTTTTTTTCAGAAACCAGGGTAGAATATAGGTCTGCGGTAATATGAGTTAAACAATTTTCTAATATTTTCTTTATTAGTTTGATGGTGATTGATTGGCTGCTGGTTGTGAAAAGAACGTGTCGCTCAACAATCGACGACGAGGTAAGCTTGTACCGCCGTAGTGTACGCTGTACCGCCGCCGTTTGAGAAAACATAGAATGTCAGCTGTTTTGTTATTAAGTGCTGCTACTTGAGGTAGTCTTTTGTATCAATGCAAGAATACACTGAAAGAATTTTTGTTTGCACTTAATATGATTTCCCTAAGTCGATAGCGAAGAACGATATTCTCTTGGAAGAATTTATTAAAATGTTTCAACAATATTCGTGACGGAGATTTTGGAACAACAAAATGTTCATATCAATTTGGTAATATTTGTTTCTATATCAGGCTATGTTCGAAGATGGGCCCACTTATTCTGTTACCTCCCTCACAAAGTGTTACAATTTTGTGAAATAATGATTCTATAATAACTTATATACTACTTATCCGAATGTTCTGTAGCGACACACATGATAATAGGTTATCTGTCGCTATAACATTTAGTAAAATGTGCGAACTTGTCCGCCCTTTTTGCTACCTCCCTCACAAAGGGACCATTTATCACAAAAAGTTAACAGCTTATAACTTTAATTGCAGTACGAACAAATACTTGAAATTGTCTGCAGTGTTGTGCTTTTACAGTACATACCGGCTACCCTACACCTCTTTTGGTATTTCCCCCAGAAAATTCTGAACTTGAATATGAGTCAACGCAAACACTCACAATTAGGTACACGATGTATTTGAGGTATCTATTGTTGAGCGCAAAATAGGTGTATATATCCACACCCTTCCGGTACACCTCACACAAATTGACAGATGCATTAGAAAAAACATCACCATATCTGAGAGAGTATATTTATTTTGTCACTCCGTTTGTAATACCCCTATATATTGGTCAGAGGTCCCATAAAGTATATATATTATAAATCGTCTTAAAATTCTAAGTCGATTTAGCCATGTCCGTCCGTCTGTTGTAATCAAGCTACAGTCTATAATACGAGCAAAATAACTGAAATTTGATACGAGTATACTTATAGCTGCAGGTATTTTGAAATTGAAAATAGGCCATATCGGCCCATTTTTGGATATAGCCCCCATATATAGCATATCTCCGAGTTGACTTCTTACACTGAGCCAAAAAATAATCTTATATAAGGTTAACTTAACCATAAGTAAACATGATTTGGAGTCTACGTTATATGTGGTTAATTTGAACATTTGCTTGCTGACTGGTATTTAACAATAATAATATTTAATTTAACTATTACACGGTAGAATTTTTTAACCATGAACATTTTTAATATTATAATAATAACTGTTATTTTAACAATGCATTGTTGAATTTTTTAGCCATGACAATTGTTAATATTAACATTTCATAGTTAATTTATTGAAACAATGCATGAAACAATGAAATTGTTAATATTATTAACTATGAAGATTTTTATTGAAACCTTTTTATACCCTCACTTTAGTGTGACGAGGGTATATATCATTTGCTACGGAAAAAAGTGTAACACGTCGAAGGAGTGACCTAAGACCCCAAGTATGTTCGGAGGAAATACGTTTTGGGTCATTTTAAGTCGAATGAGCAATGTCCGTCCGTCTGTCTGTCTGTCTGTCTGTCTGTCTGTCTGTCTGTCTGTCTGCTGGCTGGTGCGCACGATAACTCTCGAAAGGAGTAACCGATTGACCTCAAATTTGGTATGTGGTAATATTTTTTTCTATCTCCGGCTAAGTTCGAAGATGGGCCATATTGGTCCACTCCTTCTAGTACCTCCCCCACAAAGGGTTAAAATGTTGTGAAATATTGATTCTTTAATAACTGCTATACTACTTATTCGAATCTTTGGAAATTCCACACATAGTATTAGCATATTAGTCGCTATCAACTCGAGAAAAATGGGCGAAGTCGCCACGTCCCTTTTGGTAACTCCCACACAAATTGACAGAATAATTCGAGTAATATTCAATATTACATTACTCACAAAGTGAGGGTATACCTTAGTCGGTTTACCCGACTGAAACTTTCTTACTTGTTTATTCTTAATTTAACTATTTAGTGGTTACATCTTGTAACCAGAAACATAGTTGTTTTAATAATTTTTAATATTAAAGGAAAAATTAACTTTTCGCAATTTTATTTACTAGAATATATGTTCATATATATGTATGTATAAGAAATAACTGAAAAGAAAAAAAATATCTTTAGACTTTTTATCTAAATTCTTTGGTTCAAAGGGCATAACTATTTACCAAAGGGCTGATCTGATGGAAAAATCTGGTTTGTGACTATAAGTTAAATGCCTACATTTCTGTGCTTGACCAGCATGTGATCAGTTCCCGCTCAAAAGGTGCCACGTAAACTCCCTGAATCTTTCGATTATTAAGGGCTCAAAGTTACCACGTAAACTCCCTGAATCTTTCGATTATTAAGGGCCCAGGATGGTTAGTCACTTAGTTTGGGGTACTGAGCTTAGTCCGATCATACGGCAAACTTATAGAAGAGAGGAGATTAATAACAAAGGCAATCTGATAGAAAGCCGACATCCCACCAAAATCATAATCGGAATAGATATAAAAATGAAGGATTTGGGCAAGTCAGGGAAGATTTCTTCGAGGGAAGTGCACTGAATTGTATATTAAAACCAGTAAGGAAAGGCAGAAAGTCGGGCGGGGCTGACTATATAATACCCTACACCTCCCTAACAATGCGATAAGGCCATAATAATTTGGAATAATTGGTAAATGGGTAGAAACGTATTATCTAATTCTGAAAAGATAATCGCTGAATTAAGCAATATTCGTTCCTAAAGTGAGAAACATCTTTTTGGAAAATTTTAATGATCGGAAGTAAAATACAACTTCTATAGCGGTTTGATACCAAATCAGGAGGCACATATATATGGAGCTTTAATGTAAATCTGAACCGATCTTCCCTGAATACTTATTCATGTAAAAAGACCTCCTTCTGTCGAATTTCGTACTGATCGGATATAAAATACAGTCTCTACAGCGCTTACATGTCAAATCGGGGGTAACATATATATGGGAGCTATATCTAAATCTGAACTGATTTTCTCCAAATTTGGCAGTATTCCTTTATGTAATAAGGAACCTCTTTCTGCCGAATTTCGCACTGATCGGATATAAAATACAGTTTTTACAGCGCTTACAGGTCAAATCGAGGGTAACATATATATGGGGGCTATATCTAAATCTGAACCAATTTCTTCCAAATTTAATAGTGTTCATCCATATAATAAAAAACCTTTTTCTGCCGAATTTCATACCGATCGGATATAAAATAAAGTTTTTGAGCGCTTACATGTCAAATCGGGGGTAACGTATATATGGGGGCTATATCTAAATCTGAACCGATTTCTTCCAAATTTAATAGTGTTCATCCATATAATAAGAAACCTCTTTCTGCCGAATTTCATACTGATCGGATATAAAATAAAGTTTTTACAGCGCTTACATTTCAAATCGGGGCTAACATATATATGGGGGCTATATCTAAATCTGAACCGATTTTAACCAAATTCAATAGGGATCGTCCTTGGGCCAAAAAAAGATATGTGTAACGTTACGTCGAGATCGGACCATAATTGCGACCTGTACTTTGATTACAAGAATACATGCACAGACGGACAGACGGACATAGCTAAATCAACTCAGAAAGTGATTCTAAGTCGATCGGTATAATAAACGATGGGTCTTTTTCTTCTCCTTTTGGGTGTTACAAACAAATGCACAAAGTTATAATACCCTGTACCACAGTGTGGTGTAGGGTATAAAAAATGTATGCATGCATACCACTTTTCCTGTCATTACTACTCACAACTTACCAACAGTTTCATGGCCGGACTCCCAGCACGAACAGCCAATGAAAAAAGGAAAACCTGAAAAGGTTAGAAAATATTAACCGAAATAGAAACAACTGAAAAAAAAACAAAAACATTAGAAACTATTCGTTTATATGTATGTAAGTAGGTATTTAGATAGCACTTCTAACAAAATATGTATGTATGTACAATTAACAGTGTCAACTTCGTACAACAAAAACAAATAACATATGTATGTACGGCGTAGCAGCCACAACCCTGCAAACATTTTGCTATCGCCGACGATTCACGGGCAAATCGCTCGCGAGATGTATGCAATCGCGGCGATAAATCGCCCGCGAGCTCTTAGGCGATTACTTGTGTACGATCGCGTAGTCATCGCTTATGCGATTCGTGTCATCAAATGTTATCAGAACTGAATTATTTTCACAAAAATGTCGAGTAAATTGTGCACGATCGCGTATTCATCGTTTATGTCTAAGGCTTACGCGATGAATGCCGATTCCTTTTCGCTGAGAAAGTTCGCGTAATCATCGCCAAAAAAATAAAAATGTTTTGCAGGGAAGTGTGCAAACGAAAAGACGAGATGAACACATACCCACACGCACACATCACTTTTCTCCGTAAGTTTGCTTGCCGTTGCATATACTTATGTACATACATTGTTGTTGGTTGTTTTTTTCAAGCACCGTTAAGGCGACAGCGTGTACATATTTTTCCACTTTTAACCGCAGAATTTCACAATTTTACTGGCACAACCACAAAAAATAATAGTAATATTGCCATTTTTCCCTTACTATATTTAAACAGGCAAAAAACACTATTAACATTTTTAACACACATATGTTATAATTTCACTTTTTAAATACACATATGTACATACATAATTAGTTACGAATGTAGTTCTTTAAAAATTGTTTTATTACTTACCTTTATACCAATAGCTTCCGAAACCAGCACTAGTCCCATCGACTATTCAACACCAACTTAACTCCCGCACTCCATCAACCACCGAAGCTAGTATTTGGTGGTGTTTTGAATGAGCGATATAAATTATCTTATGACGACAGTCGCATTCGTTTCATCTTCGTGTATTTTAATACTGACCTTCGTCTAACCCAAAGCAGTTGAAAAACGTCGACCACAGCAGAGCCGAATGATCTTTGAATTGTTGTTTATCTCACACATTTTTCTGCCTCTCTCTCTCAAGAAAACCAACCTTATATAATGTTAACTCAACCATTTTTCATGTACATTTGACCTTATATAAGGTTACTTTGTCTTCCTAATCAAACATTTACCATGAAAAATTTAACCATTGTATTTTCGGCTCTGTGTGGACTAACGCACGACATTTTGTATATGTGCATCTAGAACTTGCTATTCTGTTTAAGACAGTGCCAATAGCGTGATTCTCGCGAACCAAAGTTATTCACGATTTGAAAGTGGGTTGTGGACATCCCTTAGCAATTATACTTAACAATGTGTTATAGCGATGTCCACAATACCCTGACCACAGCAAACTTTATGTATAATTGAATCGCGAGCAGCTTAGAAATGTGAAAGTATACCTAGCCAATAATCAACAATATAAATATATATACATATGATATTCTTTTCTTAAATAAAGTTCCTTTATAAAAAGGGAAATTTCATAAAATTACGACATCAAATCGTGAATAACTTTGGCTCTACCAGCGCGAGAATCGCAATATTGGTACAGCTTTAAGCAGAATAGCGAGTTCTAGGGGCACAAAAAGTCGCGCTTTAGTCCAAAGTGTCCGATATTTACAGGAAAAACATGAATTTATTTACGAAACAATACAGGTCATTCGATTTCCATCATAAAGGAATTCCATACAAATTTAAAGAATTCATCAAACTTTGATCGCCTCTCCTGAAAAACTACCTTTTTCTACTTTTTATATATCCATATTTGTAGATCCATAGCTCTTTATGGGATTTTTAAAGTATTGAAAGAATCAAGAAACTCTTAAAGAAGTTTGAAATGCAGTGAAAGAATTAACATTGCTTGGTCACTGCTAAACTGACCACAAAAATGCTAAAAATCAAATGTGGTTAGTCCGTAGGCTATACAACACTCGACTCTATACCTAAGCAACATTTCTAACCTTCTACTTATACATTTTATACGATCCGCAACGGTCGGTTGGTGTAAAATCGCATCCGTAGGAGATCAGTATATAAAAGCAAACAAAAATTAGTAGGATTATGGCTCTTAAGGGACTTTTAAAGTACAGAAAGGGTGAAAATGGCTTTGGTCACTGCTAACTGACTACAGTCTAAGAATTGACCAAATTCATAACGTTAGATATTTCACAACGGTAAGAGGTGAGCGATATTCTATGAAAAAGCTCTGAATGGACAAAAAACTGTTTTTTCGCATCTTCTTTGATTTCAAGTTTAGCTCTGAAGGAACTTTGACAAGCAGTGAAATAATTGCTTTTGGTCACTGCTACAGTGACCACAATCTTAGAATTGTATAGTACTTCACATTAACAAAGTTTAAAAATGCATATATTTTTTAAGGATAAAAACAATACTCAAGTTTTTTATACCACTACACGCTGAAAAAATCGCTTCTGTAGTATATTGTTCCAAACATATTCTCCTTGAAACATATATATGTTTAGGGTACACTCGAAATATATAAAAATTGGAACACACAAATATTATATATTTGGGAAGATGATGTTCTAAGCAAATCCTGTAAAAGAAAAGAAAAGGCTGCTTACGACATTTTTAACTATAAAGTATAACTCGAAATCAAAGAAAAAATAAAATTAAAAATTGGCAAAGTCAGCAAAGTTTTAAAATTTTTTTTAAATTGGGATAAATTCTGAAACAATGTCTTTGTTTGTGTCTAAGCACATATTTTATTTGTGACAGTCAGTTCGCAAATATATTTTGTTGTAATATATTTGTTCCAAACAAAATTTCTTGATTTTCAAATACAATATATTTGTTTAAAAATATATAATATTTAAAAATTGTATTTCCAAGTATATTTTCTTTGAATTCAAACATATCAAAAATGGCGATTTTCCTCCGTGTGCACGGGGCAAAATCGCCTTTTTTGATATGTTTGAATCGAAAGGAAATATATTTGGAACACAAATTTTTAAATATTATGTATTTCTGAGCAAATAAATTTTATTTGAAAATCAATAAAATATATTTGGAACTCATATATTAATATGTTACAACATATAATATTTGCAAACTAAGTTTATCAAATAAAATATGTGTTTGAATACAAATAAAATTATTGTTTAGGAATTTCTCCAAACATATTTTATTTAAAAAATATTTTCGAAACCTTAGTTGAATTTTTCGAATTTTCTGAATACTTAAATTCAAATAATTATTTGCTTCGGAAAACAATCGTCCAAAGTAAACACATATTGCGATGTAAACAAATATTTGTTTAGAACAACATCTTCCCAAATATAAATTTGTTTGTGTGTACCAAATACTATATGTTTAGAGTGTAACCTAAACATATATATGTTTCAAGCCGAATATGTTTGGGACAATATACTACAGAAGCGATTTTTTTCAGCGTGTGTATGTCGTGTGATTCTGCTCACTTTGCTTTCAACACAAGCAACTCTGTTTCAATATGGCAACATGAATAAAACTCTAATTTTATCGGTTCTTAAAAATTAACCAAACTTGCTGTTTGTTTGAAAAACTCATAAAAATTGGTATTAATTATTTTTCAGCGGTTTTAAAGCTGTCTTAATACAAAATCCTGGAAGAAAACTCTTTTCATTTATTCTTACCTCTCATTAGGTTAATAAAATTTTTATCATAAAAATTCAACATGTTTTAGTTTGTGTTTTTTTGTCGGGGTTTCCATTTTTCATTGCGGTTGCACAGAAATACATTTTTCTATCACTTCCGGTTGGGATACAAGCGGATATTCTTAATATGCACGTTCTCGATATTGAATAAAGCAATTCAGCATTTCCTTCAGACACAACATATAATCTCCCTTCGCTCTTTTGATAGTCTCTACATCAGGGATCGGCACACTCATACATACAACCATAGAAAAGAATTTCTCTCTCTCAATGCAAACTGAATGAATTATTTTATACTCATTCAATGTGTGAGAGGAGAGAACCGCCCATGGGCGCTATTTTGCCGACCTCTGCTCTACATCTCTTCCTCTCTCTAATAGAAAGGGCAATCATATACGAACTTACCAGTGTTGCCGATTTGGGCATTTCGGACCAAATTTGGGCAGAACAAATTAAAAATTTATAAAAAACAGCATATTTGTGGATTTGTAATCCAGTTATTGTGCAAAATGGGGGGGAATGTACAAAATTTACATTTTTGTAATTTTTTGGCGCTGGATTCACTTTTTTCGGGTAGATTCTGCATTTTTTCTCCCATTCAATTTCTACAACTTTGCTTCCGACACAAAAGAGATATTCCCTACGGTATACCGAGATATAACCGTGTTAAAATATAGAAAATGTGCTAAAAGTCCTCCTTGAGCAATACAGATCGTATGGCCATTAAATTATTAATTGAGACAACTTGACTACACGGATGATGCAGATGTTCTTATTTCTGGGGCTACTTTCACGTCGAATACTCAGAATTGAGTCCCAAAATCATGTGTTGTACTGTGTTAGTTTATTTGTACTCGAAACCATTCACATGCAAATCGACTTTCGAATGTAAGCGACCATATTATAAATAACATTATTTTTTTAACAATAACATTACAATTTTTTATTGTATAGATTGTTAACAAAATAAGAAAATATCCGAAGAAATAATCCGTCTTTACTTTTTTTTTTATTTGCGCCGATGAAGTCGATTTTGGGCAGTTTCTGGGAAAAATTTGAGCAGAAAAAATTTTTTCCAGCGTCAACACTGGTACTTACTTAAATAAGAATTCATACATATCTACCGATGTTATGTTGTGGTACTTTCCAATTGGCACGTTTTATCTATAAAATCATATTATAGTCTCTTATGGTATTAATTCAACAGTTCATAAAAATTGAGAATACTATTGGGAAATCGAACATAAGTTGTTGAAGTACTTGGGCGAATGGGAGGCAAATGCTGACGTGTGAATTGTGCAAATTAAACCTATAGCGTTGAGGAGTACATATATGAAATATGCGTAGAGTTTATTTAAAGTCATTACGTTTATTCAACTACTGATGTGTTCGAAAATAGGTTTGTCTGGAAGGAAAATATTATTAAGACAAAAATCAACCATTCGTATGCAGCTTTTGAGTTTGCGAGGGAAATGTTTCAAAGACTGGTATTTAAAGGTATATAATATGTAGACCTCGGATTATATGTAAATGCATATTTTTTGCAGTTTGATAGAAAAATTATGATTGGACCAAAATTCGTTTCAAAGAAAAAGGAATCGAAAAACAGGTGCATATTTTTAATTTTTGTGCATATTTGTCATATGCAAAATATATGCAAAATATATGCCAACAAAATTTGCTATATATGAATCAAAAATGCGAAATTTTAGATGGATATGTCAATACTTTTTAAAAAACCAGTAAGGAAAGGCTAAAGTCGGGCAGTGCCGACTATATAATACCCTACACCACTCTCGTAATATTGAATAACTCTGATATATAAATTTTGTAATTCATGTATAAATTGTTTACATAAGTTTACTTTTGGGACATTTTATACTTAAATAATACCCTGTACCACATTGTGGTGTAGGGTATAAAAACGATTGGATCTAAAGAGCCAAATCGGATGAAACATATATATGGGAGCTATATCTAAATCTGCACCGATTTTCTTCAAATTCGGCAATGTTGGTTCATGGATCAAGAAACTCTACCATTCTAAATTTCAAAACGATCGGATGTAAAATACAGCTTCTATAGGACTAAAGGGCCAAATCGGACGAAACATATATATGGGAGCTATAGCTAAATCTTAACCGATTTTCTTCACATTCGGCAGTGTTGGTTCATGGATCAAGAAACTCTACCATTCTAAACTTCAAAACGATCGGATGTAAAATACAGCTTCTATAGGACTAAAGGGCCAAATCGGACGAAACATATATATGGGAGCTATAGCTAAATCTTAACAGATTTTCTTCAAATTCGGCAATGTTGGTTCATGGATCAAGAAACTCTACCATTCTAAACTTCAAAACGATCGGATGTAAAATACAGCTTCTATAGGACTAAACGGCCAAATCGGACGAAACATATATATGGGAGCTATAGCTAAATCTTAACCGATTTTCTTCAAATTTGGCAATGTTGGTTCATGGATCAATAAACTCTACCATTCTAAATTTCAAAACGATCGGATGTAAAATACAGCTTCTATAGGACTAAAGGACCAAATCGGACGAAAGATATATATGGGAGCTATATCTAAATCTGCACCGATTTTCTTCAAATTCGGCAATGTTGGTTCATGGATCAAGAAACTCTACCATTCTAAATTTCAAAACGATCGGATGTACAATACAGCTTCTATAGGACTAAAGGGCCAAATCGGACGAAACATATATATGGGAGCTATAGCTAAATCTTAACCGATTTTCTTCAAATTCAGCAATGTTGGTTCATGGATCAAGAAACTCTACCATTCTAAATTTCAAAACGATCGGATGTAAAATACAGCTTCTATAGGACTATAGGACCAAATCGGACGAAAGATATATATGGGAGCTATATCTAAATCTGAACCGATTTTCTTCAAATTCAGCAATGTTGGTTCATGGATCAAGAAACTCTACCATTCTAAATTTCAAAATGATCGGATGTAAAATACAGCTTCTATAGGACTAAAGGGCCAAATCGGACGAAACATATATATGGGAGCTATAGCTAAATCTTAACCGATTTTCTTCAAATTCAGCAATGTTGGTTCATGGATCAAGAAACTCTACCATTCTAAATTTCAAAACGATCGCATGTAAAATACAGCTTCTATAGGACTAAAGGACCAAATCGGACGAAAGATATATATGGGAGCTATATCTAAATCTGAACCGATTTCAACCAAATTCAATAGCGATCTTAACAGCCGCGAAATACTCTAAACTGCAAAATTTCAGAACGATCGGAGTGAAATTGCGACCTGTAGTCGACGAACAACTTTACATGGACGGACGGACGGACGGACGGACGGACGGACAGTCATCGTTAGTGATTCTGAGTCGATCGGTATACTTTAAGGTGGGTCTAGCTGTGTTATTTTAATTTGTTACAAACATCTGCCGTGAAACAAACTTATAATACCCTGTACCACAGTGTGGTGTAGGGTATAATCATGACACAAAAATGGATGATTTAAAAAATCATCAAAAAAGTGCCTAAATATATGGAAAGTCTGGGGTAATTCCAAAGAATATCGACCCACTCTGAATATTTATGAATTTTGATTTGGATGAAATTTTACACGCGTGTACTACAAGACAATACGAGTACGGGATTATGACCAAATTCATAGCAGATTACATTTATTGGGTGCCGAATTGGTCATCTGATTTGAATGATATACAGCATATACCAGAATATTGCACCCTTTATACTGTAAAGGGTCTGTAAATCATGGAGGCGGCAATGTAATGGTCTGGGGATGCTTTTCCGGTAACGTGGTTGGACCTCTCTATACAATAAACGGAATTATGTACAGTTTTTTTTTGGTAAATTGATGTAACTTCTTAGACAATAGGTACAATTTTGGAATATATCATTGATAGTTTTTCATATTTTTGCGATTGAACTGAAGTATAAAGTTAGTCCAATATGTATTGTACGATACTATAAGTACCATTATAGAGATTTTAACATCCTCCTTAAGAATTATGAATTAAGTAACTAATTTTTGTGTATTAAGGACATCAAAAAGAAGAAAATTTCTTTAACATTTGATTATGCGAATCATCAATTTTTTCGTTTTACTTTTAAAAACTACCCACATATTTTAAAAAATAAATGTTACAAAATCAGCATTAGCTCCATGGGTTAAAAAAATATGAATTAATTAATGTCCGTCCGTCTGTCAGTTCGACTGAATGGTGCTAACTTAAAATGTGGTAATAGTTTATTCAACCCCAATTTATGTTTGATGGACTATCATATTGGCCTACTCTTTCTGGTACACCCTCCCCCCCCCCCCAAATGGGTAACATATTTTGACATGTTAAAATTGTTATAACTTCTATACTACTCATGGGAATTCTGTAAAATTCCATACATAGTAATAATTTTACCGTCTCTATATTGTATATTAAGGACATCGTACTTTTTATGACCTTAATGTACAAAATTTGTTAACTTAACTTATAATTAACTTAGAGACGATCTTTCAAATGGTACTTATATCATTCAAATCTGATATTGCGTTCAAAAGTTATATCGACTTCAAAATAGCTAAATTTGTAAACAAATATTGTAATTTGTAAATATATTGTGGCACCCCATAAAATCTAAACCGATATGAAATTGGTCAAACTGTAAAAGGCCATAATTACGCATTGTTTTGTGTATACGCGTGCAAAATTGCATCCACATCTAAATAATAAATATCCAGAGTGTGTCGGTTTCATTTGGAATTACCCCATACTTTTCATATATATAGGCGATTTTTTGAACGATTTTTGAAATCACTCATTTTTTATTTTTGTGATTTGATTTTTTAAATGATATTGGCGTATCCTTATGATATTTTGCCTTTTTGATTCATATTTCGCCAACAAATTTTGCATATATTTTGCATATTTTTCACCTAAATTTGAGTGATGAAACGCCCATATATACATTTTGGCTCAAATAGGTTGAACATTAAAAATATTCAAAAATCCGAGGTCTAATATTATGGCGCGAATACTCATATTTTGCGCTGAACAGTAGACATTTCAAAGACATACCAAATAGAAATAAAACTGCAAATACAACTTGAGAACAATCCCAGCAAAATTTCTCATTACCAAATAATCCGAAGAGTAAGCAAAATTCGATAATGGTAAGTACTTATTATTTAGCCACTTTTCTCATTATTTTAACATGGGGATGTCATTGAAGGAAAGTACTTCCCAAAAGCTTACAATAAACTAGCAAAATAAGTACTTATTTGTAGCATAGGCATACCACATAAATAAGTGCTTATATTTTCACGATTTGTAGTACTTCAATAATGCATTACCAATAAGTTATAAAATAAGTAGTAGGAATTGTAGATATATAGATATGGCCCTTAAAGAATTTGTTGCATATTGTCGCGCATGTTTCTAGAAACAAACAATTTCCTCATGCCAGATTCGAATTTCTGGACCCAAACTCCATGTGAAAAAATCTTCAATGATCTATCATCATACTATATACGTAAATATTTATGGTATTTTCTTTCGAATCTGTACAATAACCCAGATATGTATAGCCAAAATTGCATTATATTAAAAACCAGTAAGGAAAGGCTAAAGTCAGGCGGTGCCGAGTATATAATACCCTACACCACTCTCGTAATATTGAATAACTCTGATATATAAATTTTGTAATTCATGTATAAATTGTTTACATAAATTTACTTTTGGGACATTTTATACTTAAATAATACCCTGTACTACAGTGTGGTGTAGGGTATAAAAACGATTGGATCTAAAGAGCTAATGGGCCAAATCGGACGAAACATATATATGGGAGCTATAGCTAAATCTTAACCGATTTTCAAATTCGGTAGTGTTGGTTCATGGATCACTAAACTCTGCCATTCTAAATTTCAAAACGATTGTATGAGACTCTACCATTCTAAATTTCAAAATGATTGGATGTAAAATACAGCTTCTACAGGACTAAAGGGCCAAATCGGATGAAACATGTATATGGGAGCTATAGCTAAATCTTAACCGATTTTCTTCAAATTATGTAGTGTTGGTTCATGGATCAATAAACTCTACCATTCTAAATTTCAAAACGATTGGATGTAAAATACAGCTTCTATAGAACTAAAGGGCCAAATCGGACGAAACATATATATGGGAGCTACAGCTAAATCTTAACCGATTTTCTTCAAATTCGGTAGTGTTGTTTCAAAGATCAAGAAACTCTACCATTCTAAATTTCAAAATGATTGGATCTAAAATACAGCTTCTACAGGACTAAAGAGCAAAATCGGACGAAACATATATATGGGAGCTATAGCTAAATCTTAACCGATTTTCTTCAAATTCGGCAATGTTGGTTAATGGATCAAGAAACTCTACCATTCTAAATTTCAAAACGATCGGATGTAAAATACAGCTTCTATAGGACTAAAGGGCCAAATCGGACGAAACATATATATGGGAGCTATAGATAAATCTTAACCGATTTTCTTCAAATTCGGAAATGTTGGTTCATGGATCAAGAAACTCTACCATTCTAAATTTCAAAACGATCGGATGTAAAATACAGCTTCTATAGGACTAAAGGGCCAAATCGGACGAAAGATATATATGGGAGCTATATCTAAATCTGAACCGATTTCAACCAAATTCAATAGCGATCTTAACAGCCGCAAAATACTCTAAACTGCAAAATTTCAGAACGATCGGAGTGAAATTGCGACCTGTAGTCGACGAACAACTTTACATGGACAGACGGACGGACGGACGGACATCGTTAAATCGACTCAGCTAGTGATTCTGAGTCGATCGGTATACTTTAAGGTGGGTCTAGCTGTGTTATTTTCAGGTGTTACAAACATCTGCCGTGAAACAAACTTATAGTACCCTGTACCACAGTGTGGTGTAGGGTATAATTACCAACATTATTTGGATAACAATAAATCACTTATTTTTGTTATTATTGGTAAGTCATTATTATTAAGCCGAAAGTAATACAGCGAATAATGAGATGCCATTATTTGGTAATGCAGGGAATAATGACAGGTACTTACCAAGATTTTGCTGGGATGTTTAAAAATTACAAGGATAAACTTATACTCGTAGAAAGCGTGCTCATTTAATATTATCAAGAGGGTTCCGTTTCGATTTTTTTGTTACACAAGCATTTTACAATAGATTCTCAACTCTTTTTCAAGCTTGACGCTTGAGGTAGTAAGCTTATTATAATATATTCTTAAGTCATTTGGTATGTTGGGATTGCACTGTACCGAATTGTAAGTGCACCAGTACACATAGGTATTAACGTTATGAGCCATTAATTTTGATACGATTCGTGTGGGAGGCAGCAGAAGTGTCGTGGCAATAATGCCAATTTTTTACCTTTCACGTATTTATATGCACTGATATTAATGTTATAAGCAGTTAAATTTTTGTACAAAATTGTCAAGTTGTCTGGGAGGTACCAAAAGGGGCGGGGTCACATCGCCCATTTTCCTCAAGTTGGTAGCGATATATATACTTATACTATTAGTATTTGTGCAATTGCAGAGGATTCGGATACGCAGTACAGATGTTATTAGATAATCAATATTTAACCCTTTATATACATACCAAATTTAAAGTCAATCCGCTACTCCTCGCTTCACTAACGGGAGATTATATAAAGTAAGAAAGTTTCAGTCAGGTAAACCGACTTAGGTACTTATACCCTCAGTTTGTGAGTAATGTAATATGGAATATTACACGAATTAATCTGTCAATTTGTGCAGGACAGTAGATAATTTAAATACAGTGCACTGTGTCGATTTATAAGCTTTTATGTTCACTGGTATATAGCGTTATGAGCTATTCTATTTTGGTATGATTTTGCCATTTTTTGCGAGATTTTAATTTCGGATTTAGAACATCAAAATCCTTCGAGATCAGGTCCGATATCTGCTCGCTAGGATCCGATTTGACCAGTGCAATATTGTAGGCCAGTGTAAAAAATGCGACGAAGATTTTTTCGAAATAATTGTTTTTGTTATTCTGGTATATGTGGCTATAGAGTGCCAACATTACATTTTATAAATCGTGTTTCTGCTCCACATCTTAAAGTAATCTCACTTTACAATACGAAAGAAATCATAAAAAATATTAGGTTTAACATTTAAAATTTCCACAGCTTTTGTTGTGGTTGTCATCCCATTACGAAAATTCGGATTGATATAGTTAACAGAATGGGATTCATTTTTGTAGTTTAAAGATATGGAATCCCATCCCAATTAAAATCGCGAGAAAAAAGTATGAAAATTAAATATATGCTAACCATTATCAATGTACATTTTGTGCGTTTCTAAATAGCTGTCATATACGCCACGGTTCATTCAAATCGGTCCACGTAGTCAGGAGATACAATGGTCAACCTTTCAAACATTGACACCATGTATCTTCGTAACCTATCATTGTAGGAGCTGTATTTTTGGCACATCTCATATCTCTAGTACTTCTGCAATCCCACCAAGCTTTGACGCGATCGGAATAAAAGAGAAAAAAATTGTCATTTTGACGTTTTTTTTCCCTATATATATTGTGTCTGAATTAACTAACCTCTTTGTTTAACCATAAAACTTTGTGGCAAAATATCTCGAAAACGCGATGTCACACACTGAAAAAAAATGTGTCATGACATTAAAGAAATGCTCCAAAGACGTCCTTAGTCTTCAAAATACGTTAGTCTTCACTGCTCCACAGCAGAAATAGCGCCTTTGGTGCGAACTGTACTGCGTCTCTGAGAATGCGCATTATCCATTAGAGTAAACGAGGTGCGAAACCGATCCATGGTTGCTCGAATTACCGACTCTACTGGGCAATTATGTCGACCGAATATTGGACGCAGTGCGCGATGCCTCGCGCTAACCGAACCATTATTTTGGTAATAAATTTGCATGATTTGCAAACGTTATTCCGGAGTAAGTCTATTCATTATGAAAAGGTAAACCAAACTGGGCATAAACCAAGTGACAGCTGTCAAAAAGACAAACTCCGAAAAAAGATTTAAAACCACAAGTCTCCAAAGAAGAAACTAAGTCTACCTATTTTCGAATATTTCCCAATCCTGAACCAATTTGGATATACATATATTGTTCTCGATTTATGCTAAAATATATGGTTCTTAATCTCTATTTGGAGTATAACGGTTTGTCGCGAGAACTACAGCTATTCCAAAGAAACCACCTTAGAGGCTGAGAAGTGGATTATCCCATATATCCAAATCGATTGCAAAACCCTGCGTCGAAATATACCTCTTTTCTGGCTTTTACATTGAAAAATTAAAAATATTGTTTGAAAATTGAGTTCCGCAAATACATACAGCCGAAATGTTATAATAAATATTGCTGTTTCGTCAACATACGAAGGAAAAGTATATTTATGTATAAGCAAAAAATCCTGGGAATTCCCGCACAGATTTCCCGGGATTACGGGATTGAAAAAATATGGCTGATATGAAAAAACTCTAGTATAGCCCCTATACATACCTATATCCGGATTACTCATCTAAGAAAAAATTCGATTCTGCGCAACGCCGGGACTGAAATTTCCTTTGTTGTGACAGAAACTTATTTCCCGTAAGCAATTGTTTGTTCTGACCAAAAGAAATTTCAGTCGCCGTAAACGAGAATTGTAGTTGTCTAATATTTCGTTTCGCAGAAACGATTTTTTTCTTTGCGTGTATAATCCGAATTTTTGAATTTGTCTTTATAAAATGTAGAATATAACAAACCAAGAAATGAGGTTGTTATATTTGAAGAAAATCGGTTCAGATTTATATATAGCATTAGTTTATATTTATATCCAGATTTTTTATCTGAGCTCAACAAAATAAAAAAATTGGACAGAACATTATCATTAGGTCCCCCCGACTTTAGCCCTCCTCTACTGATTTTTTAATAAAAAACCAGTAAGGAAAGGCAGAAAGTCGGTTCTACACCTACCTAACAATGCGATAAGGGTCATTGTCATAATAATTTGGAATAATTGGTAAATGGGTAGAAACATATTATCTAATTCTGAAACGATAATCGCTAAATTAAGCAATATTCGTTCCTAAATTGAGAAACATTTTTCTGGAAAATTTTAATGATCGGAAGTAAAATACAACTTCTATAGCGGTTTGATACCAAATCAGGAGGCAGATATACATATATGGTGCTTTAATATAAATCTGAACCGATCTTCCCTGAATACTCATTCAAGTAAAAAGACCTCCTTCTGTCGAATTTCGTACTGATCGGATATAAAATACAGTCTCTACAGCGCTTACATGTCAAATCGGGGGTAACATATATATGGGAGCTATATCTAAATCTGAACCGATTTGCTCCGAATTTGGCAGTATTCCTTCATGTAATAAGAAACCTCTTTCTGCCGAATTTCGCACTGATCGGATATAAAATACAGTTTTTACAGCGCTTACATGTCAAAACTGGGGTAACATATATATGGGGGCTATATCCAAATCTGAACCGATTTTCTCCGAATTTAGCAGTATTCTTTCATGTAGTAAGAAACCTCTCATTGCCGAATTTCGCACTGATCGGATATAAAATAACATTTTTACAGCGCTCACGTGTCAAATCGGGGGTAAGTATATATGGAGGCTATATCTAAATCTGAACCGATTTCTTCCAAATTTAAAAGTGTTAATTCATATAATAGGAAACCTCTTTCTGACGAATTTCATACTGATCGGATATAAAATACAGTTTTTACAGCGCTTACATTTGAAATCGGGGGTAACATATATATGGGGGCTATATCTAAATCAGAACCGATTTTCTCCGAATTTGGCAGTATTCCTTCATGTAATAAGAAACCTCTTTCTGCCGAATTTCGCACTGATCGGATATAAAATACAGTTTTTACAGCGCTTACATGTCAAATCGGGGGTAACATATATATGGGGGCTATATCCAAATCTCAACCGATTTTCTCCGAATTTAGCAGTATTCTTTCATGTAGTAAGAAACCTCTCTTTGCCGAATTTCGCACTGATCGGATATAAAATACAGTTTTTACAGCGCTTACATGTCAAAACTGGGGTAACATATATATGGGGGCTATATCCAAATCTGAACCGATTTTCTCCGAATTTAGCAGTATTCTTTCATGTAGTAAGAAACCTCTCATTGCCGAATTTCGCACTGATCGGATATAAAATAACATTTTTACAGCGCTCACGTGTCAAATCGGGGGTAAGTATATATGGAGGCTATATCTAAATCTGAACCGATTTCTTCCAAATTTAAAAGTGTTAATTCATATAATAGGAAACCTCTTTCTGACGAATTTCATACTGATCGGATATAAAATACAGTTTTTACAGCGCTTACATTTGAAATCGGGGGTAACATATATATGGGGGCTATATCTAAATCAGAACCGATTTTCTCCGAATTTGGCAGTATTCCTTCATGTAATAAGAAACCTCTTTCTGCCGAATTTCGCACTGATCGGATATAAAATACAGTTTTTACAGCGCTTACATGTCAAATCGGGGGTAACATATATATGGGGGCTATATCCAAATCTCAACCGATTTTCTCCGAATTTAGCAGTATTCTTTCATGTAGTAAGAAACCTCTCTTTGCCGAATTTCGCACTGATCGGATATAAAATAACATTTTTACAGCGCTCACGTTTCAAATCGGGGGTAAGTATATATGGAGGCTATATCTAAATCTGAACCGATTTTCTCCGAATTTGGCAGTATTCCTTCATGTAATAAGAAACCTCTTTCTGCCGAATTTCGCACTGATCGGATATAAAATACAGTTTTTACAGCGGTTACATGTCAAATCGGGGGTAACATATATATGGGGGCTATATCTAAATCTGAACCGATTTTAACCAAATTAAATAGCGATCGCCCTTGGGCCAAAAAAAAGATATGTGTAAAGTTTCGTCAAGATCGGGCCATAATTGCGACCTATACTTTGATTACATGTATTCATCTACAGACGGACAGACAGACGGACAGACAGACGGACAGACAGACGGACATAGCTAAATCGACTCAGAAAGTGATTACAAGTCGATCGGTATAATAAACAATGGATCTATCTCTTCTCCTTTTGGGTGGTACAAACAAATGCACAAAGTCATAATACCCTGTACCACAGTGTGGTGTAGGGTATAAATATCTCAAATAAATGAGCACATTTCCTTAAACCGACGCATTAACAATTTTTATTAGCAAATCACTTTTTAAAATGTATTTTATATATATTTCATTTCCCTTTTGTCTCCTTTGCCGTATCATAAATGACTAATTTTTCGTTGATAAAAAGCACTTAATTTCCTCTTGAAAAAGAAAAACAAAAGGGATTGGCATAATGATGATGATGATGACAATGATGATGACGATTTATTTTCCAACATGCATATATATTATACAAAACTTGAAGAATGAGCAAAAATGCGATTACTTAATTTTTGTCTATTTTCTTAGCGCACTAATTATATTTTCCTCTGACAGATGACGGGGAAAAATTGTGGGCAATCTTTTTGTACCATTATCAACTCCAACACTTTTTTAGCAGTTTATCTTTTGTCTTTATCAAAGCAGGTCCATATAAAATTCATTACGGTGTGTTGTGTTGGAGGAAAATTACAGTCTTTATATTGTGTGTGTAGAGCTTTAAATTGATTTAAAAAAGTTAGATTACGTCATTTTAATCTGAAAATAGAAAAATGATTTGAAGTCATTAATGTTTAAATACAATTGGAAGCATGTGACTATTTATTCGCAAAAACTAATGAGTTCACAAAATTCGAAATAAAATTGTATAGAACTGTTAAATAGCACGATTTAATAGGTAGTCAAATGTTCCCTTCAAAAGTAAACATTTACTGTACAGTTTGTTGCGCCGTCTTCTTAGAAAAAAATTGATGTTACCTTTAGCATTTGGACCAGTATAAGCATTAATGAAGTAAAAGCTCGATAAAGTCTATGGAGAAATATATAAATTATGACCCATATTGTAAAAATAGGGAAATTCAGACAAATTATTTCTAATATTTTTTATTTTGGCAATTTTGTTTGGGGCTTGCCAATAACGCACACTTTTTAATATACTATGGGTACTATAAACACATTACACTGTACAAAATTCCAGGTGTTGGTATGAGCAGGAATTCAAGTTATGTGGGGGACTAATAATAATTTCATAATTTAATAATTTCATGCAGGATTGCCAATAAAAATATTTTATAGACAGTGTTGCCAATAAAATGTTTCTCTGACAATGGCGCCGTTGTCACACGCATAAACTTCGCACATCCAACAATCTGCAAATTATCTCACAATGACTTTTCTGCCAACGTTGCAAGACAAAAATTGTATCTTCACACGGTTGTACGTTCACAGGCTTGCATTTTTCCACCATTTCATATTTCACTAAATGTTGATCTTTTGTGGGGGACCTACTCGAAGGTGGGGGACCTTACCCTGAGATAAAAAAACTATTAACACATACATACTTAATTGAAGTCAATCGGGTACTCCTATCGGACGGACGGATATTGCTCAAATAACTTAAAATGACCCAAAACGAGTTTTTGTCAAATATTATTGGGGCCATACTCTTGGGTAATTCTTGAGTAGGTCACTCTGTCGCACAGTGGATCAGAATCAAATCCATCGGCAAAAATTCAATAAAGTTTGTTCTAGTAAACCTATTTTAGTTCTGTAAAAACCCAAAATTAGACAAGGATCCAAACATTATCTTGAGTAATTAACATTGGAAATCGGGCAATTAGCTATATTTTAGGAATTGGGCCAAAGTTGACTACTTTTCTTATTTCTGGTCCTAAACGAAATGTATTTTTTTGTTTTTATACCCTACACCACACTGTGGTACAGGGTATTTTTTTGTTATTTTTTTTTTATTTTTAAATATGTGTTTACATATATGTATTGAAATTTTATAACTATAAAGAGATGGCTTAAACAAACCGTACATCTAGAAAATTTTGGAAATTTATAATAAAGGACACATTTAAATTTACAAAAAATTTTGGAGTTATTAAAGAATTAATATTTCACTAAAAGTTAACCCTTTGTGGGGGAGATACCTAAAGGAGTGGACCAAAATGACCCCTCTTCGAACTTAGCCGGAGATAGAAAAAAATATTACATCATACCAAATTTGAAGTCAATCGGTTACTCCTTTCGAGAGTTATCGTGCCAGCAGACCGACAGACAGACGGACGGACATTTCTCATTCGACTTAAAATGACTCAAAATGAATATTCGCCGAACATACTGGTGGTCATAAGTCCCTGCTTCGACGTGTTACACTTTTGGCTTGTAGCAAATGATATATATCCTCGTATCACTAAATTGAGGGTAAAATAAGGGAAAAAAATTAGATCGATTCTGAGATATTGCTATTTATATTTTTATTTCCGCGAAAAGTGACCGTAATAAATTTGTTTTAGATAAAATTAATATTTTTTATGAAAAGTGCACGGAAAATCCTTTAAGAAATAAATCCTTTAAGAAATGTTCAATTTCTTATGCTTTGTAGCATAAAAATCAACTCAAAAAGCCATTACAGACGAAAAAAACATATTTTCTGAACTTTGACCTCGTCCCCCGCCTACAATTTTCATTAAATTTTTTTAATATTGTGGGTCATTACTCCTAAATACTAGGGCAACATTTCCTGATAATTTGAGAAAGATCTAGTTTTGGACCTGTGAGAATTGAGAAAGAACTACCCATATATGTTTCCGTCGTTCCTATAAGGAGCATATGGGCTTCTGTCGGTTTGCTCGACTGGTATTTCCTTATTTATTTGTTAAGAGCTAACTTTTTGAAAAGAATAGTTTTTACTTAAGACATTTAAGAAGACCTCATATTTGCAAGTATTTCTGGCTATATACTCATATATTAAATTGATATTAATTGCTTATTCCCTTAATTGATTTTCTTTCATTATTTCTTCTTCTCTTTGCAGCATATACCTGGTCTGAAAAATCGTTTACATTTTCCTTTCAAAATTAACATGTCATCTGCAGCAAAATTTAATTTTAACATAAGGTGAGTTCTTAAGCTTTTTTCATACAAATTTTAAAACCGAACACAAACTGTATTTTATAAGCCAAATTGTGTGGACAGAACGAAATCCTATTAATATATTAAAATAGTTTGTCTATCTGTTGCTGCATCACGCTTGAACTGCTAAACCGATTTTTTTGGAACTTGGTGAAAGTGATTTTCGACCACCTGGCCGCTGGTACTCCTGTTGGAGCTAGAAATTTTGCATACGCTTAGAAATGTGTGTTGTATGAACCACTGGCTACTCATGCAGTCTTTATTTGCCAAGTGGTCAGTTCTAGTGCTATCAAAATCTTGTGTATTGTTTTTGTCTTTTCAGATGCCTCTTAAAATATACAAATTTATAAATATAAAGTACTATAAACGGCAAATATATGCGAGAAAAATAACTTTGAATTCTCTAACTGTGGTCAGTGTAGCAGCGAGCACAACAATTTTCATTAATTCACAGATTTTAAATGTTCCTTAAGAGATAAAAACCTTAAAATGTCCATGTATATGGAGATGCGCAAACAACAATTCGATGTCCAGCCTGAGGCAAAACCGGGCATAAAACCGCGTCTTATAATTTCTAAAGCCTTTTCAAAATATATCGCTCACCACTTACTGCGGTAACAAATATAATGTTGTCAAAACGTTCCATTCTCGGACTGTGGTCAGTGTAGCAGTGACATAAGTAATTTTCACTTTTTTTTTGTAATTTAAAAGTCCATTATGAGCCATGATCCTATTAATTTATGTATGTGTATATACTAGAGTTGTATAGTTCGTGAACGAACTAGTTCAATTGAACGGGTCACTATACAGAACTGAACGAACTAGTTCACACCACTCGTCCATTTCAGCTCAGTAGTTCACTATGTTTTTTTCCCTCAACCATATCATTTCGTCCTCTCTTCTCATTTCGTTCTCTCTTCTCAGCTGTTATTAGTTGTTTCCATTTTTATGCCACCATGAATGTATGATTCTACCTATACAAACGCCTTTGTATAAGTTTTTATACCCTCCACCATAGGATGGGGGGTATATTCATTTTGTCACTCCGTTTGTAACACCTCTAAATATTGATCTGAGACCCCATAAAGTATATATATTCTTAATCGTCGTAAAATTCTAAGACGATTTAGCTATGTCCGTCCGTCCGTCTGTGGTAATCACGCTACAGTCCGCAATAATAGAGCTAGGTTGATAAAATTTGGTACAAATACTTCTTATAGTTGCAGGTTGTTTGGGATTGCAAATGGGCAATATCGGTCAATATTTAGATATAGCTCCCATATATAGCATCTAACTTGTTGTGATTCCTACTGTTCTCATCTACTATATTTTTTGTGTTTTCGGTGTTATTTTCTTTAGGTTTGAGTTATTTTGTGAGGTCACATGCTATCCATGGTGGAGGGTATATAAGATTCGGCATGGCCGAACTTAACGCTTTTACTTGTTTTTAACTCATTCCATTCATATTCCAATTTGATTCCTTTAATAGCGGCTGATTTGAACTGGTTATCTACTGAACGAAATTAACTGTTTAAGTAAAGTGAGCTGGTAAGCTAAAGAGCTGATGAGCTAAAGATCTGGTGAGCTAAAGAGCCGATGAGCTAAAGAGTTGGTGTGCTAAAGTGAGCTTTTGAACTAAATGAACGAACTTGTCCACTTAATTGAACTGAACTAAAAAGAGCTATCACTTAAAAGAACTATAGTGCCCAAGAACTATAAATATACGTTGTAAAATAGCTGTATAAAATTCGTTTATTAAGCAAATTAATCCAATCTTTTTGTATATAACATTGAAACGAATTAATAATAATACAAAAATGCCAAACAGCGGGAATTGCCTTCATACTATTCAAAATTGCTTTGGAAAATTCGTAATTTTTGTTAAAGCGAAAAAGTTTGCAAGTTTATTTGGAAAAAAGTTGGAAAATATCCCTAAAATTTAATTTTTAAAACCAATATACATATGTGGGGTTCCCTGAGTGTACATATTTCTCTGTGGGTATAATAATGTCGGCTCGGTCGACTTTAGTCTTTCCTTACTGGGTTTAAAGTTGACATTGTTTTCTTCGTTAGGATGGTAGCTTTCAATGGAATAAATTATACTTTTGCTAGTTTTTTCCTTTTTTATGTTTTTTCGTACCAACAAAAAGGATTTTTTTTGAAAAATTGGATATTTTTCTTTTTTACTAAAGCATTGTTTCTACGCGAATTGAATATTTCCAAGATTTTTAGCAAAAATTTCTTTATTTGAATGCGTATCCCGGCTTTATCTGGCTTATAAAGGGTGGGCCATTTAAAATTTAAATCGGCTAAAAAAAGTACTGATAATTTTTTCAAATTTCTGTTTTTATTGGAAAGGTTGAACTTTGTCGTTTAATAATAGAACACAATGTCATTCATATGACTACCAGGACTGGCTCGGCTGTCATCCGATCAACCCAATTTTTCAGTACATTTTCGATTGTTCCGGGTCGAATCTCTTCAATGACAACTTCGATTTCACGTTTCAACGCTTTAATTGTCTCCGGATGCTTTGCGTAACATTTATCCTTGATGCCTTTCCACAGAAAATAATACAAAGGGCTCAAATCACAAGTCAAACACGGGGCAACATCGCCTTTTTGATATGTTTGAGTCGAAAGGAAATATATTTGTAACACAAATTTTTAAATATTATATTTTTCTGAGCAAATAAATTTTATTTGAAAATCAATAAAATATATACTAAATTTCTCAAATAAAATATGTGTCTAAATACAAATAAAATTATTGTTTAGGAATTTATCCAAATATATATTTTATTTAAAACAGATTTTCAAAACTTTTGCTGACTTTTTAGAATATCAGTTTAAATTTTTCCTTAGTTTCGAATTGTACCTTCCAGTTACAATACCATATGCAGCGTTAAATTCTGTTTAAATCAATCATTTCAAATTTCTGAGTTAGCATTCCAAGTCATCATTTCTTGTCAATCCTCCAAGTAATTTATTTTGATTCAAGATTATGTATACGATTTCATTTATTATTATTTATTATGTTTACGAACATTAATTATTTTTACAAAAATAACTTTGAATGAGTAACAAATTTAATACAATTAACGTATTTTCTGAATTCTTAAGTGTAAATAAATATTTCTTTCGGAAATAATAATCTCAAATAAAAACATATTGGGATGTAAGCAAAGATTTGATTCGAATAACATTTTCCCAAATATATACTTTTTGTGTGTACCTAGTATTATACGTTTAGAGTGTACCCCAAACATATGTATGTTTCAAGCCGAATATGTTTGAAACAATATACTACAAAAGCGATATTTTTTCAGCATGAAGTAATCGGTAGTTCGAATTTAAAATTTTTAATCGCTTCAAATACTAAATGTCTATGAAAATTGAAATTTAGGGAAACCAATTTTACCATAACATATTTTTTTTCATGTTTATGACACCAAATTACACCGAATATCACCAGCGCCTATAGGAACGCCAACAATGTATTCGGTTGAACCCTATAATTGTCTGCCAAACAATTTCAACTCATCGTGATATCACATTTGGTAAATGTTTATCATTTGCTTGTTTCACATAATTTTGGTGTTAGTTAACGTGCATCCCAGAAATACAAAAAATAAACAGAGACAAATCAACCGAGATTCACGAACAACACAGACTATAAATTGCCACAAAGTGGTTTATAGTTTTTCCTAACATCTCTATGTGTGTGTGTGTGTTTTTTTTATACCCTACACCACACTGTGGTACAGGGTATTATAAGTTTGTTTCACGGCAGATGTTTGTAACACCTGAAAATAACACAGCTAGACCCACCTTAAAGTATACCGATCGACTCAGAATCACTAGCTGAGTATTTAAGATCGGCTGTTAAGATCGGTATTGAATTTGGTTGAAATCGGTTCAGATTTAGATATAGCTCCCATATATATCTTTCGTCCGATTTGGACCTTTAGTCCTATAGAAGCTGTATTTTACATCCGATCGTTTTGAAATTTAGAATGGTAGAGTTTCTTGGTCCATGAACCAACATTGCCGAATTTGAAGAAAATCGGTTCAGATTTAGATATAGCTCCCATATATATCTTTCGTCCGATTTGGTCCTTTAGTCCTATAGATGCTGTATTTTACATCCGATCGTTTTGAAACTTAGAATGGTAGAGTTTCTTGATCCATGAACCAACATTGCCGAATTTGAAGAAAATCTGTTAAGATTTAGCTATAGCTCCCATATATATGTTTCGTCCGATTTGGCCCTTTAGTCCTATAGAAGCTGTATTTTACATCCGATCGTTTTGAAATTTAGAATGGTAGAGTTTCTTGATCCATGAACCAACATTGCCGAATTTGAAGAAAATCGGTTAAGATTTAGCTATAGCTCCCATATATATGTTTCGTCCGATTTGGCCATTTAGTCCTATAAAAACTGTATTTTACATACAATCGTTTTGAAATTTAGAACGGTAGAGTTAATTGATCCATGAACCAACATTGCTGAATTTGAAGAAAATCGGTTAAGATTTAGCTATAGCTCCCATATATATGTTTCGTCCGATTTGGCCCTTTAGTCCTATAAAAGCTATATTTTACATCCAATCGTTTTGAAATTTAGAATGGTAGAGTTTCTTGATTCATGAACCAACATTGCCGAATTTGAAGAAAATCGGTAAAGATTTAGCTATAGCTCCCATATATATGTTTCATCCGATTTGACTCTTTAGATCCAATCGTTTTTATACCCTACACCACACTGTGGTACAGGGTATTATTTAAGTATAAAATGTCCCAAAAGTAAATTTATGTAAACAATTTATACATGAATTACAAAATTTATATATCAGAGTTATTCAATATTACGAGAGTGGTGTAGGGTATTATATAGTCGGCACCGCCCGACTTTAGCCTTTCCTTACTGGTTTTGTTTTTCGAAGGATGCCACCAGTGATAATGAGATTGAATCAAAAGCAATCAAAAATTACTAATATTTTTTTGGTTGCATTCAGGCGTAAAAATTTAGATATTTGTTGTTACAAAAACTGAACGGATTTAAGCACAAAAATCCAGACACATAAAGCAATAAAGATAAACAAACTTTATGTAGAAATGGTGGAAAACCAGAGGAGCTAATTACCATAACTCATATGCCCAATTTAAAGTTTTTGGCAAAGTATGGCTCATTAGGACTTGAGCGCAAAGAAAATGATTTTACGAACAGATATTCTGAATTGATATTACACGAAGGCAAATATAACAAATGTACTTGGGCGATGCCATTCCAATGAATTTCTAAATATCCAAGAGGAGGTTTCGCTAATTTGTGCTTAACTAAAGTTGAATTATAATTTGTTAAAATGAGAATCATTCCATATGGATAGAATTTATCATGACGATTTCGCTGAAAGTGGATACTGAATGATATTTGATTTTCCCTGAAGTATGATGTGATATTTGCAAAACACTTCTTAAGAATTTGTTAGTTTGGGTGGGGGTATAAGAAGGTACTTGACAAATAACACTATGCAACTACATTTTTGTCGAATGGCTGCGCATAACATTCGGTTTTTATAAACTCACTATTGTGAACAAGGGTATATATCCGATGCTGCAGGCCAAAAGTGTAACACATCGATGGAGTGACCTGGGAGACTCCAAAAACATTTGTCGGAAATTCGTTTTGGGCCATTTGAGCAATAACCGTCAGCCTGTCCGTAGGTCTGTCTGGTTGGTGCGAACGATAACTGTCGACAGGATTAACAAATTGACTTCAAATTTGGTATGCTGCAATATTATTTTTTATCTCAGGCTAAGTTCAAAGATGGACAATGTTGGTCTACTACTTCAAGTACCTCCCCCACGAAGGGTCAACATTTAGTGAAATATTGATTATGTCATAACTTCTACTACTCAGAATCATTTTGCATGCATGCGCTCAAACCAATTGTCGAAGCACTTATTCCACTCCGATTGAGACACCTCCAAAAAATGGGGTTTGAACGCTTCAACAGCATCTTCTGGCGACGAAAGTCGATGACCACGCATTTTTTTCTTGATGTGCGGGAATAAAAAGAAGTATTGGGTGCCAAGTCAGGGCTGTACGGCGGATGACCCATCAATTCGACGTTTTGGCCGGTCAAAAAGGCGCAGGTTTGAGCGGATGTGTGAGAGCTCGCATTGTCATGGTGCACAATGATTCGTCTTCTCTTGTTACTTTTTCGAATTTCTCCGAAGACTTCAGGCAAACAAATTGTGGTGTAGTATGTCTGAGTATATTTATGCAAAAAAATTTCAAACTTTCCAATGGAAATGTCAGATGGGCAGACATATATATAGCAACCCTCGTAGTACCCATACTATCTTAAAAAAAAATGGACGTTACTGCCACGCCCCTTTTGATACCTGCCAAACAAAATTGCCAAAATAAAAAATATTCCTGCAGACAGTACCAGTTAACTTCGTACATCATCTGCATCTGCCGAAATAGAGAATATGATAAACAAATTAAATAATGCAGTTAAATCTGCTATTGAAGTTAGTGTACCAAAAAAAGAAAATCAGACACCGATCCAAGCCTTTACCACCACACATAAGATTTGTAATAACAAGAAGAAACCAATGCAGAAGAAACAGGATGTGTTACAGATATTTTGATGATAAGATTGAAATGAGAAACTTAAATTAAACAATAAACGAAGAAATTGTTCGATTTAACAATTTGTCTTGGAACAACCATCTATCTACTATGGAAAAAAACACCTCCCCTTTTGGAATATAACAAAGGTGTTAAGGAAGAAACGACAAATTCCAACTTTAATAAATAACGGCATCCATTACACTTCTTGCTTAACACTCTCGCGGAATCATTTCTACAAAATAACATGCTGTCTGAAATTCTAAGTGATCCTGAAACTACTAGCGAAGTTAAACGAAGATAAACAACTGACTTGTCGATCAAATTATCTTTCCTAAAACAAATCATTAAGCAGTTGAAAAACATGAAAGCACCAGGTATTGATGGTATCAACAACATCTGCCTCAAACAACTGCCAAATACTGGACAGACATTTCTGTTATCAATATTAAATGCTTGTCTTAAAAATTCATATTTCGCTAAAACATATACAGAAGCCAAGGTCATACCAATTGCAAATCTTAACAAACCCAACGAATCACCACAGTCATATAGACCAACCAGCTTGCTGTCATCCATAAGAACGATTTTGAAAAGGGTAATCAAACACAAAATAATGAACTGTGTTGAAGACAACACCTGAACAATATGGTTTCAGGTGCGGCCACAACACATCACATGCACACAGCATTTGCTCAAGGAAAATCTACAGAAAAGATTCTACTGGACGTTAAAGCAGCTTTTGACTCAGTATGGTGGGACGCGCTCATCTCAAAAATGATTAATCTCAATTTTCCGGTTGATATTACAAAAATTATAAACAGCTTTCTAAGAAATAGAGAATTCAAGGTTCACATTAGAAGTTGTTTCTTCGACAAAATATCTGTCCCTGCTGGTTGTCCACATGGATCATGTCTGTCGCTAATTCTATACAAAGTATAGAAGAACACACACAAAAAGAAATTTTATAAATCGGAAGAGAAACACGAGTTACACGCTCTTGAACATTTTCTTCAACTGATGTGCCCAACTTTGAGGCCCTCTAGCTCCGCCGCTGTCTGACATAGGGGCCCAAATATAAAACTTAACTTCTCTAACACCTCTTCATCTACCATGCCAAGTTTGTTTGCAATCGGTTGTTGTTGGTGTATAGCGGTATTAAATAAGAATATTAAGAACACGAGTAAAATATAAAGAACTCTATTCATAGAAGTTAACTAAAGGAGTGAATATAAAGATTAGAGACAGTTATAATGAGAACTGTCAAAAGAGGACAAATAGCGTTTGGATACTTATATACCCTGCCTTTCCTTTTCTGGATGACTGTTAAACTGGGCTAGCAGCATGACTAATGCGGGACGGGAATACACCAGCCAGATAGTTGAGAGCACCGATTAATGACTGGTATTTCTGAACATCGTAACCACTGCAATTCTCCGTCGAACATTTTTCGAGTACCAATCCATAGGCAGGGGTGTGGTCGCAGGTTTACAATTAGTCATTTGCCATTCTGAACATCGTAACCACTGCAATTCTCCGTAGAACATTTCTCCGTTGAACATTTCTCCGTAGAACATTTACAATTAGTCATTTGCCACTTTTCAAGTAAATCTCTTACATATTTTTCTTGAGCTACTGATCTAGCCTTGTATTTTTCTATTTCGCCATTAGGGTTTCTCTTTGTAACAAACACCCACTTACATCCCACAATATTCTTATCACTTGGCCCATGAATTTTTCTTCCGCAGGTTTTCAAATTCTGCTCCCATTGCATCTTTCCACATTTTGGCATCTTTGCTTTTTATCGCATCAGCTACTGTTTTGGGGTTTCTTCCATATAGGAACTATTCAGCAACGCATTCGAAACTCCCTCCACATCGTAATAATAATTTTCGTAACAATTTTGGTCTTGCGATTTTTCTTTTTAATCCAGACACAACTTCTTCCGAATCCTCAGCCTCTTCTATTGATGTATCGTCATCACTTTGATTTGTCATTACGCTTTCATTATTTTCTTTATCACCAATAACATCAATGTTGAACCAATTGTCATTTTCGCCTTCGTCATTCTCGTCACTTCTTTCTTTCATTAAACTAGAGAAACTATCTTCGAAGAAGGTGACGTCACGGGCAATTGTTATTGTTTTTAATTGTTTATTGTACAATCGGTACCCCTTTGTTTGATGAGAATAACCAACAAACGTACGTCGCTCTCCTTTGGGTAGTAGTTTCGATTTGCCTGACCGATTATCCAATGTTACTACGTCACAACCAAATATACGTAGGTGGGCCGCAGAAGATTATAGTCCAAATCAACATTTGTAAGGCATCTTCTTTCCTAGTACCTTCGTTGGGCAACGATGTCGGAGATAGGTGGAAGTGTTCAAAGCCTCTGACCATAGCGACTGCGGCAATCCGGCCCCCAACAACAAACACCTAGTTATCTCCACCAGCACCCTATTCGCTCTCTCGGCGATACCATGGGGTATAACACACCGTTGTTTGGTGGGTTATGACATCCGCTATAAGAAATCTTTGAAAATCATTATTAAGATACTCAGAGCCATTATCACTGCACTCTCTGTTTTTCAGCATTCGATTTGAAATTTTTAAATACATTGAGCGCTTCACTTTTTTTCTTCAAAAAGTATACGGTAGTAAGCCTGTCTGTGTGAACTATCTCCAAAGGTTTTTTTGGAAAAACAGCTACCGTAGCTAACGAATGGTTGTAATGTAATCTTACACATTGAACATATAACACACGAAAAATATTCTGGTTCGTTTGAATCCACGGACATACCACGTACCATTTCTCTATTTGACAGCTTTAACCAAAGACAAATAGAATATAAGAAGACATTCCCTCAGGCCAAAACGTCAAAATCTATCAGTTACGAACGAATAGGAATGAATTGTAACACTCGAAAAAACACTATTCCGCGAACATTGATTGAACTTTTTTTGCACTTATCGATTAATATTAATTTTTTAATTGTGACAATTGCAAAAAATTCGGGAAACACGGTCTGAAAATCCGCGAAAAACCTCACTCGTTGGAATCAAATTCCTATTCGTTCGTAACTAACAATTACTCGCTACAGGAAGGAATGTCTTCTTATATTCTATTTGTCTTTGGCTTTAACATATCTCGTATATTTAGGTGACCACAAAGACAAACAGAATATAAGAAGACATTCCTTCATGCCGAAACGTCAAAATCTATCAGTTACTAACAAATAGGAATGAATTGTAACACGCGAAAAACAGTATTCCGCGAACATTGATTGAACTTTTTTGCACTTATCGATTAATATTAATTTTTTAATTGTGACAATTACAAAAAATTCGAGAAAAACGGTCTGAAAATCGGCGAAAAACCTCACTCGTTGGAATCAAATTCCTATTCGTTCGTACCTGACAATTACTCGCTACAGGAAGGAATGTCTTCTTAAATTATATTGTTTTTGGGTGACCATACCTTTTATGCCAGAGAACACCATCATTGTTGTGCTTTGCCATCATCAACTTTTCGCTTTTATTAAACTCCGCAATAAATATTCCAGCATGTGCTGCAGCCTCGAAAATTACATCACCTCCCTTCACCCTTGCATTTACCATCTCTTTTGAAAAATGTACTCTGTTCCCATGCTCAATAATTTTAAATACCGATAAAAAATTGGCACTCAACTTCGGTACAAAGAGAACATTAGATAGTATGATGTCGGTAAAATCCGATTTAATATTTACATCACCTATCCCCCCTGCATAGACGCAGTCACCAGATGCTAGAGTAACTTTCTGCTTATGCTCTTGTAATGAAGAGAATAACATCCCAGCGGTAAAAATACCCATTATTTAATCGCTGATGTAAGCAATATTTAGTAGCAATCAGTGATGATTCTATCGCTTATATTTCTGCTTACATTTACACACGAGTGTCATAGGCTGCTTAATCGGTGCGCTCTCGCTTACAAAGTAAGGGGAGATGTCATGAAGTGCCATTTCAATTGCATTGACGTTATAAGTGGAATTCTAAGCAAGCCTGATGGCACTTCAATAAACGCATGAAAATTAGAATGTAATGCACGCCGATTACAGTCTGACTTGCACTTGTAAGGCAATGTTATGAGAAGGTACCACTAATCCTGATGATTTTGCAATTGAACGTCTAATAAACATGCATTTGAATGTATCATTTGTTTATTTTAATTTTACTTAAATATAAACAAATAATTTCATTTCACAACAAAACATTGGGCACATACAAAAGTTACTAAATATCACAACACAAATTTAGATTTTCAGGTTTGAAATAAAATTGTGAAAAAATTATTAAATAAAACTTTTTTGCAAAATATCTATTTTTGAGTTTTTTTTAAAACAATAATGCAAATCGTTTTAATCGTCAAGCCCTCTCCCCTGACTGCATCTGCAAAAGCAAACAGAAATTTAGCAGTATAAATACAAATATAAAAAGTTTGAACCAATCTTACAGAAAATCGCTTAAAAACAATTATCGTATTTACCAACTTTCAACAATGTCAAAAACCTCTTTATTGCGCGATCAGCATTGAACTAACATCAATGTGAAATTTCTTGTTATTTATGTATTTTTTTCCAAAGCCGATATAACGGAATTTTTATTTCTTTGCATTTTTTTTTTGCATATTCACAAGAACTAACTCTCCGCTTATATTGTAATCGGAGTTGTAATAAGTGGTCGATATTTATTAGATTACACACGTATAAAATTCTAAGTACTTAAATCGTTCGCTTAGAATGTCATACTGATGTCATTGATTATAATCTAGGTACTTCGTTTCATTTACCGCTGGGATCTTATTTCCATTCATGTGAGATGATGCTCCACTCATAAACACTCAACTACTAGATGTTCCTTCGCTCTCTTAAGCAAATTTCTCGAGTTACGAACGATTAAATTTTTGACATTAGTAGTTAAGAGAAGAAAGAGCACAAATTTGTTTTTATTTTTATACCCTACACCACACTGTGGTACAGGGTATTATAAGTTTGTTTCACGGCAGATGTTTGTAACACCTGAAAATAACACAGCTAGGGGGTGCAGAGTTTATTGATTCGAAAAATCCTTATTACAATGGGTAAATACGCTTATAGCTAACATTTTTTCATTATTACGAGATAACTTACATACATTAGGTATCTTACAAGTTATATAAATTTAGTTTCATAAAATTATGTATTTCTACATTTCACTTATACTAGTTACAATGCTTTGTCGATATATTTAATATTTTCCCACAAAATCGAATTACAAAAAGGGAATTACTCATCATTTTATTGTTTTTTACTTAATACTATGACTTAAAAATAACACTTAATAATAATATATACAAAAGGGTGGGAGTGCAAAGGCAGTCCCGATTATTGGCGCGTACTATATACGGTGTCGTCCAAATCGTAGCTACCTATCCGGCGATGATAGAATAGCAATTGGTCGCCACGGTATAGCCCGCCGTCTCTATTCAGAGTTAAAAGAAAAGCAGGAGGCTGGTAATTTAATTCGGTTAGCCTGTCTAGGGTGGTGTCTAGATTTAGGCATGCTCTCATCAATTCATTATCTAGAGAGGATGAGCTCTCAAGGTGCCGAATTGCTGCTTTGGTTAAAAACACATCAATACGATCAAGGTCAATCGCGCCGTAGAAAGACCGATTCGAAGGTTTCCGTACCGTACCGTCGTCCGCGATGGTCTTTCGAAGACCGAGGGATGTAACGAGAATTCGTCGTTCCCATCGCCTAAGCCTTTCCATTTGGCAGGGAGAGATTCCAAACCAGGATGGATATATAATAACACAGCTAGACCCACCTTAAAGTATACCGATCGACTCAGAATCACTAGCTGAGTCGATTTAACGATGTCCGTCCGTCCGTCTGTCCATGTAAAGTTGTTCGTCGACTACAGGTCGCAATTTAACTCCGATCGTTCTGAAATTTTGCAGTTTAGAGTATTTCGCGGCTATTAAGATCGCTATTGAATTTGGTTGAAATCGGTTCAGATTTAGATATAGCTCCCATATATATCTTTCGTCCGATTTAGCCCTTTAGTCCTATAGAAGCTGTATTTTACATCCAATCGTTTTGAAATTTAGAATGGTAGAGTTTCTTGATCCATGAACCAACATTGCCAAATTTGAAGAAAATCGGTTAAGATTTAGCTATAGCTCCCATATATATGTTTCGTCCGATTTGGCCCTTTAGTCCTATAGAAGCTGTATTTTACATCCGATCGTTTTGAAATTTAGAATGGTAGAATTTCTTGATCCATGAACCAACATTGCCGAATTTGAAGAAAATCGGTTAAGATTTAGCTATAGCTACCATATATATGTTTCGTCCGATTTTGCTCTTTAGTCCTGAAGAAGCTGTATTTTACATCCAATCATTTTGAAATATAGAATGGTAGAGTTTCTTGATCCATGAACCAACACTACCGAATTTAAAGAAAATCGGTTAAGATTTAGCTATAGCTCCCATATATATGTTTCGTCCGATTTGGCCCTTTAGTTCTATAGAAGCTGTATTTTACATCCAATCGTTTTGAAATTTAGAATGGTAGAGTTTATTGATCCATGAACCAACACTACCGAATTTGAAGAAAATCGGTTAAGATTTAGCTATAGCTCCCATATATATGTTTCGTCCGATTTTGCTCTTTAGTCCTGTAGAAGCTGTATTTTACATCCAATCATTTTGAAATTTAGAATCGTAGAGTTTATTGATCCATGAACCAACATTGCCAAATTTGAAGAAAATCGGTAAAGATTTAGCTATAGCTCCCATATATATGTTTCGTCCGATTTGGCCCTTTAGTCCTATAGAAGCTGTATTTTACATCCGATCGTTTTGAAATTTAGAATGGTAGAATTTCTTGATCCATGAACCAACATTGCCGAATTTGAAGAAAATCGGTTAAGATTTAGCTATAGCTCCCATATATATGTTTCGTCCGATTTTGCTCTTTAGTCCTGAAGAAGCTGTATTTTACATCCAATCATTTTGAAATATAGAATGGTAGAATTTCTTGATCCATGAACCAACATTGCCGAATTTGAAGAAAATCGGTTAAGATTTAGCTATAGCTCCCATATATATGTTTCGTCCGATTTGGCCCTTTAGTTCTATAGAAGCTGTATTTTACATCCAATCGTTTTGAAATTTAGAATGGTAGAGTTTATTGATCCATGAACCAACACTACCGAATTTGAAGAAAATCGGTTAAGATTTAGCTATAGCTCCCATATACATGTTTCGTCCGATTTTGCTCTTTAGTCCTGTAGAAGCTGTATTTTACATCCAATCATTTTGAAATTTAGAATCGTAGAGTTTATTGATCCATGAACCAACACTGCCGAATTTGAAGAAAATCGGTTAAGATTTAGCTATAGCTCCCATATATATGGTTCGTCCGATTTGGCCCTTTAGTCCTAGAAAAGCTGTGTTTTACATCCAATCGTTTTGAAATTTAGAATGGTAGAGTTTCTTGATCCATGAACCAACACTACCGAATTTGAAGAATATCGATTAAGATTTAGCTATAGCTCCCATATATATGTTTCGTCCGATTTGGCCCTTTAGTCCTATAAAAGCTGTATTTTACATGCAATCGTTGTGAAATTTAGAATGGTAGAGTTTCTTGATCCAGGAACCAACATTGCCGAATTTGAAGAAAATCGGTTAAGATTTAGCTATAGCTCCCATATATATGTTTCGTCCGATTTGGCCCTTTAGTTCTATAGAAGCTGTACTTTACATCCAATCGTTTTGAAATTTAGAATGGTAAAGTTTCTTGATCCATGAACCAACATTGCCGAATTTGAAGAAAATCGGTAAAGATTTAGCTATAGCTCCCATATATATGTTTCATCCGATTTGGCTCTTTAGATCCAATCGTTTTTATACCCTACACCACACTGTGGTACAGGGTATTATTTAAGTATAAAATGTCCCAAAAGTAAATTTATGTAAACAATTTATACATGAATTACAAAATTTATATATCAGAGTTATTCAATATTACGAGAGTGGTGTAGGGTATTATATAGTCGGCCCCGCCCGACTTTAGCCTTTCCTTACTGGTTTATTTTTAAACATGTTTTCAAATAATACGTGCAGATTTGAATGAGAATACCATAATTTTAACGTATATCATATGATGTTAGACCATTGAAGAATTTTTCACATGGGGGTTTGGGTTCAGAAATTTAAATCTGGCATGTTTCGAGAAATATACGCGACAATATGCAAAACCTCACTTTTAATGGCCATTTCTACATATCTACCACATCTACTACTTATTTTATAACTTATTGGTAATGCATTATTCAAGTTCTTAAAATCGTGAAAATATAAGCACATATTTATGTGGTATGCCTATGCTACAAATAAGTACTTATTATGCTACTTTATTGTATGATTTTGGGAAGTACTTCCCTCCAATGACATCCCCATGTTAAAATAATGAGAAATGTGGCTAAATAATAAGTACCTACCATTATCGAACTTTGTTATGATTATTTGGTAATGAGAAATTGTGCTGGGAGATAACTGAACTCGTTGATTTGTTGCGAAAACGATGTTCCTTCTTGGATTTTAAACCGCACTAAACGTTTGAACAACGTCACATTGCGGGCTGGATTTTTTGTTACAAAGATACTGCTAAGAGTATGCCAAGCACTTCTCGCTGTCGTACACATTTTTATATGAATCAGTTCCGATGGTTTTATGCTGGGTGTAATAGTTGCTAAAGCCTTTTTGTCCGTCACGTTCCATGACTCCTTCTCCTCTTTCGTGGCATTTGTAGGACAAACACTATCTACCACTGACCAGTAATCGATCGTGATGAGGAGACTTCTCACATGGATGACCTAACTTGAATAGTTGTCCTCATTCAATTTTTCTATTTGAAGTGAACCGGACATATTTACATTCTTTTAGACAAATTCAAAAACGAATTTAAATAAAAACACATTTTACAAATTCTCGACCGACTTACACACGCTGGGCCCATAACCTATGTTGGCGTATATCGGTATTAAATAAGAAGATTAAGTACTCGAGTAAAATACAAGGGTTTCCAACAAGAGGTGTTATTTTGAATCACCCGGTATTTCGGTAGCTGTCACTTTTGAAGCTTTTATTCTTTGATATTTGACAAGTATAGGGAAATCCATTTCGAGGTTCCCTACTTTTTTAACGAAAAAAACACAGAAAATTCAAATTGAAAGGGGAATGTTTATTATCATTTGAAAGAACATTCTTCGGTATTTATTTTTTGAAGATTATGTCTATCAAATGTTGGCCGCGGCTACATCTCAGATGGTCCATCCGTTGAGTCCAATTTTCGATGACTCGTTCGAGCATTTCGACTGGTAACTGGCGAATGACACGCGTGATGTTTTGCTCCACGGCCTGAATCGAAGCGGGTTTGTTCCAATAAACTTTAGACTTTACATATCCCCACAGGAAAAAGTCTAACGGTGTGATATCAATCGACCGTCCCAAAACGTGAAATTATCTGCTCACCGAAGTGTTCTCTCAATAAATCCATTGATTGATACGGTGTGTGGGAAGTGGCGCCGTCTTGTTGAAACCAAATGTCGCCGAGATCACGAGCTTCAATTTCAGGCATGAAATAGTCGGTTATCATGGCACGATAACGGTCCCCATTGAAGGTTACGTTCTCACCGGCATAATTTTTGAAGAAATATGGACCGAAGATTCCGGTACGTCGGATCGGGAATCGGTCAATGACAAAAAGATAGCACTTAACGAGAGCTAAAATATTGCTCATGGGTGTCAAGGTCGTGGGTCGACTGGAAACTGTTTTTTTCGATGTAAAAAAAAGTGGAATTTAAAGAAAATGGAGCGAAATTGGCGAACGATTATTTTGACAATAAAACTGAATAATTTGTAAACGTTGTTCAGGCGTAAGTCTTTCCATGATGAAATGCCAAACAATACTTAACAAAAATAACATGACACGACTCACACGTGATCTGTCAAAAAAGGCTATTGAAAAAAGTATCTCTACTTAGATCAACCTATAGAAACTACGCCATTACTTAAAATGGAACGATATATTAAAAATTCACTACAAAAATGGTGAAAATCTTGCAGACACACTTCGCAAAACTAAAGCATTTTTGGGTCGTCGTGAAGCACCTTGTCTGACCGCAATACAGAAATTGGTGGAAAAATTCGAGCTGTTGGGACAAGTTAGTCATGTGAAGAACAAAACCCGTGCACGTCTCTAAAGAACAACTGAGGATACTGCTGCTGTAGCCCAAAGTGTTGAAGAAAACCCAGGTTTGTGCATTCCTCGTCGTTTTTTGGAATTGGGCATTCCATAAACGTCATCACGCCGTATCTTGCATAAAGACTTGGGTCCCAAGGCTTACAAAGTTCAGTTAACACAAGAACTCAAGCCGGCCGATCATGAACAACGTCGTGTCTTTGCTGATTGGGTCCTTGAAATGCATGAAAATCTTGACTGATGAGGCCCATTTCCACCTCGGTGGCTACGTCAACAAGCAAAATTGACGCAACTGGGGCTCGGAAAACCCAAGAGTTATTGTTGAGAAGCCTCTCCATCCTCAACGTGTGACTGTTTGGTGCGGTTTATGGTCCGGCGGGGTCATTGGACCTTACCTTTTCGAAAATGAGGTTGGATCAACAGTTACGGTGAATGGATTGCGCTATCGAGAGATGATTAATGATTTTTTATGGTCGGAGTTGGATGGTATTGATCTGGACAACGTTTACTTTCTACAAGACGGCGCTACGTGCCACGCAAGCAACGAAACCATTGCTCTGTACGGGAAAAGTTTCCGGACTGTGTTATCTCTCGAAGAGGTGATCACAATTGGCCACCGAGATCTTGTGATTTAACACCTTGCTACTTCTTCCTTTGTGGCCACGTGAAAGATAAGGTCTATGCCAACAGCCCAGCGTCGATTCAAGACATCAAAGATAGCATTCATGAGGCTATCGAGGACATAGGGCAGTCACTTTGCGATTTGGTTATGGAAAATTTTATGAAAAGGATGTGGTCCTGTAAGCGTGGTCGTGGTGGCCATTTGGCTGATGTTGTTTTTCATTATTAACGGCATAACTTCCTCTTTATTATGAAAGAAACATTCGATCATTTATCACAAAAAATGGCATTTTTCTTTGAATACAAAAATAACACCTCTTGTTGGAAAACCCTTATAAAGAACTTTATTCAAAGAAGTTAACTAAAGGAGTGAATATAAAGATTAGGGACAGTAATAATGACAACTGCCAAAAGAGTATAACTAGCGTTTGGATTAGATAATACAGAGAGGATAGTGTTACCAGATCCGTACAGTTGTTTGATTAAGAAACGGTCGAATTATTTCCCCTTTTTGAATTCGTACAACTGTGCAGTGTTTTGCAAAAACAGAAAAAAAAATTGTCACACTAGTCTTGGTATTTCGTCCATAACTTTTACAAATATCGAGTCTCCGAAATTTTTTTTCTGTTCTTGATTTGTGAAAGTGCGACGAATATTCTGTTCTGAATTTGAAGAAAATCAAGGGGGAGCAAAATTTTTCTACAAAGGTTTTTTAAATTTTTTTTTTTCAAATTTCCAAAAAAAAATCGGTTCAGCAGTTCGAGAGCAATTAAAAATTTCGTAAAACTAGTGTTTTAATTTTTTCAATATCTAAAATGCCGATAACTTTTTTTTTTATTTTTATTTTTAAAAAATGATGGCCATATATTTTTTTACCTATTTGTAACTGCTTATAAACATTTTAACCAAAAATAAACTACAGACGTCGATATTAAATATTCTGACCCATATAGAAATTACTTTCATGTAAGAACCATCTCAAGTCAACCGCCTGCCGCTGTAGTTCTTTTTTCCCTTGACTATTCAAGTTATTTTTTCACTGTGAAGATGAGCTGAAGATCAAATGGTTTCCTTCTAAGTAAAGTAAGGTATTTGAAAAAGTGAAGTGAAAGAGAAAACGACCTTGAAACCCAACACCTACCACTGCATTACGTTTTACTGGTGGTAAATCTTCGGATGCATTGGGTGGTAATACGGTATCAGGATACTTCGCATTCATGTAGAAGCTAATATATCTATGGTCGGAAGAGCTATGGTCATAGCTATGAAGTAGAATCTAGCTCGGTTTAGTATTGGTTGGACTGAGACTTTTCAAATTAATGCATTGTATTACATATCGGTGACCAATTTTTTTCCACATTCACAAATTCACTGAGATCGTTTACTTTTGAGTGCACTATAACTTAAAACATATGTTTTGGAAGGTTGCCACTTATGACGAAAGTAATTTTTTTCAAACTACTACCGCCTGCCATATACTCGTATATGTCAGGTCGGGACCGCTCTTGTATATTTTCGCTATTTACGAAACAAAAATTAACGCCTTAGCTTTTAATCAAAAACTAGCTATTTTTTGGTGCAAATGTTTTCCACATTAATGATTTTCATTAGACTGGTACAAATTTTGCTCTATTAAAGAGGAACAGCGGCTTATTTGCCGCATAAAGCAAAAACATCCTGCAAACTTTTGTCGACGTTTTCCGAGCAAAACTTTATTGCTTGTACTTAGAGAGTTAAACGTGCTTAAAAGTTACGAATTTCCTATTATACACGTTCGTTTGTGCATTTGCCTGTGTTCGGATTAAAGAGTCAAAAAGTTCAAACACCCAAAGTTCAGTTAATACGCTTTCATGTTCACATATCATTAGATAAAATGCAATTG
This sequence comes from Eudasyphora cyanicolor, assembly GCA_963930755.1. NCBI lineage: Eukaryota > Metazoa > Arthropoda > Insecta > Diptera > Muscidae > Eudasyphora > Eudasyphora cyanicolor. Next base: position 133,668,246 of record OZ005736.1, on the reverse strand, counting down.
AATGTAACACAAAATTAAATTTTGTTTGTTGATGATCCGTAATTACAAACAAATTTTCTAGTTGTTTCGGCACTGAAACGAAATATTTTATATCAACAAAGCATAGATATGCATGGAATCGAATGTAAGAATTAGTTACATTACACCAAAATTAAATAAATAAACATTTCAATTTACTTCTTGGCAAGAAGTGATTCAATCACAGTGTAATCAACAGTGATTAGAAGTTCAGGCATTATGTCTAGAATAAGGCAGTACCCTAAAAATTTCTTGATCAGAGTGACAGTTCCACATGTCTAATAAGTAGTAGTTCGGGAAGCCCTGCTCTTGATATTTGAGAGTTGTAAACATCATTTCAAAATCTTTTACTTGGGATAATTTGCATTTTATCTATCAATCTAATTCACTGCACTCACACGTACATATGTGAGTGGCTGCTTGGAGCTGCGAACGGAAATACTTGAAATGAGTTCAATTTAGTGAGTATCCGTTAAAATTGAAGCAAAAACAAAAAAAAATGAAAGTAGAAATACTAATTTCGCTTTTTCACTTGTGCTTAGGGACCACGAGAGCTATTATAAAACCAAACCAATTACTTTACTTGTCAGATGCTGAAATAGCTGCTAATTTAAATGGATTTTTTTGGTAAATCTTAGCGAATTTCCAATTTTCGATGAAAAGGATTTCGCGAGATAAGTTGTGAAAAGGTAATTTGTGCGTAAATGTATTTCAGGAGCATACTGGTGTCACAACGATGTTCTCCAATTTTATGATGCATTCGAAACGAAATTAAGTTCATCGATGATGATAAAATAATGGTAGTTGCATATTCTGTATGCATAAATTTGTTGAAACCATCAGTGGACAAAGTAGGGTAATGAGAACGTCCCTTTATAGCAAAACGTCCCTTAGCGAAACGACGGACTAAATTTGGGAATTAAATTGACTATGTCACCTCAAATTTTTGGATGATTCAACTTAAATATCGACTATCAAGAAGACTGAAGAAATCTATGCAACAAATTTGTTGTCGAAGGGCTGCGCATAACATTACACGAAAAAATATTAAAAAAAATTGTATGGTAATTTTTTTTTTGCTGGCACGAAAAAAACCTTGAAAAAAATTCTCCAAATTTTCCATATTTCGAAAGCTAGCTTACTAACGAAGAAAACAATGCCTATTTCTGTGAATAAATGTAGAAATAATAGCATTTTTGGTCGTAATGAGAGAATTTCAACAAAATTCTGTTTTTATACCCCCCCTATTGTGAACAAGGGTATACGTATAATGGCATAACTACACTCAAAAATAGATTCCCTAAATTTTAGTAATATCCATACTCAAATTCAAATTGAGTTAATCTTTTCTTAAAACTGAAAAATTGTTCTTAGTACTACTTAATTTTATTGTTGTGGGGGAAATGCAGAATAGTTCATTAACTAAAAATGAGGACATATTTTTACTAAAATAATATTTCATGAAAATAGTTCGAATATTCATAAATTTATAAAATTAAGATGCGGTGGACAACCAACCATTAGGTAATTATAAACTAAAAATGGAAATCATGAGTTTTAGGAAATTTTTTACTAAAAATAATCATAAATCCTCATTTCGAGTCCATGAATTTGAACTCAAAATTAGGAAAATATACTAAAATCAACGAAAAATTAACTATTTCAGACTATGTTGTAGTCCCAAAAACGCAAAATTTTTGTATGTCCTTTTTCATTCCACAAATTTTATTTTTGCGCAAATCGTTACTCGCAGAAACTTAAATTTATGGCGAATAATTAAAAATGTTAAGCCCGTGAGGAGAGTCGAACCGACAACCTTATATCGAGCTACGAAACTCTTTTGGAATTGATATCGTCGCCTATAAATATAGTATATGGCAACTCTATTTATCATTCAATGATGGCAATCCTTTTATCAAATTCAAGTTTACATAAAAATACATTGTTTCGAAAAATTGTGGATATATAAATGTATTTAAAAACAAATTTTTCATAAAAATGTATGTGTCTACGTAGCTCAGTTGGTAAACATGTGGCTCACAAAAAGGGAAGATTCTGCCATCGAATCTAATTCGGAGCGGGGGTAAAATTGTATACATATAATATTGAACATTTCGTGTGTAATAATCAATTTCAATTCCTAAAACAAAGATGAAGAGTGATTAATCCAAAGAGCAAGTGGTAAGTGATTGCAACATATAAATGGAGGAGAGTGATGGAGGAGGTGATTAAAAATAGCCAAAAAATGTCAAGGACTAAAAAAGTCAAAGACAAATTTTAATTTTTCTTTTTGCATAAAATTAAATAAATTTTCCTAAAATTGAGTAGAAATTTACTTGCAATAAGGACAAGAATATGCTGAATTTGCATAATTTCAAGTCAGAATTTGATATTATTGAATTCATTTTCCCTATTTTAATGTCAGTAGTTACTTAAAGGAAGTATAAGTTAACTAGAATAAAGTACAAAATATTTCATAATTGTGAGGGAATGCATGAACTTGATGTAAGGAAAATTAGCTTTATCGCCATTCCTACAGTTTAGTTGATTTTAACTTGCTCCAGGGTTCACTTTTTTTGACTGTTGAGAACCATTTCTCACGAAAGCTAAAAAAAATCAAAATGAAGAAGCCTTCCACTTTTTATAATAAAATTTTCTATTCGTTCAGCGGTTTCGAAGAAATCGTACAAAATATTGCAAAACAAATTTTTTTAATTTTAAATTTTTTTAAATAAAACCTCATAAAAACATCAAAAAAAACCCACATTAGCCGTATTTCTATGATTTCATCGTACCGTTCCTTCGTCGCGAACGGAACAGTATCGCAACCCTTACAAGAGAACAGAATACACTAAACATTTTTTTAGTGTTACTGTTCGCGAACGGTACCACTACGATAACGTACCGTTCGAACGACGAACGGTATCACTACGATAGCGTACGGTTCATAGAAAAGTATCACTGCGTCGTAGTAATACTGTTCTTTTGAACAGAAAAAAAATTGTATGGTAATTTTTTTTTTGCTGGCACGAAAAAAACCTTGAAAAAAATTCTCCAAATTTTCCATATTTCGAAAGCTAGCTTACTAACGAAGAAAACAATGCCTATTTCTGTGAATAAATGCAGAAATAATAGCATTTTTGGTCGTAATGAGAGAATTTCAACAAAATTCTGTTTTTATACCCCCCTATTGTGAACAAGGGTATACGTATAATGGCATAACTACACTCAAAAATAGATTCCCTAAATTTTAGTAATATCCATACTCAAATTCAAATTGAGTTAATCTTTTCTTAAAACTGAAAAATTGTTCTTAGTACTACTTAATTTTATTGTTGTGGGGGAAATGCAGAATAGTTCATTAACTAAAAATGAGGACATATTTTTACTAAAATAATATTTCATGAAAATAGTTCGAATATTCATAAATTTATAAAATTAAGATGCGGTGGACAACCAACCATTAGGTAATTATAAACTAAAAATGGAAATCATGAGTTTTAGGAAATTTTTTACTAAAAATAATCATAAATCCTCATTTCGAGTCCATGAATTTGAACTCAAAATTAGGAAAATATACTAAAATCAACGAAAAATTAACTATTTCAGACTATGTTGTAGTCCCAAAAACGCAAAATTTTTGTATGTCCTTTTTCATTCCACAATTTTTATTTTTGCGCAAATCGTTACTCGCAGAAACTTAAATTTATGGCGAATAATTAAAAATGTTAAGCCCGTGAGGAGAGTCGAACCGACAACCTTATATCGAGCTACGAAACTCTTTTGGAATTGATATCGTCGCCTATAAATATAGTATATGGCAACTCTATTTATCATTCAATGATGGCAATCCTTTTATCAAATTCAAGTTTACATAAAAATACATTGTTTCGAAAAATTGTGGATATATAAATGTATTTAAAAACAAATTTTTCATAAAAATGTATGTGTCTACGTAGCTCAGTTGGTAAACATGTGGCTCACAAAACGGAAGATTCTGCCATCGAATCTAATTCGGAGCGGGGGTAAAATTGTATACATATAATATTGAACATTTCGTGTGTAATAATCAATTTCAATTCCTAAAACAAAGATGAAGAGTGATTAATCCAAAGAGCAAGTGGTAAGTGATTGCAACATATAAATGGAGGAGAGTGATGGAGGAGGTGATTAAAAATAGCCAAAAAATGTCAAGGACTAAAAAAGTCAAAGACAAATTTTAATTTTTCTTTTTGCATAAAATTAAATAAATTTTCCTAAAATTGAGTAGAAATTTACTTGCAATAAGGACAAGAATATGCTGAATTTGCATAATTTCAAGTCAGAATTTGATATTATTGAATTCATTTTCCCTATTTTAATGTCAGTAGTTACTTAAAGGAAGTATAAGTTAACTAGAATAAAGTACAAAATATTTCATAATTGTGAGGGAATGCATGAACTTGATGTAAGGAAAATTAGCTTTATCGCCATTCCTACAGTTTAGTTGATTTTAACTTGCTCCAGGGTTCACTTTTTTTGACTGTTGAGAACCATTTCTCACGAAAGCTAAAAAAAATCAAAATGAAGAAGCCTTCCACTTTTTATAATAAAATTTTCTATTCGTTCAGCGGTTTCGAAGAAATCGTACAAAATATTGCAAAACAAATTTTTTTAATTTTAAAATTTTTTAAATAAAACCTCATAAAAACATCAAAAAAAACCCACATTAGCCGTATTTCTATGATTTCATCGTACCGTTCCTTCGTCGCGAACGGGACAGTATCGCAACCCTTACAAGAGAACAGAATACACTAAACATTTTTTTAGTGTTACTGTTCGCGAACGGTACCACTACGATAACGTACCGTTCTTAGAACACGACGAACGGTACCACTACGATAGCGTACGGTTCATAGAAAAGTATCACTGCGTCGTAGTAATACTGTTCTTTTGAACAGAACCCTAACAGTATCACTACGTTTAGCATTCCGTTCTTTTTTATATTCGACACCACAGGTCGCAAATATGAAGCAATCTTAATGAAAATTGGTACAGAGTTATTTCTTAACCCAGGGAAAAGGGAGCTTTGTATTGGGGCTGTATCAAAAAATGGACCGATATGCATCATTTTCACTAGGCTTGATTGAATGGAGTGGAATAAACATACATATATTCAAATTTCGGCATGATCGGTTAAAAAATTCGCTGTCTAGAGCGTGAATATGTCGTATCGACAGGGACCTTCGTATGGGGGCTATATTAAAGTATGGACCGTTATGTTTAATTTTCACTAGGCGCGATTGAATGTAATACACAGTACAAATATTCAATTTTCGGCATGATCGGTTAAAAAATGCGCTCTCTAGAGCGTGAATATGTCTTATCGAAAGGGACCTTTGTATGGGGGCTATATTAAATTATGGACCGATATGCGATATTTTAAATAGGGATCGTCCCTGGGTTAAGAAATAATTCTGTACCAATTTTCAATAAGATTGCTTCATATTTGCGACCTGTGGTGTCGAATATAAAAAAGAACGGAACGCTAAAGGTGGTGATACTGTTAAGGCCGGGTTAGGCATACGTAACCGTAATTTATCTTTACCGTTGCCGTAACGTTGCCCGTTTGAGCGATTAGCCAACGTTGAGAAAACGAGTCATATGTTCTGACAACAACAACACATAAGTAAACAAAAAAGCGGCGATTTCTTTTTGTTTAGATTTATTAAAAATGAAGTTAAAATGAATGTTTATAAAATTGTGTTTTTTAAGTCGGTGCAGAATTTACAATAAAAGTAATCAAGAAAATATCTTCGGATAAGAAGATGGGTTGGACGTCCTATAAACAATGACTGGGCGAAAGCCGGACACTAGAATGCTTATAGCAGTTTTTAATTTGTTATTAACATTAATAAAATATGAGTTAACTACGCCAATGTAACGGATTAGACCGGCAGAGATACTAGCAATAACACCACTGTATGTCAAATATTGCTTTATCTTATGATTCCAAGTTGGGAAATATAACCATTCTATTCTTTAAAATTGTAGATATTTGGTCACGGTTGTTCCATACAATGGTCACGGTTGTTCCATACAATCGAATGCATGGAGTCACAAGCTGGGGAAAACAACAATTCGAAATATTATTTTAGAATACAGTGAAGTTTTGTGGCGCTTGCTTTCGCCGATTTATTTAAGTGAACAAACTACACAGCAGTACAAGCACATTGCCAATGATTTTCAACGAATGTGGGATATGCCGAATTGTGTGGGAATCTGCGATGCTAACTATATATTCATATCAGTTAATGTTGGAAGTTATGGCAGCCAACACGATGGGGGTATGCCCATTAAACTACAATTTATTTATAATCTATTTTAATACAAACAATCTCCATTTCTTAATTTAAATTTAATACAGCTGTATTCCAGTACTCTCCGTTTGGCCAATCTGTTATTTTAGGTACAGTACCTGTACCTCCTAGTAAACCATTATCGTCAGCATCCTCTGAAGCTTTTCCTCATTTTTTATTGGCGATGCGGTGTTTCCCCTGAGGAATATCCTTGGTCTAAGTCAACAACTTTAGAAGAGCTCAGAGACGAAAATTGCCAACGTTCCTGTCGAAATGTGTCCAAGAACAATTTTCCCTTAAATATCCAAACAATCACCAACGACAGGCAATTTAAAATGGCGCCATTTAATGATTTTAGAGCATGAATAAATTTTCTATTTGTTTGTTTATTAAATTAAATTTTATTGTATTTTAGTTTTGAAATTAACTTATGTATTCCTCAATTTAAAATTTGTTAAACATTATTACTTATTACTATTATTTTTTTTATTTCACATAATAAGTTATTTATAAATCAAAATGTATAACAAAACATAACCCCTATGCTTTATATAAGAATATTTTCTTTTGCATAGGAAGATAAATAAATTCAAATTCTTCAGAGTGGTGGAAAATTGGGTCCAAAGAATAGATCGCTGTTGACGGGCTCGTGGTGGTCATATGACCGAAATTGAATTTCATTCTTAAAATGTAACATTTGCACTACACCTGAAATAAATTTGAACTCTGTATCTTAAATATTATGTGTTTTATTAATACTTTTACTTATGTCTATTTCCATTGAAGAGGGACTCAGCCAAATCCAATCCATTCTCTATCTATAAATAAGTCCACGTTTGTAGAGACGCTTATATTGCTGTCAAATTAACCCACAATGAAGAAGATTGGCGCAATGATTGTCTCATACTGTCGCCAAAAGAAGCAGATTATAAATTTAATTTTTAATGGAGTCAGCCGCGATCTTCATAAAACTCACCTGTGACGCCCAGCTCCTTGCCAATTTGCTTCCAAGCTTCTCGCTTTTTTTTCAGATATCCTATATGCTGGATTATATTTATTGTATAAACACTGAAAAAAAAATTGTCATAAAATTAAAGAAATGCTCCAAAGACGTCCTTAGTCTTCAAAATAAGTACATTTTGTACTTAAAATTAAGAAAGTTTACTTAAAATTAGGTAAATTACTTAATATTATTGAAATTATCTATATTTGAAGTATAAAAAATACTTATTTTTAAGACTAAGGACGTCTTTGGAGCATTTCTTTAATTTTATGAAAATTTTTTTTTCAGTGTACTCGTGCGACTGCACCAATGAAATCAAATATTCGTCTTTCATGTCTATTTGCACTTTGAAACAACAAATAATTAATAAATTATTTTCTTTACTTTTCTCGGTGGACATACAATTGTAATTGTAAACAACATGTATTATCAGCTGTTGTCAAATTGTACGTAAACGGAACGTCCAATTCTGATTTCAACAGATTCAGCCGTCCGTTTACGTTTCGTTTCCGTTGGCTAATCGTTTACACCGACTTCCATATGACAGATTGAATCAGCTGATTCGTTACGCTACGGGGGCGTTACGGTTAAGTTTGCCTAACTGGGCCTTTAGTGTTCTATGAACTGTACGTTATCGTAGTGATACCGTTCGTCGTGTTCAAAGAACGGTACGTTATCATAGTGGTACCGTTCGCGAACAGTAACACTAAAAGATAAATAACGTTAGTGTTCTCTGAAGGAACCGTTCGTATAACGTACTGTTTTTCTCAAATATTTGCAGACACTTCTAATGTTAGAAAATCAATATTTTTTGGCACAGGACCAAATGCCATCCAACCGAAATATTATGAAACGTGTTTCACAGCAGCACATTACCAATTTCGTAACACGCACACACCATCGTCGCGAAATCCCCCAAAAAAACCGCATTTCATGCATTTTTCATTCTTTTGGAGTGAGTTGACGGAAAAGTGTGTGTGTAAAATTGTTAGGTGATTTTTGTCACCTTTGAAGGTGGCAGACAGAGCGACAGACAGCCAAAGCAGCTCATGCACGAACTGTGAAAACTGGCAGCGGCGGGTAATCGAATGTGACATATACGATTTTCCTATAGATTGCCAAAAAAACTGGGTCACTCTGTTAATAAACCGTTGTGTGCAATTTATTTTAATAAATGTCAAATTGTCAATAAAGCTATCATATTATAAGTACTCGTACCACGGCAAATTGTCAAAACCATTTATGCTGAGGGAGGGAATATACGAGTATAATTTGTATATTAATGATGAAGAATGGCAGAATGGGAAATGGAGAGCCTTGTGTTTCATTATACCTATAGAAAAGTAAGAACTATTACATACATACATCTGATGAATTGCGTGAAAAAACACTTATTTTTTTCTACTGTGCTAATCGATATAAAAAACAGTTATTTCGGGTATTTAAAATCATATAAAATTTTATTTTTTTTCCCGAAAAAATATTCATACTTCGCAAGAGAATTATTTATAGAATAAATTAAAATAAATCATACATGAGTTCATATTTGTCATATTATGCTTTCGAATGGTTTTCGATTGGTGTCAATAGCTACGTCATTAATTTGTATACCCTCCACTATGTCACTCCGTTTGTAACACCTCTAAATATTGATCTGAGACCCCATAACGTATATACGAGTATATTCTTAATCGTCGTAAAATTCGTAGACGATTTAGACATGTCCGTCCGTCTGTTGTAGTCACGCTTCAGCCCGTAATAATAGAGCTAGGTTTATCAAATTTGGTAGAAATATTTCTTATAGTTGCAGGTTGTTTGGAATTGCAAATGGGCCATATCGGTCAATGTTTTGATATAGCTCCCCTACAGAGGTCGATCCAAAATACTCCAAATTTTGAGCCATAGATACCACATTTTTAAAGCGATTTAGCAGAAACATTGCAGTTTGTGTTCTATTTTGACAAAAATTCATCACAGCAAAAATTTTACAAATAGGATCATATTTTGTTATAGTCACCCTATAGAGTTCGCCGCAAAATATACGTTTTTATGCCATAAATACCACATTTTCTAAGCATTTTAACTGAATCTTTGCAGTTTGTATTCAGTTAAGACAAGAATTCATCGCAGTAAACATTTTTTAAATCAGTTCATATTTTGTTATAGCCACCTATAGATGTCGCTCCCAAAAAGGCTTATTTAAGCCATAAACACCACATTTTCTAAGAAATTTAGCTGAGACTTTGCAGTCTGTATTCTATTTTGGCCAGAATTCATCTCAATAAAATGTTATTTTGTTGTAGTCCCCGTGTAACTGTAACTCTCTATTTTAAGCCACATTTTTCACGGGGAAGAGTTTGGCTAAAGAATTTGCCCTCTAAAATTTGGCTAAAAATTGCAGCATTTATGTTTGTAATAATTTACTCAAACAAAAACATGATTTGCTCCATATCCAAAGATTCTTCCCATTATAAATCCAAGGTGGAGGGTATATAAGATTCGGTATGGCCGAACATCTTTACTTGTTTTTGTTAATATGTTTTGTATATGTATTTGGTGAGTGGGTTGCCGTGGTGGGTAAAAAGCGTTCCTTTTCCTCAATAAGTATCTTAATATACGGTTGTTGCGTGTGTGACATTTTGACAATTTTATTGCTATTTTGTCACATAGAACAATCCACTTTGATAGTACGATAGTCCTATCGTTTTACAATGTGCAATAAGATGATCTGTAGCGAAAATAGATCTATTGTAATATAGTCTGAATTTAACGCCCTTTTAAATTTAGTATTCTTCCATCTTGTAGATGTGTCACACTCACTAAAGTCAAGTTTATCAAGATAAATCACAATCATATTTTACACCCATAACACTTGTAACAAAAAAAAAACGTTTTTGTGTGCGAGACCTAAAAACTTTTTTTTTGTGTAGATTGAGGCATACAATTTTATGAAACCAAAACAAAAAATTTCTAATGGCAAAGTTTAAAAAAAAAAAATTTTATAATTAAATAAAATTATGAGGGCAACAAATATTGGGAATATCACTTTCACGTAGAAATGATGGTTTAGTAACTGTCGTTAAAGCAATTAGGATTTTTTTTTTCAAAAAATATGTTTTTTTACTCCAAAAAAGCATAAAAAATGCATTCAGTTTTATTATCAAAATAATCGTTCGCCAATTGCGCTTAGTCCATCTGTTTTTAAATAAAAAAACACTTTCCAGTCGACCCACGACCTTGACAACCATGAGCAATATTTTAGCTCTCGTTAAGATCTATCTTTTTGCCATCGACAGATTCCCGATCCGACGTACCGAAATCATCGGTCCATATTTCTTCAAAAATGATGCCGGTGAGAACGTAACCGTCAATGGCGACCGTTATCGTGCCATGATAACCGACTATTTGATGCGTGAAATTAAAGCTCGCGATCTCGGAACTCGGCGACATTTGGTTTCAACAAGTCGGCGCCACTTCCCACACATCGCATCAATCAATGGATTTATTGAGAGAACACTTCGGTGAGCAGATAATTTCACGTTTTGTGCCGGCCGATTGGCCACCAAGATCGTGTGATATCACACCGTTAGACTTTTTCCTGTGGGAATATGTATAGTCTAAAGTTTATGCGAATAAACCCGATTCGATTCAGACCTTGGAGCAAAACATCACGCGTGTCATTCGCCAGTTACCAGTCGAAATGCTCGAACGTGTTATCGAAAATTGGACTCAACGGATGGACCATCTGAGACGTAGCCGCGGCCAACATTTGATAGACATAATCTTCAAAAAAAAAATGCCAAATAATGTTCTTTCAAATGATAATAAACATTCCCCACTCAATTTGAATTGTCTGTGTTTTTTTCTTTAAAAAAGTAGGGAACCTTGAAATGGATCACCCTATAGATGACATTTCATTTGACTGTCGAAATCTTTGAATTTTGTTTTTGTAATGGAATTTCATACAGAAAATCTTGCAAAATTCTGTAATATATTACAGATTTTTCTAGGTATGCAAGGTTAAGTACAAAAAATAGTTTGAAAACCAGTAAGGAAAGGCTAAAGTCGGGCGGTGCCGACTATATAATACCACAGTGTGGTACAGGGTATTATTTAGCTTCTATAGAACTGATATAATATAGCTTCTATAGAACTGAAGGGCCAAATCGGACGAAACATATATATGGGAGCTATAGCTAAATCTTAACCAATTTTCTTCAAATTCGGTAGTGTTGGTTCATGGATCAAAAAACTCTACCATTCTAAATTTCAAAACGATTGGATGTAAAATACAGCTTTTATAGGACTAAAGGGCTAAATCGGACGAAACATATATATGGGAGCTATAGCCAAATCTTAACCGATTTTCTTCAAATTCGGAAATGTTGGTTCATGGATCAAGAAACTCTACCATTCTAAATTTCAAAACGATTGGATGTAAAATACAGCTTCTATAGGACTAAAGGGCCAAATCGGACGAAACATATATATGGGAGCTATAGCTAAATCTTAACCGATTTTCTTCAAATTCGGCAATGTTGGTTCATGTATCAAGAAACTCTACCATTCTAAATTTCAAAACGATTGGATGTAAAATACAGCTTCTATAGGACTAAAGGGCCAAATCGGACGATAGATATATATGGGAGCTATATCTAAATCCGAACCGATTTCAACCAAATTCAATAGCGATCTTAATAGCCGCGAAATACTCTAAACTGCAAAATTTCAGAACGATCGGAGTGAAATTACGACCTGTAGTCGACGAACAACTTTACATGGACAGACGGACGAACAGACATCGTTAAATCGGCTCAGCTAGTGATTCTGAGTCGATCGGTATACTTTAAGGTGGGTCTAGCTGTCTTATTTTCAGGTGTTACAAACATCTGCCGTGAAGCAAACTTATAATACCCTGTACCACAGTGTGGTGTAGGGTATAATAATACTCTGTACCACAGTGTGGTGTAGGGTATAAAAGCGATTGGATCTAAAGAGCCAAATCGGATGAAACATATATATGGGAGCTATAGCTAAATCTTTACCGATTTTCTTCAAATTCGGCAATGTTGGTTCATGAATCAAGAAACTCTACCATTCTAAATTTCAAAATGATTGGATGTAAAATGCAGCTTCTATAGAACTAAAGGGCCAAATCGGACGAAACATATATATGGGAGCTATAGATAAATCTTAACCGATTTTCTTCAAATTCGGTAGTGTTGGTTCATGGATCAAGAAACTCTACCATTCTAAATTTCAAAATGATTGGATGTAAAATACAGCTTCTACAGGACTAAAGAGCAAAATCGGACAAAACATATATATGGGAGCTATAGCTAAATCTTAACCGATTTTCTTCAAATTCGGCAATGTTGGTTCATGTATCAAGAAACTCTACCAATCTAAATTTCAAAACAATTGGATGTAAAATACAGCTTCTTCAGGACTAAAGAGCAAAATCGGACGAAACATATATATGGGAGCTATAGCTAAATCAAATTCGGCAATGTTGGTTCATGGATCAAGAAACTCTACCATTCTAAATTTCAAAACGATCGGATGTAAACTACAGCTTCTATAGGACTAAAGGGCCAAATCGGACGAAACATATATATGGGAGCTACAGCTAAATCTTAACCGATTTTCAGAACGATCGGAGTGAAATTGCGACCTGTAGTCGACGAACAACTTTATATGGACAGACGGACGGACGGACGGACAGACATCGTTAAATCGACTCAGCTGGTGATTCTGAGTCGATCGGTATACTTTAAGGTGGGTCTAGCTGTGTTATTTTCAGGTGTTACAAACATCTGCCGTGAAACAAGCTTATAATACCCTGTACCACAGTGTGGTGTAGGGTACAATAATACCCTGTACCACAGTGTGGTGTAGGGTATAATAATACCCTGTACCACAGTGTGGTGTAGGGTATAATAATACCCTGTACCACAGTGTGGTGTAGGGTATAAAAACGATTGGATCTAAAGAGCCAAATCGGATGAAACATATATATGGGAGCTATAGCTAAATTTTTACCGATTTTCTTCAAATTCGGTAATGTTGGTTCATGAATCAAGAAACTCTACCATTCTAAATTTCAAAATGATTGGATGTAAAATGCAGCTTCTATAGAACTAAAGGGCCAAATCGGACGAAACTTTTTTATGGGAGCTATAGCTAAATCTTAAGCGATTTTCTTCAAATTCGGTAGTGTTGGTTCATGGATCAAGAAACTCTACCATTCTAAATTTCAAAATGATTGGATGTAAAATACAGCTTATACAGGACTAAAGAGCAAAATCGGACGAAACATATATATGGGAGCTATAGCTAAATCTTAACCGATTTTCTTCAAATTCGGCTATGTTGGTTCATGTATCAAGAAACTCTACCAATCTAAATGTCAAAACAATTGGATGTAAAATACAGCTTCTTCAGGACTAAAGAGCAAAATCGGACGAAACATATATATGGGAGCTATAGCTAAATCTTAACCGATTTTCTTAAAATTCGGCAATGTAGGTTCGTGGATCAAGAAACTCTACCATTCTAAATTTCAAAACGATTGGATGTAAAATACAGCTTTCATAGGACTAAATGGCCAAATCGGACGAAACATATATATGGGAGCTATAGCTAAATCTTAACCGATTTTCTTCAAATTCGGTAGTGTTGGTTCATGGATCGAGAAACTCTACCATTCTAAATTTCAAAATGATTGGATGTAAAATACAGCTTTTATAGGACTAAATGTCCAAATCGGACGAAACATATATATGGAAGCTATACCTAAATCTTAACCGATTTTCTTCAAATTCGGTAGTGTTGGTTCATGGATCAAGAAACTCTACCATTCTAAATTTCAAAATGATTGGATGTAAAATACAGCTTCTACTGGACTAAAGATCTCTTTATCGACAGTTACTAAACTTTCGTTTCTATGTTGAAGTGTTGCTTTCAACATTCCCAGCACTCATAATTTTCTTTAATTTTTTGGAATGGTATTCCGGCTTTATTAACCTTATACTTCAAAAAATATAGTCCAAATACTAAAGGTATATTCTATGAAATTTGGAATTTTAGAAAAAAAATTTAAAAAAACTTGCCCATAAAAAAAATTGTTTTGTTTTCATAAAAGAGTATGCCTCAATCTATGCAAAAAAGTGTTGTTATCTTTGCCGCCAAATAAAAGCCAAAATCATAAAAGTTAGTATAGTTTAATTTTTTTATGTAAGAAAAGTATTTCGTATAATGATTGCCAACTAGTGGTAAAGTGCATTATAATGTTGACCCGCCCATATTTAGTTTTTGCTTACTTCTTTCAAATTTAAAAGGTTTTGATCTTTATTCATTAAAAATTTCTTACAGATTTACTTAAAACTACTCTTTAATGTTGCTATTGACCGAACTGCATATACCCGCAATTCGTTATTGCTATTATGTCTCTTGTGACTTCAAAATTTCCAATTAACAATCAATTACAAAATCCCATTACATCTTTTGTCACATTAAAAGCTCATAAGCTCACAAAGCATAAATTATAATTCCTCTGCGTTATATTTATCTTAATTAGTTTTGAAATTTACATTATAATACAAACAGAAATCCTATAAAGCTTAAATACTAAGCATTAAGCATGAAGACAATAATTCATAAAAAAATCCTACCTGTACTATCTCTTCCTAAAATTACGTGATAATTTTTTTATTTAAACTGTGATTATTCACTTTGACTTAATTGTCAGGCGAAGAAGAGAGGAATATAAAAAGTGCGAAATGAAGATTAAATATAAGTTATTTTAATTTGCGAATAAAGCAGCGCAATAAAGGAAGGGATACAAAAACGTTGAAGTCATAATTAATAGTATATTAATTGCGCAGAAGTATGACAAAAAATCACAGAAGTATGACAAAATGTTATCGGTAAAGAGGGAGGACAATGGTTAATTAAGGTTTAGAGGCACTTTTAATTCTCATTACAATACTTATACACTAGATTTAACCCAGCGCACAGTGGGAGGAATTCGAAAATAGGTATAAATTCTGCCGTGTTTTAACCAGACTTTGGCATGGATGTAGAAGATGTATAACGTTATTAAAAATGTATGTCTTAAATTTGGGCCTCAAACTGGGATACCTCGGTTATAGAAAATGTTTACATACTTGTAGTCTTTGTTGTTGTTGTCAATTTCGAATATACTTATCTAATACAGTTTCCGAGGAGATACGAGTATCTGCATTTGAATTTAATTGAATTTTAAAAATTTTTCGAACCTCTCCTAGAATTTTCTAATGGTGATATCGTTTGTGCAAAAAAATTTTATTTTTTCTACATTTTACACTGTAACCGCATTTTTAATCTCGTTTGTAAAAATGGTGCAGTCGTATGAACGGGCTATGATTTCGTTTGTAAAATTATTACACTCTGCAAATGCGCAAATATCCCATTTTCCATACTCAGCCCAGTCCACGGTGTGGAGTGTTGCACTTTCAAAAAGCAGACTTCAGAACCAAATGCACTTAATGCACTAAAAAAATGGCTGTGCAATAATGTAGGTATGGGTGCTACTCACCGCACGACTTTTGTTCGATTGTGCGCATGCAAAATGAGAAATTAGCAGAGGGTGCAGGGGGAATTTTTAAAATGTCGCAACATGATGTGATGATATTATTTTTCAGAAACTAAATCACCATTAATATCCGACTTGGATTGACAACAAAATTTGCTTATTTAGACAAAAATATGTTCATTTGAAGTTATATTTTCCAAAAAAAAATAATTTTTAGAAAGCTTTTTCCAGCATAACATATTTGTATTCATCTTAAAAAACATATTGGAGAATGTTCTCAAAGAACGGTTCAAAAATTGGCACTAGTACTCTCGCCACTTTTCTCCAATCTACACCATTTTTCACGCAAATTTCTAAACAAAGCATGATTTTCTCCAATCGTAATGAAGTCACAAGTTAAACTGCAAAGGGAATTTGGAGCCCTGATTTTGGTATACGCTGAAAAAATCGCATCTGTAGTATATTGTCCCAATCATATTCTGCTTGAAATATACATATGTTTAGGGTATATATAATACTAGCTGAACCCCACCAGACGTTGTCCTGCCCGTTCTGTTTAGGACGTATTGGTTTGTTATTTCATTTAAAATTCATACATACCGAGTATATTGACCATAAGTGTACAATAGCGCCATCTACCGGTTAGAATCATACATACAAACAATTATCAAGACAAACCACACATACATTTTAAATATCAGTCAAATCGATGTGGAAATGCGAATTTTTCTAATATCTTGACCACTCGCCAACTTATCACGGTAAAAATAATTCTAAAACACAGATGACCCCAAACTGAACCTATTGTTATTTTTTTGCTCATTCGCTCTTATGGTTTCGGAGATCATGCGTTACTAACAAACGTACAAAGGATTTTATATATAAAGATTTATACATATAATGTATAATATTTGACATTTACAAATATAATGTTTGGGAGGATATTCTTCTAAACAAATATGTTCTTATTATTTCCGAAACAAAGTTTAATTTGTATTTAAGCATTTTGGCAATGTATCAATAATGCCTTAATTTAAAAGCAATTTTTTGTTTTACAGAAGTTCAAAGTGCTAAATTTTTAGAAATGTTATATATTAGTAAAATTCAATTAAAATGTATAATCCTATAATCTTTCGTAACTTTAAATTGCAAATAGATGGACAAAAAGTGATGACCTGGAATATTAATTAATTAAAAAATAGTGCTGTAAAACCAAGCTAATGCTGCTTATGACAATTTTAACTATAAAATATAACACGAAATCTAGGAAAACCAAACTAAAAATCGAAAAAATCAGCAACGTAGTAAGTCTTTTTTAAATAAAATATATTTGGGAAACCTCTTCAACAATAACATTGTTTGTTTAAACGCATATTTTACTTGTGAAATTTAGTTAGCAAATATATTTTTTTCTAATATATTAATATATATATATTAATATATAACAAGCTGACCCGGGCAAACTTCGTTTTGCCAAAAATATATTTGTTGGTTCATTAATATTGAGCATTCACTATTTCACTTGATTTTTTTTCATTAAAAATTAGTTATTGTTAACCGATATTTATAAGAAAGTTTCGGCAGACTTCGTAACGCCCAATATTTGGTAAAAAATAATAGAATCAAGTATTCATTTCAATGAATATTTAATTAATCTTTTTTTTAATTATTGTATTCAATTTAATGCTGACCAAAACACAACATTTTTTTATTTATGATCTGGACCGTTAATGAAGACTGATGATGGTTTTCCAACCCGGAAACATGCCACATATAGCTTGCCGTGTAAAAAGCATGGCATGTCCAGATTTATCCCATACACATCCAGCGATTGTCCTTGTTACTTCTTTACGGTCATTGCAAATATATAAGATAAACTTGAACTTGAATGCTAGATCGTTTAAAGTCACTGGAATTCGCGGAATTAGGCATTCTTCTCGCTTGAATGGCTGTTTCAAAATCCTTGCCACCATCACACTGTTCATTAGCTTCGTCACAATCAGTCGGGTTCCATTTTAATCTCTGCGTATCGCTAAATAAAAATAATTTGGTTTTGATGCCATGGACCAAATAATATCATGTTTTTCTTACGTTTTTTAAAGTGTTTAAATTCAACGTTGCAAAAAATGTAGAAACCTAACCTAAAACCTATCTAATGTCTAATGCAGCAATAATCAATTAGAAAACCCAACTTCAGCTTTAAGCAAGTCTTCTAAGAAAAGTTATGACAAAAGTAAAATTTTTCTACTCTTTGGAAAGATCGTCGTTGCGCGACCTAAAGGAGTTTTTTAAGATTTGTTTCCTTTTGGTATAGAACTGCTGGCCTCATGGCACTACTTTTGTGTGCTACTCAAAACTGATTAATGGTAATTTTTGGCGTTTCAATCCGGCCTATAGAACATTTTAGAAAATACTGGGACAAACCTGTCATAAAGATTTAATTATTTCTCGAGAAAGACAAAAAAGGCCATGGTGGAACTTGGCTATATTGTAGAGCACAATTTGGCCTAAAATACAAAAAATAAGATTTAAAAATAAAAAGGGGATTTTTTTTAAAAAATTAATATTAATAAATTTTTTTTAAAAAAGATTAGAAAATTTTTTTTTCATATGTTTTCTATTTTTCATTAAGAGTGCAAATAATTACTAACACTTTGAAAAAAGTCCTATATTGATAGCTTTTACCGATAAAAAGATATATTTTTTTTATAAACCCAGTATAAAAACCGGATTATGTTGAAATGCTACATTTATCTATAGATTTTTTTCAAATAGACATTGTTTTCTTCGTTAGTGAATTTGAGCCAAAAATTTGTTTGCTATTTTTTATGTTTTTTTTCGTGCCAACAAAAAACTTTTTTTTTTTTTGGAAAAATCTCATTTCTTGTACTACTCAGGACATTGACCTTTAATCGAGGTCATTGACCTTTAATCTGGGGTCATTGATCTTTATATGGTGTCATTGACATTTTTTTTTTATTTATTAGATTGAAAATTTCATAATATATATAATACAAATATGTGTTGCCTCGCGCCTATGTAGGCTTAAAGAGGCGTGTTGACATAAAATATTTATACTAAAATATGCATATGGTGAAATTCATGAAAAATGTCCTGCCAAAAAATAAAGGTTGTCCAATTTTGTTCAAATTTTGTTTATGAATGGTGCTATATACAGATAATATATCTGCCAAGATTTGGAAATTTTCGTTGAATATTGGAAGAATGGGCGGTGGTCCAAAATTTACTCTTCAAGCCAAGGTGTTGTTGTTTGATTATTTCTTGTGCTTCAACCACCAAATATAAGAATATTTTGTGACACGAATGTTGAAGATTTTTTCATGGGCTTTCGAATGGTTGAATCGTTTTTCGCAAAAATTTGCAATCTGACCTCATAAACGCGAAAATAATCACAAAAAATTTATTTTCGCGGATTCGGATATAATTAATTTTTTTTTAAATATTTTTAGATTAATAAGCTGATTTTCCCCCACATGTGTGCAGATTTTCAAGATGGCGTTTTTTGACACTCCTGAGGAAATAATTTTTAAAAATTTCTATATCTAAAAACATTGGGTTTAAACATTTTAATGTTTATATTTTGTTGTTTGATCGTTATTAGATGTTCAGCTTTTGCATAAAAGTAACATATGATACACTAATCTTTTGATTTTATACGCTTCCTTCCAAATTTGCTCATTATTGCAAAAATAAATAAACAATGGATTTTTGCGGTGTTGGTCTCCATTAGATAATGAGTTTAAAATTTAATCACAATCACAGTCTAGTGAACTTGATTTAAAAATTATTTCCTCAGGAGTGTCAAAAAACGCCATCTTGAAAATCTGCACACATATGGGGGAAAATCAGCCAAATTCGGTTCAGATTTAAACATAGTCTCAATTTATATGTTACACCCGATTTGACATGTAAGCGCTGTAGAAACCTTACTTTATATCCGATCAGTATGAAATTCGGCAGAGAGAGTTTTCTTATTACATACACTGAACTCTGCCAAATTCTCATCGCAATGCCCATTTTCGCATTGTTAGGGAGGTGTAGGGTATTATATAGTCAGCCCCGCCCGACTTTCTGTCTTTCCTTACTGGTTTTATATAAAATATATTTGGAAAATTTTTCTAAACAATAACTTTGTTTGTGTGTAAATATATATTTTATTTATGAGCGCAAATGTACTTTGTTCTAATATATAAATATATGCGTTCCAAACAAAGTCCACTAGACTGTAATTGGGATTAATTTTTAAACTCATTTTCTAATGAAGACCAAAACCGCAAAAATCCATTTTTTATTTATTTTTGCAATACCACGTTAAATGAGCAAATTCGGAAGGAAGTGAATAAAATCAAAAGATTAGTGTATCATAAGTTACTTTTATGCAAAAGCTGAACATCTAATAATGATCAAACAACAAAATATAAATACTAAAATGTTTAAAAGCAATTTTTTTAGATAGAGAAATTTTTAAAAATTATTTCCTCAGGAGTGTCAAAAAACGCCATCTTGAAAATCTGCACACATGTGGGGGAAAATCAGCTTATTAATCTAAAAATATTTCAAAAAAAATTAATTATATCCGAATCCGCGAAAATTAATTTTTTGTGATTATTTTCGCGTTTATGAGGTCAGATTGCAAATTTTTGCGAAAAACGATTCAACCATTCGAAAGCCCATGAAAAAATCCTCAACATTCGTGTCACAAAATATTCTTATATTTGGTGGTTGAAGCACAAGAAATAATCAAACAACAACACCTTGGCTTGAAGAGTAAATTTTGGACCACCGCCCATGCTACCAAAATTCAACGAAAATTTCCAAATCTTGGCGGATATATTATTTGTATATAGCACCATTCATAAACAAAATTTGAACAAAATTGGACAACCTTTATTTTTAGGCAGGACATTTTTCATGAATTTCACCATATGCGTATATACAATAAATATGTACATATGTATATTAATATTTGCTTTAGAATATTGTTTACTTCATTTCGTATTAGGTGAGCAAAAAAAATAACAAAAAAAAAATATATTAATAATATATTATATAGAATATAATCAGTAATCAAGAAGAATTTCAATATTATGCAAAATATACTCTTTCACAGTTCTTTTAAAAATAGATATTGAAGTACAATTTTTAACATTAATTGGCAAATTATTAAAAATTACACATCCAGCATATTCAATCTGCTGCCGAGTAGTTTCGAGCCTGCATCTTGCGATTCTAAGATTTGATGAGTTTCTTGTGTTACAAATATTCTGATTTACCGATAAGTTGATAAATCTAGATCCAATGTTATACACTGATTTATATACGTACAATAATAGTTGTTTATTATATAATCCATAAATAGGCATTATAGTTTTACAATAATCTTTATATAAACCTATCGTATTATGTCTGATATCCAAATTAAAAACACATTTCAAAGCTTTATTCTGTGCTGATTGAAGAATTTTCAATTCATTAGTTTTCTTGAAAGCATAAACTATTGCCATATACTCGAGATGGCTGTGAATTAAAGACTGATATATCAATAGTTTATTTTTAGTCGCCAGTTTCCTACTTAATTTGAAAAGATTCTTAAAGATTTAATGTGACCATCCCAAGACAAATAGCTTTTTAGAACAATTCCCAAATATTTGATTTCATGTTCCTCTCTTACTAATTTTCCATTGATATATATGGAGAAATCACTGTTTATTGACGGTGAGTGTGGTCTAAATCGTAACAATTTAGTCTTATCTGGGTTCAGAACAAGACCGTTTATTCTAGCATATTCGATTATTAATGATGCGTCTCTTTCTATATGCGTTTTCAGAACCAAATCATTCTTATAGGGGTAGAAAATGGAAACATCATCAGCAAACATCACAATGGTGCCAAACAAACCAAGATTATTAAGGTCATTCAAATAAATTGTAAATAGGAGAGGACCTAAAACGCTACCCTGTGGAACTCCACAATCTATTGGAAGTATAGAACTTTTATACTCGCCAATTTGGACATATTGTCTTCTGTCTGCTAAATAACTTTCCATGAGTTTCACTGCATTTGCACTTAAACCATAGTACGTAAGTTTCTGGAGAAGAATCTTATGATCAACCAGATCAGAGGCTTTGCTGAAATCATAAAAAATACCCGCTACGCCATTGAATCCCTTGTCCAGTCCTTCACATATGATATTAACTACTTTGACAACCGCATCATTCGTACCAACTCCCTTCACAAACCCAAACTGATTCCTGCTTAAAAGCGATTCCCTTCCCATAAACTCCAAAAGTTGCGTATGCATAACTCGTTCAAATATTTTATCAACAATAGACAATAATGCTATAGGTCTATAATGTGTTAATGTATTCGCTTGTGATATTTTTGGTATGGGTATGATCTTATGCAGTTTCAAAATATCTGGGTATGTGCACGTATCTACCAAAGAATTGAAAACCCTTGTCAAATGCGGTACTAAAACATCGCAAGAACTTATTAACAAATTTAAAGAGATGTTATCATGCCCAGAACTTTTCGATTTCTTTAAATTCATTATAATTTCACGCAAATCTTCCGATGTAACACTTTTGAACAAGAAACGACAGCTGTGACTTCTCAAAGTCCTTAATAAATTACAATGGTCGTACTGATATTTTGGAATATTGCTTTTCAGATCTTTCACCACATCCACGAAATATCTATTAAAAAGTTCACATTTTACGCTATTGTCTGTCACAAGTAGACAATTTGCATCTACTATATCGTTTGAACGTTTCTTTACACGACCCATTATGTCATTTAAAAATTTCCAGCAACTCCTAGGATCTCCTTTATACTTTAAAAGATTTTTCTCATAGTAATCATTCATACATTTCCGTGTACTCCTTCTTATAACCTTACTAATTCTTTTAAGTTTCTCATTGATTTCTTGGCTATTTCTATTCCTTCTCCTCAACTTCAAAAGTTTATTTTTTACCTCCATAAGAAACCACAAATTTGAATTTATCCAAGGTGCTATTTCCCGTTTTATATTTTTTGTTACTGTGGTTTTTGATGTACTTGACATAATTGCTTCATTAACTACGTCAATCAGATTTGAAGTAATTTCAGAGGGATTACCACAAAACGTAATATTGGGTATATTAATATTTAAGTAATTTGTAACATTATGGTAATTACAGTGGGATTTTTGTGTCACATTCTGATTGTACGGTTCAATATCGGATTTTAATTTGCAAAAAACAATATTGTGATCACTTAATTTACATTCTATTGAATCAATTGAAATATCACTAGAAATATTGCTGTATACATGGTCAATACATGATGTACTTGTCGGCCTTGTAATTAACGTGTGACAATTTTCAAAACCAAAACTGTTTAATAATTCCATAATATCACTGGATGACGCATTTTCCTCAAGCAGGTCTATATTGGAATCACCCACAATCACAAATGGATTTCGCCCAAAAAGTTTCAGTTTGCTTTCCAGAATTGTCAAGAAAGTGGTAACTCTACATTTTTGTGAACGATAGAACGACTTAAATTCAAGTGGTTTGCCAGAAATTTTAAAATTATCAATTTTAAGATGTATCAAATCAACATAATTATCGCTTTCACAAACATTTACAGTGGATTTGAGTCTCTCACTGATAAAAATCGACGTTCCTCCATAATTGTCACTTCTACAGTAGTGAATATGATTAAAATATGGTATTGTATACATTTGAGAAATCTTTTCATCAAACCAAGTTTCCTGTATTGCTAAGATATCAGGTAATCTCGGAAAAGTCGCAAGAACGTTCTTGAATTTGTTGAATTTTTTAACAGATGAAATACTCCTCATATTTACTGACATAATACTTAAATATGTGTAAGAAATGTTATCCAAAGAATATTTAAAGGAATTTATATTATTAAAATAATGATTCATAATATATCTATCTATATATATAAAAATGAAACGGTCCATCTGTGTAATGGCATCACGTCAGAACGGCTGGAGCGATTTGGCTCAATTTTTTTTTCAGTTGTTCGTATTTGCCTGGAGAAGGTTGTTACGAAAGAAAATTTTGGGAAAACCCTCCGGAAAAGTCGGAAAATAGGGAAAATCGAAAATTGCTATTTCTTGCGAGATTCCTACTGTTCCTATCTACTGCTCTCTTTTTCAATCCAAATTTTTTTATTAATTTTCTTTTAAACAAAAAAGTTTTCTATTAAACATATGTATGAGTATGTGCTATTTTTCTTGGTGCAATTCATTCGAGTTTTGCGTATTGTTACACTGATTTCGCGTATCACATCGGCAAACGGTACAAGCATTACGATCAATTAAAATTCACGATATTTATCAATTCGAACATTTTTTCAGATAATAAGTTTGAGTATAAGAGGTAAGGTTATCTTATTGGATTGCGGGCATTGCAAAATCATAATTTCGGATGAATGCACGATGGCGCATAAACGAGCTCTGGAGGCAATTGACCGAACGATGAAGGATTTACGACGTGATTTGAGACAATTTGGTGAGTTTGATATTGCTCTCCGGAGATTTTCGTCAAACGCTTCCCGTCATCCCGAAATCTACTGCCGATGAAATTAATGCATGCCTGAAATAGTGGTCTTTGTGGCTGCATGTCAAGAAGTTATGTCAAGAAGTTGAAATTGACCACGAACATGAGAGTCGCGTTGCAGAACGACTCATCGGCTCTTGAATTCTCGAAACAACTGTTGGTGCTTGGCAATGGCCAAATTACTATTGATGTTTCCACTGCATTGATATTGTTCCCGGTAAATTTTCGAAGAAGTTGAAATTGACCACGAACATGAGAGTCGCGTTGCAGAACGACTCATCGGCTCTTGAATTCTCGAAACAACTGTTGGCGCTTGGCAATGGCCAAATTACTATTGATGTTTCCACTGCATTGATATTGTTCCCGGCAAATTTTTGCGAGTTCACATCGTCGAACGAGGAACTCATCACCAAAGTGTTTCCAAATCTCGATTAGATTAGTGAATGGGCAATATTAGCAGCGAAGAATAAGGACGTTGATAGCATGAATTTTATTATTCAAAGTAAAATCGAACTCGCTTGATGTGCCAGGAGCTCCGCCGCATAATTTACAGCTGAAGGTGGAATCGATCATAATCATGTTGCGGAATCTGAATCATCCGAAATTGTGCATAGTTCGCGGTTGTCCATTATGAAACTGATGGACAATGTGATTCAGGCGACGATCATCAAGGGAAAATTCAAAGGAGAGGAAGTCCTTATCCCACGAATTCCGATTATTCCAACCGATCTTTCATTCCAATTCAAGCGGATTCAGTTCCCTGTACGATTGGCTTTTGCGATGACAATCAATAAATCTCAAAACCAATCGTAGGAAGTCTGTGGAATTAATCTCGAATTTCCCTGTTTTTCGCACGGTCATCTGTACGTTGCCTGTCTTCTGTCTTCGTTGTTTGTTGTTTATCATCTGATTCGATTTATCTCTACTGATTTCGATTCCTTTTAAACAAATCGCATTAAAATTTTAACTATCTGTGTTTTATTATCACTCTGGAGTTTATCTGAAGGCGTTAAATTGGGGCGAGGCGAAGTTCGCCGGGTCCGCTAGTATGTATATACATTTATTACAAAAAAAATATATTTGAAATATTTATGATTAATGTCGTACAGGTGACACAAAATCTCCTTCTGCTTCTTCATCACTAGTTTCAACATTGCAAGCAGCTGCTGCACCTCTGTTCAAAGCTCTCCTCTTGACTTCTCTGTGCTCGCTTCCAACAGTAGTGCATCAACATCATCTTCATTCTTTAAAACTCGTGCTCGATATATTTCGTTTTTTTTTAACCAATATTTTCCCGTTTCTCGGATAAACAAATTTATATCCAACACTCTTTAAGGTTTTAGCATAGTTGAACAAGGCTAGAGTCTCTTTACTGAGGAAATCATTAACAAATGTTTTTTTAGTTTCTTCACTTTTTTGCAGATCCGATTTAGCAGCCATAAATTTTATTTTCGAATTATCATCGGCAAATTTAACAATTATATTTTTATACCCTCACTTTAGTGTGACGAGGGTATATATCATTTGCTACGGAAAAAAGTGTAACACATCGAAGGAGTGATCTAAGACCCTAAGTATGTTCGGAGGAAATCCGTTTTGGGTCATTTTAAGTCGAATGAGCAATGTCCGTCCGTCTGTCTGTCTGTCTGTGTGTCTGCTGGCTGGTGCGCACGATAACTCTCGAAAGGAGTAACCGATTGACTTCAAATTTGGTATGTGGTAATATTTTGATCTATCTCCGGATGAGTTCGAAGATTGGCCATATTGGTCTACTCCTTCTGGTACATCCCACACAAAGGGTTAAAATTTAGTGAAATATTGATTCTTTAATAACTTCTATACTACTTATTCGAATCTTTTGAAATTCTGCACATGATATTAGTATATTAGTCGCTATTAACTCGAGAAAAATTGGTGAAGTTGGCGTGCCCCTTTTGGTACCTCCCACACAAATGGACCATTTTGCATCAAAATTTAACTGCTTATAACTTTAATACAAGTGCATAAAAATGCTTGAAATTTTCTATATTTTTATAATGTATAATGTTTTTGTAGCGCCTACAGTCCGGTAAAAAATGGGCATTATTGTACAGCCCCTTTTGGTACCTCCCACACAAATGGACCGTTTCGTACCAAAAGTAAACGGCTTGTAACTTTAATACCAGTGCATACAAATACTTGAAATTGTGTACAGTGTAATGCTGTTATAGTGCCTATAGTCCTGTAAAAAGTGGGCGTTATCACCCCGCCCCTTTTTGTACCTCCCACACAAAATGACCAAATCATACCAAAATTACATAGCTCGTAACTTTAATATACCAGTGCACATAAACGCTTATAGTTCAGCACAATGCAATGTATTTAAGAATGTACTGTTTACCGAAAAATATGTGTATTTGGAAAAACCCCTTCTGGTACCTCCCACACAAATTGACAGATTTATTGGTGTAATGTTATATATTACATTACTCACAAAGTGAGGGTATACCTTAGTCGGTTTACCCGACTGAAACTTTCTTACTTGTTATTTGCAACATTGCTCATACGATTATTTAGGAAATAGGCATCGGTAATATTTTCTTTTGATATTTCAACTCCAACATTTTTAGCCAAATTAACTATGGCATCAACAGCAGACACATCAGTTGTATTTTTCACAGCGATAACAATGCATTGATATTTTACCCGTTCATCATTTAAAATTTTAACGGATGTTTTAAGATTTTTAACTTCTTTCAACTGTCGATTTTCTTTTTTTATATCGTCTAGCTGTTTTTTGTTGTCTAATTGACATCTGATAAACTTCAATTCTTCTTTGATTGACATGTCGTCTCCTTCACACAAATGACATATATATTCAACACTCTCATTCTCCAAAAGGTGATCGTATTGTTTGTTGTCTAACTTCGTGCATTGAGCATGGAATACTTTATCACATTTATCGCATGCGATATTCTCTTCCTTTTATTTTATTTCGAGTTTGCACTGTCCACATTTTATTGTTTTTTTGTGGGCATATTTTAATAAAATTCGAAACTTCAGAATTTTCTAATGCTTATAAAAGTTATTTCAAATGTTTGTACTTGTTTATTATATTTTAATTTATTTTTTACAGGAGCCGGTACGGAGCCACTTCACAGTTGCACTTGCTTCAGCCAGGGTTGCCAACATTTATCGCGGGGTCATTGACATTTAATCATTGACCTGTAATCGGGATCAATGGCGTCTAAAACGGCGTCATTGACCTTTACTTACTTTAAATCTCGGGTTATTGACTTTAAATCTGTGGCCAATGACCTTTAATCCGGTGTTATTGTCCTATGTCAATTTGTGGCACAGAGTATTATGACTTTGGAAGGAACGCTGCCAAATTTGGGGAAAATCGGTTCAGATTTAGATATAAATACGTTACGCCCTATTTTACATGTAAGTGCTGTAGAAAATGTATTTTATATTCTATCAGTACGAAATTCGACAGAAAAAGGTTTCTTTTTACCTTGGAGAACACTGCCAAATTCGGGGGAAATCGGTTCAGATTAATATATATAGCCCCATATATATGTTCCTCCCCATTTGTTATCGCATATCAAAGTTTTTTGAAATTTTTAAATTTAAAGTATATACCCTCCTCTCTAAGGTGAGGGGATAATGAAATGTCCCTGAAAACATGATAAGTTGAATGAAGGTATCGATATGTATATGTTCTTGCCTAGTTAGTATTTAGTTAGTATTTAAGCGGTACTAAAACTGTATTTTACGTCCTATCTTTATATAATTTGGCAGAAATTAGGCTTTTGATCAAAGTTGATGAAAATTTGTTTAGATTATGTATAGGAACTATTCGATTCTTGATCTATAAAAGAAAATTTTGCATTTTAAGGCTATCCTTTCAGATCTAGTTTATTATGATCAAAATCTTCTACTCCTCCTCGGAATAAGCCTTGATGAGGAGGTGGAGCTAAGTATTTTGTTGACTGAAACGAAATCAATTATTCCAAATTATTAACGCTGTGCCCCTTTACGTATTGTTCGGGCGGTGTAGGGTATTATATAGTCGGCCCGGCCGACTTTCTGTCTTTCGTTGCTGGTTTTAATTTCAATTAATAACAGAAGTGTTTTTTCAACAATTTCAAACTCGTAACATAACCACTAACTATTGTATCTTGTTTTTAATATTCCGAAAATACTGTGATCACTCGACATGGCACGACTCATATCATTATATATATATTTTTTACTTTTAGAAAACTTGCTCTCCTAATTGATTTTTGCAACTACTGCAACATTACTTTTGCAATATACATGTGAGCATTGGCTTCCGGGTCACACTTTGCTCCTTCGGCAGCAGCACCAGCTGAACTATTGCAAGTTCAACCGAAATCCAATAGAACTATGAGTTGTAATGGTGTATGTGTGGTCAGTAGTGGTCACGTTCAAATTTACAGTTTAGGGACAGCATGTCTGTTACTACATATGTCTACATACCCCCATATTTAGTGTTTGGGTATTTTGGCGGAAATTGTATGCATTGTGTAGTAATGCGGGTATGTCTGCTGGATCATGACCCTGACTGACTGGTTGAGGGCAAACTTTGGAGAGAACGTATATTCATATAACATACTAGCTGGACCCGGTCCACTTCTTTGCCCCAGACTTCAGATTTCCGATCCCGTCCATTTATCAAAACATGGCTCACGTAGAAAGGGACAGTAGGAATCTCGTTAATCTATTCGTAGGTACGGACGGACAGTAGGAATCACTTAAAACATTGGCTTATATGGGCGGACCAACGCCCTCACAATCCAGAACTTAAAAATCCTATGTCACCCTCTACGCTTATATGAACATTCCCTGAAAATTTCATCAAAACCAATCCATCTGTTTTGGAGTCCATAAATACATTCACACATACATTTATATATATATAGCTGGACCCGGTCCTCTTCGTTGCCCCAGATTTAGATTTCCGATCCCGTCCATTTTGGAACCAATCACGAATACTTCCACCAAAAACATCTCCATAAAATAAGAGCACTCTCGCTAAGAAATTGTGCAGATATCTCAATTTCAAAATTTGGCTTTGGCCCGTTGGTCTTATCCCGCCCATTTTTGGACTAATCACGTAGACTGCCACCAGATACACATAAATTGGCTTATATGGGCGGACCCATGCCCTTTGGTCTGATCCCGATAATTTTTAGACCAATCACATAGACTTCCAACAGACACATATACACAAAATAACAGCACTCTCGCAAATAGATTGTGCTAGATAAATCAATTTCTAAAGGTTGCTTACATGGGCGGGGCCACGCCCATTCGTCCGATTCCGCCCATTTTTGGACCAATCACGTGGACTACCACCAGATACATATGCACACAATTACAGCACTCTCGCTAACAAAATGTGCAAGATAAGTCAATTTCAAAATTTGGCTTATATGGGCGGAGCCACGTCCATTGGCACGACTCCGCCCATTTTTGGACCAGTCACGTAGACTGCCACCAGATACATATACACAAAATTCCAGCACTTTCGCTAACAAATTGTGCAAGATATCTCAATTTTAAAATTTGTCTTATGTGGGCCGGGCCACGGCCACTTTATGTATCGCAAATTCAAGTACACTGTTTTCACCACGCCCCACATATGTACATTCTGTGAAAATTTCAGAAGATCGGTCCAGCCGTTCAGACGTCGATACGGTACAAACAAACAAACAAACACACTTTCTTCTTTATATGTATGTATATGTAGATAGATAAACATCTGATTAACTATCCGCAGAGTTTGGCACGGGTATGGTAGACGACAATACAACTTTTGTTTGATTGCACTTATTGAAAATGACAGAAATACCTCGTCTTTCGATTAAACTCCAACAGCCACCAACACAGCACAATGCAGCGTGCGTTCCGACGGTCAGCTTGTGTTATGAACTGTACTTATTTCACAAAAAACACAGAAAAATAACGCAGCTATTGAAGACGGACTTGTTTATACTTTGCCAAAAGGTTTGCCAATCAGGTTCTCATCCATAACATAATATATACAATTATTGAATTTTTATAAAACATTTAGATTTCTGTACATAAAAAAATAACAAACAAGTAGGAAAGTTTCAGTCGGGTAATCCGACTAAGGTATACCCTCACTTTGTGAGTAATGTAATATGGAATATTAAACGAATTATTCTGTCAATTTGTATGGGAGGTCCCAGAATGTTTTTAACAAATACACCTATTTTTCGCTGAATAGTAGATTCTTTAAATACATTACACAGCGCCGAATTATAAACATTTTTTGGACTGGTATATTAACGTTATGAAATATTAAATTTTGGTATGATTTGGCCATTTTGTGTGGGAGGTACAAAAAGGGGCGTGGTGATAACGGCCATTTTTTACAGGGCTATAGGGACTTCAAAAGCGTTACACTGTGCAAAATGTTGTTGCATTTTCGTGCATTGGTACTCATGCTGTGAGCTCTTAACTTTTTGTGCAAAATGGTACCTTTGTGTGGGAGATACAAAAAGGGGCGTGGAAATAGCGTCAATTTTTCACAGTGCAAAAGACACTATAAAAGCATTACACTGTAAAAAATTTCAAGTATTTTTATACACTGGTATTAATATTATAAGCTGTTATCTTTTGGTGCAAAATGGTACCTTTGTGTAAGAGGTATCAAAAGGGGCGTGAATATGACACCCATTTTTCACTGGACTGTAGGCACTATGAAAGCATTACACTGTACAAAATTTCAAGTATTTTTATGCACTGGTATTAATGTTATAAGCTGTTAACTTTTGGTGCAAAATGGTGCATTTGTGTGGGAGGTACCAAAAGGGGCGTAGCAACATGGCCCATTTTTCTCGAGTTGATAGCGACTAATAAACTAATGCTATGTGTGGAATTTCGGAAGATTCGAATAAGTAGTATGGCAGTTATTAAAGATTCAATATTTCACAACATTTTAACACTTTGTGGGGGAGTGGACCAATATGGCCCATCTTCGAACTTAGCCGGAGATAGAAAAAAATATTACCACGTACCAAATTTGAAGTCAATCGGTTACTCCTTTCGAGAGTTATCGTGCGCACCAGCCAGCAGACACACAGACAGACAGACAGACAGATAGACAGACAGACGGACGGACATTGCTCATTCGTCTTAAAATGACCCAAAACGAATATCCGCCGAACATACTTAGGGTCTTAGATCACTCCTTCGATGTGTTACACTTTTTTTCGTAGCAAATGATATATACCCTCGTCACACTAAAGTGAGGGTATAAATAGCCATAAATTTACAATTAAAATAGTTCTAATAGTCAAACTATTCAAAATAGAAACCTTAAATTTGGATATAATAGCTGAACAGTACATATAAGATCCGCAAGATGTATTTTTTTAAAAATGTTCTACCTTGGTTTTTTTCAAGGATAATGAAGGACACAAATTTGCAAGACCATTTTTGCAAATTCTAAATTGCAGTTTGTAAAAACAAAAATAGTATTTGGGTCGGAATATTTAATATTGACCTTTTGGAAAAATTAAAAAAATTAGTTTTTGTGTTTTACGAAATTTGTAATTGGTCTCGAACGGCTCAACCGATTTTTGCAAAGTTTACTTTGTTTTTAATGCGCCATTTCTGTAAAAAAATTTTTGGACATTTTTTAAAATAAAAATTTACGAAAGTATTTTGTAAATATCGGTGCACAATATGCAGATTTCAGCCGTATCAACATGTCTGGATGGGCAATAAAATTTCCTATATAACGAAAAAACAAGTCAGAAAGTTCAGTCGGGTAAACCGACTTAAGAATCCCCTCACCTTGAGTCCCAAAAAATATTCGTAAATATTTTTTTGTTTTAATTAAATTGTTATCAATTTAAATTGCATTTAATAACTTTAAAGTATGTGCTGGTATTAAAGTTATAACCTGTTAACTTTTGTTGTAAAATAGTCCATTTGTGTGGGAGGTACCAAAAGGGGCGTGCCAATATTGGCCACTTTTCTCTAGACTCTAGGTGCTTTAAAAGCATTACACTGTATGAAAATTCAAGTATTTGTATGCAGTGGTATTAAAGTTAAAAGCTGTTAACTATTGGTAAAAAAAGGACCTTTGTGTGGGAGGTTAACAAAAGGGGAGTACCAATAGCGCCCATTTTTCTGTGGTCCATTTGTGTGGAAGTTACCAAAAAGGGAATGACAACTTCGCCCATTTTCCCCGCCGTGTTAGCGACTAATAAACTAATACAATGTGTGAAATTTCAGAAGTTTCGAGTAAGTGGTATAGAAGGTATTAAAGAATCAATATTTCACTAAAAGTTAACGCTTTGTGGGGTAGGTACTAGAAAGAGTGGACCAATATGGTCCATCTTCGAACTTAGCTGGAGATGGAGAAAAATATTACCGCGTACCAAATTTGAAGTCAATCGGTTACTCCTTTCGAGAGTTATCGTGCGCACCAGCCAGCAGACAGACACACAGACAGACGGACGGACATTGCTCAAATGACTCAAGATGTCGTAAAACAATTATCCGCCGAACATACTTGTGGTCTTAGGTCACTCCTTCGATGTGTTACACTTTTGGCTCGTAGCACATGATATATACCCTCCTCTCTAAGGAGAGGGGATAAATAGTACCAATAGCACAACAGTTATGACCACTTGAAATTATATATATTTATATTTCATCGGTTCAGCCGTTCGAGAGCAATTGCAAATTTCGTAAAACACAAAAACTATTTTTTTTAATTTTTTCAACAATTAAAATGCCCTTTAAATTGTTTCCAATAATTTTTTTTTTTCAAAAAATTATTGCGATATCTTATTTTGCCTATGTATAATTGCTTATAATCATTTTAGCCAAAAATAAACAACATAGGTATATGTTTAACCCTATTGTCAGCAATAATTTTTCATTTCTGTGTCCTGTTTTTCGTTCTGTTCCTTTTTGAGTGCTTGTATAAATCACTATCCAGCGGACTTATTAACAGAATCATCCCCCACAACATTGCCAAAATAACTACGACGCACAAGAAATATAAGTTTATCGAATAAATGTAGACGGCGACTCGACGACAGAATTGCACATACACAAACATGTACATAAATATATAGCAAATATTATGCAATCACCGCTATTTTGTACCCCATCCTTGAGTTTTCCTTTTTGTGTTTACTATGCATAAATGTAAAATATTCTTA
Organism: Eudasyphora cyanicolor; assembly: GCA_963930755.1. Taxonomy (NCBI): domain Eukaryota; kingdom Metazoa; phylum Arthropoda; class Insecta; order Diptera; family Muscidae; genus Eudasyphora; species Eudasyphora cyanicolor. Next base: position 133,634,506 of record OZ005736.1, on the reverse strand, counting down.
TATAAAATTACATTTTTGTTGTCTCGTATTACTTACATCTTTATCGCAATTTAATTTTAACACAATACGGCTGTCTTATGCTTATACGGCGGTATTATATCCATTTTTTAAATTTTCCATGAAGTTGAATTCATGTCAACATTTTTGCTGAAAATATTAAATTGTGTCGAGAAGAACTTTAATAAAAATCAATTATGATACAACGCTCGATAGAATCTGAGTGGATGTCGGATGACTGAAATCCCGTTTATTTCATTTGTTTCCTCCTCAACTCAATTTCACTTGACAAACTGATATTATACGCGATTTCACCTGAGGGGGACCACCAATGAAACCCGCAGAATTGGCTGTCGAATAGAACGGCAAATAAATCACTACAAAATATTTTAAATTCTAAGCTTTTGTGAAATTCAAATATTAAGGATTTTGTTTGTTTACGATCATCAACTAAAAATTCACATTTAAAACAATAAACAATTTATCGATTTCTGTGACATTGTACACGCATAAACCACATCCATGTCCCTACCCGTTTCCATGGAACATGAGTGTTTCAATTATTTAAAAATATTTATTGTGCGCCTACTATTGCTGTGGGAATTCGAATTCACAAATATCATTTTATGGAACGGCAAATTGAATTTGACAATCTGTATCGGTTGTATCCACACAGTTATGTGACTTTAATTGTTCAACATGCAATAATAATAATACTCGTAATAATACGAGTAACTAAAGCAATTGTTTCTAATAATAACTATATCACAACAAAATGTGTACAATATGGGTATTACTATTAATATTTTGGAATAATGGGATAGAGTATTTGCATACTCAATCAATCATGTTTTGAAGAATCTATTATTATGTGTAAAATTATAGGATATTCTATAAGAAGTATAGAAGTTATAATGGATTCAATATTTCACTAAATTCTAACCCATATATAACCCATAATATGGTCCATCTTCGAATTTGGCCTAAAAATAAATGCAAATATTTCCACATACAAATATATAAAGACAGTCCGTAACTCTCTTCTAGAGTTATTGAGGTGATTGTCAATAAAATTAATTTAAAACCAGTAAGGAAAGGCAGAAAGTCGGGCGGGGCCGACTATATAATACCCTACACCTCCCTAACAATGCGATAAGGGTCATTGCCATAATAATTTGGAATAATTGGGAAATGGGTAGAAACATATTATCTAATTCTGAAACGATGATCGCTAAATTAAGCAATATTCGTTCCTAAATTGAGAAACATCTTTCTGGAAAATTTTAATGATCGGAAGTAAAATACAACTTCTATAGCGGTTTGATACCAAATCAGGAGGAACATATATATGGAGCTTTAATATAAATCTGAACCGATCTTCCCTGAATATCCATTCATGTAAAAAGACCTCCTTCTGTCGAATTTCATACTGATCGGATATAAAATACAGACTCTACAGCGCTTACATGTCAAATCGGGGTAACATATATATGGGAGCTATATCTAAATCTGAACCGATTTTCTGCGAATTTGGCAGTATCCCTTCATGTAATAAGAAACCTCTTTCTGCCGACTTTCGCACTGATCGGATATAAAATAACATTTTTACAGCGCTTACATGTCAAATCGAGGGTAACGTATGTATGGGGGCTATATGTAAATCTGAACCGATTTCTTCCAAATTTAAAAGTGTTCCTTCATATAATAGGAAACCTCTTTCTGACGAATTTCATACTGATCGGATATAAAATACAGTTTTTACAGCGCTTACATGTCAAATCGGGGGTAACATATATATGGGGGCTATATCTAAATCTGAACCGATTTTCTCCGAATTTAGCAGTATTCCTTCATGTAATAAGAAATTGCGACCTGTACTTTGATTACAAGAATACATGCACAGACGGACAGACAGACAGACAGACGGACATAGCTAAATCGACTCAGAAAGTGATTCTAAGTCGATCGGTATAATAAACGATGGGTCTATTTCTTCTCCTTTTGGGTGTTACAAACAAATGCACAAAGTTATAATACCCTGTACCACAGTGTGGTGTAGGGTATAAAAATTAGTCAATATGAAAAATATACACTATCAGAAAAATCGTGTCTGTAGTATATTGAAACATATACGAGTATATGTATAGGGTACACTCTAAATATGTAATATTTTGCACAAACAACTATTATATATTTAGGAGGATGTTGCTCTAAACAAATCTTTGTTTCCATCCCAATAAATTTTTGTTTGCGGCGAGTATTTCCGAAACAAAGATTTATTTGCATTTAAGTATTCAGAAAATATGTCGATACCTTAAATGTTTTATGTTTTTTAGCAATTCAAAGTTAATTTTTAGAAATGTGTAATGATTGTAAAAAAAATAAATTGTTTAAAGGATTGACAACAGTAATGACTTGGAATATTTACACGGAGGAAAATCGAAATTTTTGATATGTTTGAATTGAAAGAAATTTGTTTAAATATTATACATTAACATACTAATTGGAATTGAAAATTAGTTCTCAAATATAATAATTGTTCTAATATACGAATATTAATATACTCGTAATCGATACAAATACATTTTATTGAATTTTAATTAAAATGTAAAGGGTTTTCCAATAAGAGTGATATGATTTCTTTTAAAAAAACTCTCATTTATTGTTAAAGAAATTCAAAAGTTTTTTATTTAATGTGAAGTACCATCAATTTTTTTTTTTTTCAATTCAAATTTTATTAATCCAACATACAGTGTTTAACTTATATAGAAAGTGATTTACATTAATGAGTTTTATCTTAGTGATATTTCAGCATATAAGATCTTCGTAAGAGTACATAAATAATTAATTAATATATTTCAGTCCTATTATAGGCAAAAAGGATATAAAAAACCTATATGTGCATACAATTTTTAAAATGTTCAAGTATAGTCTGAAAAGTATTGTTTAGAAAAACTGATTATATAAATATAATCAATAATAAGACAATATTTTCTGCTTGGTAATTTGCGTATTATACTATTAGTTATAAAATCTCTCTACTTTCTCTTATTTTACAATAGCGAGAAGTTGAAATTTTTTGGAAATAGTTTACATTTATTTTCTTAATAAAATCTAGGAATAGTTCATATCCCGATTCTTCGTGCAGCAGTGAAGTTGGGAAGCGCCAATGTTTATCGTAAATCATCTTTAGACATTTATTCTGAATTACTTGAAGCTTTTTCAGATGTGATTTTGCAGCCCTATACCATATTGGAGAAGCGAAGGATAATATGGGTCTGATAACACATTTATATATTAAATTTTTATTACGTAGGCTTAATGTTGACCTTCTGTTCAGAAAAGGCCAAAGAGCTCTAAATGCTTTTATTGCTTTTTGACAGGAAGTTTCGATATGTTTTCTGAAGGTGAGTTTTTTGTCAAGAGTCACTCCTAGATAAATTACTTCGTTTTCGATGTTTATGTCGTTTCCATCAAAATGTAATTGTCGACTTGGAAGTCTTTTTGGTGATTTATTAAAGGGAAATATTATTCCTTTAGTTTTACTGCTGTTTATTTTTATTTTCCATTTCTTAAAATATTTATTACAGGCTTTTAAACTTAGCTCCATTTTCTTCAGTAATGCGCTGGTGAGTTTGCTGGATGATATTAAGGCAGTATCGTCGGCATAATAGGCTGTATCGACTTCTCTTGGAGATTTGAAGTCTGATGTATAAATTGAGTATAATGTTGGGGAAAGGATAGAACCTTGAGGTAGTCCCGCGGGGATGCATTTAAAAGACGATAGGCTGTCGTTAACGGATACGGCGTACTCTCTGTTTTCAAGAAACCGTGAAACAATTTTGCAGATGTATACGGGTACGTTAGCTTGTACCAATTTATATATAAGGCCGTTATGCCATACCGTATCAAAAGCTTTTTCAATATCGAGAAGAATTAATCCAGTCGATTTTCTCATATTTTTATTACTGATTATTTTGTTTTTAATACGCCCAATTTGATGAGTTGTGCTATGTTCTTTTTTAAAACCAAATTGATTTTCGGATATTATATTTGAGTCCGCTGCGAAATCTTCTATTCTAGAATGAATTAGTTTTTCAAATAGTTTTCCCAAATTACTCAAAAGGCTGATTGGTCTATAGCTTGTTGCGTTGTTCGGTGGTTTGTTTGGTTTGGCAATAGCAACAACCTTCGCTTTTTTGAACGCTGCAGGAAAATAATTAAGACGGATGCAACTATTAAATATTACTGTCAATAGTAGTATTGCCTTTTCTGGAAGTTTTTTTAGTAAAATATTTGGAATCTTGTCAAAGCCAGGGGCTTTCGAAGATTTTAATTTTGATAAAATACTTGATATTTCTCCGGTGGTAATGAATATAGCTCCCGTAGTGGAGGGTTCTTCTGCTTTTAGGGTTGTAGCAATGTTGTTAACTTCACGATCAATTGAATGAGAATAGTTTACCGTTAGCTCGTGAGATTTATAGAACGTATTGGCAAGTATTTCAGCTTTTTCAATATCAGTAATTAATTTTGAATTGCCGTTCATAAGGTGCGGGATTTTCCTTTTTCCTTTACATCGTAAGGATCGACTGATCTTCCAAAAGCGTTTGTCACCAGGTTTCATATGTTCGAGCAGATTTGACCATCTATTATTTTTAATAATATTTAATTTTTTATCAATAAAATTGCTAATAAATTTTGCACATTGGTTATAGAACGACGATTGTAGGGTATCGCTGGAGCGTGACTGTTTCCGTTTAAATTTCTTCCTTTGGCCAATCAAGTTTAAAATGTTGGGAGGCAATATATTGGGTTCTGCCTCATTGCTCATTGGTGTATATGCATTTCTAGCTGTGAGGATTAGTTTTGTAAAATTTTCAATTTCCTTGTCAATAAACAATTCAGAGCTATAACTATCAACAGAGAAAGCAATACTACGATCAATAAAATTTTGAAAAGCTCTCCAGTTAGTGTTTTTGTATGAGAACATACGGCGATTTTCCTGTTTGAACCGAGCAGAAATGGAACAAACGACAGGACGATGGTCTGATGGGATTTCGTAATCCAGTACTGTAACCCTAAGTGGAAGCGGCAGATTACTTAGAATAATGTCAACTGTCGAGGGTCTGCTGTTTCTGCGGTGAGGGTATAATGTGGGACTGTCCGGATAGTATATAAAAAAGTTCCGCAATTGTTGAAAATCATTAAGGGCATTGCCAGCCGGGTTACTGTTATGGCAGTTCCAAGCAGAGTGTTTGGCGTTGAGGTCACCAAGAAGAATAAAGTCGACGTTGTTCGGGGTAAGAGCTTTAATATCATTAATAAAGTTTTGAGAATATTTGGGAGAGTAAGCTGTTGTAACTATTACTCTTCTATGGTTGATAATAATCTCAATTGAAAGATTTTCAATCGATCTAGTATTTATTATAGGTAATAGCTTGTGCTTGACGCTTTTATGGATTAAGAGCGCAACTCCACCCCCATTTGCATCTTGTCTGTCGTTCCGATGAAGTGCATAATTTCTGAAGTATGGCTTATGGTTTTCTTTTAAAAATGTTTCGTTTAATCCAGCGATGTGTATATTTTGCATTGTTAGCAAGTTTTCGAATTGTCGAGTATTTGAATATGTAGTAATGCCGTTTGCATTCCAATGCAGTATATTTAGTGTGTGTATGTTGTTATTTAATGTCATGAGCATATTTTAGAAGTGACATTACAACATGAATTTGTTGTACTTTCGAGGTACATCTGCTTAGGTCATCGAGTGCAGAAGTGAATATATTAAAAAGTTCGTCTATGCTAAATAGATCGTCACCTTCATTTATTACCGTGCTCGCGTAAGTATGTCGATTTGAGTGGTGAGGCGAGGTAATATGATGAGTATTGTTTGCTGGCGAATGAACATTAGTAATATGATGAGTGGTGTTTCTTTGAGAATGTGCATTCGTATGTCTTGGGCGTCCAACCTGGACCCTTCTGGAGGGCCCGGAGGTAACTCTTTGTCTGATTTCCAGATATTTTTGTCGCAGTGGACATTTTATATCGTTAGCTGCGTGGTCAGTTCTTTCTTCACCAGCCTGTTTGCAATTTAAAACAAGAGAAAACTGCAGGGCGCTTGTTTTCTTTTGTGAATGGACACTCAGATGTTTTGTGAGTTTTCGCACAAGTCATGCATGCAGGTTTGCGGTTGCAGTGATCACCGCCATGGCCATACATCAGGCAGTTCCAACATTGCGTTGGTCTCTCGGATTTATTTGGTTTGTGTTTTTTCCAAGTTATGAGAACTTTGCAGATAGATTTAACATTTCTTAAATTATTTGGGTTGAGTGATTTACGCTCAAACTGGATTTTGTATACTGCGTCATCAGCGCTGCTATACTTTGTCATTACCTCAGACACCGAAATAGGTGAAAGGTTGTATGTCTTAAGGTCTTCCATTATTTCATCAGGTTTTAGCCTGGGAAGGCCGTATACAAAGGTGGTATATAATTTATTTTCTTTTGAGTTGTAAGAGTGAAACTCAATCTTACCCTCTTTCAATGACTTGATACAAAAATCATATTTTTCCTTAGTTTGTGGGAAAATCTTTGTCCCAGTTGAAGTGCGTTTGAACATGCAGTCGTCACCGACGATAAGTTGTATTTCTCTGATAGATACACTGGAATCAGCAACAATTGGAGGTGGTTTTGGTTGAGCTTTAGGTACATTTGGCTTAATGTTTGTCTCAGGTGAATCGTCCATATCTTCGATGGATGATAGGGAACTATATCTGTTGACATTTGAACAGGAGGCGCCGTATGTGTTTGTACTTAATGGTACAAACTGCGACTTGTGCTTTGCCTTTGTCCGCCGTGAGGTGGATTTAAACGCGCGGGGTGCCGCAGGTTTGGCCCCGTGGGGCTTTACCATCTTACGGTGCACCGGACCACTATTGAGAAACTAATATGTATTTTTTTTTTATGAAGTTTTATTTGCCTGCGATGCGAGCGCAAAGTGGATAGAGTTTATGACACTGAGATTTGCTTTATGCGTACTTACAACCGAACCGAATGAAAGTTAGCACTGAACTGATGTGAAGTACCATCGATACAAATAAGTTCTAAATAAAACGTCATTCAAATGGCCTCCAAGACTTCTTCTGCCGGAACGAATTCGATGAACCCAATTTTCGAGCACTTTTTCCACTAAATCAAGTCGTATGTCATGAATGGCACGTTCAATATTGACTTGAAAAGCTTGAAGAGAGTCTGGTTTATTTCGAAAGACCAATGACTTCAAAAAACCCCACAAGAAATAGTCTAATGGTGTTAAATCACAACTTCTTGGAGGCCATTCAATATCACAATTTCTTGAAATAATCGAATCTCCAAACTTTTCTCGCAACAATTCAATTGCTTCATTTGCTATGTGGCACGTAGCCACAATCGGTCAATGGCAAAAAAGATAGCTCTTAACGAGAATATTGCACATGGGTGTCAAGGTCGTAGGTCGACTGGAAAGTGTTTTTTTGGACGAAAATTTGCTACTGGAGAACGATTATTTTGATAATAAAACTGAATAATTTGAAAACGTTGTTCTTGCTTATATCTCTCCATGATGAAATTGTAAACACTACTGAATACAATGAAAAACAAATGACTGATCATGACATATTACAAATGGCCGAAACGTCACTTTAAAATCATGTCATCCCTATTGGAAAACCCGGTATTTGTTCAAGAGTGTATAATATTCAAAAAATTCTGCTCCAAATACACTTTTTTCCAATTCAAACATTTTAAAAATGGCGACTTTTTCCACGTGTTTGTATATCGCAACTGTTCCATAAAAGGGAAACAACTCAAAATTAAAAAAAATACTAAAAAAAATAATATTAACGGAAATATGTCATTGCAAGAAAATACAATTAAGAAGATATTTTCATAATTTTTGCCATATTTTTTAAATGTTAATAATATTGACGGAAGCTGTTTATGGCATCTACTGGCAATATTTTCATTTTGAGTTGTTACCCTTTTGTTGAACAGGTGCGATATGTTCACGAAAAATATGTTTTGTCAAATTAAATAACATTTGAGATAACAATCCGAAGTGCAAAATTTTCATTTCTCCACAATATCATTCAGATGGCTATTCAAATATATGAAAAATTTTAAGGTTTTTTACAAACAATATTAGTAAGGTAAATTTTTTTGAATACAACCTTAAATTTTTATTTCGAATTTTTTGATAAAAATCGAAATGTGGACGCCAAATAAAAATCACAATTTGTGTAGTTACACGGAGGAAAAATCGCCATTTTTGATATATTTAAATTCAAAGAAAATATACTTGGAACCAAAATTTTTAAATCTATATATGGTGAAATTCATGAAAAATGTCCTGCCTAAAAATAAAGGTTGTCCAATTTTGTTCAAATTTTGTTTATGAATGGTGCTATATACAAATAATATATCCGCCAAGTTTTGAAAATGAGGAAATAATTTTTAAATCAAGTCCACTAGGCTGTAAGTGGGATTAATTTTTAAACTCATTATCTAATGAAGACCAACACCGCAAAAATCCATTGTTTATTTATTTTTGCAATACCACGTTAAATGAGCAAATTTGGAAGGAAGCGAATAAAATCAAAAGATTAGTGTATCATAAGTTACTTTTATGCAAAAGCTGAACATCTAATAACGACCAAACAACAAAATATAAATAGTAAAATGTTTAAGCCCAATTTTTTTAGATAGAGAAATTTTTAAAAATTATTTCCTCAGGAGTGTGAAAAAACGCCATCTTGAAACTCTGCACACATATGGGGGAAAATCAGCTTATTAATCTAAAAATATTTTAAAAAAATTAATTATATCCGAATCCGCGAAAATTAATTTTATGCGATTATTTTCGCGTTTATGAGGTCAGATTGCAAATTTTTGCGAAAAACGATTCAACCATTCGAAAGCCCATGAAAAAATCCTCAACATTCGTGTCACAAAATATTCTTATATTTGGTGGTTGAAGCACAAGAAATAATCAAACAACAACACCTTGGCTTGAAGAGTAAATTTTGGACTACCGCCCATGCTGCGAATATTCATCGAACATTTTCAAAACTTGGCGGATATATTATTTGTATATAGCACCATTCATAAACAAAATTTGAACAAAATTGGACAACCTTTATTTTTAGGCAGGACATTTTTCATGAATTTCACCATATATAAAGAAGAATGTGTGTTTGTTTGTTGGTTTGTTTGTTGGTTTGTTTGTTTGTACCGAATAAAGTCTAAACGGCTGGACCGATCTTCTTTAAAATTTCAAAGAATGTACATATGTGGGGCATGGTGAAAATAGGGTACTTGAATTTTCGATATATCAAGTGGGCGTGGCCCCGCCCACATAAGACACATTTTAAAATTGGGATATCTTGCACAATATGTTAGCGAGAGTGCTGTAATTTTGTACATATGTATCGGGTGGCAGTCTACGTGATTGGTCCAAAAGTGGGCGCGATCGGACCAATGGGAGTGGCCCCGCCCATATATGCCAAATTTCCGAATTGTGATATCTTGAACAATTTATTAGCGAGAGTGCTGCAATTTAGTATATATGTATGCATCCGGTGGCAGTCTACGTTATAGGTCCAAATATGGGCGGGATCAGACCAACGGGCGTGGCCCAGCCCATATAAGCCAAATTTTGAAATTGAGATATCTTCCACAATTTATTAGCGAGAGTGCTGTAATTTTGTGTATTTGTATCTGGTGGCATTCTACGTGATTGGTCCAAAAATGGGCGTGGCCCAGCCCTCATAAGCCAAATTTTGAAATTGAAATATCGTGCATAATTTATTAGCGAGAGTTCTGTAATTTTGCGTATATGTATCTGGTAGCGGTATATGTGACTGGTCCAAAAATGGCCGGAATCAGACCAATGCCCGTGGCCCCACCCATATAAGCCAAATTTTTACATTGAGATATATTGCACAATTTGTTAGCGAGAGTGCTGTATGTTTGTTTATACATATCTGTGATCGGACCAAAGGGCGTAGCCCCGACAATTTTTTTAAATTGAGATATATTGCAAAATTTGTTAGCGAGACTGCTGCAATTTTGCCTATATGTAAATGGTAGCAGTCTACGCGATTGGTCCAAAACTGGGCGGAATTGGATCAAAGTGCGTGACGCCGCCCATATAAGCCAAATTCTCAAAAAGAGATATCTTGCAAAATTCGTTAGCGAGAGTGCTGACATTTTGCGTACCTATATCTGGTAGCAGGCTACGTAATTGGTCCAAAATTGAACGGGATCGGCCAATATTTTAAATTGATATATCTTGCACAATTTGTTAGCGAGAATGCTGTAATTTTGTGTTTGAGCGATTTGTTAGAGAGTTTGCTGTAATTTTGTGTACGTTTATTTGGTGCCAGTCTACGTGATTAGACCGAAAATGGGCGGGATCAGAAATCTGAAGTCTGGGGCAACGAAGTGGACCGGGTCCAGCTGGTATTTTATATTTTTGAACAAATATATTTTATTTGAAAATCAAGAGATTTTGTTTGGAACGCATATATTAATATATTACAACAAAATATATTTGCGAACCTACTGTCAGAATAAAATATGTTTAAAATACATTATATTTAAAACAATTTTAAAACTTTGTTGACTTTGAAAATTTTAAATTTAATTTTTTCCTAGATTTTGTGTTACACATTATAGGTAAACATGTCGTAAGCATTATTTTATTTTGTTTTACAGCACTAGTTTTTATTTTGTAAATAGTCCAATTGTCAATCCATCAATGCTATTTGTGGTTACCCAAGATTATTTGATTTACATTTTAATAAAATTTTTCAAACATATACAATTTTTAAAAAAATTAAACCTTAAATTTCTAAAAAAAACTGAAAACTTTCCTTCAAATAAAGGCCAAAATACTTAAATACAAATTAATCATTGTTTTGGAAATATTATTTCCATCTGTGAGTGTCAAATATTATATATTTGGAGTGAACACTAAACATATGTATGTTTCCAGCAGAATATGTTTGGAACAATATACTACAGAAGCGATTTGTTTCGGCGTGTATGCAAAAATTTAATTTTCGCGGTCTGCTTGTGACACTTTTGTTTTCTATTTTCCTCCGATCTATGTACTCAACAAATTACGCAAATATTTGGCATATACATCGAGAATAAGAATTATTTTCTCTATCTAGATTTTAGAAAGCCTTTGTCCAATTACGCGATTAACAAATATTTGTGTAATTTTGCTACGGACATTCAGTTTTCAGCGTATTTCTAGTAATATTTTTAACAAAATTACACTTTGGGAAACATATAATTCATGGATCGACTGTATCAAGTTAAGCTAAATTAGCTCTATTTATGGTATATGACAAAAAATATATAACCGAATTATAAAAAAAACAAGATGTAAAACAATAGGATAATGATTTTTCTCAAACGGTCGATAATAGACCGTTGGATATTTTTGTTCGTAGATAGGAAATCTTAGGGCCTGTTTTTGTAACTTCTTTTTTTCCACTTCGCACGTCAAATGACAAGCGAATGAAATTTTTGGTTTTTGCAAACTTTGTTTTGGTTATAAACAAAGAAGCTTTTAATTATCGCCAACATTTTGGTTTTTATAAGACAACAACGAACGAAATGAAATGTCAAATCAGACGATCAGAAAAATTCATTCGTGTCGGTTATGTTTGACGTCCTTTTGAAATATATAGTGAAAATTGTTGGGAAAATTAATAAAAAAATGGATAAATGAACCAAACAACATTGACATGTATCTTTTGCTGTAGAATCCACCATAATTTCAAAAAACCTCTGTTTATTAGTGTGTATAAAATGTATTGAAATCCTACAACTACACTGTTGCTTTTTAAATTGTTTCATAATACCTTAAATTAGGTGACCCAAACAATCGTTTATTATACCTATCGACCTAGAATCTCTTTCTGAATTGGTTTGGTTTTGTCCGTCCGTCCGTTTGTAAATGTATTCTTGTTACCAAATACAGGTCACAATTATGCTCAGATCACTATCAAAGTTAGCAAGAACTTTCTTTTTAACTCTATGACTTACTGAAATAGGTATAGAAGGTTTCCGATTTAGATATAGCCCCTATATATACATATATGATCAATCAAGCAAACAATTGTATTTATTTTCAGTTGCTTGATTATTTCCCATTGTCTAGAATCAGCTGTTGCTACTTTTACAGCTGTTGGATAGGGTTGCCCCCGTTCGGATATTTTCATGTGGAAAAAGCTTTAAGAAATGTCAATAACAACATGTAGGTAATATTGGTATTTGACAGGAAGACGTTGAAGAAAAGAGCTTTCTTACCCGAACGATAAGTGACAATGAACCAAATTAAAAACATGATCGCTTGGGTGAGAATAAGAAGAAGAAAATTATTGCCTGGGTAGCTATCGCACGTCTGCGTTTTGTTACATTTAGCTGAACAGGCTGTTAGACTCGATTGCAATCGATGCAATCAGAATTGTCAAATAATTTCACGTTTTGGATACTTTGAGATAGAAGAGAGAGATTCTGAGATTATCTTAAATATTACTATATAAGCCATAAATTCCACATTTTTTATATAGTCCCCAAGTAGATGTCGCTGTGAAATATCTTTAGTTAAGCCATAGATGGCACATCTTCTAATCAATTTGGCTGAACATTTACATCTTTCGTTTTATTTTTCAAAGAATTCGCTATAGAATTGAATCCAATCCTTGGTGGAGGGTATTGAGTACCATAATATAATTGCAAAACTATATTCTTTGATCTTTTCCCCTTTGCGCATTGCATATTCCTATTTTTCTACCAATATTGCTCCTTTATAGCCATGTTCTTTTGTATGTACTCTCCTGTTTATTTCATTTATTCTGCATTGTTATATTAATTGTTAGATGACTGCACTACATTTCATATTATTTTTAAATTATCTTAATATAAAAACGATGTTAATTTTTAATATACACTAGCCTTTGTTCCACATTGTGCAGCAACTTATGGCAACGATAGCTCGAGCTAGAAAAAATGTGAGATTAACATCGAAATTAGTCGACAATCAAAGCTCTTTCTTTTGAATGCGGACGGATGAATTCCATTTAGTGTAATACCGCAGAAAAATTGGAAACAAAATCGTGAGGAACAACATGGAGACTATCATGATTCATTTAGTCAAACGAAACTGTGGTAACGTTTTTCCGACTGAAATCTATCTATATTAAAAATATGCGATTGGTTTGAAGCCTCCCCTCAGAAAGACCCCTCTTCGTTTTGTAAAAATCTTCGTTTTCTGATAGAAACAATATAACTGCGCCTCATGCTTCGGAGGATGTCAATGGTCTTGAATGGTGGAAATATTTTGCTCTTATATTTCACACTACAATCATATAATAACTTATTGTACAAAGTGGACCCTTTATATGGGAGGTACCACAACAACTTCGCCCGTTTTTTTCAAGGTAAAAGCGACCGATAAACTATTGATAAGTGCAGAATTACAGAAGATTGGAATAAGTAGTATATAAGCTATAAGAAAATCAATATTTCACAAAATGTTAACTCTTTGTATGGTCTGTACTGAAATGTGTGGACAAATATGGCCCATCTTTGAACTTAGCCTTAGATAGAACAAATATTACGACATACAAAAGTTAAGTCTATTGGTTATTCCTTTCGAGAGTTATCCTGTGCATTAGATAGATGGACAATCGTGAATGATAGATATATGGAGAAAACCAAATTCTGTAACTGGCCACTTTCGTGCAAGCGAAGCAACTCCTTGGCTCTTTCCAGTCTAACTTTTTTTTGTACATCGGTGAGCTCTTGCACTTTTTGGAAATTCAATTAGTCCAAGCTCATTTTTTAATATGTGTTGTATCCGTTCTCGCGATATGTTCAGCTCACGAGCAATTTTTTTACCACTGCGGCGTGGATTTCGATCAAATCTGGCCTTCACTTTTCGGATCATTTCTGGTGTTGTTACCGTTTTTTTTCGTCCACTTTTTGGACACGATGCAACACTGCCAGTATCACGGTAACGAGCAATTGTACGAGAAACAAAAGATTTATTCATATTTAAATGCTGGAGGGCTCTAACGATAGCCACTTGTGTTTTTCCATCACGAATAACTTTTTTTCTGAATGCAATAAATCAAAATGATTTTGTAAACTTGTAAACAATAAAATGAACTGTAACTGAAATAAATCTGTCAGCTATCAGACTAGCGGTTTAGAAATGATAGCAACCTGAAGTTGGTTGCAATACATATCAGCCACCCAGTATAATTAGAAAATTGGTTTGTATACGTGTATAATTGCGTACTCCCCAGATTTACGAAAAGAAAATTTCTTAGTTTTATTGGGGTTTATTTTCATTTCATGCTGTTTTCTGGATTGGGGTGTAATTTCCTAAATCAGTTTTTGTAACGAAAATAGGCCTCAAATTTGGGGCGCACTTTCATTTTCAATTTGGGGTGCATTTTCTTGGGGTCCAACTTCCGGCCGCCCTTAAAAAGTCGTTAAACGGCTTTCCACCGAACATACTTACGGTTTTATGAAAATCCATCGATGTTTTACACTTGTGGTTTATAGTTCAGATAATAAAGGGTGGGCCATTTACAATTTTAAATTTTTTCTACCGATTACTTTGACTTGTGATTTGGGACTTTTGGATTATTTTCTGTGGGGAGCCATTAAGGATAAATGTTACGCAAAGCATCCAGAGACAATTGAAGTGCTGAAACATGAAATCGGAGTTGCCATTAAAGCAGTGTTTAGAAAAAAACAATACGTTATAGGAACGGTTCCTTCAGAAACACTAACGTTATTTATTTTTTAGTGTTACTGTTCGCGAACGGTATTACTATGATAACGTACCGTTCTTAGAAAACGACGAACGGTATCACTACGATAACGTACGGTTCATAGAACACTAACGGTATCACTACGTTTAGCGTTCCGTTCTTTTTTATATTCGACACCACAGGTCGCAAATATGAAGCAATCTTAATGAAAATTGGTACAGGGTTATTTCTTAACCCAGGGACGATTCCTATTTATAATGGGGCATATCGGTCCATACTTTGATATAGCCCCCAAACGAAGGTCCCTTTCGATAAGACATATTTACGTACTAGAGAGCGCATTTTTTAACCGACAATGCTGAAATTTAAATATTTGTACTGTGTATTACATTCAATCGTGCCTAGTGAAAATTAGGCATATCGGTCCATAATTTAATATAGCCCCCATACGAAGGTCCCTTTCGATAAGACATATTCACGATCTAGAGAGCGCATTTTTTAACCGATCATGCCGAAATTTGAATATATGTTCATTCTATTGCATTCAATCATGCCTAGCGAAAATTATGCATAGCGGTCAATTTTTTGATACAGCTCCAATACAAAGCTCCCTTTCGACAAGACATATTTACGTTATAGAGGACGCATTTTTTATCCGATCATGCCGAAATTTAATTATGTGTGCTTTCTATTGCATATATTCATGTCTAGTGAAAATGGGGAATATCGATACATACTTTGATATAGCCCCCATACAAGGGTCCCTTTCGATAAGACATATTTACCCTCTAGAGAGTGCATTTTTTAACCAGTCATGCTGAAATTTAAATTATATTCAAGCGTGATCTCAATGTAATACAAAGTACAAATATACAAATTTCAGCATGATCGGTTAAAAAATGCTTAAATATGTCTTATCCAAAGTACCTTTGTAAGGGGGCTGGATCAAAATATGGACCGATATACCTCATTTTCACTAGACATGATTAAATGTTTCTATTGCATTTAGCATTTTCATTTGCACATATATTTAAATTTCGGCACGATCGGATAAAAAATGCGCTCTTTGTACGGGAGCTACAGGGTGGGTGATGAATATTAAGAAACTCAAATAACTTTTTTTTCAGTGTATGGAATTTAGTTTTCTTTGTTCATGTTAAAGCTCATTAAATTTAATTAAATATAGCTTAATTAGTTTTAAAGATAATGGAATTTAAATGCCCCCTGCTCGTTGATGCATGTGCGACGTCTTACCAGAAAGTTGTTCATTACTGCTTGGAGAGTTGAGACGGGAATAGCCGCAATTGTTTCTCAAATGGATTGCTTAGTTCATTCAAATTTTTTGGTTTTGCTTTGTAGACTTCCTGTTTGCAATAACCCCACAAGAAAAAGTCAGGTAAAGTAAGGTCAGGCGACCTGGGGGGCCTCGTCAGACATGAAAAGAAAGTTCAACATGTTTCCGTCCTCTTCCACCATTTGAAGCATCTTCTGGCAAAAATCCAAGCGAATCGGGAAGTCTACTGAGTTCACTTTGTTGGCCGTTTAAATTTTATATGGGAATAACTCAAATCTTTGTGCATAATTGACTGCAATGACTGTCTGCTTATACCAATTTGAGCAGATAAGGTTCTTGTCGAAACTCTTGGATTGTTTTGTATGGCATCAGCTACAGCAGCGATCGTTTCCTCCGTCCGAACTGAAGGGTTTCGATGGTAAGGTCTTCTGTTGACTGTCCCATGCACGGAAAAATTGTTAACAAGTCTCTTTATGGTCCATCTGCTCGGAGGATTGCCGCCCAACGTGCCCCTATACTCTCTTTGAACCGAAACTACGGACTTCAGTGCGTAATAGCGGCGGACAATCCAAATTCTTGTTTCAGTGTCCCAGTTATCCATTTTTGTTAAATCTAAACATCAATCTGCAAAATAAACCAGTAAGGAAAGGCAGAAAGTCGGGCGGGGCCGACTATATAATACCCTACACCTCCCTAACAATGCGATAAGGGTCATTGCCATAATAATTTGGAATAATTGGCAAATGAGTTGAAACATATTATCTAATTCTGAAACGATAATCGCTAAATTAAGCAATATTCGTTCCTAAATTGAGAAACATCTTTCTGGAAAATTTTTATGATCGGAAGTAAAATACAACTTCTATAGCGGTTTGATACCAAATCAGGAGGAACATATATATGGAGCTTTAATATAAATCTGAACCGATCTTCCCTGAATACTCATTCATGTAAAAAGACCTCCTTCTGTCGAATTTCGTACTGATCGGATATAAAATACAGTCTCTACAGTGCTGTCATGTCAAATCGGGGGTAACATATATATGGGAGCTATATCTAAATCTGAACCGATTTTCTCCGACCTCCGCTTACAGGTCAAATCGGGGGTAACATATATATGGGTGTTATATCTAAATCTAAACCGAGTTTCTCCGAATTTGGCAGTATTCCTTCATGTAGACAGAAACCTCTTTTTGCCGACTTTCGCACTGATCGGATATAAAATAACATTTTTACAGCGCTTACATGTCAAATCGGGGGTAACGTATATATGGGGGCTATATCTTAATCTGAACCGATTTTAACCAAATTCAATAGGGATCGTCCTTGGGCCAAAAAAAAGATATGTGTAAAGTTTCGTCGAGATCGGACCATAATTGCGACCTGTACTTTGATTACAAGAATACATCCACAGACAGACAGAAAGACGGACATAGCTAAATCGACTCAGAAAGTGTTTCCAAGTCGATCGGTATAATAAACGATGGATCTATTTCTTCTCCTTTTGGGTGTTACAAACAAATGCACAAAGTTATAATACCCTGTACCACAGTGTGGTGTAGGGTATAAAAAAATTAACGAGATTCATTAAATAGAAAAAAAATTATTAATTTTTTTTTTGGTAGCTGCTTTCATCATCCACCCTGTACATCAAAATATGGACCGATATGCCTAATTTTCACTAGGCACGATTGAATGTAACACACAGTACAAATATTCAAATTTCGGCATGCTCGTTTAAAAAATGCGCTCTCTAGAGCGTAAATATGTCTTATCGAAAGGGACCCAAAGTTATACCGATGTGCCCCATTAGACATGATTACATATATGCAATAGAAAGCACACATATTTAAATTTTGGCATGATCGGATAAAAAATGCGTCCTCTATAACGTAAATATGTCTTGTCGAAAGGAAGCTTTGTATTGGGGCTGTATCAAAATATGGACCGACATGCATCATTTTCACTAGGTATGATTGAATGCAATAGAAGGAACACATATTCAAATTTCGGCATGATCTGTTTAAAAATGCGCTCTCTAGAGCGTAAATATATCTTATCGAAAGGGACCATCGTATGGGGGCTATATCACAGTATGGATCGATACGCCCCATTTTAAATAGGGATCGTCCCTGGGTTAAAAAATGCCCCTGTACCAATTTTCATTAAGATTGCTTCATATTTGCAACCTGTGGTGTCGAAAATAAAAAGAACGGAACGCTAAACGTAGGGATACTGTTAGTGTTCTGTTCAAAAGAACAGTATCACTACGACGTAGTGATACCGTTCGTCGTGTTCTAAGAACGGTACGTAAGTGGTACCGTTCGCGAACAGTAACACTAAGAAAATGTTTAGTGTATTCTGTTCTCTTGTAAGGGTTGCGATACTGTTCCGTTCGAGACGAAGGAACGGTACAGAACGCTAAGGAACCGTTCCTTAGTGTTTTTTTCCGAACTCTGCATTAAAAAGATTCAAGACAATCTAAAATGTACCGAAAAATTGGGTTGATCGGATGAGCTACTGCTGAGCCAGTCGTGGTAGTTATATGAATGATATTGTGTTCCATCATTAAATGACAAAGTTCAACCTTTCCAATGCAATCAGATATTTTAAAAAATTATCAGTACTTTTTTATAATTGATTCAAATTTTAAATTTTAAATGACCCACCCTATACATACACTCCTTTACAATAGTGAGCGGATACAAATCTAATAATCTGTGACTAAGATTAGTCGAAAATAGGAATTTATCATTTAAATTTAGCTTTATTGAATACTTTTCTTAACATCTTTACAAAGTTAAATTAAAAAGATTTTTATTTAAGAAATTGTTACGGAGCTTATAGTCAACCAAAAGTATTAATAAACCGAAACAGAGACAAAAGGGATTTCTCCTTAAATGCACCTCAACAATCTGTGGCGTTATGTCTTGCCAAATATTTTCACGCTTTCTGTTCCATATCTCTGTGTTCATGTTGGGTGTTGCATATGGAATACTTACCACAAAAAGTTTTTGTCTGCGGCTAAAATAAAGAGTACAACGATAGCGAGAGAAATATGTGATACCACAATGAAATGGAACAAAAAAAAACAAATGGACTAACAATAAAAACCGGTAGGAACCAACACAATTTGAACAAATATCTGATGTGATAGCATAAGATGCCTAAATCACGGAACTATTTAACAATGATACCATCATTTGGTCGTTCATCCAACTGCTTCTCTTGGCTTTATAGAATCAAACTTTGATATATTGGGGACTTCATGTCAAGTGAGTGAATTTCTAATAGCGATCGGGAAGTTTAGTTCTATTGTATAGTTCATGTCGGTTAAGCACTGCCCAAGTTAGAGGGTGTTGAATTTTTAAATTTTGTCAAACGGTCTTTTTTTCCCATCCACATAACTAATCAGACTATGCAACAAATGAACACTTTCTGAAAAATACACGGACTTGACGGTGTTGGTTCGATTCTACTACTAAGGGTGGTATATCCCTATACTCGGTTTGTCGAAATTTGTGACTAATTTTTTATATTATGTTACCTATCTGTAACTGTTTATAAACATTTTAGCCAAAAATGAACTGCATAGGTCGATATTAAATATTCTGACCCATGTAAAGGGTGGTTAAATTGTAAGGGCCGATGTTGAATGTGAAACACACTTAAACGTCAAGTTTCTTTCTGCATTTCATTTGATATTTCTCAATTTCAGACTAACTCAATTTGAACCATGGAAAGAAACACAATCGGGCACTTCGTGATTTTTTTTTGATCTGCATAATCGACCAAATGTGTCCACAATCGGCAGAATTGTGCGCAAATTTCAGCAAACAGAGTCTATAAGAGATGTGAAAACACCTGTGCATGCTCGCCCAGTTCGTTATGTGCGGCTTATGGGCTGGCGACGTCATCGAGCCATACCCCTTTGAAATGAGGCCGGTCAGGCAGTTACTGTTCTCTCGCTACCGTGAGATGATAAAGAACTTTTTATGGCCCGAATTGGAAGATATGGATGTGGACAATATGTGGTTTCAACAGGACGGTGCCACTTGTCACACAGCTAACGAAACAATAGCTCTTTTGCGCAACAAATTCAACGGCCGTGTTATCTCACGTCGTGGCGATGTCAATTGGCCGCCAAGATCATATGATTTGACACCGTTGGACTTCTTTCTGGGGGGGTTATTTGAAAGAAAAGGTGTACTTCGATAAGCCAGCAACAATTCAAGAGCTAAAGGATGAGATAATTCGGAACATTAACGGCATGGTACCTCAATTTTGCCTCAGCATCATCGAAAATTTGGACCATCGGATGGAGGTGTGCCGCCGAGGTCGCGGCGACCGTTTGGCCGATATTTTGTTCCATAGATAATACAACCATACCAATATAATCATAATAAAAAGAAATGACAATAATTTCCTAAATAATTTGCGTTTTATTAAATATCAACATCGGCCCTTACAATTTAACCACCCTTTATAATTTTAAATGTACGTTTGAATTGGAATAAAATATAGTTGGAAAAAATTTTTTTGAATTTTATATACTTTTGGACCAATAGCTGACACGGCGAACTTCGTAGCGCCAAACATTCGTTACTGTAATGAAAACAATAATTCGAGCCTGTACATATACGCTGCTTCGTGTAATTCGCTCACCTTAAATATTTTATTCTATTAAATACAATGGAAATATCTAAGGTATAATAATGCAAAAACCAATGTGCAGCGACAACTGTATTGGAACAAATCTCATCATCATCAGAACGTGTTAGCTGTCCCAGTGCGCTTCGCTGAACGCAAATGACTCTATAACCAAATTCACATATACCGAATGTATAGGCTATTATTGTTATACGAGGTATGTTCAAAAAATATTTCGAAATTTTAATTTCCCCGGGCTACGTGTATTTGATTTTGGATATTTTTGTAGCGTTATGTTGGTACTCATGTCCCTTACTTATGCTGACAAGGTCGGCCATTTTGAATGTTTAGTTAATTTTTGACAGCTGTTGTGCTTGGATGTGTTTTAACTTGTCTTCGATTTTTATCTATTTCAGAAAATGGATCAAAAAATCTGCATCACATTTTGTGTGAAAAACAAAATAAAGTGCGCTGACGCATTCCGAATGTTGACTGTGGCATATGGCGAAGCTACCTTGGACCAAAGCAACGTTTATCGGTGGTACAAAATGTTCTTAGAGCGCCGAGAAGTTGCGAAGGACGAACAGCGTGCCGAACGCCCGAGTTCGGTCGAAACGTAAAGGTTTTACTCACAGGTTTCTTTGATTGCATGGGCGTGGTGCATTATGAGTTCTTGCCACAGGGTAGTACGGCCAATAAAGAATATTACCTGCAAGTTATGCGCAAATTGCGCGAAGCAATCCGCCAAAAACGCCCGGATTTGTGAAAGAACCAAAACTGGCTTTTGTACCATGATAACGCCTCTGAACACACATCGTTGCTTGTGAGCGAATATTTGGCCAAAAACAGCACAGTAATGGTGCCGCAGCCACTGTATTCCCCTGACCTAGCCCCCTGTGACTAATTTTTGTTCCTAAAACTGAAAAGGCCCATGAAAGGACGACGCTACGCCACGATTGAGGAGATAAAGACGGCATCGAAGGAGAAGCTAAACAAGATCACAAAAAATGATTATTTGAAGTGCTTCGAGGATTGGAAAAAACTTTTGGCAGAAGTGTATTATATCCCAGTGGAATTACTTTGAAGGTGACAAAATAGATATACATGAATAAACAAATACTTTTTGAAAAAATAAAAAATTCGCAAATTTTTTTGAACATACTACGTGTACTGATAGAAAAACCGTTCGTCACCATGACGAATCAGTATCGTCAATATATCTTCGTACTGGTGACGAAAAGTTTCGTACATGCGACGTACAAAAACGTCAATAGAACGAACACGATCATCAACCCATGTTTTTGGTGATTTCGAAAATCGTCGAGGGAACGATGAGGTTTCATCCCCACGACGAAAAGATTAATTTGACCATTTTGCTGAAAATGTGATAAAACGAAGCAATAAATTTATAGTTTGTGCTTAATTGTACTGTTCTATATGCGTTCTGATTACCTTAGTTAAATAACTTGTTGTAAAAGTTTAATTTAAAAAATCTAATAATGGTGATGAATGGAGTTCGTCGTGGTGAAGAATGGGATTCATCGTGATGATGAATGGAATTCGTCGTGATGATGAATGGGATTCATCGTGGTGATGAATGGAATTCGTCGTGGTGATGAATGGTATTCGTCGTGGTGATGCATGGAATTCGTCGTGGTGATGAATGGTATTCGTCGTGGTGATGACAGGAATTCGTCTGCTGGCAAATACATTACTTGATGAGATTATTTTTGATTTAAAATATCAGAAGCAATGAATACTTCTCGTTCGTTTGCTTTCAGCCTTTCCTGATAAGAACTGCGTTTCGAACCGAATAATCACAACTGAACCAGGCAAAGCAGTCAAGTAATTTTATTTTCCATTACATTTTTAATGGTCTAAAACCAGAAGAATATTTATTGAAATTTTAGAAATGTAAATAGTCGGGGGCATGAATTCGTCGTGGTGATGAATGGGATTCGTCGTACTGATGAATGGGATTCGTCGTGGTGATGAATGGTATTCATCGTGGTGATGAATAGCATTCGTCGTGGTGATGAATGGTATTCATCGTGGTGATGAATGGCATTCGTCGTTGTGATGAACTCGATTAATTGTAGGGATGAATTGTATTCATCGTGGTGATGAATGGTATTTATCGTGGTGATGAATGGCATTTGTCGTGGTGATGAACTCGATTAATTGTAGGGATGAATTGTATTCATCGTGGTGATGAATGGTATTTATCGTGGTGATGAATGGCATTTGTCGTGGTGATGAACTCGATTAATTGTAGGGATGAATGGTATTCATCGTGGTGATGATTGTAATTCGTCGTGGTAATAAACTCGATTCATCGTAGGTATGAACTGTGATCATCCTGTGTCATTCGACACAATCGTATAAGCTTCGCGGGCACTTCAAATTCTACTAGGGCTTGATAGAATTTTTCCCTATATACAAAGTCATATACCGCCTTGAAATAAATAAAAATGTGATGTGTATCAATTTGGAACACGCGCGTTTTCTCTAGTATTTTTCGCAGGGTAAAAATTTGGTCAATCGTTGACTTCTTTGGTCTACAGCCGCACTGATAGCTTCCAATTGTCTTTTCACAGTATGGTTTGAGGAGCTCACATAGAATAGATGAAAATATTTTGTAACCTACATTAAGTAGAGATATACCCCGATAGTTTCCACATTTCAATGGGAAACTATCTTATTCAAATATCAAAGCATCAAAACAGCTTACATCAAAAACAGTTTGAGTGCCTTTTATCTGCCTAAACGTGATCTATTTGGTTGACTATGTTAGCATTTGGGTGTTTCCAGGTCCTTATTTGCGTTTTTATGGGGAAATGTTGTATTATACATATCATCATATTGTTAGATGCAGCAAAATTATTACCTTGTATCCATTTTCACTTGTTGTTTCACGTAGGCTGTGCAATCCGATCTTGATCAACATCTTCAACCCCTCCTTGGAATAAGCCTTGATGACGAGGTTGAGCTAAGTACTTTGTTGACTAAAACGAAACCATCGAAACTATCGCAATGCCCATTTTCGCATTGTTATGAAGGTGTAGGACATTATAAAGCCGACCGCGGCCGACTTTCTGTTTTTCCTTACTGGTTTTGTTTGAACTTCTGCTTTCAGCATATTACATTTTGATAAAGAAACCAGAACGACTACAATCTTTAAACAAGTGTAACAAAAGAAGAAAAGTGGAAAAAATGCTCCAACCTGAATTTGTTTTACAAAAACCTCCCAAAATAGATTTAGATGGTAAAAGAAACGTTTAAAGTGGAGTTGATGAAACGAGGCATAGGAAACCTTGAAGAAAACTGCAATTTGTATGAATGACACTAAAAATGCCCTTGTGCCAGACCGTCTGCTCCGACCGTCTTCTTGCCATAACCTTCTTGTACTCTCTGACCGGATCCTTGCTGTATGTCTTTTATTTTTCGTAAAGGATAAAATGAATGTGGCAATGGTATTTATGTGTTTTTTGGTTTTTTTAAAGAGGGAAAGCTACCAAAGAAGTATCCGCATACATGCTATGCCATGAATAAGTATGAAGGTGTTTTTGCACATTTTCCTTTCGAAATTTTTTGTTAGATGCCTTAAATTGCATTTGCATAGAGTACTACTCGTATACATATGTATAATAAAAATTACTATGTTTGTAAGTGTGCAGATTCGCAGTGGGCTAAAATGTTACAAATTCTTTCATGTCAAATACAAGAAAATCTTCGTGTCGCGCTTTATGATAATTGTGTTATAATAACGCGTTATTATGCGAAACATTTTCGTCTAATGTTACAAATTGAAATCAACAATCAATCACGAAATCCTTTTGGCGTCAAAAGCCTCATGTTTGCGTTGGAAGGTAATTTCGCAAGTCTACCTACAATATTAAAATTCGGCATAAGTTGCGTGACATATGTAGTTATTCACAAACATCGAAATGGTCATTCATTGAATTAAGAGCACTTCAGGAATATAACTCTTGTGCTAAGTAAAAGTCAAGCATGCACTAACGTCAGTATTATGTTACAGAAATGCTGGTAGTCGTTTCATATCGCTCATTTAGAAAAATAACGTTACAACTCAAAATATGACATTTGAAATAAGTTTAATTCAAATGATCTATATAAATATAACTATTTGGCAGAATGGGACGGTGCCCGGATTAACTCCTACGGACATAACGCCCAAATCGATTTTGGGACTTCTGTCCTCCAGTATAGTTGGACATAATTCCCAAAATAGGTTGGGCGTAATGTCCGCAGAGCGTTCTCGGACATAACACCAAAAAAAAAAACGCGGACATAACACCCAATGTATATTGGGACTTATGTCTTTAACAAATCGCGGTTATAACACCCCAAGTAATGAAAATACAGATCAATTTGTTGTTTTTAATAAAATGCAACGCCACTTGTGAAGGATAAAATTGGACACCATGCCAAAATCTCCTTGAAGTCCACGAGATTTCATAAATTTATTTAAAAATGACTCATTTATGAGAGACACGGAAAGATGTTATCAAACAATATCGCAGAAGATATTTCCTACACATTATTTTTGTCACCATCCATCACCAAATGAATCTAAAGGAATATTGATCTGTATAATGAATGCGATTTTTCGGTGGTCCCAGATACAAGCAATTATTAATAATCTATAATTCTCAAGATAGACATGTAAATATAAAAATTTCTAAAATATAAAAAAATCCTAGATTAAAAAAATCATTGAATATTGGCAAGAAGGCGCAACTTTTTTTTTAAAAATCGCCTTCTGTCCTAAATTCAACGATTTTTTAAATCGCGCGAATAAAAAAAGCCTGCGGTGTTTTCTATGTTCTTCAAATTATATATCGTCTACAAATCGTTTCATCTTTGTTAACTACATTTAAGTTAATTACTTATTTGTAGGATTTTTAAAAAAGGACCGATTGTGAATATTTTTTAAAAATCGTGCGAAAAAATTATCCTGCGGCGTTTTCTATGTTCTTCAAATATTATATCGTCTACAAATCGTTTCATCTTTGATAAATACATTTATATTAAGCTAAGTACACACACACGATTTGCAGATCGGACAATATTGCCACAAAAATGGCGAAAAAATGCAACCCTGTGAATTTACAACCGTGTGAACATACAATTTTTGTTTTGCAACGTTAGCAGAAAAGTCATTGCGTGAAAATTTGCAGATTGTTAGATGTGCGAAGTTTTTGCATGTGACGACACCACCATTGGCAGAAAAACATTTTATTGGCAATACTGTCATTAAAATATTTTTATTGGCAATCCTGCATATACATATTTACAAAATATATTGTAAATATATGTAATTGTATGGTTTTCTTGCAATCGTCTGAACTTTCAATTCACCTTTGCCTAACAATCTCTCATTGGCCGTACATTTGCAGCACTTTAATCGTCTGAACTTTCAATTCACCTTTGCCTAACAATCTCTCATTGCCCGTACATTTGCAGCACTTTAACATGGTTGATAACGTTGTCCGATCTGACAATCGTGTGTACTTACCTTTAGTTACTTACTTGTAGGCTTTCCTATTTGTCTTCATACTAATGGCTAATAAAAAATAAAAATCATATGAACATATCCTACTGTTTGTAGTCTAAAAAATTTTAAAACTTAAAGCGTAGGAAGCGCTGAAGAATTTTTCATTTATATTAATTACTAGCTGAGCCCGGTGCGCTTCGCTGCCCATGTCAAAATTCGCGCTGTAGAAACTGTATTTTATATCCGATCAGTACGAAATTCGGCAGAAAGAGGTTTGTTATTACATGAATGAATACTGCCAAATTCGGAGAAAATCGGTTCAGATTTAGATATAGTCCCCATATATATGTTACCCCCGATTTGAAATTCAAGCGCTGTAGAAACTGTATTTTATATCCGATCAGTAAGAAATTCGGCAGAAAGAGGTTTCTTATTACATGAAGGAATGCCGCAAAATTCGGAGAAAATCAGTTCAGATTTAGATATAGCCCCCATATATATATGTTACCCCCAATTTGACATGTAAGCGCTGTAGAGACTGTGTTTTATATCCGATCAGTACGAAATTCGACAGAAACAGGTTTCTATTTTACATGAATGAGTATTCTAGGAAAATCGATTCAGATTTATATATAACCTCCATATATATGTTCCTCCAGATTTGGTTACAAAGCGCTATAGAAGTTGTACTTTACTTCCGATCATTACAAAGTTCTCCAGAAAGATTTTTCTCAATTTAGGAATGAATATTGCTTAATTTTGCGATTATCGGTTCAAAATACATTTACCAATTATTCCAAATTATTATCGCAATGACCCTTATCGCATTGTTAGGGAGGTGTAGGGTATTATATAGTCGGCCCCGCCCGACTTTCTGCCTTTCCTTACTGGTATTAGTAATAATTTCACTGAATGAAAAAATACCGAATTCAGTGGAAAGTCCAGAAAATAGAAATGTATACTTATAAAATTTCCAAATTCTTGTTTCATTGATATTGCATCACATTATCATATTGCGATTGTATTGGAGTGAGCAGCTGTAATTATCGCATACCGAGCATTTTTGTTCATGTATTTCCTATATAATACTTGCAAGATATATCAAAATATGGGCTGGGCCACGCCCACTGGTCCTATTCCGCCCATTTGAAAGCCAATCACGTAGACTGCTACCATATACATATACGCAAAATTTCAACACTCTCGCTAACAAAATGAGCAAGATAATTCAATTTCAAAATTTGGCTTATATGGGCGGTGGCCCGCCCATTGGTCAGATCCCGCCAATTTTTGGACCAATCACGTGGACTGTCACCAGATACATATCTACAACATGACAGCACTCTAGATAAAAAATTGTGCAAGTTATATCAATTTCAAAATTTGGCTTATAAGGGCGGGGCCACGCCCATTGGTCCGATCCCGCCCATTTTCTGACCAATTACGTAGAATGCCACCAGATACATATACACAACATTGCAGCACTCCCGATAGCAAATTGTGCAAGATATACAAATTTCAAAATTTGGTCATTGTGGGCGGGGCCACGCCTATTGGTCCGAACCCGCCCATTTTTGGACCAATCACGTAGATCGCCAACGGATATATATACACAAAATTCCAGGTCTCTCGCTAACAAATTGTGCAAGATATCACATTTTTTAAATTTGGCTTATATGGGCGGTGCCACGCCCATTGGTTCGATCCCGCCCGTTTTTGGATCAATCACGTAGACTGCCACCGTTTACATATACACAAAATTCCAGCACTCTCGCTAACAAATTGTGCAAAATATCTCAATTTCAAAATTTGGCTTATATGGGCGGGGCCACGCCCATTGGTCCGGTCCCGCCCATTTTTTCACCAATTACGTAGAATGCCACCAGATACATATACGCAACATTGCAGCACTCCCGCTAGCAAATTGTGCAAGATATCAAAATTTTGTCTATGTGGGCGGGGCCACGCCCATTGGTCCGATCCCGCCCATTTTTGGACCAATCACGTAGACTGCCACCGTTTACATATACACAAAATTCCAGCACTCTCGCTAACAAATTGTGCAAAATATCTCAATTTCAAAATTTGGCTTATATGGGCGGGGCCACGCCCATTGGTCCGATTCCGCCCATTTTTGGAAAATTCACATAATCTGCCATTAAATGCATACAAACAAAATTTCAGCACTATACCTATAATAGGAGCAGAAATATCGGATTTTTAACCTGCGATTTGTATGGGAGGTACCACGCCCCTTTGTCCAATTAATTTTTTTATGTAAAATCGAATAAAAAAAAAATCATCCAAATCGCTCCAGCCGTTCTGACGTGATGCCATTACACAGATGGACCGTTTCATTTTTATATATATAGATGAAGATATAGACCAATATATATTATCAAATCTATTATATTTCATATTATATATATTTAGTCTTATACTTGAACTAAATTATATATTCGGGTAAAATGGTGTTTCCCTAAGAAATAAAAAACAACATTTTTGTTATGTAAATGAATAAAAAGGAAATAACTCCCATTGGGCGTTATGTCCACTCGATACCGTCGGACATAACTCCCAAAATCGTTTCGGGCGTTATGTCCGTTGGGAGATATGTCACGGCACCGAATGGGACGACATAACTTCTGAAGTGCGCCAAATATCATAGTCTTCCTCAGGAATCAGCCCAATCATGGATCAGCTTATCGATATTGAAATGTAGCACAATTTAGTACGACCAAATTAAAAAAAAATATATTTTGATTTGCGACGTTCTTTTTCCAAATGAGCGATATAATTTCGAAGGGATCTTTAAAGTTCGACAGAAGACGTTCAAAAGTTTCGAATGCAAAAATATATATAAGTACTTAAAGTTCCCTGTATGGATATTACTTTTCAGTGCGAACATTTTAAGTACGTTGGGGCTGCATTAATTTTGATCGCAACTGTATGTACACATTCAATATAATGGGTGTTTTTTGACGTGTGGTTTTAAGAAGAAATAAAACGCATATAATTTAATGTTATGGCCAAGAATTTAGCTTTGTTATAAAGATAAGTGTTTGTCATTATGTTTTAAAAATGATTTCGGCACATGGCCGCCACGACTGTCTCGAATAAATTCCAGCCGAGAGGCCCAATTTTCGACCACTTTTTGCAGCATTTGGGGCTGTATGCCAGCAATAACTCGCCAAATATTCTCTTCCAAGGCGTCAATCGTGGCAACATACATCCAGTGACAGCTGTTAAAAAGATCAACTCCGAAAAAAATATTGCCAGATTGAAAACTACATGTCTACAAAAAACACCCTGTATGTACGTGCATATGAGCAAACGTCAACATTTTTAAATTTTCGAGTTAATACTTTTCGATGCAATTTTTTTTTAGCATGTAGAAAACTACTTTCCCCACAAATTCTGTTACAATATTCCCAATATCTTCAAATGACGTGTTTTCGATTTCTTTTCCAATAACACAGTATGATCAGGATTTTCTAGAGGTCACAAAAGTAGCGCATAGATTTTTTTCGAGGGTACTTTGAAAAACCACGACATGCTGTGTATTTTTGCAAAAAGAAAATATTTTTTGCGCACAAAATGCGGCTCTAACGAGTCATGAGAATGAAATAACTTTGTGCATTTGTTTGTTACACACAAAAGGAGACTTAGAATCACTTTCTGAGTTGATTTAGCTATGTCCTGCTGTCCGTCCGTCCGTGCATGTATTCTTGTAATCAAAGTACAGGTCGCTATTATGGTCCCACCTCAACGAAACTTAGCACATATCTTTCTTTTGGCCCAAGGAAGTTCCCTATTAAATTTGATTAAAATCGGTTCCGATTTACATATAGCTCCCATATATATTTATTTACCTCCCGATATATATGTTACTACCGATTTGGTATCAAAGCTCTATAGAAGTTGTACTTCACTTCCGATCACTACAAAATTTTACATAAAGAAGTTTCTTAATTTAGGAACGAATGCCGCTTAATTTGGGGTAATCGGTTCAGATTAAGATATATCCACATATTAATGTTCCTGCCTATTTAGTATTTAAACGCTATTCAAACTGCATTTTACGTCCGATCTATATATAATTATTTCAGAAATAAAGTTTTTGATTGAAGTTAATTAAAATCTAGTTAGATTATGTACTAATATAGTCCCATCTATTTGTTCTTTTCGATTCTTGATCTATGCAAAAATACGTTTTAAGGTTATAGTTTTAACCGTTCATCTCCTCCTTGTAATAAGAAGAATATGTGAAACGAAACCAATTGTTCCATATTTTTATCGCATTGCCTCGTTTCGCATTGTTAGGGAGGTGTAGGGTATTATAAAGTCGGCTTCGCCCTATCTTTCGGAGGTGCATATACAAATCGGAGGTGCATATACAGGGTGGCTGATGAATATTGCTACATTAAGAAACTCAGTGTATGGAATTCAGTTTTCTTTTATTCATGTTAAAGCTCATTAAATTAAATTAAATATAGCTTAATTAGTTTTAAAAATAATGGAATTTAAATGCCCCCCAGCTCGTTGATGCATGTGCGGCATCTTACCAAAAAGTTGTTCATTACTGCTTGGAGAGTTGAGATGGGAAAGCCGCAATTTTTTCTCGAATGGATTGCTCTAGTTCATTCAAATTTGTTGGTTTTGCTTTGTAGACTTCCTGTTTGAAATAACCCCACAAGAAAAAGTCAGGTGCAGTAAGGTCAGGCGACATGGGGGGCCAACGGAATGTGGAGTTTCTGGATATCAGCTTATTGGGAAATTTTCGCCGCAATTCTGGCAAAATTCCAAGCGAATCGGGGAGTCGGCTGAGTTCACTTTGTTGGCCATTTGAATTTTATATGGGAATAACTCCAAATCTTTGTGCATAATTGACTGCAATGACTGTCTGCTTATACCCATTTGAGCAGATAAGGTTCTTGTTGAAACTCTTGGATTGTTTTGTATGTCATCAGCTACAGCAGCGATTGTTTCCTCCGTCCGAACTGAAGGGTTTCGATGGTAAGGTCTTCTGTTGACTGTCTCATTAAATAGAAAAAAAGTTATTAAATTTTTTTTTTGGTAGCAGCTTTCATCAGTCTTTCTGAGTAAGTATGTCAGAATAATCACCCCTGATTTATAGTTAGTCTACATTATCAAACGTTAATTATCCCCTCAGCTAAGAGAGGAGGGTATATATAATTTGCTACGAACCAAAGGTGTAACACATCGAAGGAGTGACCTAAGAAGTCCCCAAGTACCTTCGGGGGATCTCTGTTTTGGGTCATTTTAAGTCATTTGAGCAGTGTCCGTCCGTCCGTCTGTCTGCTGGCTGGTGCGCACGATAACTCTCGAAAGGATTAACCGATTAACCGGGATTAACCGATTGACTTCAAATTTTCTATGCGGTAATATTTTTCCCTATCTCCGGCTAAGTTCGAAGATGGACCATATTGGTTCACTCCTTCTGGTACCTCCCCTACAAAGGGTTATCATTTAGTGAAATATTGATTCTTTAATAACTTCTATACTACTTACTTGAATCTTCTGAAATTCCACACATAATATAAGCTTATTAGCCGCTTACACCTCAAGAAAAATGGGCGAAGTTTCCACACCCCTTTTGGTACCTCCCACACAAATGGACCATTTTGCACCAAAGGTTAACAGCTTATGACTCTAATACCAGTACATAAAAATAGTTTAAATTTTGTAGTTTGTAATGTTTTTATAGTGCCTACATTCCGGTAAAAAAAAATGGCATTATTGTACGGCCGCTTTTGGTACCTCCCACACAAATGGACTGTTTTGCACCAAAACTTAACAGCTTATAAAGTAATTACCTATGCAAAAAATTTTTTTAAATTTTGTAAAGTGTAATTCTGTTATAGTGTCTACAGTTTAGTGAAAAATTGGCTTTATTGCCCCGCCCCTCTTGGTACCTCCCACACAAATAAACCATTCTGCACAAAAGGTTAACAGCTTATAACTTTATACTTTAAATTTCGTATAGTGTATGTTAATGTTTTTATAGTACCTACAGTCCAGTGAGAAATGGGCGTCATTGGCACTCCACTTTTGATACCTCCCACACAAATAGATTATAATTATGCAATTTAAGTTGATAATAATTTATTTAAAACAAAAAGATTAATTCATTTACGAATAATTCTGGGGACTAAAGGTGAAGGGATTCTTAATTCGGTTTACCTGACTGAACCTTCTTACTTTTTTTATGAACATGCCGTTTAAATATATTAAGTAAATTTATTATAAAACTATCAGCATAAATTTTCTCATTCAATGTTATGTTTAAATCTGTTACATGTGA
The DNA here is from genome assembly GCA_963930755.1 of Eudasyphora cyanicolor. Taxonomy (NCBI): domain Eukaryota; kingdom Metazoa; phylum Arthropoda; class Insecta; order Diptera; family Muscidae; genus Eudasyphora; species Eudasyphora cyanicolor. The sequence goes on along the minus strand of OZ005736.1, from coordinate 133,601,889 downwards.
TCTTTAATGATATGACCATTAATATTTTACATGGTTTTCCTTGTTATATTCCATATTTTTTTGTTAAATATTAAAATACCTTTAATAAAAAATAATTCTATAACAACACATATCCTTTATAGCTTTTGCGGTTAATAAAAAGCAACAAAAATATGAAACCTGCAATACAGGTTTAATGTTCATGGCCTTTTGTTACAATATATCGAATTGGGTCAACTTTGGCACAAACAAGGTTATTGATTTATTGTTTATGTGTCGTTTGACCATGTTGGGAAAAATATGAGAAAAAAATCCCAAAAAAGGATGTCGGTAACTGTATACTTTTAATAACCACTCGGACAATGTTATGAGGCTTGAACACAATATTCAAGCCATCTTTATAATAAGGTACAATCAATTGATTTTTAATGGTGGTTGAAGTATGAATTTTGTAATTTTATCCAATGGCGACGAGCAAGGGCTAAATCGATACAATCCCACTCACTTTTCCAAACAACATCCATGTAGACGAGGTAGTGTGTAGAATGTGTGACAGCATCAGTATATGTAACATCATATGATAACTTGCTTCCCACCGTTTATGTTTGAACTGAAAGATAATGTAATTAGAGCCAAAATTTGTAAATCATATTAATATTATAAAATCGTTTGTTTGTCTGTTGCCGCATCACGCCTTAACGGCTGAACAGATTTTCTTGAAACTTGATGAACAGATAGACCAATATACGGATGTTAAAATAGGATACTTCGATTTTTGATTTTCTCCAAGTGATTTTCGACCACTTGACTGCTGAGGCTTCTTCTAGAGCTAGAAAGCTGAAATTTTGTACACGCATAGACAGGAGTGTTTTATAAACCAGTGGCTACTCATGTAGTAATTTTTTGCCAGTGGTCAGTTCTAGCGGTATCAAAAACTTGAGTATTATTTTTGTCCTTTTAGAAGCCTCTTAAAAGGTACAAAATTGTAATCTTTGTAAATATGAAGTATGTTTGTATTTGTCGTGTATAGACAAATACATGCGCGTAAAAATAATTTTTAATTCTCACACTGTGGTCAGTGCAGCAGTGACAGAAAGCAGTTTTCATTATTTCATTGCTTTTAAAAGTTCCTTAAGAGCTAATAATCTACAAATGTATATGGGGAATTCGGCGTGAAATCGAAATTATGGAAATTCAGTGGTTTTTTTAATAAATCGTATTCATTGGTTATGCATTGAGATTTGTTTGGTCTTGAAATGTTCCTTTCAAAAACAAGCAATAAATACGGTATATTAAAAAAACCGTTGAATTTCCATTTAAGTGTATTGTGGGCACCTGCAGTGATTTTTTGCAATGACATCATCTAAAAAATCCATCGATTTCTACTAGTTTTGATATATAGTTATTTTGTAGGGAGATTATCAGGTTAAAGGGGATCTGGGGGTGGCGAGTATTTCGGAAGAACTGCTTACTAAAGTGTCTCGTTTATTTTGATCTTTTGCGTGGAACATCTAGTCCGAACCCTTCAAGTCACAAGCAAAGTGGCAAGCAGCGACATTTTTTTTAAACATTTTAAAAAATTTAAAAAAAATATAAATGATCTTACACGGGGCAAAATCACCTTTTTTGATATGGGTACACTCCAAATATATAATATTTGAAAGAAACAAATAATATGTATTTGGGAAGATGCTATTCAAAACAAATCTATGTTACCATCCTAATATGTATACCTTACACCACACTGTGGTACAGGGTATTATAAGTTTGTTTCACGGCAGATGTTTGTAACACCTGAAAATAACACAGCTAGACCCACCTTAAAGTATACCGATCGACTCAGAATCGCTAGATGAGTCGATTTAACGATGTCTGTCCGTCCGTCCGTCTGTCCATGTAAAGTTGTTCGTCGACTACAGGTCGCAATTTCACTCCGATCGTTCTGAAATTTTGCAGTTTAGAGTATTTCGCGGCTGTTAAGATCGCTATTGAATTTGGTTGAAATCGGTTCAGATTTAGATATAGCTCCCATATATATGTTTCGTCCGATTTGGCCCTTTAGCCCTATAGAAGCTGTATTTTACATCCGATCGTTTTGAAATTTAGAATGGTAGAGTTTCTTGATCCATGAACCAACATTGCCGAATTTGAAGAAAATCGGTTCAGATTTAGATATAGCTCCCATATATATCTTTCGTCCGATTTGGTTCTTTAGTCCTATAGATGCTGTATTTTACATCCGATCGTTTTGAAATTTAGAATGGTAGAGTTTCTTGATCCATGAACCAACATTGCCGAATTTGAAGAAAATCGGTTAAGATTTAGCTATAGCTCCCATATATATGTTTCGTCCGATTTTGCTCTTTAGTCCTGTAGAAGCTGTATTTTACATCCAATCATTTTGAAATTTAGACTGGTAGAGTTTCTTGATCCATGAACTAACACTACCGAATTTGAAGCAAATCGGTTAAGATTTAGCTATTGCTCCCATATATATGTTTCGTCCGATTTGGCCATTTACTCCAATAAAAACTGTATTTTACATCCAATCGTTTTGAAATTTAGAACGGTAGAGTTAATTGATCCATGAACCAACATTGCCGAATTTGAAGAAAATCGGTTAAGATTTAGCTATAGCTCCCATATATATGTTTCGTCCGATTTGGCCCTTTAGTCCTATAAAAGCTGTATTTTACATCCAATCATTTTTAAATTTAGACTGGTAGAGTTAATTGATCCATGAAAGAACATTGCCGAATTTGAAGAAAATCGGTTAAGATTTAGCTATAGCTCCCATATATATGTTTCGTCCGATTTGGCCCTTTAGTCCTATTAAAGCTGTATTTTACATCCAATCGTGTTGAAATTTAGAATCGTAGAGTTAATTGATCCATGAACCAACATTGCCGAATTTGAAGAAAATCGGTTAAGATTTAGCTATAGCTCCCATATATATGTTTCGTCCGATTTGGCCCTTTAGTCCTATAAAAGCTGTATTTTACATCCAATCGTGTTGAAATTTAGAATGGTAGAGTTAATTGATCCATGGACCAACATTGCCGAATTTGAAGAAAATCGGTTAAGATTTAGCTATAGCTCCCATATATATGTTTCGTCCGATTTGGCCCTTTAGTCCTATAAAAGCTGTATTTTACATGCAATCGTGTTGAAATTTAGAATGGTAGAGTTAATTGATCCATGAACCAACATTGCCGAATTTGAAGAAAATCGGTTAAGATTTAGCTATAGCTCCCATATATATGTTTCGTCCGATTTGGCCCTTTAGTCCTATAAAAGCTGTATTTTACATCCAATCATTTTGAAATTTAGACTGGTAGAGTTTCTTGATCCATGAACCAATACTACCGAATTTGAAGAAAATCGGTTAAGATTTAGCTATAGCTCCCATATATATGTTTCGTCCGATTTGGCCATTTACTCCTATAAAAACTGTATTTTACATCCAATCGTTTTGAAATTTAGAACGGTAGAGTTAATTGATCCATGAAAGAACATTGCCGAATTTGAAGAAAATCGGTTCAGATTTAGATATAGCTCCCATATATATCTTTCGTACGATTTGGCCTTTTAGTCCTATAGAAGCTGTATTTTACATCCGATCGTTTTGAAATTTAGAATGGTAGAGTTTCTTGATCCATGAACCAACATTGCTGAATTTGAAGAAAATCGGTTGAGATTTAGCTATAGCTCCCATATATATGTTTCGTCCGATTTGGCCCTTTAGTCCTATAGAAGCTGTATTTTACATCCGATCGTTGTGAAATTTAGAATGGTAGAGTTTCTTGATCCATGAACCAACATTGCCGAATTTGAAGAAAATCGGTTAAGATTTAGCTATAGCTCCCATATATATGTTTCGTCCGATTTGGCCCTTTAGTTCTATAGAAGCTGTATTTTACATCCAATCATTTTGATATTTAGAATGGTAGAGTTTCTTGATCCATGAACCAACACTATCGAATTTGAAGAAAATCGGTTAAGATTTAGCTATAGCTCCCATATATATGTTTCGTCCGATTTGGCTCTTTAGATCCAATCGTTTTTTATACCCTACACCACACTGTGGTACAGGGTATTATTTAAGTATAAAATGTCCCAAAAGTAAATTTATGTAAACAATTTATACATGAATTACAAAATTTATATATCAGAGTTATTCAATATTACGAGAGTGGTGTAGGGTATTATATAGTCGGCACCGCCCGACTTTAGCCTTTCCTTACTGGTTTTTAATATTTTTATACCCTACACCACACTGTGGTACAGGGTATTATAAGTTTGTTTCACGGCAGATGTTTGTAACACCTTAAAATAACACAGCTAGACCCACCTTAAAGTATACCGATCGACTCAGAATCACTAGCTGAGTCGATTTAAGCATGTCTGTCTATCTGTCCGTCCGTCCGTCTGTCCATGTAAAGTTGTTCGATCGCTATTGAATTTGGTTGAAATCGGTTCAGATTTAGATATAGCTCCCATATATATCTCTCGTCCGATTTGGCCCTTTAGTCTATAGAAGCTGTATTTTACATCCAATCGTTTTGAAATTTAGAATGGTAGAGTTTCTTGATCCATGAACCAACATTGCCGAATTTGAAGAAAATCGGTTAAGATTTAGCTATAGCTCCCATATATATGTTTCGTCCGATTTGGCCCTTTAGTCCTATAGAAGCTGTATTTTACATCCGATCGTTTTGAAATTTAGAATGGTAGAGTTTTCTTGATCCATGAACCAACATTGCCGAATTTGAAGAAAATCGGTTAAGATTTAGCTATAGCTCCCATATATATGTTTTGTCCGATTTTGCTCTTTAGTCCTGTAGAAGCTGTATTTTACATCCAATCATTTTGAAATTTAGAATGGTAGAGGTTCCTTGATCCATGAACCAACACTGGCCGAATTTGAGGAAAATCAGGTTAAGATTTAGCTATAGCTCCCATATATATTGTTCGTCCGATTTGGCCCTTTACTCCTATAAAAGCTGTATTTTACATCCAATCATTTTTTGAGAATGGTAGAGTTTCTTGATCCATGAACCAACACTACCGAATTTGAAGAAAATCGGTTAAGATTTAGCTATAGCACCCATATATATGTTTCGCCCGATTTGGCCCTTTAGTTCTATAGAAGCTATATTTTACATTCTATCGTTTTGAAATTTAGAATGGTAGAGTTTATTGATTCATGAACAAACATTGCCGAATTTGAAGAAAATCGGTAAAGATTTAGCTATAGCTCCCATATATATGTTTCGTCCGATTTGGCCCTTTAGTTCTGTAGAAGCTGTATTTTACATCCGATCGTTTTGAAATGTAGAATGGTAGAGTTTCTTGATCGATGAACCAACATTGCTTTGAAATTTAGGATGGGTGAGTTTCTTGATCCATGAACCAACATTGCCGAATTTGAAGAAAATAGGTTAAGATTTAGCTATAGCTCCAATATATATGTTTCGTCCGATTTTGCTCTTTAGTCCTGTAAAAGTTGTATTTTACATCCAATCATTTTGAAATTTAGAATGGTAGAGTTTCTTGATCCATGAACCAACACTACCGAATTTGAAGAAAATCGGTTTAGATTTAGCTATAGCTCCCATATATATGTTTCGTCCGATTTGGCCATTTAGTCCTATAAAAGCTGTATTTTACATCCAATCGTTTTGAAATTTAGAACGGTAGAGTTTCTTGATCCATGAACCAACATTGCCGAATTTGAAGAAAATCGGTTAAGATTTAGCTATAGCTCCCATATATATGTTTCGTCCGATTTGGCCCTTTAGTTCTATAGAAGCTGTATTTTACATCCAATCATTTTGAAATTTAGAATGGTAGAGTTTCTTGATCCATGAACCAACACTATCGAATTTGAAGAAAATCGGTTAAGATTTAGCTATAGCTCCCATATATATGTTTCGTCTGATTTGGCTCTTTAGTCCTGTAGAAGCTGTATTTTACATCCAATCATTTTGAAATTTAGAATGGTAGAGTTCCTTGATCCATGAACCAACACTGCCGAATTTGAGGAAAATCGGTTAAGATTTAGCTATAGCTCCCATATATATTGTTCGTCCGATTTGGCCCTTTACTCCTATAAAAGCTGTATTTTACATCCAATCATTTTGAAATTGAGAATGGTAGAGTTTCTTGATCCATGAACCAACACTACCGAATTTGAAGAAAATCGGTTAAGATTTAGCTATAGCACCCATATATATGTTTCGCCCGATTTGGCCCTTTAGTTCTATAGAAGCTATATTTTACATTCTATCGTTTTGAAATTTAGAATGGTAGAGTTTATTGATTCATGAACAAACATTGCCGAATTTGAAGAAAATCGGTAAAGATTTAGCTATAGCTCCCATATATATGTTTCGTCCGATTTGGCCCTTTAGTTCTGTAGAAGCTGTATTTTACATCCGATCGTTTTGAAATGTAGAATGGTAGAGTTTCTTGATCGATGAACCAACATTGCTTTGAAATTTAGGATGGGTGAGTTTCTTGATCCATGAACCAACATTGCCGAATTTGAAGAAAATAGGTTAAGATTTAGCTATAGCTCCAATATATATGTTTCGTCCGATTTTGCTCTTTAGTCCTGTAAAAGTTGTATTTTACATCCAATCATTTTGAAATTTAGAATGGTAGAGTTTCTTGATCCATGAACCAACACTACCGAATTTGAAGAAAATCGGTTTAGATTTAGCTATAGCTCCCATATATATGTTTCGTCCGATTTGGCCATTTAGTCCTATAAAAGCTGTATTTTACATCCAATCGTTTTGAAATTTAGAACGGTAGAGTTTCTTGATCCATGAACCAACATTGCCGAATTTGAAGAAAATCGGTTAAGATTTAGCTATAGCTCCCATATATATGTTTCGTCCGATTTGGCCCTTTAGTTCTATAGAAGCTGTATTTTACATCCAATCATTTTGAAATTTAGAATGGTAGAGTTTCTTGATCCATGAACCAACACTATCGAATTTGAAGAAAATCGGTTAAGATTTAGCTATAGCTCCCATATATATGTTTCGTCTGATTTGGCTCTTTAGATCCAATCGTTTTTATACCCTACACCACACTGTGGTACAGGGTATTATTTAAGTATAAAATGTCCCAAAAGTAAATTTATGTAAACAATTTATACATGAATTACAAAATTTATATATCAGAGTTATTCAATATTACGAGAGTGGTGTAGGGTATTATATAGTCGGCACCGCCCGACTTTAGCCTTTCCTTACTGGTTTTTAATATTTTTATACCCTACACCACACTGTGGTACAGGGTATTATAAGTTTGTTTCACGGCAGATGTTTGTAACACCTTAAAATAACACAGCTAGACCCACCTTAAAGTATACCGATCGACTCAGAATCACTAGCTGAGTCGATTTAAGCATGTCTGTCTATCTGTCCGTCCGTCCGTCTGTCCATGTAAAGTTGTTCGATCGCTATTGAATTTGGTTGAAATCGGTTCAGATTTAGATATAGCTCCCATATATATCTCTCGTCCGATTTGGCCCTTTAGTCCTATAGAAGCTGTATTTTACATCCAATCGTTTTGAAATTTAGAATGGTAGAGTTTCTTGATCCATGAACCAACATTGCCGAATTTGAAGAAAATCGGTTAAGATTTAGCTATAGCTCCCATATATATGTTTCGTCCGATTTGGCCCTTTAGTCCTATAGAAGCTGTATTTTACATCCGATCGTTTTGAAATTTAGAATGGTAGAGTTTCTTGATCCATGAACCAACATTGCCGAATTTGAAGAAAATCGGTTAAGATTTAGCTATAGCTCCCATATATATGTTTTGTCCGATTTTGCTCTTTAGTCCTGTAGAAGCTGTATTTTACATCCAATCATTTTGAAATTTAGAATGGTAGAGTTCCTTGATCCATGAACCAACACTACCGAATTTGAGGAAAATCGGTTAAGATTTAGCTATAGCTCATATATATATTGTTCGTCCGATTTGGCCCTTTACTCCTATAAAAGCTGTATTTTACATCCAATCATTTTGAAATTGAGAATGGTAGAGTTTCTTGATCCATGAACCAACACTACCGAATTTGAAGAAAATCGGTTAAGATTTAGCTATAGCACCCATATATATGTTTCGCCCGATTTGGCCCTTTAGTTCTATAGAAGCTATATTTTACATTCTATCGTTTTGAAATTTAGAATGGTAGAGTTTATTGATTCATCAACCAACATTGCCGAATTTGAAGAAAATCGGTAAAGATTTAGCTATAGCTCCCATATACATGTTTCGTCCGATTTGGCCCTTTAGTTCTGTAGAAGCTGTATTTTACATCCGATCGTTTTGAAATGCAGAATGGTCGAGTTTCTTGATCGATGAACCAACATTGCCGAATTTGAAGAAAATCGGTTAAGATTTAGCTATAGCTCCCATATATATGTTTCGTCCGATTTGGCCCTTTAGTCCTATAAAAGCTGTATTTTACATCCAATCGTTTTGAAATTTAGAATGGTAGAGTTTCTTGATCCATGAACCAACACTACCGAATTTGAAGAAAATCGGTTAAGATTTAGCTATAGCTCCCATATATATGTTTCGTCCGATTTGGCCCTTTAGTTATATAGAAGCTATATTTTACATCCAATCGTTTTGAAATTTAGAATGGTAGAATTTCTTGATTCATGAACCAACTTTGCCGAATTTGAAGAAAATCGGTAAAGATTTAGCTATAGCTCCCATATATATGTTTCGTCCGATTTGGCCCTTTAGTTCTGTAGAAGCTTTATTTTACATCCGATCGTTTTTAGAATGGTAGAGTTTCTTTATCCATGAACCAACATTGCCGAATTTGAAGAAAATCGGTTAAGATTTAGCTATAGCTCCCATATATATGTTTCGTCCGATTTTGCTCTTTAGTCCTGTAGAAGCTGTATTTTACATCCAATCATTTTTAAATTTAGAATGGTAGAGTTTCTTGATCCATGAACCAACACTACCGAATTTGAAGAAAATCGGTTAAGATTTAGCTATAGCTCCCATATATATGTTTCGTCCGATTTGGACCTTTAGTTCTGTAGAAGCTGTATTTTACATCCAATCGTTTTGAAATTTAGAATGGTAGAGTTTCTTGATCCATGAACCAACACTACCGAATTTGAAGAAAATCGGTTAAGATTTAGCTATAGTTCCCATATATATGTTTCGTCCGATTTGGCCCTTTAGTCCTATAAAAGCTGTATTTTACATCCAATCTTTTTGAAATTTAGAATGGTAGAGTTTCTTGATCCATGAACCAACACTACCGAATTTGAAGAAAATCGGTTAAGATTTAGCTATAGCTCCCATATATATGTTTCGTCCGATTTGGCCCTTTAGTTCTATAGAAGCTATATTTTACATCCAATCGTTTTGAAATTTAGAATGGTAGAGTTTCTTGATTCATGAACCAACATTGCCGAATTTGAAGAAAATCGGTAAAGATTTAGCTATAGCTCCCATATATATGTTTCATCCGATTTGGCTCTTTAGATCCAATCGTTTTTATACACGCTGAAAAAAAATCGCTTCTGTAGTATATTGTCCCAAACAAATTCGGCTTGAAACATATATATGTTTAGGGTACACTCTAAACATATAATATTTGGTACACGCTAAGGTAATATATTTGGGAAGATGTAGTTCTAAACAAATCTTTGTTTACTCCCAATTTGTTTTTATTTGGGTATTATTATTTTCGAAACAAAATAAAATGGGAATTTAAGTATTCAGAAAATACATAAAATGTGGTATATGTTCAGTAATTCAAAATAATTTTTTAGAAATTTATATTGTTCGTAAAAATAATAAATAATATTTTAAATCCTATAATCTTGGATCAAAATAAATTTTTCGGTGGATTGACAATTAATGATGGCTTCGAATGGCTTAGAAATTTTAAATGATTGATTTGAAACAGAAGTCATTGCTGCATATGGTATCATAACTGGGAGGTAAAATTGGGAACCAAGAAAAAATTAAAAATGAAATTCGAAAAAGTCAGCAAAAGATTTGAAATCTTTCTTAAATAAAATATATTTGGAGAAATTCCTAAAAAATAATTTTATTTGTACTTAAACATGCACTTTATTGGAGAAATTTAGTTTGCAAATATATTTTGTTGTAATATATTAATATATGCGTTCCAAATATATTTTATTGATTTTCAAATAAAATTTATTTCCTTAGAAATATATAATATTTAAAAATTTGTGTTCCAAATACATTTTCTTTCGATTCAAACATATCAAAAAAGGCGATTATGCCCCGTGTACCCTACACCACACTGTGGTACAGGGTATTATTTAAGTATAAAATGTCCCAAAAGTAAATTTATTTAAACAATTTATACATGAACTACAAAATTTATATATCAGAGTTATTCAATATTACGAGAGTGGTGTAGGGTATTATATAGTCGGCCCGCCCGACTTTAGCCTTTCCTTACTGGTTTCTAATTTTTTTTCTAAAAATACCAACATTTAAAAAAAAATGTATAGAAGCTGTATTTTACATCCAATCGTTTTGAAATTTAGAATGGTAGAGTTTCTTGATCCATGAACCAACATTGCCGAATTTGAAGAAAATCGGTTAAGATTTAGCTATAGCTCCCATATATATGTTTCGTCCGATTTGGCCCTTTAGTCCTATAGAAGCTGTATTTTACATCCGATCGTTTTGAAATTTAGAATGGTAGAGTTTCTTGATCCATGAACCAACATTGCCGAATTTGAAGAAAATCGGTTAAGATTTAGCTATAGCTCCCATATATATGTTTTGTCCGATTTTGCTCTTTAGTCCTGTAGAAGCTGTATTTTACATCCAATCATTTTGAAATTTAGAATGGTAGAGTTCCTTGATCCATGAACCAACACTACCGAATTTGAGGAAAATCGGTTAAGATTTAGCTATAGCTCATATATATATTGTTCGTCCGATTTGGCCCTTTACTCCTATAAAAGCTGTATTTTACATCCAATCATTTTGAAATTGAGAATGGTAGAGTTTCTTGATCCATGAACCAACACTACCGAATTTGAAGAAAATCGGTTAAGATTTAGCTATAGCACCCATATATATGTTTCGCCCGATTTGGCCCTTTAGTTCTATAGAAGCTATATTTTACATTCTATCGTTTTGAAATTTAGAATGGTAGAGTTTATTGATTCATCAACCAACATTGCCGAATTTGAAGAAAATCGGTAAAGATTTAGCTATAGCTCCCATATACATGTTTCGTCCGATTTGGCCCTTTAGTTCTGTAGAAGCTGTATTTTACATCCGATCGTTTTGAAATGTAGAATGGTAGAGTTTCTTGATCGATGAACCAACATTGCCGAATTTGAAGAAAATCGGTTAAGATTTAGCTATAGCTCCCATATATATGTTTCGTCCGATTTGGCCCTTTAGTCCTATAAAAGCTGTATTTTACATCCAATCGTTTTGAAATTTAGAATGGTAGAGTTTCTTGATCCATGAACCAACACTACCGAATTTGAAGAAAATCGGTTAAGATTTAGCTATAGCTCCCATATATATGTTTCGTCCGATTTGGCCCTTTAGTTATATAGAAGCTATATTTTACATCCAATCGTTTTGAAATTTAGAATGGTAGAATTTCTTGATTCATGAACCAACATTGCCGAATTTGAAGAAAATCGGTAAAGATTTAGCTATAGCTCCCATATATATGTTTCGTCCGATTTGGCCCTTTAGTTCTGTAGAAGCTTTATTTTACATCCGATCGTTTTTAGAATGGTAGAGTTTCTTTATCCATGAACCAACATTGCCGAATTTGAAGAAAATCGGTTAAGATTTAGCTATAGCTCCCATATATATGTTTCGTCCGATTTTGCTCTTTAGTCCTGTAGAAGCTGTATTTTACATCCAATCATTTTTAAATTTAGAATGGTAGAGTTTCTTGATCCATGAACCAACACTACCGAATTTGAAGAAAATCGGTTAAGATTTAGCTATAGCTCCCATATATATGTTTCGTCCGATTTGGACCTTTAGTTCTGTAGAAGCTGTATTTTACATCCAATCGTTTTGAAATTTAGAATGGTAGAGTTTCTTGATCCATGAACCAACACTACCGAATTTGAAGAAAATCGGTTAAGATTTAGCTATAGTTCCCATATATATGTTTCGTCCGATTTGGCCCTTTAGTCCTATAAAAGCTGTATTTTACATCCAATCTTTTTGAAATTTAGAATGGTAGAGTTTCTTGATCCATGAACCAACACTACCGAATTTGAAGAAAATCGGTTAAGATTTAGCTATAGCTCCCATATATATGTTTCGTCCGATTTGGCCCTTTAGTTCTATAGAAGCTATATTTTACATCCAATCGTTTTGAAATTTAGAATGGTAGAGTTTCTTGATTCATGAACCAACATTGCCGAATTTGAAGAAAATCGGTAAAGATTTAGCTATAGCTCCCATATATATGTTTCATCCGATTTGGCTCTTTAGATCCAATCGTTTTTATACACGCTGAAAAAAAATCGCTTCTGTAGTATATTGTCCCAAACAAATTCGGCTTGAAACATATATATGTTTAGGGTACACTCTAAACATATAATATTTGGTACACGCTAAGGTAATATATTTGGGAAGATGTAGTTCTAAACAAATCTTTGTTTACTCCCAATTTGTTTTTATTTGGGTATTATTATTTTCGAAACAAAATAAAATGGGAATTTAAGTATTCAGAAAATACATAAAATGTGGTATATGTTCAGTAATTCAAAATAATTTTTTAGAAATTTATATTGTTCGTAAAAATAATAAATAATATTTTAAATCCTATAATCTTGGATCAAAATAAATTTTTCGGTGGATTGACAATTAATGATGGCTTCGAATGGCTTAGAAATTTTAAATGATTGATTTGAAACAGAAGTCATTGCTGCATATGGTATCATAACTGGGAGGTAAAATTGGGAACCAAGAAAAAATTAAAAATGAAATTCGAAAAAGTCAGCAAAAGATTTGAAATCTTTCTTAAATAAAATATATTTGGAGAAATTCCTAAAAAATAATTTTATTTGTACTTAAACATGCACTTTATTGGAGAAATTTAGTTTGCAAATATATTTTGTTGTAATATATTAATATATGCGTTCCAAATATATTTTATTGATTTTCAAATAAAATTTATTTCCTTAGAAATATATAATATTTAAAAATTTGTGTTCCAAATACATTTTCTTTCGATTCAAACATATCAAAAAAGGCGATTATGCCCCGTGTACCCTACACCACACTGTGGTACAGGGTATTATTTAAGTATAAAATGTCCCAAAAGTAAATTTATTTAAACAATTTATACATGAACTACAAAATTTATATATCAGAGTTATTCAATATTACGAGAGTGGTGTAGGGTATTATATAGTCGGCCCGCCCGACTTTAGCCTTTCCTTACTGGTTTCTAATTTTTTTTCTAAAAATACCAACATTTAAAAAAAAATGTTTTCAAATCTGACTTAAGAATTTATGACCAAAAACAAGATACACAGAATGATATATTTACGATTTGTTAAACATCGAGAACTTCTGAACGAGTTATCGGAAAAATCTCAAAAAATTCTACAAAGTATAGTATATATATTCTATTCTAGTATATTGTCCCAAAGAAATACTGCTTGAAATTAATCTATGTTCAGGGTACACTCCAAATATATAATATTTGATAGAAACAAATAATATATATTTGGGAAGATGCTATTCAAAACAAATCTATGTTACCATCCTAATATTTTTTATTTGGGACTATTATTTTCTAAACAAAGATTTATTTGCATTTATGCATTCAGAAAACTTAAATGAAAATTTTAAGTTTTTCGGTAATTTAAAATTATTTTTTTAAATTTAAATATTTTTTTAATTCTTTTATAATTGAAATCTTATTTCCTTGCATAACTAAAAATTGCTCTTGTATTCACAATAAACACATTTTGAATTCGAATATCTAGAAATTCAAAATGAGTGCTTTAAACAAAAGTTAATGCAATTATTAACTGTTGGACATATCTAGAAATCAAGAAAAATTAAACCTCAAATTCGAAAAATTCAGCAAAACTTTGAATTATTTGAAATAAAATATATTTTGAGAAATTTTAAAACAATAATTGTATTTGTATGTAAACACATATTTTATAATTATATATTATATTTTGCTGTAATATATTAACATATGCGAACCAAATAAATTTTAATGATTTTCAAATAAAAATTATTTATTCAGAAATATATAATATTTAAAAATCTCTGCACCAAATATATTTTCTTTTTATTCAAACATATCGAAAACGGCGATTTTGCCCTGTGTACTTTAAAAGTACCTTATGAGCTATCTATGATCATACTTATTTTAGTGTATATACTGATGCGATTTTACACCAAGCGCCTTTTGACCGATTGACCGTTGCGGCCCTTTAAGAAGTAGAAAGCTAAACATTTTGAATTTGATTTGATTAAGAAGTAGAAAGCTAAACATTTTGAATTTGATTTTGAATTTATTTATCTTCCTATGCAAATGAAATTATTCTTATATAAAGCATAGGGGTTTATGTTTTGTTACACATTTTGATTTATAAATTACTTATTATGTGAAATAAAAAAAAAACTAAAAGAATAATAATTGTTTTAAGTAATAGTCAAGCTCGAGGTCAATTTTAGGATATAATTTGTATTCCAATTTAAATTTTATTTATCCGATATTTCGCAATTTCCTTGAATTGCTTCATCAGGGATGTTGTGTATGCGAACAACAACACAAAAAAACTTAAAGCTAGCGTAGTATCACTACTCTCGTCCGTTGTAAATATTGCACAAATATGTAGTTTTGGGATCATATATGTCTTCGCCAGGAGTAACCTTATGTTCAACGGAGTGTACCTAGAGTTTACATATAGATTTCTGAGGCATCCGTAGGTTTTACCAACAGCAGATCTAATTTGGTCGCACCAAGTCAATCGATTATTAAAAATAACACCAAGATTAATTGCATTATTGACGATAGCAATGTTAGTATTTGATAATTTGATTGATAAGTCATCAGGTTGGATAAAGGATTTTGTGCCTATTATTATACTCTAAGACTTGATAGGTTTTAAACTAAGCTCATTTGTTTTTGCCCAGACTTCTACATTATTGAGGTCGGAATTTAATTGGCTAACGCAGTTTAAAAATTCTATTTCAGGTGGGCTAATGTATATTTGTACGTCATCCGTATACATATGAATCTTAGCATGAATAAGCTGAGAGGGCAAGTCGTTACTGTACAATGAATACATCAGGGGGCCTAATATAGAACCTTGAGGAACACCCCTTGAAACGGCGAGAGAATTAGATGATACACCTTTTATGAAAACTGATTGTGATCTTGAGCAAAGGTACGAACTCCTGAGATTATGAGCGTGGGATGAAAAGTTGAAGAAAGATTTAGGGCCTGTTTCTGTAACTTTTTTTCGTTCGTCTACTGCGAACGATCAAAAATCACTCAATTATTCCGAGAAATCTATAAATCACAGAAGTTTATAATTCGTTGTGTCTGTAGAAAATCATATAAAAAGCTTGTTCCTCAAATATTTCTAACCTGCGTTTTATAGAATTCAAGTAATAGCTGAGAGAATTTTGATCGTTCGCCGTAGACGAACGATAATAAGTTACAGAAAGTTTGAGTCGGAGTATTTCATGATCGACCGTGTCGAATGCCTTCCCAGCAAAATTTCTCATTACCAAATAATCCGACGAGTAACCAAAGTTCGATAATGGTAAGTACTTATTATTTAGCCACTTTTGTCATTATTTTAACATGGGGATGTCATTGGAGGAAAGTACTTCCCAAAAGCATACAATAAAGTAGCATAACAAGTACTTATTTGTAGCATGGGCATGCCACTTAAATATGCGCTTATATTTTCACGATTTTAAGCACTTGATTAATGCCTTACCAATATGTTCAAAATAAGTAGTAGATATGGAAGATATGTAGAAATGGTCGTTTAAAGTGATTTTTTACATATTGTCGCGCATATTTCTCGAAACAAACAATTTCCTCATGCCAGATTCGAATTTATGAACCCAAACCTCCAGTTGAAAAATTCTTCAATGATTTTACATCTTAAGACATTTGATATTTATGGTATTTTTGATTAATTTGACTATTTTGAAACATTCCATTTATATTAAAATTTGGCAAAACGATTTTGATATCAAAAAATCACTTATTTCTGTTATTATTGGTAATTCATTATTAATTAGCCGAAGGTAATGCAGTGAATAATGAGATGTCATTATTTGGTAATGCAGGGAATAATGACAGGTACTTACCAAGATTTTGCTGGGTTAGAATGGTCTAATAGTACTAAACATGACACGTACCTTTTATCTATGTTCATTCTCAAGTCCTCAGACACATTTTGTAAGGCAGTGAGACAACTGTGTTTGGGCCTGAATCCTGATTGAAAATCTAATAGGAGTTGATTATTGTGGATATAGTTTCTAATCTGTACGTTCAAAAGCTTCTCAAATACTTTAGATAAAAATGGTAGTATAGCTATAGGGCGGTATTCAGAGTTATTTTTTGGAATGGGAATTATTTTCGAGTGTTTCCAAGATTTTGGATAGGTAGACCTTAATAAAATCGTATTAAAGATGTAACATACAAATGATGAAATATATGGATAGATAATCTTAATAAATTTGGGGTCAATACCATCAGATCCAGTAGCGTTAGATTTGATCGCATAAATGCAGTCATAAATTTCATTTATAGAAAAATGTATAAAATCAAATGTATTCTCATTGTTTTTCGGCAAGCTATTTCTATAGAAATCTTGGTCTGCATCCTGCATGGGTATGTTAACAAAAATTTCATTCAATTTGTCTGGATCGCCAACGAAATTAGTTTCAGCACGACAGTTTCCTATTCCTAATGATTGTATATGCTTCCACGTATCCTTCGAGTTTATTGCCTCTGAAAATTTTCGACCAAAGTAATCCATTTTTTACGTCTTATTATAAAAGTAACTTTATTACGAAGACGTCTATATTTATCGTAAAACTCTGTTATTTTAAATTTCTCCATCTACTGTATGCCAAATTTCTCTGTGCGATTAGCAATTTTACCTCTCTGTCAAACCATGGGTTATGAGAATCTAAGACAATTTTCGTCTTTAGGGGAACATGCTTGTCATAAAGCGAGTTAATTTTACTTTGGAGAAACTCTACCTGTTCATCGACAGATATCAAGTTATAAATGGTATTCCAGTTAATGGAGATTATGTCCTCGTGTAGATTTTGATAATTGATATCCTTAAAGTTTCGGTATGTGAAGGTTTCACGGCATCTAATAAACTGAAGATCATATGTGAGGAGACAAAGTTCGTGTTTAGAAAATACTGGTGCTGAGAGTTGGTCGTATAACGTAACCTTTTCCTTACAGCTTACAATAAATAAGTCTATAAGAGAGTGTGAAGTAGACGAATGGTGAGTCAGAGTGGTACGATTTACTAACTCAAGTCCAAGGAACTTCATTTCCAATACAAAATTGACTTCATTGAGAACATTATAGTTAAAATCGCCACAGATGATTACGTCTGAGTACCCTAGTGTAACATTCTCCAGTCGTTGAACAAACGAGTCAAGATAGGTCCTACTATTTGGGCGGTAGACAACCCCAACAAGGAGTTTATTGCTGTCACACGCCAGCTCGACAAATAGGAGTTCAATTGATTCTCCTTCGTTCGATTTTGTTACAATTCTACATGGGATTTCCCTACGGACGTACATTGCCACTCCACCACCGAGACGGCCTCTATCATCTCTAAATATCTGGTAGCCTTGTAGTTCAAACAAAGCATTTTCTAAATCTGGCCAAAGCCAAGTTTCGGAAATGCATATAATATCTACACCAGATCCCGAGAATAAATATCTAAATTCGTCGATTTTATTTTTGATACTCTGTGCATTGATGTGTATTATTCGTAGACCCTTCATTCTATTGGCTATTACCCGGATCATACAATAAAGATTGTCTTTGGAAACGCTTCCGCTGTTATAGGGGGTAGGCAAAATCATGGCAAGATTAATAAGAAGGTCACCAACGGCGGCAATATATAGAAAATTTAAAGCTTCAAATATATGATAAAATAAAGCATGATCACAATATGTAATGGGAATAAATGGAAATAATATGTAAGAGAATAAATATAGATAAAATTTCTTAAATATAATTATAGTTAACATCTTAAGAATTATGAAAAAACTCATCGAACGAATCCATCGATTTTACTGGAACTGGTCTGTCTCTGGGGTTAAACTTCACGTGAACAATCCCACGTCGCGTGAAGACAGCACTTAACTTGCTTTCCTGTTTCATTTTCAAGGCTCGTTGGAATATGTTATGATTGGAAGATGTTAAACTTTCAGAAATAAAGAATTTTGCTTATGTACTTAAATACAATCGAGTGTTATATAACCTGCTGACTATCCACATAGTCGATTTTTGGCTTTTTTGTTGTCAGTTTAGTAGTGGCCAAAGCAGTTTTCAATTTTTTACTGCATTTAAAAATTGTTTAAAAAATGATTGATTCTTCCAATACTTTAAAATCCCATAAAGAGCTATGGACATACACATATGTATATACGCATATACCGATATTTATAGTGTCCATTAAGAGCTAAAAACCTATATGAGAAGCTGGCTATGATACATTCACACATTCAAATTTCCAGTTTGTTATCAGTGCAGTCACGATGAAAAATATTTTCATACCAGGAGTTTGATAGACTTTCAAGTAGACAGATTGTGAATAGTGAATCCACTTTTTATGATCCGCCTATGACCACGCAGACAAAGCTATTTGTGAACCAATGATTTTAAATAATTATACATATCTTTTTTATAGCCATTTTTGGGGTTCTGTGGTCAAAAATCGCTTGGCAAAAAACCAATATCAAAGAACGCAACTTTCAAAATATTGGCGTACCAGTCGGCCAACTGTTAAGAAAATAGGTGCAGACCCGTAGACGTAATGCTAAAGCAAACAAATAGTAATTTTATGATAAAAAAAGCATTACACTTCACATAATGTCAATTATTTGTATGGACTGGAATCAAAGTTATATGCCGCTTACTTTGTATGCAACATGGTACATTTGTTTTGGAGCTACCAAAAGGGTCGTGGCAACTTCGACCATTTTTCTAAAGATGATAGCGACCAAGAAAATAATACTGTTTGTGGAATTGTGAAAGATCCTGGGGACTAGTATATAAGTTATGAGATAATAAATATTTCAATAAATTTTGATTCTTCGTGGGGGAGGTACTCGCAGGAGCGGACCAACAGGAGTGGACCTTTGATCTTAGCCTGAGATAGAAAAAATATTAACACAAACAAAATTTGAAGTCAATCGGTTCTCCTGTCGAAAGTTATCGAGCGCACGAGCCAGACTGAGAGACAGACAGACGGACATTGCTCAAACGGCATAAACTGGCTCAAAACGGATTTTCGACAAATATTCTTGGGGTCTGTTAGGTGACTCCTTCAATGTGTTACACTTTTGACCCGCAGGAACTGACATATGGAGAATTCCACGTAGGTATTTTGCGCTATTTCCGAAAAAATTTTTAACAAATATTAATTTTTTTGTGTGTGATTTTTATGTTTTGAAATTTTAATGTAATTTTTTAAATTGTTTGTGCTCTCAGATTTTTGCGAATTTTATACTTCTATAAATTCTCTAACATAACAGCTTTGGATGGAAGTGGGCCTAAAATTATTTATATTTTTTTTAATTTTTTTAAATTTTTAACGAAAAATTTGCTGCAAACCACTGTGTTTGTGGCTTGAAGGCTTCGAAATAGATGTTCCACGCCAAAGGACAACATAAAGGAGACACTTCAGGAAGTATTTCTTCCAAAAGACCCGCCACCCGCGCTGATCGTCTTACTCCGGATAATCTCCCTACAAATACAACTATATATAAAAAGTAGTAG
The DNA here is from genome assembly GCA_963930755.1 of Eudasyphora cyanicolor. Taxonomy (NCBI): domain Eukaryota; kingdom Metazoa; phylum Arthropoda; class Insecta; order Diptera; family Muscidae; genus Eudasyphora; species Eudasyphora cyanicolor. The sequence goes on along the minus strand of OZ005736.1, from coordinate 133,581,857 downwards.
AAATCGATGGATTTTCATATAAGCTTTGAACATCGGCAATTTTTTTTGAAGCCACTCTATTGCGTACAGGTCAGAATATTTGGAGTATGAGCTTCACTCATTCACCCATTAAGGTCTGCACTAATCTGGCAGATGGAGTGTGTTACCGTCAACTACACTGTTTAAAAATATTGAACTGCCAAATCCAATTTAGATTTGTGAGATCTCATAAATAGTTTCAATGGATTTGACAAAATTGGAGAAATATATCTTAGGTGGATATTACTAACTAGATTTATTTATTGAATGTTTTCACATTCGAATTGTTCAGCTTTTTCGATCCACTCTTCCTTTCGAAAGAGAGGTTTTTGTGGTGTATTGGAAAAGATAAGACACAGCGCTCTAAAAGCCATGTAAACACATACCCTTATACGTATTTCAATCAATTCAATTACTAACGTTGACCCCACTGAGACTAAGACATCGTTTGAGTAATGCTAATATGTATCTGACATTTTTAGCATCAAACAAGTCTTATTAAAATTAAGGTTTTTTCCAGAAGCGTAATTTCTCAATGTGCGGATAATAGCTCCGTAGTAAAGGTTGCTTTGCGATGTTAATTCATTGTGATATCCTAATCTGCCCATTTAATAAATCGAAATCATACAGTCATAATTACCATTGCCGTCTTTATCGAAATTTACATTCAATTAATCACACTATTATATTAAAGTTATTATTTACATGCATTATACTCGTATATATATGTATGCGCACCAACCAGAAAAATTGAGTAAAATGTAAAACATATATCAACAAATATGTATTATGACAATTCGTATTATTGCTAAAATAACTTAAAAAGGGTTTTCAGATATATGTATGTAAGTAAATGCATTCATTACGAGTGCTAATGGGAATTATGACAGCTGGAAATAAATTCATGCAATTTATATACACTCTGAAAATTAAGCAGGGATTGAAATTGAAGCCGATAGGATCGCTTGAATAGAGTGACCTTTAGAACGGGAAAAGGTCATATCCGAAGGTACATTTATTCCCTTTGATAGTAGCAAGATGTGTAGCGTGATCAAAAACAGCACCAGTTAATCGGTTTATCTTCAAAAACCGCTTATCGGTTGTCGGGTTTTTTCTGCTTTTTCGAATAACACGAACCGTCGGATTTTTTAACAAGGTTTATTCGATTTTTTCGGTTTTTTTAAAACGTTATTAAAAGATAAGAATATATTATTCTTGAAACAGAAACCTATCTAAAATTTTGAAAACATCAATATAAAAACCGTCGTTTGTACATATAAATCGATTTTAAAATGCAGTGATATATGTATCCTAGCTTTAACCCGCTGCGCTTCGCAGCCCCCATCTTTTATTTATTTTCTGTTTAGGTTACTTTAAAATAATTATACCTCTTTCTTTCAAAATGACTAGATTATTATATATGGAACAAAATTAAGACGATTTGATTACCTTTATACTATAAAAGACGAACCCTCGTTACATTTCCTGTTTGTTTTCCAAGAGTTACCCTGACATCAGGGTTCAATATTTATCTCTTTCCACACTGTACCTCTGAAAGCTGAAAGTCTATTTTTTTGGATCATACGTTAGCAACTTTCCCCTAGTTTATGTTGCTACATTCACACCCAGGTACAATATAAAACCATGTTTGTCCCACTGTGTCTATAAAGGTACGAATTAAAAAGCTAAAGTGAATCGCTCCATTTTGCCACATTTAACAGTTAGTGGGTCATAATTAACCAAGTTGGCACGATTTTACAATTTTTAAAAATCATAATTGAAATTTCAAGATCCAAATTAAAATCCTTAGCCGTATTTCAACATTTTGTCCCCTACATGTGCCATTTATTTAACTTGTTTTTCCCCACGGTTTAAGTAGAAGAACCTATTTGGAAAAAAAAACTATTTTTTAGCTTTGGTTTATGCTGTAAGAGCTACCTTTGCACTCTGGGACCACATTAAAAACTTTATGCACCACTGTTCCATATTAAACACTTTTTATTACACTGTGCTTCAAAAGTATGCATTTTTACACAAATCTGGGACTATTGTTTCCCTTTTTTTCCCAATTACCACTTTTAACAATTTTACCGTATTAAACTTTTTTTTGCTTCACCGTACCACATTTTTTGCTCCACTTAACCATATTTAACAAATTTTCGCCCCTCTGTAACATGGTGAACAATTTTTGCTTGCCGCAACTTCATCATAATTTTAATCTTTTTGCACCACAGTGCTACTAAAAGCATACATTTTGAAAGAAAATATATTCTCATTTTATATTTAAGTTACCATCTCTCCCTGCATCCATGATTCTGCCCACTGTACTAAATGTACGCTTTTGACCCACTGTACCATAGTTAACACATTTTTGCCCCAATGTTCCATAGTTTACGCTTTCTGCCCCACTGTACTATACTTAACCCATTTTGTTCCACTTTACCATATTTTACTATTTGTGGCCACTGTAACCATTTTTGTCACATTTTTGTCCCACTGTTCCATAGTTAAAGCTTTTTGCCCCACTGTACCATATTTAACCAATTTTGTCCCACGTTACCATATTCAACGAATTGTGCCCTACTGTACCATAGTTATCCCTTTTTGCCCCACTGTGTCATATTAAACCCTTTGTCTTACTGTACCATATTTATCAGTTTTGCTCACTGCATGATATTTAACCCTTTTTGCTCCACTGTACTGTATAGTTAACCATTTTTGTCACACTGTGCCATATTTAATCCTTCTTGCCCCACTGTATCATAGTAAATACATTTGCGCACCACTGTTCCAGGGTTAACGCTTTTTGCCCCACTGTACCATTTTTTTACCCACTTTGTCCCACTTTACCATATATAACTATTTTTGCCCCACTGTACCACAGATAACCCTGTTTGCACAACTGTGCCCCATTCAACTATTTACCTCACTTTACAAAATTTTTGCCCCACTGTACCATATTTAATCATATTTTCTCCACTGTGCAATATTTAACCGTTTTTGACCACTGTGCTCCTTAAACAATATAAACCCTTCATATCTAATGTTTAAGTTCCAATTTTGGCAGAGTGTTCCCTTTTTTTCCCATGCTCCATAATTAACCCTTCTTGTCCCACTGTGCCTCTTAAAGTTAGAATTACTAAAAATCACTTCCAATCGCTAGTTTATGTTCCAAAAGTTACCCTGCAACCATTGATCCATGTTTGACATTTTTAAGCCACTGTACTATATTTTACACTTTTTGCCCCACTGTGCCCTGAAAACTATGAATACAAAAAAAAAACTGAGTACCCCGATCCGTTGTCATAAAGACATCCCTCGCTTCAATTTTCACCATTCTAATTTTAGGCTTTAAACTTGGCGGTGGTACCATACTTATACCCGTCTGTCCCACTGTGCCCCAAAATTTAAAAAAAAATCGCTCCGTGTTCTTGTTTACGTCCCAAGAGCTACTCTCACACCAAATTTCACGATTCTAGGTCTTGCCATTTGGATTTGGCTGTTGTACCACATTTTTCCCATTTTACCCCACTGTGTACGTAAATGTTCGAATTTCGAAAAATCCTGTAAATTTCAGAGTCTACCTCATAAGGGCTACCCTCACACCAAATTCACGATTTTAGGTCTTGCCATTTGAATTTGGCTGTTGTACTACATTTATCCCATTATTCCCATTTTGTGTACGTAAATGTTAGAATTTCGAAAAATCCTGTAAATTTCTGAGTATACCTCCTAAGGGCTACCCTCATACCAAATTTCAAGATTCTAGCTCATTTCGTTTAGATTTGGCGGTGGTACCATATTTATCCCATTGTGCCCCATTGCGCGGGTAATAGTACGAATTTCGAAAAATCCCGTCTTATTGCACGTCTATATCCCAAGGGCTACCCTCCCACAAAATTTCATGATTCTAGCTTCAGCCGTTTGGCCTGGGCGATGATCAGTCAGCCAGTCACGCAACAATTTTATATATATAGATAGAAGATATATATATAGATGTACTGTTTCCATTGCTAATTACTCTATATAGTATCGTATAAATAAACAAGTATGTCATAAAAATACGTATCATACTTCAATAGTTTTCATGTCTATAGTATGCTCAAGTCAGAATCCGCTATACTGATATTAATATAGGTTGTTGAAAGCTAAGATTTAGCCAATCTGCACTATTAGGCACATATTATTTTAAACATTGCACATATTATAATATTTAAGATTATAATAAGGTTATCATTTATTTTAATAATTTAATAATAATATTTAATATTATAGTTATGATGAAATCGTAAATATTAACTATTATTCGTATACACAAAAATATTAATTTATGTGTTTAAAATACAACTTTCAAACAAAATCTTAAACAATAAAACAACCGGTTAACCGGTTTTTTATATTCGGGTAAGCCGAAAACCGGGTTTTAATCTGTTTTTTTATCACGCTAAAGATGTGTTATATTCCGATGTATTTTTGGGTACGAAATCTACATATCATTGGCTCCATTAAGGTCAGAATTTAATTTTTTTTTTAAATTCTAACGCAAAATAATTTTGCGCTCAATTTCCAATTTCTAAAAATATTCAGTTTATTGAGATTGAGCTTTTTTTATTTATTTTCCTTCTATTAAATATTTTATAATTTAATAGCTAATCCGACAAAGGCATTAATTGAGCTGTCAGCGTGAAAACAATGAAATCTCAATATATAAGTTTTATCGTGTTTTCGAGCTCCAATTTCGCTCGGTTCATTTGATTTTATTTTTGTTGAAATCATATACTGTAAAACAATTAAACACTTACATTTCGCACACAGAATAATAATATTTATTGTAGTAATGTTTTTTTAACCATCATCTGGTTTATTTATGCCATAATCTATGATGAGAATAAAAAACAAGTAGAAAACGGAATTAAGGTTGGCTACGTCAAATCGTATATACCCTTCGCCGTGGATCAATCGAATATCACAGTATAATAAAGAACATACGATTTTAAGTGGATATAATAATCTAGTATTTACGCTCTTTTTAATAGAGCAGTAATTTTGAGTTACATTTATTAACTATTTATTTTGGAATAATTTTGAGTTTTGCAAAAATTCCTGCCATCAGGATTTTAATAGTGGTGTTTGGTTCTTTATTGAAGCATGTGACAAACTTTTTTTTCAACAAAGTGACATTTTGGCTTCTCTTTGTGCGTCCTTTAATGTCCTTTTAACTAAGGCCGCATATCTTTCGTTTGGATGTACTTCCGGGCAGTTAGGTGAATTATCCTTTTTTGGTACAAATAAAATGTTATTTGGCTGGTTCCACTCAATATCCCTGTTGCTGTAAATATAAGACTAGAGATCGGGCCCGAAAATGTAGAGACGTCTTATTTTCTTATAAACAGAAGTAAACCCTTTGGTATGCATTCTTTGAGATGCCCTTCAGTTCAGTATGCTGTTTCTTTCTCCACATGTGCAAATAGCTAGATATACTATACACATTTTTGGAAACTTTGACTTATTTTGTACACGGAAATATCTTGCAAAATCCCTCCTACTATAGGGTGATCTAAGTAGAGATACTTTTTCAATTGCCTTTTTTTGACAGATCACGTGAGTCGTGTCATGCTGTCATGTTATTTTTGTTAAGTATTGTTTGGCATTTCATCATGGAAAGACTTACGCCTGAACAACGTTTACAAATTATTCAGTTTTATTATCAGACTAATCGTTCGCCAATTGCGCTAAGACAATTTTTTTAAATAAAAAAAAAAACACTTTCAAGTCGACCCACGACCTTGACACCCATGAGCAATATTTTAGCTCTCGTTAAGAGATCGCGTGATATCACACCGTTAGACTTTTTATACCCTACACCACACTGTGGTACAGGATATTATGACTTTGTGCATTTGTTTGTAACACCCAAAAGGAGAAGAGATAGACCCATTGTTTATTATACCGAACGACTTGTAATCACTTTCTGAGTCGATTTAGCTATGTCCGTCTTTCTGTCTGTCTGTGGATGTATTCTTGTAATCAAAGTACAGGCCGCAATTATGGTCCGATCTCAACGAAACTTTGCACATATCATTCTTTAGGCCCAAGGACGTTAACTATTGAATTTGGTTAAAATCGGTTCAGATTTAGATATAGCCCCCATATATATGTTACCCCCGATTTGAAATTCAAGCGCTGTAGAAACTGTATTTTATATCCGATCAGTACGAAATTCGACATAATGAGGTTTCTATTTTACATGAATGTGTATTCAGGGAAAATCGATTCAGATTTATATATAACCTCCATATATATGTTCCTCCTGATTTGGTTACAAAGCGCTATAGAAGTTGTACTTTACTTCCGATCATTACAAAATTCTCCAGAAAGATGTTTCTCAATTTAGGAACGAATATTGCTTAATTTAACGATTATCGGTTCAGAATTAGGTATATCCACATATATATGTTCTTTCCCATTTACCAATTATTCCATATTATTATCGCAATGACCCTTATCGCATTGTTAGGGAGGTGTAGGGTATTATATAGTCGGCCTCACCCGACTTTCTGCCTTTCCTTACTGGTTTATTGTGGGGATATGTAAAGTCTAAAGTTTATGCGGACAAACCCGCTTCGATTCAGGCCTTGGAGCAAAACACCACGCGTGTCATTCGAAAATTGGACTCAAAAATGGAAACTTGGACATAATCTTCAAAAAATAAATTCCAAAGATTGTTCTTTGGTACAGGGTATGTTACTCATTCAATTTGAATTTCTTTTTTTCTTTAAAAAAGTAGGGAACCTCGAAATGGATCACCCGTTATAAGCGATCTAAAACGCCTGCCATTGTAGTTGTAAAAAGTCAGATAACACGTAAATCTCATCACCCATGACAGAAGCATTCATACTTTGACAGAAAAGTCTTTTGCAATTTTCGAACTCTATGTATTGCTTTGCCACTATTTGAATTTCTACCTTACATCATTTGCATTTATACGTCTTCTGATTAGTCTCTTTTTAAATTTCTTTTTGCAAAAGTCTCCGAGCAATTTGTCATACGTGCATCATTTCTTCCCGAAACGATAGGCCTCTTTTTCAAAATGTCTATTATTTTCATAACCTTTCTAGGGTCTGAAACCCCATTTTTCTACCACTTCCAGGTTTCCTGTTAATGGTTATGGTTTTATTGAGACTTCTTGTGAATCTATAACATCACAATTGCTAGTTTTTTTGTGGACATTTTTGATAATCCGTTAAATTTTTCTGTAGGTGGTAGCAACAGGAAAACTATTTGTACCCTATTTTTACCCTATTTGGGAAGTAAAGGGTGGCTGATGAAAGCTGCTACCAAAAAAATTTTTATATCTTTTTTTCTATTTAATGAATCTGGTTAATTTTTTTTATTTTGCGGATTGATTTTTAGATTTAACAAAAATGGATAACTGGGACACTGAAACAAGAACTTTGATTGTCCGCCGCTATTACGCACTGAAGTCCGTAGTTTCGGTTCAAAGAGAGTATAGGGGCACGTTTGGCGGCAATCCTCCGAGCAGATGGACCATAAAAAGACTTGTTAAAAATTTTTCCGAGCATGGGACAGTCAACAGAAGACCTTAGCATCGAAACCCTTCAGTTCGTACGGAGGAAACAATCGCTGCTGTAGCTAATGCCATACAAAACAATCCAAGAGTTTCGACAAGAACCTTATCTGCTCAAATGGGTATAAGCAGACAGTCATTGCAGTCAATTATGCACAAAGATTTGGAGTTATTCCCATATAAAATTCAAATGGCCAACAAAGTGAACTCAGCAGACTTCCCGATTCGCTTGGAATTTTGCCAGAAGATGCTTCAAATGGTGGAAGAGGACGGAAAATTCCCCAATAAGCTGATATCTAGAAACTCCACATCCCGTTGGCCCCCCAGGTCGCCTGACCTTACTGCACCTGACTTTTTCTTTTCAAATGGTGGAAGAGGACGGAAAATTTCCCAATAAGCTGATATCCAGAAATATCTTCACCAAGAATAATGATTTTTTTAGTCTAGCAAGGTTTATTGTCCAATGAAATCTGGCTATTGAAAAATGGCTATAGCTTCTTGCAGAACATTTATACATCTTTGATAAATGTAATCTACAATCAGACCAGTAAGGAAAGGAAGAAAGTCGGGCGGGGCCGACTATATAATACCCTACACCTCCCTAACAATGCGATAAGGGTCATTGCGATAATAATTTGGAATAAATTAAGCAGTATTCGTTCCTAAATTGAGAAACATCTTTCTGGAAAATTGTAATGATCGGAACTAAAGTACAACTTCAACAGCGCTTTGATGCCAATTCAGGAGGAACATATATATGGAGGTTATATATAAATCTGAACTGATTTTCCCTGAATACTCATTCATGTAAAAAGACCTCTTTCTGTCGAATTTCGTACTGATCGGATATAAAATACAGTCTCTACAGCGCTTACAGGTCAAATCGGGGTAACATATATATGGGGGCTATATATAAATCTGAACCGATATTCTCCGAATTTGGCAGTATTCCTTCATGTAGAAAGAAACCTCTTTCTGCCGAATTTCACACTGATCGGATATAAAATACAGTGTCTACAGCGCTTACATGTCAAATCGGTTGTAACATATATATGGGGGCTACATCTAAATCTGAACCGATTTTCTCCGAATTTAGCGGTATTTCTTCATGTAATAAGAAACTTCTTTCTGCCGAATTGCGCACTTATCGGATATAAAATAACATTTTTGCAGCGCGTAAAACCTCTTTCTGCCGAATTTCATACTGATCGGATAAAAAATACAGTTTTTACAGCGCTTACGTATCAAATCGGGGCAACATATATATGGGGGCTATATAAAAATCTGAACCGATTTTCTCCAAATTTGGCAGTATTCCTTCATGTAATAATAAACCTCTTTCTGCCGAATTTCGCAATGATCGGATATAAAATACAATTTTTACAGCGCTTACATGTCAAATCGGGGGTAACGTATATATGGGGGCTATATATTTTTAGTCGATCGTTAGAATATATACGCACAGCTCAAGTAACATTGAACGAGAACTGCTGGCTAAAACGCGCATATCTCCAAAAAAGACAGTCATTTTTGCGATTTGTTTTGGATTTTTGAAAAAAAAAAACACTGAAGAAAAACCAATCTAAGACACTTTGGGTAAAATTTTCTAAATACATCAGGTAATTAGTTATTTGGATGGGAAAACAGAGCCGTTTGACCAAAATGTCGAAATACAGCACCCCCAACTAAGACAATCATTAACCGTTGTCGTTGAAATTTTGTGTCATACCTACTGTACAATATGACTAAATGTGGTACAAGAGTCATCGCCATGAGAAGACATTTCTTGGCATGAAATCCCCAATATCTATTTTGGGTTTGGATTTAATTGTGAACCGATCTTCTCTAAATTTCGAGTTGTTCGTTAATGGAGCTATTCTCTGTCAAATTGGGTATTAGTTCCTTTATCAAACAACACCCCTCTTCCAAGTTGCAACTAGTCAAATGGCAAATAAAAATGATATAGTGCTGAGCTGCCAAATCGGTAGAAAATATATATATTTAGCGGGTATGTCTAAATCTGAACCGATTTTTACCAAATTTGACATTGTTTATTTTTGAATCAATAATATCTTAAGTACCAAATTTGGCAGTGCTCAGATAAAAAATGGCTTCTATACACACAGAATACAGTTTGGTTGCCTCAGCCGAATAATTTGGTAGTTATGTCTACTATCATGCTATTCCATCAGCACACCCAACATTTTGGTTGTGGTATACCTCTGCTTTAATGTTGACAACAATCATATTTGGTTGCGCCAACTACGAAAATGGTGGCTAAAATTATCTGCTGTATGTTGCCACAACCAATTGTTTTAAAAAATTGGTTGTTCCGACAAATAATTAAAAACAGTTTTCATTAATTTTAATTTTATTTATTGAACAAAATTAAAAATCCCATATTACAAATTCATCACTATTATGAGATGTGGAAATATTTGATACAAATTTTAGTACACGAAAAAAAAACACAAAACTTTTATGCAAATATCGCTTAACCTTGTGCTTGCAATTTCATGATTGTTGCTTTTATTTTTTTATTTATGTAAAACATTTTGCACAACATATTCTGCATTCCACACATTATTATCCACACGAGATTATTTTTGACTACATATACCGTTCTTGAAAAAAATGTTGAAGATTTATTTATGTCGAATAATTTTATTTTTTGTTTGTCATGTATCAGCAAAAGAACAGCAACCAATCTTTCGGTTGTGTTTCCCAAAATACATTTAATTGTTCTAAATTTGGGAAATTATTAGGATAACCAAAAAACGATTATTTATTAATATTTTTTCTGTTGTAGTAACCAATAACACCTAAAAATTATTTTTTTGTATAGATTGTGGCATACTGTTATATAAAATCAAAAAAAAAAAATTTTTATGGATACATTTTTTTTAAAAGAATTTTTTATTAAAAATACTATTAACGTCGAAGGTACCCTTGATATTTGCACTATAATTTTTGGAGTATATGCACGATCAGGTCGACTTATCCGTTAAATTGAAGCTATTAATGTGGGCTACCAATGTTGGAAATATCTCTTTAACTTAGAAACAGTGGTTTAGTAATAGTCATTAAACAAATTGAAAAAAGTAGATTTTTTCAAAAAAAAAATATCCTGGGACAAAAAACATAAAAAATAGAAAAAAATCAAAAAAAATATTTAATTTTATTTTTTAAAAGTTTGCATCCTAGCGAAGAAAAAAATGCTTATTAGAAAAAAACTATGGATAAATGTAGAATTTATAGCCCTTTTGGTAGAGGTAAAAGAATTTCAAAAAATCTTTTTTTTTTAATTTCTCTTTAAATAGCTTTTTTTTATTACTTTTATTTATATTATGTACAGTTGAGATTATTTACATGAATCGGAATCGGTTTCTCTAATGAGGAACCAAATATAATCTCCCATCATTCTTTCATCACAGTGTCCTTTGTAACGCCGCTTGATGGACTTCAATTCTTGGTGAAACCTTTCGCCATGTTCGTCGCTTACGTCGCCAAGATTCTCGGGGATTTTGAGGGACATATTTACACCTGTTGGAATACATAAAGCGAAAAATAAGTTGGAAGAATACATACATATGTGTTATACGAGTATACATAAATATAAAAAAAAAATATATTTCAAACCAATTTTTTCATACTTTTTTAACAAATCATTAATCATAGTTTCATATTGCGGGCTTTTATTGGATCCAAGGAAATTTGAAACTACAAGCTTAAACGACGTCCATGCTGCAATTTCATCCGACGTCAAATATGATTCGAAATTCACATCTTTCATTAGTTTCCTTATTTTAGGCCCATCAAAAACTCCTTCTTCGATTTTTTGAAAAAAAAAGACTTTTTAATAAACTTTTTAAATATGAGAGTGAATTGCCATCTTTCCTTAAGGCTTTTACAAAATTTTTAAAGAGCCCCAGCAGTGGTGGCAAAATATCGGCTATCCCAGAGGCATAACATACCAACTACTTTTAAATCGCAACAAATTTTCCAGTCATGTTCATATTTCAGTCGTTGTCTAACAGTGAAAACAGTAAGACGTATTGTGCGGAGTTAAACAAGGAAACTTTTTGTTTTTCGTTCAGAAATTTTACACAAACAATTTACAATATACAAAAAAAAACCCTTTTTTTTATATTTTGAAAACGACAAAAAACATTCATAATTCGGCTTAGCGCCGTAGATCGAAGAGTGAGTGCATCAATTGATGCACTTTGAATATTGCACATTTCGTTTGTACCAACAACAAAACGATGACTGACGGAGCTGGATAAGTTACAACAACAAAAATAAACAACAACAAAACCATGACCGACGGAGATGTAAATCTGAGTTCAGACAGCAGCAGTGACGATGATACCGACTGGCAGCATGTACCCATTAAAAGAAAAAACAGTGGATCGCCAAACATTTTTCAACAAAAGCGGCCTCACCGTGATGATGATCCAGGAGTGTCCAACAGGTTTAGTAGTCTTGCAAAAAACAACGATCCAGATGAAGAAGTAAATAATGTTAATGTTCAACCTAAACCGCCGCCAATATTCGTGCCCAACGTAGGAGATATTACAAAAATGATACATAATTTAACTAAAGTAATTCCAACATCTGAATACAATTATAAATCTCTTAGAGACGGTCAGGTTAGAATATCTATTAAAACTGTTGAAAATTATCGTAAAGTTGTTAAGCATTTAGAATTGTCCGGGAAGAATTTTCATACTTGTTTACGTCATACGACGTTCTCTGTACGCCATGACGTAACTGTGGCACTAATCATGAGTTTGATCGCAGATGGCACTAATCGGGAGTTTGGTCGCCGATTAACTTTTTTTTAACGTCGTTGCCGGTGCTTTTCCTCCGGCTGGTGAATTCGACCATTGCAATGCACATTGTACTTAACTTTAAACGCAGCAGCAACCACCACCACTAAAAAGGGAGCTAATAATTGGATTTTGTTGGAGAAATAGTGAAATTTCAATAAAAGCAAACCACAGAATAAAATATAACGTGTCTCAATTATTTCGGGGAATAAACATTGGTCCTTCTCCCGCGAAAAAAGAAACCAGTGATCTGCGAGACAAAAAATTTAGAATCTGTGCCGGGAAGGAAACCTCGTCGCTCGAAAAGCAGCCAGTCATAAGACACCAACTGGAAAAAAAGTCGTCGCCTTAAGCAACTAAGAAAATCAGTCTTGGAAAGGAAGATCGAAAGCAGAACAGGAGAAGCCGAGAGGGGAAAATTTTGTAGCCCACTGGAATTACACTAGCAGGAACACAAAAGAAACACGAACTAAGAGGAAGGTCAGCGCCAAAAGGGACAAGTGACTGAGGTGAGAATTATCGGATTATTTTGTGGTTCAGAAAATTGAAATTTGGTTACATAATACCTCGTGGTCCGAATAAAATAAAAGGACGCCATTTTCTTTCTTTGGTGTTTGATTAAAGTGTGGCTCTGTATCGGGAGACATTTTTAAAGTTGTTTGTTGTTTTTTTTTTGGAATTTTACGAGCTTTTCGACTGTCTTTGGTGTTCGATTAAAGTGTGGCTCTGTTTGGGAAAACATTTTTGAAGATTTTGTTGCTTTCTTTGAAATTTTACGAGCTTTTCGACTGTCTTTGGTGTTCGATTAAAGTGTGGCTCTGTTTTGGAAAACATTTTTGAAGATTTTGTTGCTTTCTTTGAAATTTTACGAGCTTTTCGACTGTCTTTGGTGTTCGATTAAAGTGTGGCTCTGTTTTGGAAAACATTTTTGAAGATTTTGTTGCTTTCTTTGAAATTTTACGAGCTTTTCGACTGTCTTTGGTGTTCGATTAAAGTGTGGCTCTGTTTTGGAAAACATTTTTGAAGATTTTGTTGCTTTCTTTGAAATTTTACGAGCTTTTCGACTGTCTTTGGTGTTCGATTAAAGTGTGGCTCTGTTTTGGAAAACATTTTTGAAGATTTTTTTGCTTTTTTTTGGAATTTTACGAGCTTTTCTACTGTCGTTGCGGATCGTTTTGAGAGTAGCTCGGTTGCGGAAAACGGTTGTTTTATACATTGCTATTGAAATCTCCTTTTCTAGTTCCATTTCGTGTCCCTCACTTCGAAAGACAAAATGGAGAATTTTGATAAATGCTCAGAAGCAGGGAATGAGCTCTTACGAATTGAAGCGCGACTAAAGGATGAAGACTTCTCAGAATATTCAGGAGAAGCTTTAGATTTCGAGAAAGGTGAATTTTCTAAGGCTTGGACGAAATACAAGAAACTCTATGATGAGTGTTCCTCAGAGGTCGTAGGCAAAGAAAAGCGAGTAATAGCGATACAGACTAAACATACCGAAATTCGTAAGGCCTATATCAAATGTATAAACATAATTTCCGGGGCTAGAAAAAGTCTAGAAGCTGTCAAGACAACAGCACCAAAAGAGCTAGCACAGATTCAAGGGTTTTCGGGACACGTCCCTCCTTGTGACACAGGAGTATTTCATGGAAACTATGAAACGTGGCCCACATTTAGGGATATGTTCACGGCAATTTATGTTAATAACACGCGGCTTAGTCAAGTAGAAAAACTTTTTTACTTGTACCAAAAAACTGATGGCGAGGCAAGAGAAGTAAATAAAAACGTGGCCCTAACCGGCGATAACTTTGAAATTGCATGGAACAATTTAAAAGCACAATATGAAAATAAACGGGTGCTAGTAAACAGTCAGTTGAAAACGTTGTTCAATTTGAGACCGTGCAGGCAGGAATCTTCTGAAGAAATAAAACGGATCCAGAGAGACGTAAATAATTGTATCTCGACACTAAAGTTATATGACGTTAACATAGAGTCATGGGATCCGATCTTCGTATTCCAGTGTTCCTCCCGATTGTCTGAACAGACTTTACATCTGTGGGAGCAATCCGTGAAAAATAAAACAGAGGTACCGAAATGGTCAGATTTAAATACGTTTCTCACGGACAGATATCATGCGTTAGAAAGTGTCTCAGAGGTTTTACATAATTATCAGTGGCCCGGTGACTCTCAAGGTGTCTTGACCAAAGATCACCAAGCTTTTTCAAAAGTAAAACAGATTAAGACCCATCATATTAAAGCGGACGTGGCCCAATGCAAGTTATGCAAAGGAGCACATATGATCAGTTTGTGTCCAAAATTCTTAAGCTTGGATTTTAAAGGGAGGACATCTGTTTTAAAAAAATTTAGATTTTGCTTCAATTGCCTGAAGGGAGGTCATATGTACAATGGCTGTAGTAGTCAAAATGGTTGTTCTATCTGTAAGAAGAAGCATCATAATTTGTTGCATCGTGATTTTCCAAAAAGAACTAGTCAGGCTCAGAATGGTACACAAAACGCGCCAAATCAAATACAGTCCACAGAAGTACCAGGCCCATCTAATATAGTTCAAGCTCTTCATACGGTGGTTGCAAAAAACGTTATGTTGGCAACAGCGTGGGTTGATATAATCAGTTGTGGTGAAGCTTACAAGGCACGAGCGCTTATTGATCCCTGCTCCGATGAAAGTTTTGTTTCGGAGAAAATACAAAGGCTCTTAAAGTTGCCCACGTGTCCCGTAGCGGCTGAGGTTGCGGGTTTAGGGGGAGAAATCGTCAGTAAATCTGATAAGATGGCAAGATTTACAATCGGGTCGATTATAAATCCAAACTTGCGTCTGGAGGTAGATGCCTTGGTCGTGCCTCAAGTAACTGGAGATGTGCCTACACAGTCGCTTAGTTCCATAGAAAATATACCTGTGCCAGAATTAGCACTGGCAGATCCAGTGTTTTATAAAAGTGGCCCGATAGATATTTTGCTAGGAGGAGATCTTTACCCTGCAATTCTGCGGAGTGGAGTCCAACATGGTGTGCTTAAGTCTCTCGTAGCTCAGGAAACAATATTTGGATGGATAATAACGGGTCCTACAGCAAATAAATGTCGAGGGAGATTTACAAGAGTAGCCCATGTCCTAAAGGTGTCTCTAGATGATCAGTTAGCCCTTCAAGGATAGTTGTCCTCAACTTGGACCAAATAGGCAAATAGCTATTCGTCAGCTTTTCAGGCACGAGAAGTCGCTACATCGTAAGGATGAATATAAGACTCAATACAATGAGGTCATCAAAGAATATTTAACGTTAGGTCATATGGAAAAGGTTGAAGGTTCAAACAGTGGCCAAAGTTACTATTTACCTCATCATGGAGTTTTCAAATCGGATAGCACCACCACTCAGTTGAGGGTAGTGTTTAATGGATCTAGCGCATCTTCTAATGGAAGAAGCCTGAATGATAATTTATATACTGGCCCGAAGTTGCAAAAAGATCTGGTGGCTCTAATTCTGAGATGGAGATTTTTTAAATTTGTTTTTAGCGCAGACATTAGTAAAATGTATAGACAAATTTTAGTGAATCCAGCCCAGATAGATTTCCAAAGAATAGTCTTTCGCTTCTCAGAGGGTGAAGATGTAGAGGACTACAGGCTTAAAACGGTGACCTTTGGGATAAATTGTGCGCCGTATCTAGCGCTCCGGACGCTGCTACAGTTAGCTGATGATGAAGAACAACGTTTCCCAATAGGTGCACAAATCTTGCGTGACTCGATGTATGTGGATGATGCCTTGGTAGGAGCGCATTCGGTTTCTGGGGCAATAAAAGCTCGAACTCAACTAATCGAAATTTTAAAGAGTGCGAAGTGTGAACTGAGAAAATGGACCTCTAATTCGAAGGAGTTCTTAGAGGGTTTGCCGTCGGAGAGTTTACTACGTAGCTCTTTTTTGTGTCTCGAGGAGGATAGTAAGGCGAAAATGCTAGGTGTTCGGTGGAACGCAGCAGCAGACTGTTTCTATTTTGTAACTGAAGTAGTCCAAATAAGATCTTCGTACACAAAGAGGGAAGTGCTTTCAATGATTGCAAGACTTTTTGACCCGGCTGGCTGGCTAGCTCCGGTAATTGTGACTGCGAAGATTTTGATGCAGCAAATGTGGCTCGACAAGATAGATTGGGACGAGCAGATTAAACCTGTGGCTCTACTACGCTGGCAAAAGTTTGTCTCTGAGTTTGGTAGAGTCGATAGCATTTCGATCCCAAGATGGATTAAGTATACACCGGAGTATGAGGTGCAGTTTCATGGGTTCTGCGACTCCTCTGAATCCGCATACGCTGCAACAGTATACGCACGAATTAAGTCAGGAGAGTCCATTATATCTAATCTGCTGGTAGCCAAGACAAAGGTCGCTCCAATTAAAAAGGTGTCGTTGCCCAGGTTGGAACTGTGTGGGGCTGCTTTGTTAGCAAACTTGGTAGAAAATGTGAAGTCTCAGTTTGAACTATGTAATTATGAGGTGTTTTTGTGGTCCGACTCTACAATAGTCCTGGCGTGGCTCAAGAAGTCTCCGAGTTGTTGGAAAACCTTTGTGGCCAATAAGGTGTCTGCTATTTTAGATAAAGTAGGAAATGTTAGGTGGTCACATGTTGCTTCTAATTACAACCCTGCAGATCTAGCAACCCGGGGGCTGACTCCTGAGGAGCTGAAATCAAACAATTTATGGTGGAATGGTCCTGAGTGGCTCGTGCTTGATAGAAAAGAATGGCCAGGTGGTCCCACGGATTTCCATACCTCACTCGAAGAAAAACGAGTGCAAGTCCATATTGCTAGATCTTCGGAAAAAGAAGACATTCTGGAACGGTTTTCGTGTTTATATACCGATTTGTCAATTCAGCCCTTAAGAAGACTGGTAAAAAAGGTCGTCCATCATCGCTCAGACTCGCTGCCCATGAACTGTCATTTGCTAGGGATAGGTTGTTCTTGTTGTCCCAGGAGATGTATTTCGCAGAAGACTACATGCGCCTCAAAACGAAGAAAGGTTTGGGCTCAACCAGCCAGTTGCTTTCTCTAACCCCGTTTCTCGACCAAAAAGGCGTCATTAGGGCGAACGGCCGCCTCGGATCTTCTTCTAGTTTGTCTTTCAATGAAAAACACCCTGTGGTTCTCGCGTACAGCAGCCGGTTAGCCAGGCTGTATGTGGAGTTTATTCACAAGTTAACTGGTCATGGAGGTATGAGATTAGTAATGACAACTGTTCGTCAGGAATGTTGGATCATCAAATTGAAGAATTTGATAAAAACCGTGGTCCATAGCTGCAAGATCTGCACATTGCACCGTAAGAAACTTCAAGATCAAATCATGGGTACCCTCCCTGAAGAAAGAACCACCCTCAGTCGCCCTTTTACGAATACCGGAGTCGACTTCGCGGGCCCCTTTGACGTTAAGAGCTTTACTGGCAGGTACTGTAGGATTACGAAAGGATATGCGTGTCTCTTTGTTTGTTTTGCGACCAAGGCAATACACTTAGAGGCTGTCAGTGACTTGTCTACTCCAGCATTTCTCGCTGCATTAGCCCGTTTTGTAGCTCGACGAGGTTGTCCCAGCGCGATGTTCTCAGACAACGGTCGAAACTTTGTCGGAGCAGCCAGGGAGATTGATGTGAACTTCGCTAATAGGGTCAAGGAGTTACGTGACGAGACGATCGTGAAGTATGGTCACCAAAGGCTATCGTGGCACTTCATTCCCGCAGCGGCACCTCATATGGGCGGCCTCTGGGAGGCTGGCGTCAAAAGTTTTAAAACCCATTTTAAAAAGGTAACTGGTCAATTGAAGTATACCTTTGAAGAGTTCTCCACGTTGCTGTCCACCATCGAATCGTGTCTCAATTCGCGTCCTCTCGGTCCTTTGCCTGATAGCCCTGACGATCCTCAAGCCATCACTCCCGCCCATTTTTTAATTGGTTCGGCCATGTTGGCCCCAGCTGAACCCGAAGATGACAAATGTGTAGGAACCATTCTTAATAGATGGCGAAAACTAAAAGCTATGCGTCAGGAATTCTGTCGGCGCTGGAAGGAGGAATATCTGGGCGAGCTTCATAAGCGCAATAAATGGAAGCGCCCTCAACCTGACTTAAAAGAAGGGGATCTAGTGGCTCTGAAAGGTGAGCCCACTTGTTCTACAGAATGGCGTCTAGGGCGCGTTGTCAAGGTGTTTCGTGGTTCAGATGATAGGGTGCGAGTTGTCTCCTTGAAGACACAAAACGGGGTAATATCCCGCCCAATTCACAAACTTGTTCTGCTACCTAGTGATCCACTAGGCTCACCAACAGTCTCCAAAATCTAAAGAAAAATCTCTTTGTGTCTCTTCTCCTACAATCTAAGGTTCTCTATGCTCTGTATTTCTAGCCAGGCAAAATGGAAGGTCGGCAGTTCAACACAAATTACCTGTGCCCGATTTGCGAGCGGATACATGCCCTCCGACAATGCACGCAGTTCCTGTCCATGGATATCGACGAGAAAGCAGCAGCAGTCGGGCGTCTCCGGCTTTGCCTTAACTGCCTTGCCCAATCACACAATGGATTCCAGTGTAGAAGCCTAGACAGATGCCGGCGGTGTCTTCAGTTCCACCATACTCTTTTGCACCCTATTCCGGATGGACGCATTTGGTTCAAGATGACGGCGCACGTACGTGTCATAACCTGGCGTGGCAGACAAGCAGAAAACACACGCGTGCTTATTGACCCAACCTCCTCTCAATCATACATCAGTCGGAAGGAGGCCCGCCGCTTGCGCTGCATAATAAGCCACGGAACGACGACCTTGACCCTTTTCCACCAGTATCGCGATAGGCGCCAGGTGCAAGTTGAATGTGTGGTTCAGAACCGAGATTTCGGCCACAGTCCCCCCGTACGCCTAGACCGCGACTACAATATGCCACGAAACCTTGCTGAGCTACCGGCGTCTGCGGATAGATGGTGGTACCAACGGCAACGTTTTTATGTAATTCTGGGGACCGAAGCCTCGCGCGAAATCTGCATTAATTCAACCGTAGCCCAACCAGGGCGTATTTTCACCCAGGAAACTATTTTTGGACAAGCCTACTTCGGAGAAGGAAGGACTCAAGAGATGTAATGGTCTTTATTAACGTTGTAGCCCTCACAACCTAATTCTTAGTTTTGTTGATGTTGTCGCCCTTATGGAAGCGAGAAACTTAACACAAATACCTCAGTATCACTAGTTTAGTTACCAAATTGCCTTACTGCTTATAAAGCATATAATACATGAAAAGACTGAATTACCTTTTTTTATGTTCAACTTACACTTAAATCTTTATAGAAGCCATTAATGTAACAAATTGAATTAATGTACTTATATTTTTTATTGTAATGTGGATAATGATTACTGCTGTTGTATTGTTGCCCTGATAGTGCAAGGCTGGCGGTATGTTTACGTCATACGACGTTCTCTGTACGCCATGACGTAACTGTGGCACTAATCATGAGTTTGATCGCAGATGGCACTAATCGGGAGTTTGGTCGCCGATTAACTTTTTTTTAACGTCGTTGCCGGTGCTTTTCCTCCGGCTGGTGAATTCGACCATTGCAATGCACATTGTACTTAACTTTAAACGCAGCAGCAACCACCACCACTAAAAAGGGAGCTAATAATTGGATTTTGTTGGAGAAATAGTGAAATTTCAATAAAAGCAAACCACAGAATAAAATATAACGTGTCTCAATTATTTCGGGGAATAAACAATACTTTTCAACTAAAGCCTGAGAGAGCCTTTAGAGCAGTGATAAAAAACCTCCACCATACTACAAGTATCACGGATATAAAAGCATTTTTATTAAGTCTCGGACACCAAGTGCGTAGTGTTAGAAACGTTATAAGCCGTGTGACTAAACGACCACTCCCAATGTTCTTCGTTGACCTTGATCCAAATGAAAATAACAAAGAGATTTTTAATATCCGTTCATTCGAAAATGCCATTATAAATATTGAAGAGCCAAACAAGACTGATGATATCGTTCAATGCTTCAGGTGCCAGGAGTTTGGACATACCAAATCTTATTGTCGTAAACCATACAGATGTGTCAAGTGCGGACTCGACCACTCTACCTCTGAGTGCAAAAAAGCACCCACTACTCCCCCACGATGTGTTCATTGTTTGGAAAATCACACTTCCAGCTACAAAGGTTGTCAATTTTACCAAAACCTTATTAGTAAACGAGCAAATAGAACTGCAAGAACAAATGTTAATATTAGTAGCAGTTATGAAAGAAATAATCAAAACAATTTGCACAATTTTGTTTCATACTCTCAAGCAGCAAGAGGTGCTGAAATTAATGAAAATACTGTTTTGCAAAAAATAGAAGTTATGCTTCAAAAACAGATAGAGTTGACTAATACTCTCATCAACATGATGTCAATGATTATGTCTAAAATATGCAATTAGATCTGATAATTGCAGAATGGAATGCCAATGGTATATCCAATCATTTGAATGAAATAAAGTTATTTTTAAATCCTTATAATATTGACATATTTTTAATCTGCGAAACTCATTTAACATCAAAGTCATTTCTACGTATTAATGGATATGATGCAATAATCGCTAACCATCCAGACGATAAAGCTCATGGCGGGGCTGCTATTCTTATAAAACAAAATATTAAGTACGAACTTCTTGCCAACATCTCGGAAAAGTATCTACAGGCGGCAGGTGTGACAATAAAAAATGGAAATAACTGTAGCACATCAATATACTCCGTGTATTTCCCACCCAGGTACAATATAGATACCAATATGTATAATCAATTTTTTAAAAGTATTGGCAATAAATTTATTGTTGGCGGCGATTTCAATGCCAAACACATATGGTGGGGATCCCGATTAAGTAATCCAAAAGGTAAACGATTATATAAATGTATTCTCGATAACAACTTCAAAACTCTCTCCACTGGAAAACCAACATATTGGCCTACCGATCCTGCAAAAATTCCAGACTTATTGGATTTTTTCGTCTACTCAGGAATTCCACAAACCGCATTCGATATTCGTGCTTGTGACGACTTAAGCTCGGATCACACTCCAGTTTTATTAAATTACAGAGCAAATGCAATTAAAGTACAAACAAACAAACCTTTAATCTCATCGAAAACAAACATACAATACTTTCAAGAATGGATTGATACACATATTAACCTAAAAATATGCCTCAAATCTGGAAATGATATCGACGATGCTGTTGAAAAGTTTGTGAGACTAATTCACGAAGCTGCTTTTCAGTCTTCTCCAGTACAAGTCACAGCAAATGCCCCTAAGTTGCAAGCATCACTTGAAATAAGGAATCTCATAAAGTCAAAACGACGACTTCGAAAAGTATGGCAAAGAACTAGACTTACTCAAGATAAGAGGAATTTTAACAGAGCGGTTCAATATCTACAGAAACGATTGAGAGATATGAAAAATGAAGGTATAGGGAGATACCTCACACAACTAAGTCCTTCAAATAATAATGAGTTTAATTTATTCAAATGTACTAAATATTTAAAAAGACCCCAGAAAAGAAGCGTACCTATAAAGAAGGATGACGGATCTTGGTGTAGAACTGATAGCGAGATAGCCTTGGCATATAAGGAGTTCTTAGAAGAAACATTTACACCGTTTTCTTTATGTAATACTGATGATTATCAAAAAACTAGTGACTTTCTTGAAGTACCATGCCAAATGTGTCTTCCAATAAAGCCTTTCACTTTCTCGGAAATTACGACGGAAATTAAAAAATTAAATGTGAAAAAAGCACCTGGATTTGACCAAATAGATGGCAAAACTATGAAATATCTACCAAGGAAGGGAATAGTTTTTCTAACTACATTGTTCAATTCTATTATGAGACTGTCTTATTTTCCATTTCAATGGAAACACGCCAAAATTATAATGGTTCGAAAGCCAAACAAACCTGAAAACTTACTTAGCTCGTACCGACCTATAAGTTTGCTGCCGGTATTTTCAAAAGTGTTTGAGAGGCTTTTTCAAAAGCGAATGTTGCCAATAATAGAAAATTTAAATATTATACCAGACCATCAGTTTGGATTCCGACACAAGCATGGTACACCTGAACAATGTCACCGAGTGGTGAAAGTAATTAGAGAATCCTTGGAGAAGAAGTTATACTGTTGTTCTACGTTTCTAGATGTTAAACAAGCATTTGACAGAGTGTGGCATAAGGGATTACTCTTCAAGTTAAAAACGTTACTACCAACACCTTACTACTTATTGTTCAAATCATATCTACATGAACGAAGTTTTTACGTGAGTGTAAACGGTGACGAATCTGATATTGGAAGCATAAAGTCAGGTGTACCCCAAGGGAGTGTGATGGCCCCTGTACTATATACAATATACACTGCTGATATGCCGGTTAGAAACGATGTTACCATTGCTACATACGCTGACGACACTGCCATTTTGGCTACAAGCCCTAGTGCTGAGGAAGCTTCAAGAACAGCTCAAAGACAACTTGATGAATTACAATTATGGTTTAACAAGTGGAACATAAGACTGAATCCAGAAAAATCTACAAATGTCACATATACCCTTAGAAACGAAAAGTGTCCACCCCTTTCTCTGAACGGAGTAACAATCCCCACCTCCAATTGCGTGAAGTACCTGGGACTTCGAATAGATTGTCGGCTAACTTGGAAAGATCATATAAAGTCAAAGAGGAAAGAGATTGATATTAAAACAAAGAAAATGTATTGGTTGTTTGGTCCAAAATCTCAGCTTAGTTTAGAAAATAAAGTCAGACTTTACAAAACAGTTCTTAAACCAGTTTGGTCGTATGGCATTGAATTGTGGGGAACTGCAAGTAATTCCAATATCGAAATTCTGCAAAGATATCAATCAAAAACACTTAGATTGTTATCAAATGCTCCATGGTTTGTGAGCAACAATTGCATTCACAACGATCTTGATGTAGCTAATATTAAAGACGAAATAGCTAGGGTTAGTTCCAGTTACCTCAATAGATTAAGCAACCACACAAATATCCTAGCCATAACACTATTAGATGATAGTAGCGAAGTTCGACGATTAAAACGAAAACATATATTAGATCTACCTTTTGTTAAATAAGATATAAAGAATCAATAAATTTGTAAATATACTATGTAAATACTAAAATTATATATTGTTAAAATCAATGGGTTTTAACAACTCAGTTATTTTAAATTGTTAACAAATTTGCTTATTATTTTATATATAAATAGATCGCAAATAAAAAAAACTATAAAAAAAAAAAAAAATGTTCATATTTCAAGTATTTATCAATTTAGCCATGGTTTCGTATGATTCCTTAGTGTTAACAGCATGAGCAATGGGAATCGAAGCGAACGCAGTATGTAGAATCTTCATTTAAAAAACACACAGTGTGGTGTAGGTTATACATTTTTTTTTAATATTTTCCGAAAAAGGATGTTTCGGGGCAAACTCGCCATTTTTGTTACGTTTGAATAGAAAGAAAATGTATTTGGTACACAAATTTGTAAATATTATATATTTCTGAGCATATAGATTTTATTTTAAAATCAATAACATTTATTTGGAACCCATATATTAACATACTAAATGGTGTTTAAATTGTAAGGGCCGATGTTGAATGTGAACCACACCTAAACGTCAAGCTTTTTTCTGCATTTCATTTGACATTTCTCAATTTCAGACTCAATTTGAACCATGCTTTTACGAAAATGGGCATTCGAATCAAATGCATTTCGTGCACATCGTGATGTTTTTTTGATCGGCATAATCGACCAAATGTGTCCACAATCGGGAGAATTGTGAGCAAATTTCATCAAACCGGGTCTGTAGGAGATGTGAAAATACCTGTGCATGCTCTCCCAGTTCGTTTGGTGCGGCTTATGGGCTGGCGACGTCATCGGGCCAAACTTCTACGAAATGAGGCCCGTCGGACAGTTACTGTGAATGGTGTTCGCTATCGTGAGATGATAACAAACTTTTTATGGCCCGAATTGGAAGATATGGATGTGGACAATATGTGGTTTCAACAGGACGGTGCCTCTTGCCACACAGCTAACGAAACAATGGCTCCTTTGCGCAACAAATTCAATGGCCGTGTTATCTCACGTCGTGGCGATGTCAATTTGCCGCCAAGATCATGTGAATTGACACCGTTTGACTTCTTTCTTTGGGGTTGTTTGAAAGAAAAGGAGTACGTCGATAAGCCAGCAACAATTCAAGAGCTAAAGGATGAGATAATTCGGCACATTAACGGCATAGAACCTGAATTATGCCTCATCGTCATCGCTGTGTCAAACTTTGCTGACTTTTTCGATCCTTAGTTTTAATTTTCCCTTGTTTTATGGACTATTTCTTATGATGGAAAGAACTCACTTTAAATTTCGGAATATTTCAAGTCATCTTTGTTGCATATCTTTCAAGTAATTATTTCAATTATAAAGTATTTTTACACACATTAAAAATTTCTGAAAAATGGACTATGAATTGCTGACAAACTTATCACAGTAAACGTATCGATATATCTTCTGAATACTTATAGTAGTCCGAAACAAAATATATTAGGATGGAAACAAAAATTTGTTTAGAACAACATCTTCCCAAATACAAAAATATATATATATATATATGTTTCAAGCCGAATATGTTTGGGACACTACTACGGAAGCGATTTGTTTTCAGCGTGTAGTATTGCGGTCACAATTCTTCAAACTACCTATATATCGTTTTTATGTAAATTTAAAATCTGATCCACAGTTTCTCCGATCGCAAAGCTACAATATTACAACCCATATTATTTTTGCGAGTGGTAAAGTGTGACTGTCAAATGTATTTTCAGACCGTCTTTTAGTAAAGTAGATTAGCGGAAAAGGCATCTTTGCAAATATAATGACGTCAGCATTACTCTGGTTTTCTAATGCCAATATCGAGAAACTAAAAAAAAATCATTGACATGTATATGCTTTTATATATTTTTGTCTGAATTCGAAAAATTTTC
Source organism: Eudasyphora cyanicolor (assembly GCA_963930755.1). NCBI lineage: Eukaryota > Metazoa > Arthropoda > Insecta > Diptera > Muscidae > Eudasyphora > Eudasyphora cyanicolor. The sequence goes on along the minus strand of OZ005736.1, from coordinate 133,556,404 downwards.
CCCCGATCCCGCCCACTATTTTCTTAATATCAGAGCAGAATATGTACTGATTTATTTCGCATCAACCCGCTCAATAGTATTACAAACGGAGTGACAAAATGAGTTAACCTATGTGTTGTAGGGAATCAAAACGAAACACACTCAATTGGCCTTACGAAGGATTGTATTTAAGTTCGTTCATTTGTAACTCCGATATTAATTAATTGTGGCTCGTTGCTGAATGTTACCAATGCCATTTTCATTGTAAATTTGTGGTTACATGAGGACAAGCAACAACAATGCATATTGTGCATTTTTGTATTTTTTTGTTGCTCTTATTTCACATTTTTATATAAGAATAATTCCATTTACATTCAATGAATGAAGTAATTATATGAATGAAGTATTATTTCTATAGTCAATACGTTAAAATATGTACGACTGAATTCGTTAGGTTATGGCAATTATAAATAAATATTTGATGATATTATTGAATAGTGTAAAAAAGCTCAGTGAATGCAAGTTCACACAATAAGGGCATGGTAAAATAGTTTATACACCAATATTATTATACATAGTTGGGATAACACTAGGTAAGAGAAAAACAAGTAAATACGGCGATAAGTTTGGTCATGTCGAATCTTAGGACTATAATCACATAAAAAAAACAAATAAGAAAGTTCAGTCGGGTAAACCGACTTATGAATCCCCTCACCATGAGTCCCACAAAAAATGGTAAATTTATTTTTTTGTTTTTATTTAATTATTATCAATTTAAATTTGTATGGGAGGTACCAAAGAGGGAGTGGCCACTTCGCCCATTTTTATTGACGTGTTAGTGACTAATCAATTATTATATGTGTGAAATTACAGATGATTCGAGTAAGTCGTATTGAAGGTATTAAAGAATCCATATTTCACTGGGGGAGGTACTAGAAGGAGTGGACCAATGTGGTCCATTTTCGAACTTAGCCAGAGATAGACAAAAATATTACCACATACAAAATTTGAAGACAATCGGTTACTCCTTCCGAGAGTTATCGTGCGCACTAGCTAGCAGACAGACAGACAGACGGACGGACGGACATTGCTCAAATGACTTAAAATGACCCAAAACGGATTTCCGCCGAATATACTTAGGGTCTTAGGTCACTCCTTCGATGTGTTACACTTTTGGCTCGTAGCAAATTATATATACCCTCCTCTCTAAGGTGAGGGGATAATTATGGTAATTTTTTTTTTAAATTCCAATTGTCATGGAATGTACCTTTATTATTTTGACTATATTTTGAAGTATAAGCCCAATAAAGCCAGGATACGCGTTTAATTTAATGTTATTATGAAGGCAGTGATTATTCGACGGTATCTATTTATATTTTGGGTCCTTATAAATACTAGTGTTGGCAGATGCAAACTGGAACTTCCATTCGAAATTTAAAGTTTTTTTAGCATAACATCTCCAGCACGTTGTGTCATTTGAGCACGAATTGTTTTCTTTACAGTGTGTTGAAAAATCTCGGTCAAAAAAAGGAATTAACCCGTGAAAATTTTCGTGCGATGAATTTTATAAGATTTTCGGCATGGATTATCGAGAGAAGAGTGTCTCAATCAACTTTTTTCGAATTTTGGTGATGAAGCAGTTCAGTCTCGGACGCCGTTCGTTACAGATTGAATTTCGTGAATGTCGCCCAACTTCGGCCGTTTTGCCGGAAACTCTCGATGCTGTGCGTGAATTGATAAAGCAAGACCGACATGTGATATACCGTGAGATGAATGCCTATGAAATCGAAACAAGCAATTGACCGTATGGGACTTTCAAGACGATCCAAATCCAACAAAAGTTATTCGTGGAAGAAGCACATCGTGTCAAATGATCCCGTTATTTCGGTATAAATGGTCATGTGACATTCCTGGATTATTTGAGAACAGACATACAATGTAAAGGAATGGCTGCTATTTGTTGACAACAGCAAAGAAAGTTTAAAGGCAGTACTTTTGCATATCGGAAATGAGAAACCATGGCTCATGCTGTCAATACTAAGGAATCCTACGAAGCAATGACTAGATTGTTAAAATATGAACAACATGATTGGAAAATGTGTGGCGATTTGAAAGTAGCTGCGATGTTATGTGGAATGCAAGGTGGATATACAAAATATTGCTGCTTTTTATGCCTCTGGTACAGCCGTGCTGGAGAAGATCATTATAAAAGGCAGAAACGGCGAACTAGAGAACAAATTACATTGGGTGAAAACAACATCATAACAACTCAAAATCAGAAATTCTGCATAAGGACGATTTGTGTAGCCTATAGAAAATGAACATGACGAGCGAATGGGACAAAATCAATTTCTAAGTTTGTAAAATATATTTGCCTATCCCATGAATCCAATATATCTATCAATAATCTTTAGATTTTGAATAGCAGGACTTTTTTGTATGAGCACTTAGAAATTATAAAATTTTGAGTTGTTACGTTCTTTTTCTAAATGAGCGATATACATCCCTCTCATCAAAAAAGAAAACATTGTTTTGCCACCAATGCATATTAAGCGGGCACTCTTTAAAAATGTTATAAAAGCCTTACGAAAAGATGGTAATTTACTCTCATATTTAAAAAAATTATTTAAAAGTGTTTTCAAAAAATAGAAGAATTTAGTTTTGACGGGCCAAAAATAAGGAGACTGATGAAAGATGTAAATTTGGAATCATTTTTAAATCGGAGGAAATTGCAGCATGGAGGTCATTTAAGCTTGTAGTTTGAAATTTCCTTGGAACCAATAAAAGCCAGCAATATGAAACAATGATTAATGATTTGTTAAAAAATTATGATAAAATTAGTAAGAAGACAAGCCGATTCGGAAATCACAAGCGCCAAAAAATATCTCACAATCACTTCTAATTAAGCACCTACATATAATAAATAAAAATATACAAATGTAATTAAACAAATGTTAATGAAAGTATTTTTATAAAATTATCTTACTTCTACGCGGGGCAAAATCGCCTTTTTTTATATGTTTGAATCGATAGAAAATATATTTGGAACTCAAATATATTTCGTAGCAAATAAATTGTATTTGAAAATCAATAAAGATTATATGATTTCAATCATTATTTTTTTACGAACATTAAAATTTTCTAAAAATGTATCTTTGAATTACTGAAAAATTTAACACAATTTATGTATTTTATGAATACTTAAATGCAAATAAATATTTGTTTCATAAATATCAGTCAAATTCGGATGAAAACAAATATATGTTTAGAACAACATCTTCCCAAATAAACAATTTTTGTGTGTACCAAATATTACATGTTTAGAGTGTACCATAAACATATATATGTTTCAAGCCGAATAAATTTGGGACAATATACTACAGAAGCAATATTTTATCAGCGTGTACAAAATGTGCTATAATTTCTTCATCTATGCATCGATTTTCTTCGAATAAGCTTTGTTTTTTCCTGTTATAACAAACCTCATTTTGCCGGATTTTTTTACCGAATGGGTATAGAATACTGTTTCTACAGGGCTTACATGTCAAATCGGGTGTAACATATATATGGGGGCTATATGTAAATCTGAACCTATTTTCCTCAAATTTAGTATTGTCTCTAAATGTACCAAGAGACTTCGCTCTGTCAATTTTTTAAAGATCGATTAAAAAGTGTTGCTTATACAGTGCATATATCGATACCTCCATTCTAAAACATGCTAAGTCGACTGTTTTTAGGGAGATTGCATTTTTAGTTTCTTAATATTCCAAGTTATATTCAGCCAAAAATTGGAGTTTATGCGTGAACCCAATCAAAAGTTATTCACAAAACAGTACAAGTCATTCGATTTTAATTATAAAGGAATTCCATACAAATTTAAAAAATTCATCCAACTTTGATAGCTTCCCCTGAAAAACTACATTTTTGCACTTAGCATAGTTTATAATGGTGGTATTGATATGCCAAATCGGAGGTAAATATATATGTAAATCTGAACCGATTGTAATCAAATTCAACAGAGATCGTCCTTGGGACAAGAGAAAGATATGTGTTAAGTTTCGTTAAAATCGGGCCATAATTGCGATCAACTCAGAAAGTGATTCTAAGTCGATTAGTATAATAAACGATGAGTCCATTTCTTTTCCTGTTATGTGTTACAAACAAATGCACAAAGTTCTAACACTCTGTAGGGTATAAAAAATAGGAAATAATTCGGACGTGTCTTAACCAGGCAACCGATTGCGACAAAATTTGGCATGATTGTAGAAGAGGTATAGAGAGCTTAAGTCTTAAGTTTGGCCAGACTATGGCATACAGGGGCGGAGCTGCAGGGCCTCAAAATTGCCCACCTCTGGCTAACAAAATGTTCAAGCGCGTTTTTTTGCATTCTACTAACAGGCTAACAAAAGGCTTTTTACGCCTAAGAGTTAGCTTATATAGTTACCGAGATATTTGCAATTGAAAACTGAACTTTACAAATTTTCCCCGGTCCTGTCCTAGCTTTTTGTGAAAATCGGGTCAGAATGTACACAGATATTTTCTACGTCAATTTGAAATTATATTTCAAAAATTCGATTTTTGTAATTTTTGGAGAAACAAGTAAATGTCTTTTCTTGCAGATATAGAAAAAGTTATTTAAAAATAAGATAAAGCGTTAAGTTCGGCCATGCCGAATCTTGTATACCCTCCACCATCGATTGCATTCAATTTTATTACTGTAAAAATCTTTGGATATGGAGCAAATCATGAAAAGGTCCTTTTTGTTTAAGCAAATTTTAACAAGTAAGAAAGTTTCAGTCGGGTAAACCGACTAAGATATACCCTCACTTTGTGAGTAATGTAATATGGAATATTAAACGAATTATTCTGTCAATTTGTATGGGAGGTACCAGAATGTTTTTAACAAATACACCTATTTTTCTCTGAATAGTAGATTCTTTAAATACATTGCACTGCGCCGAATTATAAGCGTTTTTTGCACTGGTATATTAACGTTATGAGATATTAAATTTGGTATGATTTGGCCATTTTGTGTGGGAGGTACAAAAAGGGGCGTGGTGATAACGGCCATTTTTTACAGGGCTATAGGGACTTCAAAAGCGTTACACTGTGCAAAATGTTGTTGCATTTTCGTGCATTGGTACTCATGCTGTGAGCTCTTAACTTTTTGTGCAAACTGGTACCTTTGTGTGGGAGGTACAAAAAGGGGCGTGGCAATAGCGCCCATTTTTCACAGTGCAAAAGACACTATAAAAGCATTACACTGTACAAAATTTCAAGTGCTTTTATACACTGGTATTAATGTTATAAGCTGTTATCTTTTGGTGCAAAATGGTACCTTTGTGTAAGAGGTACCAAAAGGGGCGTGAATATGACACCCAGTTTTCACTGGACTGTAGGCACTATGAAAGCATTACACTGTACAAAATTTCAAGTATTTTTATGCACTGGTATTAATGTTATAAGCTGTTAACTTTTGGTGCAAAATGGTGCATTTGTGTGGGAGGTACCAAAAGGGGCGTAGCAACATGACCCATATTTCTCGAGTTGATAGCGACTAATGCTATGTGTGGAATTTTAGAAGATTCGAATAAGTAGTATAGCAGTTATTAAAGATTCAATATTTCACAACATTTTAACACTTTGTGGGGGAGGTACCAGAAGGAGTGGACCAATATGGCCCATCTTCGAACTTAGCCGGAGATAGAAAAAAATATTACCACGTACCAAATTTGAAGTCAATCGGTTACTCCTTTCGAGAGTTATCGTGCGCACCAGCCAGCAGACACACAGACAGACAGACAGACAGACAGACAGACAGACAGACAGACAGACAGACAGACAGACAGACAGACAGACAGACAGACAGACAGACAGACAGACAGACAGACAGACAGACAGACAGACAGACAGACAGATAGACAGACAGACAGACGGACGGACATTGCTCATTCGACTTAAAATGACCCAAAACGAATATCCGCCGAACATACTTAGGGTCTTAGATCACTCCTTCGATGTGTTACACTTTTTTTCGTAGCAAATGATATATACCCTCGTCACACTAAAGTGAGGGTATAAAAAGAAAACGAATCGTGAAATTTTAGCCAAATTTTAGGACGAAAATTCTTTAGCCAAACTCTTCACCTGAAAAATGTGGTATTTATGGCTTAAAATAGCATTTTTGAGATCTACATGTACAGAGGGCTACAGCAAAATAAAATTTAATTAGTATAAATTTTATGGAGACGAATACTTGCAAAAATTGAATACAAACTGCAAAGTTTCAACTAAATTTCTAAGAAATATGGTGTTTATGGCTTAAATAAGCCTTTTTGGAATCGACATCTATACACGGGGAAAAATCGCCTTTTTTGATATGTTTGAATCGAAACAAAATATATTTGGAACACAAATTTTTAAATATTATATATTTCTTAGCAAATAAATTTTATTTGAAAATCAATCAAATATATTTGGAACGCATATATTAATATATTACAACAAATTATATTTGCAAACTAAATTTCTCAAATAAAATATGTGCTTAAATACAAATAAAATTATTATGTAGGAATTTTTCCAAATATATTTTATTTAAAAAATATTTCCAAAACTTTTTCTGAGTTTTTCATATTTCAGTTTCAATTTTTCTTAAGTTTCGAATGTTATGATACCATATGCAGCATTACCTTCTGTTTTAAATCAATCATTTCAAATTTCTGAGTATTCCAAGCCATCATTAGTTGTCAATCCTCTAAGTACTTTATATTGATCCAAGATTATATGATTTCAATTATTATTTTTTACGAACATTAAAAATTTCTAAAAATTTAACTTTGAATTACTGAAAAATTTGACACAATTTATGTACTTTATGAATACTTAAATGCAAATAAATATTTGTTTCGGAAATAATGGTCCCAAATAAAAACATATTGGAATGTAAACAAATATTTGTTTAGAACAACATCTTCCAAATACACAATTTTTGTGTGTACCAAATATTACATGCTTAGACTCTACCCCCAAACATATATATGTTTCAAGCCGAATATGTTTGGGACAATATACGACAGAAGCGATTTTTTTTCAGCGTGTAGGTGAACAAAATATGAACTGATTTAAAAAATTTTACTGCGATGAATTCTTGTCTTAATTAAATAGAAACTGCAAAGACTCAGTTAAAAGGCTTAGAAAATGTGTTGTTTATGTTGTTTATGGCTTAAATACGTATATTTTGGAGCGACCTCTATAGGGTGACATTAACAAATAATAAACCGATTTTTAAAATTTTTCCTGTGGTGATGTCTTTTCAAAATACAATACAAACTGCAAAGATTCTGCTAAATTGCTTTAGAAATGTGGTATCAATCGCTCAAAAACCATATTTTGGAGCGACATCTATAGGGGAACTATATCAAAACATTGCCCGATATGACCCATTTGCAATCCTAAATAACCTGAAAATATAAGTATTTCTACCAAATTTGATCAACCTAGCTCTATTATTACGGATTGTAGCGTGATTACAACAGAAGGACGGACAGACGGACATGGCTAAATCGCCTTAGCCATGACCAATCGCCTTAGCCATGACCATCAAAAACCATATTTTGGAGCGACATCTATAGGGGAACTATATCAAAACATTGCCCGATATGACCCATTTGCAATAATAAATAACCTGAAAATATAAGTATTTCTACCAAATTTGATCAACCTAGCTCTATTATTACGGATTGTAGCGTGATTACAACAGAAGGACGGACAGACGGACATGGCTAAATCGCCTTAGATTTTACGACGATTAAGAATGTATATAAAGGGTTTTCCAACAAGAGGTGTTTTGGTATTCAAAGAAAAATGCAATTTTTTAAGATAAATGATCGGGTGTTTATTTCATAATAAAGAGGAAGGTATTCCGTTAATAATGAAATCCAACATCAGCCAAATGCCCACCACACTTACAGGACCATATCCTTTTCATGTAATTTTCCATGACCAAATCGCAAATATGTCCTCGATAGCCTCACGAATTCTATCTTTGAGGTTTTGAAGCGACGCTGGGCTGTTGGCGTAGACCTTATCTTTCACGTGGCCCCACAGGAAGTAGTAGCAAGGTGTTAAATCACAATATCTCGGTGGCCAATTGTGATCACCTCTTCGAGAGATAACACGGTCCGGAAACTTTTCCCGTAACAGAGCAATAGTTTCGTTGCTTATGTGGCACGTAGCGCCGTCTTGTTGAAAGTAAACGTTGTCCAGATCAATACCATCCAACTCCGACCATAAAAAATCATCATTAATCATCTCTCGATAGCGCAATCCATTCACCGTAACTGTTGATCCAACCTCATTTTCGAAAAAGTAAGGTCCAACGACCCCGACGGACCATAAACCACACCAAACAGTCACACGTTGAGGATGGAGAGGCTTCTCAACAATAACTCTTGGGTTTTCCGAGCCCCAGATGCGACAATTTTGCTTGTTGACGTAGTCACGATGGTGGAAATGGGCCTCATCAGTCTAGATGATTTTCGATTTTTCGAAATGTAATAATTTCAATGCGTTGTTGAATCGTGAATCGTTCCATTTTTTGTAATGGCATAGTTTCTACTTGTCTAATGTCAAAGAATAAAAGATTCAAAAGTGACAGCTACCGAAATACCGGGTGATTCAAAATAACACCTCTTGTTGGAAAACGTTGTACTTTATGGGGTCTCTGATTAATATTTAGAGGTGTTACAAATGGAGTGACAAAATGAATATACCCGCCATCGTATGGTGGAAGGCATAAAAAGTATAATATGTTTATATTCATCTTGAAGGAAACTTCCTAGAGAAGGTTTCAATGAAGGAAGGCCAAAAATATTAACTGGTATTGCCACTGGTATCTCCAATTTACAACTTTTTTTATAAAAATTTCAAAAGTAAGCCACATTTTCTCCAATCGCAATGCTAAAATATTTAAACCTTTACTATTTTTATATGTGGTTAGGTGTTGCACGCTGAATTGCAAAGGGAATTTGGAGCCCGACTTTTTCTATAGTACACTGATAGAAAAACCGTTTGTCACCATGACGAATCAGTTTCGTTAATATATCTTCGTACTGGTGAAGAAAAGTTTCGTACATGCGATGTTTTTGTACGTCGATAGAACGAACACGATCCTCAACCCATGTTTTTGGTGATTTCGAAATTCGTCGAGGGAATGATAAGGTTTCATTCCCACGACGAAAAGATTTATTTGGCCATTTTGCTGAAAATATGATAAAACGAAGTAATCAATTTATAGTTTGTGCTTAATTGTACTGTTCCTTAGTTAAATAATTTGTTGTAAGAGTTTAATTTAACAAGTAAGAAAGTTTCAGTCGGGTAAACCGACTAAGGTATACCCTCACTTTGTGTGTAATGTAATATATAACATCACACTAAAAATCTGTCAGTTTGTGTGGGAGGTACCGGAAGGAGTTTTTTCCAAATACACCTATTTTTCGGTAAACAGTAGATTCTTAAATATATTGCATTGTGCCGAACTATAAGCGTTTATGTGCACTGGTATATTAAAGTTACTAGCTATGTAATTTTGGTATGATTTGGTCATTTTGTGTGGTTTACAGGACTATAGACACTATAACCGCATTACACTGTACAAAATTTCAAGAATTGGTATGTACTGGTATTAAAGTTACAAGCCGTTTAATTTTGGTACGAAACTGTCCATTTGTGTGGGAGGTACCAAAATGGGCTGTACAATAATGCGCATTTTTTACCGGACTATAAACACTACAAAAACATTATACAGTAGAAAATTTCAGGCATTTTTATGCACCTGTATTAAAGTTATAAGCAATTAAATTTTGATGCAAAATGGTCCATTTGTGTGGGAGGTACCAACAGGGGCATGCTAACTTCACCCATTTTTCTCGAGGTAATAGCGACTAATATACTAATATTATGTGTAGAATTTCAGAATATTCGAATAAGTAGTATAGAAGTTATTAAAGAATCAATATTTCACTAAATTTTAACCCTTTGTGTGGGAGGTACCAGAAGGAGTAGATCAATATGGCCCATCTTCGAACTCATCCGGAGATAGATAAAAATATTACCGCATACAAAATTTGAAGTCAATCGGTTACTCCTTCCGAGAGTTATCGTGCGCACCAGCCAGCAGACAGACGGACGGACATTGCTCATTCGACTTAAAATAACCCAAAACGAATATCCGCCGAACATACTTGGGTCTTAGGTCACTCCTTCGATGTTTTACACTTTTTTCTGTAGCAAATGATACATGCCCTCGTATCACTAAAGTGAGGGTATACAAAATCGAATAATGGTGATGAATTGAATTCGTCTTTCTGATGAATGTTATTCGTCGTGATGATGAATGGGATTCGTCTGTTGGCAAATACATTACTTGATGAGATTGTTTTTTATTTAAACGTAGCTGGACCCGATCCACTTCATAGCCCCAGACTTCAGATTTTCGATCCCGTTCATTTGTGGACTAATTACGTAGACTGACACCAAATATGTATGCACAAAATTACATTGATCTCACTAACAAATTGCTTAAGATATATCAAACACAAAATTACCACACTCTCGCTAACAAATTGTGCAAGATATATCAATTAAAAATATTGACTTATATGGCCGGGCCACGCTCACTGGTCATATCCAGCCCATTTTTCGGTCAATCATGTAGACAACCACCAGAAACATATACACAAAACTACAGCACTATCGTTAACTAATTGTTCAAGCTATTTCAATTTCAAAACTTGACTCACTCGGTCGGTGCCCGCCCATTTTTGGACCAATCAAAAAAATTACAGAACTGTCGCTAAAAAAATGTGTAAGACATCTCAATTTTAAAATTTAGTTTATATGGGCGGGGCCCCGGCCATTGATCCGATCCCTACCCTTTTGGACCAATAACGTAGACTACCACCAGACATCACTTTCGCTAAAAATTGTGCAAGATATGTGTCTCAATTTCAAAATTTGGCTTCTATAGGCGGGGCCACGTCCATTGGTCTGATCCCGCCCATTTTTGGGCGAATCGCGTAGACTGTCATCAGATACATGTGCCCAAAACTGCAGTGCTCTCGATAAAAAATTGTGCAAGATATTTATATTTCAAAATTTGGCTTATATAGACGTGGCCACGCCCATTGATTCGATGCCGCTTATTTTTGGACCAATCACGTAGACTACGACCAGATATATATACACGAAATTACAGCACTCTCGGTAACAAATTGTTCAATATATCTCAATTTCAAAAGTTGGCTTATATGGGCGGGGCCACGCCCATTGTTCCGATGCCGCCCATTTTTAGACCACAAAATTCCAGCACTCTCGCTATCAAATTGTGCAAAATATATCAATTTCAAAATTTGGCTTATATGGGCGGGGCCACGCCTTTTCTTCCGAACCCGCCAATTTTTGGACCAATCATCAAGATCGCCAACGGATATATATATATACAGAAAATTCCAGGTCTCTCGCTAACAAATTGTGAAATATATCACATTTTTAAAATTTGGCTTATGTGGGCGGTGCCACGCCCATTGGCCCGATCCCGCCCATTTTTTGACCAATTCCGTACCAGATACATATACACAACATTGCAGCACTCCCGCTAGCAAATTGTGCAAGATATCGAAATTTCAAAATTTGGTCTATGTGGGCGGGACCACGCCCATTTTTGGACCAATCACGTAGACTGTCACCTGAAAGATATACACAAACTTGCAGAACTTTCGCTAATGAATTGTGGAAAATATTTCAATTTCAAAATTTGGCTTATATATCCTCCCATTTTTTTAGAATTCACATAATCTGACACTAAATGCATACAAACAAAATTTCAGCACTCTAGCTAAAAATTTTTCTCAATACCAAAATTTGACCCATATGGGCGGGTCCACGCCCACTTGATATATCGAAAATTCAAGTACCCTATTTTCAGCACCCCCTACACATGTACATTCTGTGAAAATTTCAAGATGATCGGTCAAGCCGTTTAGACGTCTATACGGAATAAACAAACAAACCCACAAACAGACACTCTCTTTTATATATATAGACTAGCTGGACCCGGTCCACTTCGTTGCCCCAGATTGAGATTTCCGATCCCGTCCATTGTTGAACCGATCACGAATCCTGGCACCAAATACATATACATAAAATAACACACTCCTGCTAACAAATTGTGCGTACATGGGCGGGGCCACGCCCATGTACGCACAATTTGAACAGACATTAGTCTGTTCCGCTCATTTTGAACTAATCATGTAGACTGCCACCAGATACATATATACAGTATTACGGTACTATCGCTACTAAATTGTGCAAGATAGCTCAAATTTGGGTTATATGGGCGGGGCCACGCCCTTTGGTCTGATCCCGCTAATTTTTAGACAAATCACGTAGGCACATACACACCACACACATGCACAAAATAACAGCATTCTCGCAAACAGATTGTGGAAGATACCTCAATTTGAAAAGGTTGCTTATATAGGCGAGGCCACGCCCATTGATATATATGCACAAAATTACAGCATTCTCGCTAACAAACTGTTCAAGGTATCTTAATTTTCAGATTTGACTTTTATGGGCGGGGCCACGCCCATTAGTCCCATCCCGCCCAAATACGCGGACTGCTACCAGATACATCTTCGCAAAATTTTAGCACTCTCTTTCACAAATTGTGTAAGATATCTCAATTTCAATATTTGGCTTACATGGGCGGGGACACGCCCTTTGGTCCGATTCCGGCTATTATTAGAACAATCACGTAGAATACTATAGATACATATGTACAAAATTACAGCACTCTAGCTAACAAACAACAAGATGTCTCAATTTTAAAATTTGATTTATATGGGCGGGCCACTCCCATTGGTCCGATCCCGCCCATTTTTAAACCAATCAGGTAGACTACCACCAGATACATATACACAGAATTACAACACTCTCTCTAACATATTGTGAAAAATATCTAAATTTCAAAATTTTGCTTATATGGGCGGTGCCACGCCCATTGGTCCGTTTCCGCCCATTTTTGGGCCAATCACGTAGACTACCACCGCATACATATACACGCCCATTGGTCCGATCTGCCACTAAATGCATACACACAAAATTTCAGCACTCTAGCTAAAAATTTTTCTCAATATCAAAATTGGACCCATATGGGCGGGTCCACGCCCACTTGATATATCGAAAATGCAAGTACCCTATTTTCAGCACCCCCTACACATATACATTCTATGAAAATTTCAAGATGATCGGTCTAGCCGTTTAGACGTCTATACGGAACAAACAAACATACAAACAAACAAACCCACAAACGTACACTCTCTTTTATATATATAGACTAGCTGGACCCGGTCCACTTCGTTGCCCCAGACTTCAGATTTCCGATCCCGCCAATTTTCGGACAAATCACGTAGACTGACACCAAATAAACGTACTCAAAATTACAGCAATCTCTCTAACAAATCGCTCAAACACAAAATTACAGCATTCTCGCTAAAAAATTGTGCAAGATATATCAATTTAAAATATTGGCCGATCCCGCCCATTTTTGGACCAATTACGCAGTCTTGTACCAGATACATATACGCAAAATTTCAGAGTTCTCTTTAACAAATTGTGTAAGATATATCGATTTCAATATTTGGCTTATAAAAGCGGGGCCACGCCCATTGCTCCGATCGCGCCCTTTTTTTTAGACCAAACACGTAGACTGCTACCAGATACATGTAAACAAAATTACAGCACTCTTGCTAAAAAATTGTGCAAGGTACCTCAATTTAAAATTTTGTCTTAAATGGGAGGGGCCACGCCCATTGGTCCGATTCCGCCCACTTTTGGTCCTGTCCCGTAGACTGCCACCAGATACATATGCACAAAATTACAGTACTCTTGCTAACAAATTGTGGAAAATACCTCCATTTCAAAATTTAGGCGCGGCCACGCCCTTTGGTCCGATCCCGCCCTCTTTTGGACCAATCACGTAGACTATCACCAGATACATATGCACCAAATTACAGCACTCTCGCTAACAAATTGTGTAAGATATCGCAATTTAAAAATGTGTCTTATGTGGGCGTGGCCACGCCCATTGGTCCGATCCCTCCATTTTTGGACCAATTACGTAGAATGCCACCAGATACATACGTAAAAAATTACAGCAGTCTCGCTAAAAAATTGTGCAAGATATGAATCTCAATTTCAAAATTTGGCTTATATAGGCGGGGTCACGTCCATTGGTCTGATCCTGATTTTGGGCGAATCACGTAAACAAATTGTGCAAGATCAATTTCAAAATTAGGTTTCTATGGGCGGTGTCGCCCTTTTTTGTGTAATCACGTAGACTGCGTGAGATGCACAAAATCACAGCACTCTCGCTAACAAATTGTGCATGATATCTCAATTTCAAAATTTTGTTTATATGGGCGGGGCCACGCCCATTGATCCGATCCTTTTTAGACTATTCACGGAGGCTATCATCAGATACATATGCACAAATTACAGTATATGGTGGCAATCTTCGTAATTGGTACAAAAATTGGCGGAATCGGACCAATGGGAGTGGCCCCGCACATATAAGCCAAATTTTGAAATTGAGATATTTTGCACAATTTTTTAGCGAGAGTGCTGGAATTTTGTGTATATGTATATGGTGGCAATCTTCCTAATTGGTACAAAAATTGGCGGAATCGGACCAATGGGCGTGGCCCCGCCCATATAAGCCAAATTTTGAAATTGAGATATTTTGCACAATTTGATAGCGAGAGTGCTGGAATTTTGTGTATATGTATATGGTGGCAATCTTCGTAATTGGTACAAAAATTGGCGGAATCGGACCAATGGGCGTGGCCCCGCCCATATAATCCAAATTTTTAAATTGAGATATCTTGCACAATTTGTTAGCTAGAGTGCTGTAATGTGACAGTAAGGTGACAGTCCACGTGATTGGTCCAAAAATTTACGGGATCGGACCAATGAGCGTGGCACCGCCCATAAAAGTCATATTTTACAAATGTGATATCTTGCACAATTTGTTAGCGAGAGACCTGGAATTTTGTGTATATACATCCGTTGGCGATCTACGTGATTAGTCCAAAAATGGGCGGGTTCGGACCAATAGGCGTGGTCCCGCCCATATAAGCCAAATTTTGAAATATAAATATCTTGCACAATTTATTATCGAGAGTGCTGCAGTTGTGGGCATATGTATCTGATGACAGTCTACGCGATTCGCCCAAAAATGGGCGGGATCAGACCAATGGACGTGGCCCCGCCTATATAAGGCAAATTTTGAAATTGAGACACATATCTTGCACAATTTTTAGCGACAGTGTTGTTTGGTGGTCGTCTTCGTTATTGGTCCAAAACATATACACAAAATTCCAGCACTCTCGCTATCAAATTGTGCAAAATATCTCAATTTCAAAATGTGGCTTATATGGGCGGGGCCACGCCCGTTGGTCCGATTCCGCCAATTTTTGTACCAATTACGAAGATTGCCACCATATACATATACACAAAATTCCAGCACTCTCGCTAAAAAATTGTGCAAAATATCTCAATTTCAAAATTTGGCTTATATAGGCGGGGCCACGCCCATTGTTCCGATTCCGCCAATTTTTGTACCAATTACGAAGATTGCCACCATATACATAAACACAAAATTCCAGCACTCTCGCTATCAAATTGTGCAAAATATCTCAATTTCAAAATTTGGCTTATATGGGCGGGGCCACGCCTATTGGTCCGAACCCGCCCATTTTTGGACCAATCATGTAGGTTGCCAACGGATATATATATACAAAATTCCAGGTCTCTCGGTAACAAATTGTGCAAGATATCACATTTTTAAAATTTGGCTTATATGGGCGGTGCCACGCCCATTGGTCCGATCCCGCCCATTTTTGGAAAAATCACGTGGACTGCTACCAGATACATAGACACAACATTGCAGAACTCTCGCTAGCAAATTGTGCAAGATATCGAAATTTCAAAATTTGGTCTATGTGGGCGGGGCCACGCCCATTGAGCCGATCCCGCCCATTTTTGGACCAATCACGTAGACTGTCACCAGATACATATACACAAACTTGCAGAACTCACGCTAATGAATTGTGGAAAATATTTCAATTTAAAAATTTGGCTTATATGGGCGGGGCCACGCTCATTGGTCCGATTCCGCCCATTTTTTGAAAATTCACATAATCTGACACTAAATGCATACACACAAAATTTTAGCACTCTAGTTAAAAATTTTTCTCAATACCAAAATTTGACCCATATGGGCGGGTCCACGCCCACTTGATATATCGAAAATTCAAGTACCCTATTTTCACCACGCCCCACACATGTACATTCTGTGAAAATTTCAAGAAGATCGGTCCAGCCGTTTAGACGTCTATACGGAACAAACAAACAAACAAACCCACAAACAGACACTCTCTTTTATATATATAGATAGATAGATAGATCACATGTAATGAATACTTCTCGTTCGTTTGCTTTAAGCCTTTGCGTTTCGAACCGAATAATCACAACTGAACCTGGCAAAGAAGTCAAGTATTTTTATGTTCCATACCATACGTCATTACTGATCTAAAACCAGAAGAATATTTATTAAAATTGTTAAATTTAAATAGTCGGGGCATGATTTCGTCGTGGTGATGAATGTGATTCGTAGTGGTGATAAATGGGATTCATCGTGGTGATCAATGGGATTCATCGTGGTGATGAACTCGATTCATCGTAACGAAAAATGGTGTTCGTAGTTGTGATGAATGGGATTCGTAATGGTAATGAACTCGATTCATCGTAGGGATGAAATGTGATCATCCTGAGGACGAAAGTTTTAGGAAACAGAGATTCCTCATGGTGACGAACAAATTCATCAAGAGGATTATTCCGTACGTTTGCTGACTTTTAACTAAAAAATAATTGTGATCGTCATGGCGAAGATTTTTCTATCAGTGTAGCGGTCTGAAATTATGCGGGGTATGTGTTTCATTGATGATAGATTTTGGTGCACAAGCAATGTGTGGCTGCTCTCAGTAAACATAATCAACAGTGAGGTTTTCCACGGATTTCGGACCGATTTTACCGAATTTTTTGTAATTGTCACAATTAAAATATTAATATTAATCGATTAGTGCAAAAAAGTTCAAACTATGTAAGCGGAAAACTGTTTTTTCGCGTGTGACAGTTCATTCCGATTCGTTCGTAACTGATAGATTGTGACGTTTTGGCCGGACGGCACATATGTCTAATTTAAGGTCTGTGATGAAAATGTAGGCGCTGCAACAAGTTTCTTGCTTACATTTGTGAAACAAAGAGAGGTGAATAACAAATTATTGGTAATTCGCTTCAAACAACAAGTTGCTAACGAAAAGCAACATTTCGAAAGTAACATGTGAATAAGAACAAGGGAGAAAAGCTGAGGCTGAGCATAAAACAAGTTTCTCAACTCAACTGAGAGACCAGAAACAACTCCCACCGCCACAACGCTGCAGCAACAATGATGCACACGAATGCGACAAAAATAGGCAACAACACCTTTGTTGGGTCCGTGGTTGGGGCAGTGGAGCCCAAAAGGCTTATTATGGCTTAGGTTGCATTGCATGGTGAACATCATGCTGGCAACATGGACCGATTGTACAAACTCAGTCACAACATAAGCTTTAGTCGCTCTCCGAGCATGAACGTGAACGGTTTTATGAAAGTGGGTAAATGCATGTTGTGTTGATAAATTCGCATAAATTTATTCATTTTTTCAGTTTTCTTAAAAAAAAAAACGGAATAAGTCCATAAATCGTCGTCTAGTAAACAAACAACGTTGAGGAAGTGAACAATAAAATAAAAATAAGAAGTTTTAGAAATTATAATTGCAAAACACAGCAGAAAAAAGGTGTAACAAAAAAAAAACGTCGAACAAACATGTATGTATGACGGTATGTTGGCAACAACAACACACGTTAAAGAGCCACAGGCAAGGAACAAAACAAAGCGAAACAGAAACAAGCCAAAAATTGCGGCAAATAAGACCAAATGCTAAATTGCAAAATCAAAACAAAAGTGGAAGATTTAAAGAAAGCCGTCGCCGTCTTCAACGTCTACAGTGTGTAGACTCTACACAAAGTGTCAAGCGTGGACAATGGCCAAGAAAACCTAGGATAATGGCCATAGAGCACAAACATGCTTTTGCGGTGTTAATTGTATACAATTGTTTGGATTTTTTTCCTTCAAAAGAAATGTAAGCTATTTCAGTAAAGTCTCAAGCAAAACTACCTCCACCTGTCCACGGAATTTAATTTAAGAGAAAAAAAATAATTGCAGTGAGAAAAATTAAAAGAATTTCACCACGAAACAAAATTATGAGAAATTAAAAAAGTTGTCATTGAAAAAAGTGAAATCAAAATAGGAAGCAAAACTAAATTCCAATGAATTTAATTGGTTGTTAATAACAATTCATAAATCTGTAATTGTGTGACAGAGTCCCTCAGCAAATCTGTTTTCATTTCTAAAGTGTCTTCAAAGCAAACCAAAATATTAAATTATGGCCACAAAAAATTGCTTTCCTCGATCTAAAGGATAATAAGACAATTTTTTCGCTCACAACTCAAAACAATGAAATCAACACCAGAAACCCCAGCAGCAAAAGAAAAAAACAAAAAGCATCTTCCATCCAACCTCAAACTTCAGCCAAAACCGGAAAGGAAATGATTTGAAAACAAAGTTTTAATGTTCTCCTTTTATTTGTGTCCCGTTTTAACAAGTAGACAAACACGAAAGCAACAACAACAATCATAATAAACAAAACTTACACACACACCACAACATACTCGCTAAAGAAAATAAGAAGTGATGTGAACAAAAAAAAAAACTATAAAATTCTTTCTAAAATGAGGTTAACATCCGACCATACCCCAAAACATAGAGAGACAGAGTAAAAACCATACTACGAGACTAGAGATAACAGACGAGATTGATTTTCATAAATCGAACAATTTCGGGATCCCGAAAAAATTCCGGGATCCCGGGATTTGCAATTTAAAAATCCCGAATCCCGGTATTTTTTCGGGATCCCGAAATTGTTCGATATCCCGGTATTTCCGGGATAAGTTGGATTTTTTTATTCTTAATAATGTGATATTTTGAAATGGAATACAAACATTTTAGTTCAGTTTTAATTTAATTTTAATTAATTTAAATAAAGATAAAAACAGCTAAAGCATACATTAGTTTTTGTTAAAAACTACTAACTTTTATTAAAATATTTCACAACATTTTAGCTATGAATCCAATCCAATTTCAGTTCGTCGTCTGAATTATTATTGATGTTATAATTTATAACATTTATATAAGCACGACAAATATTTTCATTTTAAAAAATCCCGGGATTCGGGATTTTTCGGGATCGGATTCCCAGGATTTTCGGGACAGGGTTTTCCGTGTGACATCACTATACGAGACACAATAGCAGCACATCACCGCCGCCGTCGTCTCAGTCCGTCTCACAGTGCTGCGAATGAAAATAGCAAAGCAACAAGTGAATGTGAAGTAAACGAATAATGCATATTAGTTTTCTAAATTGTTTATAAAATAAAAAAAATTGTATGTGAACTCAAAGGGTACATCAATGGATGAACACTGTTAAATTTGGAAGAAATCGGTTCAGATTTAGATATAGCCCCCCAATTTGACATGAAAGCGCTGTAAAAATTTTATTTTATATCCGATCAGTGCGAAATTCGGCAAAGAGAGGTTTCTTATTACATGAAGGAATACTGCTAAATTCGGAGAAAATCGGTTCAGATTTAGATATAGCCCCCACATATATGTTTCCCCCGATTTGACATGTAAGCGCTGTAAAAACTGTATTTTATATCCGATCAGTGCGAAATTCTGCAGAAAGAGGTTTCTTATTACATGAAGGAATACTGCCACATTCGGAGAAAATCGGTTCAGATTTAGATATAGCCCCCATATATACGTTACCCCCGATTTCACATGTAAGCGCTGTAAAAACTGTATTTTATATCCGATCAGTGCGAAAGTCGGCAAAAAGAGGTTTCTTTCTACATGAAGGAATACTGCCAAATTCGGCGAAAATCGGTTCAGATTTAGATATAGCTCCCATATATATGTTACCCCCGATTTGACATGTAAGCGCTGTAGAGACTGTATTTTATATCCGATCAGTACGAAATTCGACATAAGGAGGTCTTTTTACATGAATAAGTATTCAGGGAAGATCGGTTCAGATTAATATTAAAGCTACGAGTACATGTATATGTTCCTCCTGATTTGGTATCAAACCGCTATAGAAGTTGTATTTTACTTCCGATCATTAAAATTTCCCAGAAAAATGTTTCTCAATTTCGGAACGAATATTGTTTAATTTAGCGATTATCGTTTCAGAATTAGATAATATGTTTCTACCCATTTACCAATTATTCCAAATTATTATGGCAATGACCCTTATCGCATTGTTAAGGAGGTGTAGGGTATTATATAGTCGGCCCCGCCCGACTTTCTGCCCTTCCTTACTGGTTTTTATTATACCCTACACCACACTGTGGTACAGGGTATTATAACTTTGTGCATTTGTTTGTAACACCCAAAAGGAGAAGAAATAGACCCATCGTTTATTATACCGATCGACTTAGAATCACTTTCTGAGTCGATTTAGCTATGTCCGTCTGTCCGTCTGTCTGTCTGTCCGTCTGTCTGTCTGTCCGTCTGTCTGTCTGTCCGTCTGTGCATGTATTCTTGTAATCAAAGTACAGGTCGCAATTATGGTCCGATCTCGACGAAACTCTACACATATCTTTTTTTTTGGCCCAAGGACGATCCCTATTGCGTTTGGTTAAAATCGGTTCAGATTTAGATATAGCCCCCATATATATGTTAGCCCCGATATGACATGTAGGCGCTGTAGAGACTGTATTTTATATCCGATCAGTATGAAATTCGGCAGGAAAAGTTTTCTTATTACATGAATGAACTCTGTTAAATTTGGAAGAAATCGGTTCAGATTTAGATATAGCCCCCATATATACATTACCCCCGATTTGACATATAAGCGCTGTAAAAATGTTATTTTGTATCCGATCAGTGCGAAATTCGGCAAAGAGAGGTTTCTTATTACATGAAGGAATACTGCTTAATTCGGAGAAAATCGGTTCAGATTCAGATATACCCCCATATATATGTTACCCCCGATTTGACATGTAAGCGCTGTAAAAACTGTGTTTTATATCCGATCAGTGCAAAATTTGGCAGAAAGAGGTTTCTTATTACATGAAGGAATACTGCTAAATTCGGAGAAAATCGGTTCAGATTTAGATATAGCCCCCATATATACGTTACCTCCGATTTGACTTGTAAGCGCTGTAAAAATGTTATTTTATATCCGATCAGTATGAAATTCGGCAGAAAGAGGTTTCTTATTATATGAATGAACAGTGTTAAATTTGGAAGAAATCGGTTCAGATTTAGATATAGCCCCCATATATACGTTACCCCCGATTTGACATGTAGGCGCTGTAGAGACTGTATTTTATATGCGATCAGTACGAAATTCGACAGAAGGAGGTCTTTTTACATGAATGAGTATTCAGGGAAGATCGGTTCAGATTTATATTGATTGTTCCTCCTGATTTGGTATCAAACCGCTATAGAAGTTGTATTTTACTTCCGATCATTAAAATTTTCCAGAAAGATGTTTCTCAATTTAGGAACGAATATTGCTTAATTTAGCGATTATCGTTTCAGAATTAGATAATATGTTTCTACCCATTTACCAATTATTCCAAATTATTATGGCAATGGCCCTTATCGCATTGTTAGGGAGGTGTAGGGTATTATATAGTCGGCCCCGACTGACTTTCTGCCTTTCCTTACTGGTTATGTTTGAAACCGTTTCAACATTAAGGCTATTTCTAGTTTTGGTCTTTCTTATATTTTGCACACAAAATATTCTTTTAACATTAACTCTCCGTTTTTAATACTACTTACCTCTGTCCAAAATCTGCAATTCCTCATCCAAAATCTATCATCCTCACATCGCATCTCTGAATGAATTTACATTATTCAAAATTTTTATAAAGTATGACCAGATATGGATACCATATGTCCAAATTGGCTTTATTATAGATTTGTATAAAAGGACTTTATACTCAATGTCTAGAGCAGACCTTTTGATATTGAGCCATTGAAGTTGATTCGTTTTGAGTTTTATTTGTGTTATCTTAGAAGTGGTGAGTCCATGTCAAACGACAATCTAAGTGAATTCCAAGATATTTCACGTGATCTTTCTGTGGAATCAACGAATTTATGATCATTATTGGAGGAGTAGTATCTCGTCTTAGGGTAAAGGTAACATGAGTGCATTTTGTAGCATTTACCACTATTCTCCATTTTTCTAACCAGTTCTCTAAGACTCGGACATGCGACTGCAGTTGATCGGACAGCAGTATCATCCGCAAAAGTGGACGAATGAGTAAATGTGTTTGTGGGCATGTCTGTTGTATATATTATGTACTAGCTGGACCCGGTCCAAATTACAGCTCTATCGCTTATAAATTGTGCAAGATATCTCAATTTGGACAGGGCCACGCCCATTGGTCCGATCCTGCCCATTGTTCTACCAATCACGTAGACTGTCACCAGATACATATATATACGCAAAATGTCAGCACTCTTGCTAAGAAATTGTGTAATCTATCTCAATTTCAAAATTTGGCCTATATGGGCGGGACCACGCCCATTGATCCGATCCCACCCATTTTTGGACCAATCACGTAGACTGCCACCAGATACATATGAACTCTCGCTAACAAATTGTGCAAGATATCTCAATTTTAAAATTTGTCTTATGTGGGCGGGGTCACGCCCACTTGATATATCGAAAATTCAAGTACCCTATTTTCACCACGCCCCACATATGTACATTCTGTGAAAATTTCAAGAAGATCGGTCCAGCCGTTTAGACGTCTATTCGGTACAAACAAACCAACAAACAAACAAACACACATTCTTCTTTATATATATAGATAGATAGAATAGGTCCCAGTATGCTGCCCTGAGGAACGCCGGCAGTTATTTTCTTAGGGCTAGAAGAAATACCATTCGATTTTACTACAAACGACCGGTTTGACAAATAGCTATTGAGCATTTTATGCGTGTTACTTGGTAAAAGTACACATATTTTGCTAAACAATCCATCGTGCCAGACTTTATCAAAAGCTTGCGATATATCTATGAATAGAGCAGAACAATATTCTTTGTTTTCAAAAGCCTTTCTGATGTATGTAACAACACGATGAACTTGTTCTATGGGACTATGACACTTCCGAAAACCAAATTGGTGATCGGGTATTATGTTATTTCAAACTATATATGGGGTAATTTTCTTCATAAAAATTGTTCCAAACATTTTTGAGAGTATCGATAGCAGACTTATCGAACGAATCAATTTGTATACGGTTCCTTTTATCTGTTCATTGAGCGTTAATCACTGCTGTTTGTGCTGGTATAGCGAAATAAAATTCAAAAAAAATGCATTTGTTGCAAGTATACTACAGCTTGATGTTCATAAATAGAGAAAAAGTCCACCCAAAGCCAAAGTTGATCGAACTATAAAAATACACTTGAATCAGTAACAGAAGGAGGGAGGAGAACATTCCTCCGAAAGGAGAACATATGGTAACCCTGTCTGTCTGTAAAAACATTTTTGTAATAAAAGTACAGGTCGCAATTGGGTTCCGATAACTACAAAATTTGACAGAAACTTATTTCATTGCTGAAGGACGATCCCTATTTAAATTGGTGAAAATCGGTTCAGATTTAGATATAGTCGTCATATATATGGGGGATATCATGTCAAACTGGCACCAAGTTTAGTCCTATTGGATAGTAGTTATGACACACAATTTTAAAGAGATCGGTTAAGGACTTACCTAGTTGGACGGTGTTGAATTTTTAAATTTTGGTCAAACTGTAATTTTTTCCCATCCATATAACTAATTAGCTGATGTATTTAGAAAATTTTGCCCAAAATGTTTTCGATAGATTCACCTTCAACTTTCAATAGAAAATAAAATCTTCGTCTAATATAATTACTTCATCCCATCAGCGGTTTTAAAGGTATCTTACAAGATAATGCGAAAACATTTTTTAGTAAATTTTAATTATTTGTCAATTAAAAACTCTTAAAAAGATCAAAAATTTCACAACTCGATTGCATAATTCAAAAAGTTGTAACTTTCCTGAACCGATAACAATAAATGGTTCTCCAGTTATGCGGTTGTCCGCACCTCAAGTGAAAGCTTGTTTTGTTCAATGAATATCCTCGAAATATTTCGCCGAAGTTGTTCTTAAATCGTGAATACCTGCGTTCTATCAGAGCGATAATCACAATATTAGTACTGTTTTAGGCATGAAAAATGTCGCGCTTTAGTCCAACGTGTCTAATATTTGCAAGAAAACCCTGAATTTTAGAGGTCATGGAGGTGTAGGGTATTATATAGTCGGCCCCGCCCGACTTTCTGCCATTCCTTACTGCTTTTCTATTATTATTGTCATTATCATCCCCCTTTACTGTGGTAAGGTCTAACATTTTGGACGTAATACAAGTCGTCAGCGTCATCATCGTCATCTTGGTCGTTGTAACAGCCCCTTTCTTTAATCAGTATAGGTTTTCTCTTGTTGGCGAGCACAATTATGTATTTGGGGGTGGGCGATGGGGCTAAGTCTCCAATGGCCTTCGCCCCTGTGCAATTGCAGTTACGTAGAAAACATAGAAGGCTTTTCTTGTCACAATTTTGTATTTTGCCAACAACGTATCTGTTGCTGTTGGCAGCATTGGATTACTGTCTATTGGAGTTGCTAGGTTTTTTCAGTGTTAGAAATTTCTGTTATAAATCTCCAGTGACATTTGTGTCGATGTGACTGGAGTTGAATGTGATGTCATAGTTTTACTTTAAACTCTGATTAGAGCCAGGCCAGAGCTGTAGCCGTGTCATCGTTAACTTCCAACATAACGTCTGAGGACAAGTTTTCCCTTTGGGGGAAAATATACTGAATATGTAGATTAGACTATAAACGGACCACACACCCTCCCACATACTTTAGATGATATGGGCGTTAACTAAAGAAGATTGTTTTTGAACAGCTTTTATGGCTTGTCGTCATTTCTTGTTGTTTTTGCTTTACCAGGCTTCATACCCCTCTTCTTCTTTAGGGTTTTAAATCCTAGTGACAAATATATGAATGGAATCCCGGTAGTAAATGTGATCGTACAAGACATTTCCTTAACATTATTTATACCAGAACACGTAGACTACGAATACAGAGACTATCGTTGTTCATTTGGGACAACAATTGATCGCAGTATTGGCGACAAGATAACGATACTGTGTTCAACAGTATTTTTTACTTTTAAATTTTTCGTCGACGACAACTGTTTCCGTTTATACCCTATACCCCATCAGTAGACAGCAAATTTTATATTTTTATATGCAAAAAATATGCAAGGGAATATACACAGCATATGCAAAATATAATTTGCATATGTTGAATGAAAAATGCATATGAAAATAAAAAAATGCACATGCAACTAAAAAAATTGCATATGCAAAAAATTGGCATCGGAAAATTTGAGAAAATTAACTAATTTTTTAAACATAATTTTATATAATGACAAGAACTACCCTTGCACCAAATTTCAAGATTAAATCTTCTGCGGTTTGTCTTTTACGCCCTTTCAGAATTAAGGCAAATTAGGCGACAAATACTGACATATTATTTTACATATATGTAGTTTTCTCACTGTATACGAGTACTACATATTAAAATTTAAAAAAAATTTTAGAAAAATAAAATAAATACTGGAACAGCAAATGTTCGAATTTGCGGCGAATTTTAAACAAAAATGTGTTTGCATATTTTTTGCATATGCACGATAT
Source organism: Eudasyphora cyanicolor (assembly GCA_963930755.1). Taxonomy (NCBI): domain Eukaryota; kingdom Metazoa; phylum Arthropoda; class Insecta; order Diptera; family Muscidae; genus Eudasyphora; species Eudasyphora cyanicolor. Next base: position 133,530,404 of record OZ005736.1, on the reverse strand, counting down.
ATGCAAATATGCAGATTGCATAAAATATGCAAAAATGTATAGTTAATTATTTTTTGACGAAAAAAATTTGTGTGTTATCGGTTTTACGGTACAACCATCCAATAAAAATATGATATCTATATATATAAAGAAGAATGTGTGTTTGTTTGTTTGTACCGTATAGACGTCTAAACGGCTGGACCGATTTTCTTGAAATTTTCACAGAATGTACATGTGTGGGGCGTGGTAAAAATAGAGTACTTGAATTTTCGATATATCAAGTGGGCGTGGCCCCATAAGACAAATTTTAAAATTGGGATCGCAGCAATGGGGTTGCACCGCCCATATAAGCCAAATTTAAAAAATGTTATATCTTGCACAATTTGTTAGCGAGAGTGCTGGAATTTTGTGTATACGTATCTGGTGGCAGTCTACGTGACTGGTCTAAAAATGGGCGGAATCGGGTCAATGGGCGTGGTACCGTCCATATAAGCCAAATTTTTAAATTGACTTATCTTGCACATTTTGTTAGCGAGAGTGCTGTAATTTTGTGAATATGTATCTGGTGGTAGTCTACGTGATTGGTCGAAAAATGGGCGGAATCGGACCAATGGGCGTGGCACCGCCCATATAAGTCAAATTTTGAAATGAAGATATCTTGCACAATTTGTTATCGAGAGTGCTGTAATTTTGTGCACATGTATCTGGTGGTAGTCTACGTGATTGGTCCAAAAATGGGCGGAAGCGGGCCAATGGGCGTCGCACCGCCCATATAAGTCAAATTTTGAATTTTAGATATTTTTCACAATATGTTAGAGAGAGTGCTGTAATTTTGTACATATATATGTATCTGGTGGTAGTCTACGTGATTGTTCCAAAAATAGCCGGGATCGGACCAAAGAGCGTGGCCCCGCCCATATAAGCCAAATTTTGAAATTAAGATATCTTGCACAATTTGTTAGCGAGAGTGCTGTAATTTTGTACATATATATCTGGTGGCAGTCTACGTGAGTGACCCAAAAATGTGCGGCATCGCAGCAATGGGCGTGGCACCGCCCATATAAGCCAAATTTAAAAAATGTTATATCTTGCACAATTTGTTAGCGAGAGTGCTGGAATTTTGTGTATCGGGTGGCAGTGTACGTGACTGGTCTAAAAATGGGCGGAATCGGGTCAATGGGCGTGGCACCGCCCATATAAGCCAAATTTTGAAATTTACTTATCTTGCACATTTTGTTACGAGAGTGCTGTAATTTTGTGCATATGTATCAGGTGGTAGTGTACGTGATTGTTCCAAAACTGGGCGGAATCGGATCAATAGGCGTGGCCCAGCCCATGTAAGCAACCTTTTGAAAAAGGCCGTGGGTCCGCCCATATAAGCCAATTTATGTGGATCTGGTTGCAGTCTAAGTGATTAGTCCAAAAATGGGCGGGATCAGACCAGTAGGCCAAAGCCAAATTTTGAAATTGAGATATCTTCACAATTTCTTAGCGAGAGGGCTCTTATTTTATGGAGATGTTTTTGGTGGAAGTATTCGTGATTGGTTCCAAAATGGACGGGATCGGAAATCTAAATCTGGGGCAACGAAGTGGACCGGCTCCAGCTATATATATATAAATGGATGTATGTATGTTACGTATGGACTCCAAAACAGATGGATCGGTTTTGATGAAATTTTCAGGGAATGTTCATATAAGCGTAGAGGGTGACATAGGATTTAAAAGTTCTGGATTGAGAGGACGTTAGTCCGTCCATATAAGCCAATGTTTTAAGTGATTCCTACTGCCGTACATACGAATAGATTAACGAGAGTCATGTTTTGATAAATGGACGGGATCGGAAATCTGAAGTCTGGGGCAACGAAGTGGACCGGGTCCAGATAGTTGCATATATATTATATAATTATATACAATTTCTATTTGTCAACGTTAGAGTTTCATATTTAAGGATTGGGTATATTTTCGAATTCTAAATTCGATGCAATCTGCATATTCCATATATGCATTTTATATGCAAAAATTATGCAAGGGAATATGCACAACATATGCATATGTTGAATGAAAAATGCACATGCAAATAAAAAATCGCATATGCAACTAAAAAATGCATATGCAAAAAAACATGCATCGGCAAATTGGAGAAATTAACAAATTTTTGTAACATAAATTTATATAACGACAAGAACTACCCTCGGAAATTAAAACATTAAAGCTTCAGCCAATTGTCTGTTACGCCATTTCAGAATTAAGGTAGCCATGTACAGATTTTATGCGACACACATTGACATATTAAAATTAAAGAATAATGCCAAAAATCTTTTTATAGAAAAATAATAGCCGGTACAAAATGGAACAACATCAAATGATCGAATTTGCGGTGAATTTTAAACATAAATGTGTTTGCATGTGCACGATATATGCAAATATGCAGTTTGCATAAAATATGCAAAAATAAATAGGTGTATATTTATTTATTTTTTGACGAAACAAATTTGTGTGTCGACGTTTCGCTTGGATTTTTCCAGCATTTCGTCGACGACAATTTCATTTTTTTTCGTGAACGACAATCAATGTTGTTTAGTCAACGTCAACATAAGCTTTGTTGACCTGTCTGTGAAAATGTTGTCCGTGATTTGGTCGGGCTGTCACGATAAAAAAATTGAGAATAATAATTTGCATGCACCCGTCATAATTGATGACTTCAAGTCCTTTCCAACTGGGTATTGGCAGTGTGCAGTAACTATGTAACATTTTGTCCTTGGGGTTGTTTTCCTTTCTGGCATAAATCCTTTTCCAGACTATCTTTAGGGTGTAGGGATAATTTCAGTCCTACTATCTTGTGGTTTGTGCTCCTCCTATTGAGCCTTTCTGGAGAATGGGGTTAAATTCCTGTCCACCCACACCCAGAGTACCCACAATAATCCCTTTAACTCAGGACTCCACTTTATCGGTTTCCTTTAAATGCAAATCTGTTTCTACAGGGGTTTCTTTGCTTCTTTTCATCTTCTTTGCCATCATTATCCCCATCATGTATGAACATCTGCATCTTCATCTCGGCTATCAGAACTTGGATCTGGATCTCTGGTATCTATTGGCATGGAACTTCAATATGGCACAGCTCATCATCTATAACGGTCATTAATTCTATTCAGTTTTGTGCTGTTTCTGTAAAACGTTGGTGCCAACACAATTTTTGTATTGCTTGTTGGCAGCACGTTTTCTAAATGGTGTGTTCTGCTTCTACGTTAACAATGTTTTTTTTTTTTTTTTTGGTTTTATATCCTCCACTTCATCATGTGTTCTTTGTTCGGGTACTCTGGAACATCATCTTCAGTTTCTTGTTTGAGTTTACAAATGGCCATTTAGTCGGTTGTTACAAACTTGCCTTAGTTAAATAAAGTCTTTCAAATATGTCTGTCCCTCCGCTTCTACGTCCGGCCGTTCATCCATCTATCTTTTGGTTTATAAATAATTAGAACAAAAAACTTGAGAAAAAATTGGTCTATTCGCCCATTGTTCGTTGAACAAAGGGATGCCCAACTTTGATTACATAATTGTCTCTGATAGTTGCTGCTGTCGTTTTTGTTGCTGCCATTTTTATTATTCTTCTGTTCCAAAAGATTATAACTTTTCAATGACACTTGCTGGCTGTTCTATTGATTACATTTTCTTTAAAAAAGTACACAATAAAGGGGTGATAGATTTAATGATAAAAGATTTATTAAATCATTTTCAAGTGTTGGAAAAGTTAATTATATCAGAAAAAATGTTTTGACAAATTTGTTGGAAAGAAATTTGTAAATCGTTCTCAAGTATTAGAAAAGTTAATTAAATCGGAAAATGTTGTTTTGAAAAATACAAACAAGCTGAGAAAGGAAGATTTATTAACTTAAAATTTTGTATATACATAATAATATTTTTTCTGCCATAGGCTATGATAAAAGATGCGCCCAATTTGTCCACACCTTCTGGTTAGAGTTTGGCACTATAGTTCTTTCAAGTGATCGCTGTTTTAATTCAGTTCAATTGAGTGAACTAGTTCGTTCATTTAGTTCAACAGCTCACTTTAGCACACCACCTCTTTCATTTCGTTCAGTAGATCACCAGTTCAAATAAGCCGCTATTAACGGGTTTTTCAACAAGGACGCTACAAAAGTAGACCGACAGAGACAGCAAACGACGCCATATTTTTTGCCGCTCTTTTGACATTTCTCTTCAGTAAGGTTTGTCATTTCATGATGGAAAGATATACGAGCCAACAACGTGTCGAAATTATTAAAATTTACTACCGAAATTCGGAATCAGTGGCCTCAACGTTAAGAGCGCTACGTCCAATTTATGGTCGATGAGCGATGAGGCTCATTTCTGGCTGAATGGCTTCGTCAATAAACAAAATATGCATTATTGGTCAGACAGCAATCCACACGTACTCCATGAGTCATCATTGCATCCCGAAAAAATTACGGTTTGGTGCTGTTTATGGGCCGGCGGCGTCATTGGGCCGTACTTCTTCCGTGATGATCAAGACCGGCACGTTACTGTGAATGGAAATCGCTACCGTTCAATAATAACCGAATATTTTTGGCCTCAATTGGATGATATGGACTTGGAGGACATGTGGTTCCAACAGGACGGCGTCACAAGCCACACAGCGAATGCCACAATCAATTTATTGGAAACCAAGTTTGGAGAACGTGTTATCTCACGAAATGGTCCAGTCGATTGGCCGTCTCGTTCGTGCGAATTGACGCCGTTAGACTATTTCCTGTGGGGCTACGTAAAGTCTATGGTCTATGCCAACAAGCCAGCGACGATTGATGAACTTCGTACGAATATCGAACGTGAAATTGCAGCAGTATCGGCCGATTTATGCTTGAAAACCGTCGAAAATTGGGTTCAGCGTCTGGACTTCTGCAAGCGTGCCCGTGGTGGCCATGCAAAAGAAATCGAGTTCCATACATAATGGCATCGAACGTACTTTCACAGGAATAAAGAATTTCATTGATATCCAAAACAGTTTTTATTTTATTTAAAAAAACTTTTGTAGCGCTCTTATTGAAAAACCCGGTATTTGGAATATGAATGGAAGAGTAGGAAAAACTAATACAAAGGCGTTTGAATAGGTAGAATCATACATTGATGATTACATAAAAATGGAAACAACACATAACAGCGGAGACGAGAGAACGAAATGATAATGTTGAAGAAAAAAGCATAGTGAACTACTGAGCTGAAATTAATGAGTTGTGTGAACTAGTTCGTTTAGTTCAGTATAGTGAACTGTTCAATTGAACTAGTTCGTTCACGAACTACACAACTCTACTTCTGGTAGCTCCCCAACAAAGGGTTCACATTTGGTGTATTATTGAATCTCAAATAACTTCTACATTACTTATGTCTGTATCCTTTAAAATGTATTCTCGATGAAAACTCTGCATAAGTTCGTCTCGATAAATCGAATGGCATTAGCCATTTTTCCTGTGACATCGCGTTTTCGAGATATTAAGCTTCAAAATTTGCTGGGTAAACAAAGTGGTTAGTAAATTCAGACACAATTATTGTATAAACTCGTATTAGAATCATCTGAAATTCCACAAGTGGTACACGGAGGAAAATCGCCATTTTCGATATGTTTGAATTGAAAGAAAATATATTTGGAACCAAAATTTTTAAATATTATATGTTTTTGAACAAATAAATTTTATTTGAAAATCAAGAAATTTTGTTTGGAACGCATATATTAATATATTAGAACACAATATATTTGCGAACTGACTTTCACAAATAAAATAAGTGTTTAAACACAACCAAAGTTATTGCTTAAGAAGTTTTCCAAATAAAATTTATTAAAAAGGAAAAAATCACTTGGAACTTCTTACCTTTAAATTAAAGCTTTGGTACTTAAATACAAATTAATCTTTGTTTCAAAAATATTAGTTCCAAATAAAAAAAAATATATGGATGAAAACATACTTTTGTTTAGAACAACCTCTCCCAAACATATAATATTTATGCGTGTCAAATATCATATATTTGGAGTGTATTCTAAACATATGTATGTTTCCAGCAGAATATGTTTGGAACAATATACTACAGAATGGATTTTTTTTCAGCGTGTATTACTTTATTGGTTAGCAATGAATTTCTGATTTTTATGCTTTACAATTATTCACAGAACGAAAAGTAAGAAATTAATGCATATTGAAATAAGATTTATTACAACCTTTCTATGATAAATTAATATATTACATAAATAAGAATTCGGTCTTTTAAAACAACAAATGTTAAAAGAAAGGAATACCACTGTGCTAGTCCAAAATTGTAACAGAAAGTACACCCTATGGATAGCCCTATTTCGGCCATGCTGAATCCATTGGCATTCGCCGTTTTTCTAAGTTACCTCTTGTTTTCGCGATATGAGACCACCAAGTTTGCTGGGAAATCAGAGAGATTTGTTATCTCGGTGGCGATTTTGAAGTGGAAGGCTTCGGAATACACGCTTCAGTTCAAGGAACGAAACGAAATAGGAGTTAACCTAAAAATGGCTGATACCACTGGATTCAGCTTGGTCGAAATAGGTATATCCATAGGGTCTCCTTTCTGTTACATTTTCAAAGTGTCCATTTCGAGCAATTCATAAAATGTTATTAATTAATTAAAGAGTAATTCAATATTTTATAATGAACATAAAAAATAGCAGAATGTAATAAAATATAAATAAGAAGAAAAATTAATTATCTCCAAGAATTTGACGGAAATTCATTAAGGGTCATTTTAAGTCATTTCAGCAATGTCCGTCAGCCTGTCCGTCTTTCCATCTATCTGTCTGGTTTGTGCGCACGATAACTTTCGACAGGATTAACCGATTGACTTCAAATTTGGTATGTGTCAATGTTTTTTTCTATTTTAGGCTAAAGTCAAAGATGGACTATGCTGATCCACTCCTTCGAGTACCTCAGCCACGAAGTGTCAAAACTTAGTGAAATATTGATTATCTCATAACTTATATACTACTACTCAGAATGTTTCACAATACCACAAATAGTATTGGTTTCTTGGTCGCTATCACCTCGAGACTATTTTGGATCAATTGGCGCAAAAAGTTAACGGCTTATAACTTTGATTCCAGTCCATACAAATACATGACATTTTGTGAAGTGTAATGCTTTTATACTACCTACAGTCCCGTCGTTATTGCCACGTCACTTTTGGTACCTCCAATTCAAATGGACCATTTTGCACAAAAAGTTAGATACTTATAACTTTGATTCCAGTCCATACAAATACTTAACATTTTGTGGAGTGTAATGACTTTACGTATATTAAAAATATTATAGAATATTAAAAACAATTGGCGTTATTGCCGCGCCACTTTTGGTACCTCCCATACAAATGGATCATTTTGCACAAGAGTTAACGTCTTATAACTTCGATTCCTGCACATACAAACACTTGCACTTTTGTACAGTGTAATGTTTTATAGTACCCATAGAATATTAAAATTATTAGTACCTCCTAAACAAAATTGCCAAAATAAAAAATAAAAAAAAAAAATATTTTTTTGAATTTCCCTATTTTTACAATATGGGTCATAATTTATACATTTACCCATTGACATTTTGGAAATAGACATTTTTTCTTCGTTTGGATGCTAGCTTTCAGAAATTGGAACAAAATTTATTTTGCGATTTTATCCTATTTTTTATGGGTTTTTCGTGCCCGCAATAAATGATTTTTTTTAAAAATCTAATTTTTTATTCAGTCTGAATTTATTTGGTTTGAGACCATATGTTCCATTTACTTTCTGTCTATTCCAAGAAAGTAATAGAAACAAATACAAAAATTGGTAGAGAGTTTTAATTGCTTGGTAGAATTGACTGCAGTTTCGATAGACACCACTCTATCATCTTCAGAATTCAGTAGCAATAGTGTATGTCTTTAACTTAAATCAGCTGAAATACTTGAGGAAGCAGTAAATTGAATTTAACAAGAACTGCTAACCAAACCCGTATTTTGCCGAACTAAGTCAACATACTAAAACTCTCATACCAATACATTTTTGTTTTTTGCTTGGGTTCGCATCGCGAACCACGAAAACAAATGTAGTTTTGTCAACGGCTAATGCCGACGTCATCGTACCTCATGTGTTTGTATGTGTTGTTGTTATTTATTGTTGGTCTGTGCTTTTGTTATTCAGTCTGAATTTATTTGGTTTGAGACCATATGTTCCATTTACTTTCTGTCTATTCCAAGAAAGTAATAGAAACAAATACAAAAATTGGTAGAGAGTTTTAATTGCTTGGTAGAATTGACTGCAGTTTCGATAGACACCACTCTATCATCTTCAGAATTCAGTAGCAATAGTGTATGTCTTTAACTTAAATCAGCTGAAATACTTGAGGAAGCAGTAAATTGAATTTAACAAGAACTGCTAACCAAACCCGTATTTTGCCGAACTAAGTCAACATACTAAAACTCTCATACCAATACATTTTTGTTTTTTGCTTGGGTTCGCATCGCGAACCACGAAAACAAATGTAGTTTTGTCAACGGCTAATGCCGACGTCATCGTACCTCATGTGTTTGTATGTGTTGTTGTTATTTATTGTTGGTCTGTGCTTTTGTTATTCAGTCTGAATTTATTTGGTTTGAGACCATATGTTCCATTTACTTTCTGTCTATTCCAAGAAAGTAATAGAAACAAATACAAAAATTGGTAGAGAGTTTTAATTGCTTGGTAGAATTGACTGCAGTTTCGATAGACACCACTCTATCATCTTCAGAATTCAGTAGCAATAGTGTATGTCTTTAACTTAAATCAGCTGAAATACTTGAGGAAGCAGTAAATTGAATTTAACAAGAACTGCTAACCAAACCCGTATTTTGCCGAACTAAGTCAACATACTAAAACTCTCATACCAATACATTTTTGTTTTTTGCTTGGGTTCGCATCGCGAACCACGAAAACAAATGTAGTTTTGTCAACGGCTAATGCCGACGTCATCGTACCTCATGTGTTTGTATGTGTTGTTGTTATTTATTGTTGGTCTGTGCTTTTGTTATTCAGTCTGAATTTATTTGGTTTGAGACCATATGTTCCATTTACTTTCTGTCTATTCCAAGAAAGTAATAGAAACAAATACAAAAATTGGTAGAGAGTTTTAATTGCTTGGTAGAATTGACTGCAGTTTCGATAGACACCACTCTATCATCTTCAGAATTCAGTAGCAATAGTGTATGTCTTTAACTTAAATCAGCTGAAATACTTGAGGAAGCAGTAAATTGAATTTAACAAGAACTGCTAACCAAACCCGTATTTTGCCGAACTAAGTCAACATACTAAAACTCTCATACCAATACATTTTTGTTTTTTGCTTGGGTTCGCATCGCGAACCACGAAAACAAATGTAGTTTTGTCAACGGCTAATGCCGACGTCATCGTACCTCATGTGTTTGTATGTGTTGTTGTTATTTATTGTTGGTCTGTGCTTTTGTTATTCAGTCTGAATTTATTTGGTTTGAGACCATATGTTCCATTTACTTTCTGTCTATTCCAAGAAAGTAATAGAAACAAATACAAAAATTGGTAGAGAGTTTTAATTGCTTGGTAGAATTGACTGCAGTTTCGATAGACACCACTCTATCATCTTCAGAATTCAGTAGCAATAGTGTATGTCTTTAACTTAAATCAGCTGAAATACTTGAGGAAGCAGTAAATTGAATTTAACTACATTTGTTTTCGTGGTTCGCGATGCGAACCCAAGCAAAAAACAAAAATGTATTGGTATGAGAGTTTTAGTATGTTGACTTAGTTCGGCAAAATACGGGTTTGGTTAGCAGTTCTTGTTAAATTCAATTTACTGCTTCCTCAAGTATTTCAGCTGATTTAAGTTAAAGACATACACTATTGCTACTGAATTCTGAAGATGATAGAGTGGTGTCTATCGAAACTGCAGTCAATTCTACCAAGCAATTAAAACTCTCTACCAATTTTTGTATTTGTTTCTATTACTTTCTTGGAATAGACAGAAAGTAAATGGAACATATGGTCTCAAACCAAATAAATTCAGACTGAATAACAAAAGCACAGACCAACAATAAATAACAACAACACATACAAACACATGAGGTACGATGACGTCGGCATTAGCCGTTGACAAAACTACATTTGTTTTCGTGGTTCGCGATGCGAACCCAAGCAAAAAACAAAAATGTATTGGTATGAGAGTTTTAGTATGTTGACTTACAGCCTGTTTCTGTAACTTAAAATTTTGCTTTCTTTCGCCTGCCAGACGACAAACAGCTGATTTGGGTTTCACTAACTACCATCACAACGACAAGTCGCACGATAATTAACTCGTACGAAAACGTAATCATTTCAGTGTAAATTTTGGTTTCTCTATCTCTCTTTGCTGTCATCTGGGCGAACACAAATGTCAGATCGAGTCACGTTATTTTATTTGTCGACTGATAGGAACAATGACAAAAAAACGTTATTAAAAGCAAAAACAAGTATATATTAGCATAATTATGGTAAAAACAATTAAATAATAATAAAATTGTATACAAATGTTTACATATTTAAGCATAAACAAGTCAAAATTGGCAGCTCGCTAAGATGGAAAAAATTCATCAGTGCACAATGAGAGAGACGTGAGAGAGAGAGAAAGAAATGAGAGTGTTGGATCAGCTCAGCTAACTCACCCAGGGTTGATTTTTGGCCACCGCTCATGTAAAGGATACAGAGGTGTATTTTCTAAGGTCGACCATACAAATATGTGTGCTTTTTTAGACCGGAAGTTGTGAAATTATTGATATGGCAATTACATTATTATCCAATTGGTAAATGGCTAACGTCATTGACGTAAGGCCCGGCGAACGAAAGAACGAACCTTAGAGAAACCAAATTCCAGACGATAGTGAGTGACTGGTTTTCGTTCGCAGAGACTTTCCTTAGAAATACAGAAACAGGCCGTTAGTTCGGCAAAATACGGGTTTGGTTAGCAGTTCTTGTTAAATTCAATTTACTGCTTCCTCAAGTATTTCAGCTGATTTAAGTTAAAGACATACACTATTGCTACTGAATTCTGAAGATGATAGAGTGGTGTCTATCGAAACTGCAGTCAATTCTACCAAGCAATTAAAACTCTCTACCAATTTTTGTATTTGTTTCTATTACTTTCTTGGAATAGACAGAAAGTAAATGGAACATAACCAAATAAATTCAGACTGAATAACAAAAGCACAGACCAACAATAAATAACAACAACACATACAAACACATGAGGTACGATGACGTCGGCATTAGCCGTTGACAAAACTACATTTGTTTTCGTGGTTCGCGATGCGAACCCAAGCAAAAAACAAAAATGTATTGGTATGAGAGTTTTAGTATGTTGACTTAGTTCGGCAAAATACGGGTTTGGTTAGCAGTTCTTGTTAAATTCAATTTACTGCTTCCTCAAGTATTTCAGCTGATTTAAGTTAAAGACATACACTATTGCTACTGAATTCTGAAGATGATAGAGTGGTGTCTATCGAAACTGCAGTCAATTCTACCAAGCAATTAAAACTCTCTACCAATTTTTGTATTTGTTTCTATTACTTTCTTGGAATAGACAGAAAGTAAATGGAACATATGGTCTCAAACCAAATAAATTCAGACTGAATAACAAAAGCACAGACCAACAATAAATAACAACAACACATACAAACACATGAGGTACGATGACGTCGGCATTAGCCGTTGACAAAACTACATTTGTTTTCGTGGTTCGCGATGCGAACCCAAGCAAAAAACAAAAATGTATTGGTATGAGAGTTTTAGTATGTTGACTTAGTTCGGCAAAATACGGGTTTGGTTAGCAGTTCTTGTTAAATTCAATTTACTGCTTCCTCAAGTATTTCAGCTGATTTAAGTTAAAGACATACACTATTGCTACTGAATTCTGAAGATGATAGAGTGGTGTCTATCGAAACTGCAGTCAATTCTACCAAGCAATTAAAACTCTCTACCAATTTTTGTATTTGTTTCTATTACTTTCTTGGAATAGACAGAAAGTAAATGGAACATATGGTCTCAAACCAAATAAATTCAGACTGAATAACAAAAGCACAGACCAACAATAAATAACAACAACACAATCTAATTTTTTCTAATTGTTTTTAGTTATTAACTTCGGTATCTTCGTGAAAGTGATGTTTTCAGAATTTCTAGCCTTCATAATTTCCTTTAATTTAAGTTGTATCCCGGTTTTATGGAGGTTTTATTTCAAAATATATCCAAAGGTACAAACACTAAAGGTAACTTTAATGAAAACTGTAATCTTAGAAAAAAAAAACAATTAAAAAAAATTTACCATAAAAAAATTCTGTTTTGGATTTATAAAATAGTAGTCTCGTAGTAAAGTATAGTCTCGGACACAAACAATTTTTTTTCTTGCATAGTGTAATGAACCGCTGTATATATTTGTTTGCATATCTCAAAATTTACTTTTTATGACATATGCAGTTTTTCGAATGCATGAAAAAGATGCAACCCATCGAAGGAGTGGCCTATGACTCTTAATATGTTTGTAGGAAATTCGTTTCAGCATATATTAAATCAATATAGTAGCCGATATTGTGATGAAAGAGCTTTTGGATAGATGCCTTGAGAACTGTGATATTAGACCTAAGTTCTTGACAAAGTACGTGGACGACCTATTTGGGATACTCAAAATCAGTGCAATAGATAATATTTTGACGAAATTCAACAGCTTTAATTCTAATATAAAATTTACTATAGAAAAAGAAACAAATGGAAGTCTACCTTATTTGGATATGAAATTAATAAGAAAAGAAAATCAAATTTTAGTTGACTGGTATCAAAAACCGACATCATCTGGTAGATTGCTAAACTACCACTCGAATCACCCCAAAAGAATCATTTTCAACACGGCCACAAACTTTATAAACCGGGTCCTCAATACTAGCGACACACAATTCCATGACAAAAATATGGCAAAAATAAAAACTATTTTACAAGAAAATGACTTCCCCAAAAGAACAATCTCTACGCTTATAAATAAAGAAATGAACACAAAAATCACAACGATCGGTCCAACATTGTACAAGTCAGTTACTTACGTTCCAAAACTATCAGAACGCTTCGATAATGCGAACTGTTTAGACAAAAACAAGTACAAAATAGCACCAAAGACAAAGAACACACTTAAGAAATTGTTTACTAACATGAAGGAACCTATTGACAATTTGGAAAAATCCAATATAATATACAAAATAAAATGCAACGGAAACGAAACAACAGAGTGTAATAAAATATATATCGGAACAACAAAAAACAAACTAAAAACAAGACTAGCCGGGCATAAATCGGACATCAAACTAAGAAATAGAAATTTAACACAAAAAACAGCGTTGGCAGAACACTGTGCTGCAACAAAACACGAACCCGACTTAGAAGGAGTACGAGTAATAGAGAGTGAGAGTAATTACAACAAAAGGTTAATGCTAGAGACACTGCACATCATTAACACAACAACAACAAAACGCATTAACTACAAAGCAGACATAGAAGGGTGTGCAAACAACTATAGACTTCTAATAAAGAAGTTAAATAGAATCGAGTAAGAAAATGATCAGCTAGTAAGAAAACAGTACCCATAGAATATTAAAATTATTAGTACCTCCTAAACAAAATTGCCAAAATAAAAAATAAAAAAAAAAAATATTTTTTTGAATTTCCCTATTTTTACAATATGGGTCATAATTTATACATTTACCCATTGACATTTTGGAAATAGACATTTTTTCTTCGTTTGGATGCTAGCTTTCAGAAATTGGAACAAAATTTATTTTGCGATTTTATCCTATTTTTTATGGGTTTTTCGTGCCCGCAATAAATGATTTTTTTTAAAAATCTAATTTTTTCTAATTGTTTTTAGTTATTAACTTCGGTATCTTCGTGAAAGTGATGTTTTCAGAATTTCTAGCCTTCATAATTTCCTTTAATTTAAGTTGTATCCCGGTTTTATGGAGGTTTTATTTCAAAATATATCCAAAGGTACAAACACTAAAGGTAACTTTAATGAAAACTGTAATCTTAGAAAAAAAAAAACAATTAAAAAAAATTTACCATAAAAAAATTCTGTTTTGGATTTATAAAATAGTAGTCTCGTAGTAAAGTATAGTCTCGGACACAAACAATTTTTTTTCTTGCATAGTGTAATGAACCGCTGTATATATTTGTTTGCATATCTCAAAATTTACTTTTTATGACATATGCAGTTTTTCGAATGCATGAAAAAGATGCAACCCATCGAAGGAGTGGCCTATGACTCTTAATATGTTTGTAGGAAATTCGTTTCAGCATATATTAAATCAATATAGTAGCCGATATTGTGATGGAAGAGCTGTTGGATAGATGCCTTGAGAACTGTGATATTAGACCTAAGTTCTTGACAAAGTACGTGGACGACCTATTTGGGATACTCAAAATCAGTGCAATAGATAATATTTTGACGAAATTCAACAGCTTTAATTCTAATATAAAATTTACTATAGAAAAAGAAACAAATGGAAGTCTACCTTATTTGGATATGAAATTAATAAGAAAAGAAAATCAAATTTTAGTTGACTGGTATCAAAAACCGACATCATCTGGTAGATTGCTAAACTACCACTCGAATCACCCCAAAAGAATCATTTTCAACACGGCCACAAACTTTATAAACCGGGTCCTCAATACTAGCGACACACAATTCCATGACAAAAATATGGCAAAAATAAAAACTATTTTACAAGAAAATGACTTCCCCAAAAGAACAATCTCTACGCTTATAAATAAAGAAATGAACACAAAAATCACAACGATCGGTCCAACATTGTACAAGTCAGTTACTTACGTTCCAAAACTATCAGAACGCTTCGATAATGCGAACTGTTTAGACAAAAACAAGTACAAAATAGCACCAAAGACAAAGAACACACTTAAGAAATTGTTTACTAACATGAAGGAACCTATTGACAATTTGGAAAAATCCAATATAATATACAAAATAAAATGCAACGGAAACGAAACAACAGAGTGTAATAAAATATATATCGGAACAACAAAAAACAAACTAAAAACAAGACTAGCCGGGCATAAATCGGACATCAAACTAAGAAATAGAAATTTAACACAAAAAACAGCGTTGGCAGAACACTGTGCTGCAACAAAACACGAACCCGACTTAGAAGGAGTACGAGTAATAGAGAGTGAGAGTAATTACAACAAAAGGTTAATGCTAGAGACACTGCACATCATTAACACAACAACAACAAAACGCATTAACTACAAAGCAGACATAGAAGGGTGTGCAAACAACTATAGACTTCTAATAAAGAAGTTAAATAGAATCGAGTAAGAAAATGATCAGCTAGTAAGAAAACAGACGACAACAAGGCAGGACATATGTCTTTTTATGTTTTGTGTTAGTTTTGTTTACATACTCGTAAGTGAACGATGTTTATGATGTTTTTAATATATTTAGTGTTGTTTTTGTTTTATTTTCAACAATGGGAACGAAATATCGAATAAATAAAAAAACATCAAAACTTGACCTCGAGCTTTTTTATAAATTAAAAACAACTAAAATTAAATCATTTGAGCTATGTCTGTCCATCCCTCTGGCTGGCTGGTGTTGGGTTCGATACGATATTGGTCCAATCCTTCTGCTACCTTCCTTTACAAATGCTTAATATTTTGTTAAATATTTATTTATTTGTGGACTACGTAGCCACATCTCTATAGATACCGCTCTCATAAACGGATCATTTTGTACAACAAATGAATTGTCCATAACTTTTATAACTGTCAGATATATTTTGTTTCTCAGATGTGCTCAGTTTAAAGCCCCCCATACACGAGTACTGCCGCAGGAACGGCAATATGTGTGTATTGGTGAATTTGATACAACATGAGAATGTATTGGTTGCAGTATGAAAATCAAAATACTTTTGATTTTCAAAATGAACACATATCAATCAGATGAATTTTGTTCATCATTATATGCCAGATTATTGGAAATTTTATTATAAGTATGTAAACAACGAAAATTTAAAATAGTTTTGTGTGAAAAGTGAAAAAAATGGATAAATTAAATTTTGATTGATATGTGTGTATTGAAAACGTCAATCACACACGTACACAAGGGGTTCATCGACATGAACTGCGGCAGTACTCGTGTATGGGCGCCTTAACAACTTCTGTTAAAATTTTTCTATGAGTATAGAAAAAATCATAAACATTTTATAACAAAACATGTGTGTCATTTATGTTTAAATCCTAACAAATATAATTTCTCCCCACAAAAAACCTCCTTCAGATTGTCAGTTTATGAAAGACAATATTCATAAAAATCAAAATAAATTGCTCACATGTTTTGTGAAATGTACAAATAAGACCGAATTTCAAATGTTATAACTAAAATTGTCGTTTGTAATTACGCCTGAGAAGCTCTAAAAGATTTTGTGTCTGTTTATTGTCCAAATGTGGCGAAGTGTTGTCGTGAAAACAGATAATACAGGGTTTTCCAACAAGAGGTGTTATTTTGAATCACCCGGTATTTCGGTAGCTGTCACTTTTGAAGCTGTGACATTTGACAAGTAGAAACTACGCCATTACTAAAACTGGTATCGTTCCACGATTCAACAACGCATTCAAATTATTAAAATTCACTACAAAAATGGTGAAAATCTTGCAGTCACAGTTCGCAAAACTAAAGCATTTTTGGGTCGTTGTGAAGCATCTTATCGGACCGCAATACAGAAATTGGTGGAAAAATTCGAGCTGTTGGGACAAGATAGTGATATGAAGAATAAAACCCGTGCACGTCGCTCAAGAGCAACTGATAATATTGCTGATGTAGCCCAAAGTGTTGAAGAAAACCCAGGTTTGTCCATTCCTCGTCGTTCTTTGGAATTGGGCATTCCACAAACGTCATTACACCGTATCTTGCATAAAGACTTGGGTCTTAAGGCTTATAAAGTTCAGTTAACACAATAACTCAAGCCGGCCGATCATCAACAAGTCGTGTCTTTGCTTATTGGGTCTTTGAAATGCATGAAAGTGATCCGGTATTCCATCGAAAAATCATTTTGACTGATGAGGCCCATTTCCACCTCGGTGGCTACGTCAACAAGCTAAATTGTCGCATCTGGTGCGCGGAAAACCCAAGAGTTATTGTTGAGAAGCCTCTCCATCCTCAACGCGTGACTGTTTGGTGCGGTTTATGGTCCGGCGGGGTCATTTGACCTTACTTTTTCGAAAATGAGGTTGGATCAACTGTTACGGTGAATAGATTGCGCTATCGAGAGATGATTAATGATTTTTTATGGTCGGAGTTGGATGGTATCGACCTGGACAACGTTTGCTTTCAACAAGACGGCGCTACGTGCCACACAAGCAACGAAACCATTGCTCTGTTACGGGAAAAGTTTCCGGACCGTGTTATCTCTCGAAGAGGTGATCACAATTGGCCACCGAGATCTTGTGATTTAACACCTTGCAACTTCTTCCTTTGGGGCCACGTGAATGATAAGGTCTACGCCAACATCCCAGCGTCGATTCAAGACCTCAAAGATACAATTCGTGAGGCTATCGAGGACATAGGGCAGCCACTTTGCGATTTTCTTATGGATTTGGCTGATGTTGTTTTTCATTATTAACGTCATACCTTCCTCTTTATTATGAAATAAACATCCGATCATTTATCTCAAAAAATGGCATTTCAACCCTTTATTACCAAGAGAAGAACCTATAGGGTGACGCATCTAGTGGTTTCGGAACTGCGATTTGATTGATTTGACTTCGTTGGACTGACTGTGTTCAAGATTCAGACCCATGTGGCGAATATTGCGAATATCGAGCAAGTTATTCGTATAGTAGAGACAGAAACCTCCATAAAGGTCTTGGAAATAGGCAAAGTGTTTTTGTTAAAACAGGTAACGTTACCATTACAAGAAACGTATAGGGTGACTCATCTAGTGGTTTCGCAGCCGCAATTTGATTAATTTGACGTCGTGCGATTAGCCGAGCCAGCTACATGACGGAAAAAGTGTTCCATAAATAACACTGCAACAGTGAAAAAATACACGGACTTAACAGTATTGGTTCGATTCTACTATCAAATTCTACCCTATACTCGGTTTGGCGAAATTGGTGACCAACTTTTTTTATGGGCCCCAAGAGTTTCTGAAAATCAGTGGGCCCCTCGAAAAATGTGTCATCAGCTTTTGTCCAACAAGTAATTCAGACTTGGTGACACCGCTTAACTATATTTGGCAATTATGTAGCTATGAATATGCTGAACAAACTTTAACCGTTTTTGGTTTTTGTGTTAAGTTTTGGGCTTTGGTGTGTTCTGCCACATATAGTAGAATGTTATGGACAACTTTTTTGTAGAACATTTCATCACCGCCCTTCCCATTTTAAGGCGTGTTTTTTACGATTTGTTAAAATGGGGCCAAAAATTACAGCTATGTGGGGGAGCTAGAGGGTTAATATGTTCCACAAAAATATTGGTCTTAATATTTTCTATAAAGTTGCGGAACATACCCTATACCAAAAAAAATATATTTTTGTTACATAATAGTGAAATACTAATATTTTTGGGGTACAATGTGGTTTTTTGAGCAATTTAGGGCGCCTAGACACGTTCAGATTGTATTGATATGTTCACGAAAGTTGTTCAGATTTGCGTTGGCTACAATTTTGCCACGCATTGTTAGTGAAGAGTTATGCTGAAAAAAGTGAAAAAAAATATTTTTTCCTTCAACTTATTAAAAAAGTAGGGAAATTTTTTTTTTCGCAAAAAATGTTAAGAAACTTTTTCCGGCATATTCTTAGCTAAATTAATGCCAAGTATAGCTAAGCGGTATCACCAAGTCTGAATTAGTTGTTGGACAAAAGCTGATGACACCTTTTTCGATGGGCCCACTGATTTTAAGAAACTTTGGAGGTCCATAAAAAAAAAATTTTGCCAAACCGAGTATAGGGTTATACTACCCTTTGATAGTACAATCGAACCTATACTGTCAGGTCCGTGTATTTTTTAAAAAGTGTTCATTTGATGCGTAGTGTAATGGGAATGATTACTCTTTTTAATAAACCGCTAATATTCCGACAGAAGCTGGTTTTTCTCATCACTCTGTAGACGTATTTAAGTAATGGGTGATTTTTTGTCAACACTGCTTTTCGAAACTCGGCTGTTTTCGTGTAACATGTTACTGTCAAACATGTTGAGTTTGGTCTATAATGTAACCATGAGTCGACTTACAAACGAAAAAGGATTGCAGTTATTGAATTGTATTTATTTTTATTGAATTTTGAGTTCGGTGAACAGTTTATTTCACGTTTGGGGCCGCCTAGATCGTGCCATTTAACGCCTTGCCAAGCCCGCACCGTTTTATGCACTGGCAGCCAATACTGAAGAATTTATTCGTGTTATACCGGTCGATATGCTGGAGAGAGTATGTCAAAATTTGACCCACCGTATGAACCATTTGAGGCGCAGCCGCGGTCGACATTTACATGAAATGATTTTTAAACATTGAATTATATAGACCGTTCTATTAACTCAAATAAAGATTTGATAAATTTCTCTAAATTGTATGTGTTTTTTTAAATCTAATCTGAAAGCTCTTAAAAACTGACTAAAAATTTTTCGGAAATTGAGTTAAGGTTACCATTGGACTTGCCTATTCATAGTACAACTTGTGTGTACATTTTGAGTAGAAGTTTTACGACGTATCTGGCAAAATGTCATTAAAAATTGGATTTTTTTTTTGAAAAATTTACTTCTTTTAAGAATACTGCGATCGACGAATTTTCGCATATAATAAGAAAAGGAAGCTGGAAATTATATAACAAATATTACGCCACGGGGAAGAAGCAGCATTGTCTCAAAAACAGAAAATCTGCTCTACTGAACAATTTTGAAAATGTTGGTTCCGTCAGTTGGTCATCCTAGCGACGCACGATGGGTAAATATGATGAAATATGCGCCCATAGGACTTTGAAAACATCTTTCAAAAATCAATGTTTTGTGAATGTTATTTTATTGTGGTTAACATTTAATGAAAATACCTTAAAATGTTATGAAAATATCTCCAGGCGGTTTCGAGTTATGACCATTTAAAGTTTGCCTTTTTTCTAATAAATGCAAATAACATTGCGATGATAATATGAGTATGCTAAAATGCTTGTTTGTTGGTGAAATGCGATAGGACTTGCAACATATAATAGGGTTATATTCGTCTTAATTTTTGCGTATAAGACGTATTTTTAACGTCTTCCAATGAAAATATATTTCAAAGTAAAAATACAGTTTTTTTTTTCAAAAAAATTATCCACAGTAAATGGAATACAACTTTTTTGGATCACGTGGGATCACTACCATATGACATAGAGAAGAGAGGTGACTTAGAGATAAGTCCAACGGTACCTAGTTTATCTCTGACTTTTTGCGATTATGGCAGATTTTTGTTCTTTAAATATAGGTGGGATCTATAACTATCTATGAATCATGCCCAGGTTTTGTAGACGTCTATGTCAATGTTGAAAAAATATTTTTGAACTTCAATGTTCTGCATATTTAAAACTCAGCAACACACAATCAAGAACCTCAAATAGATTTTAGGCTAAATTTTGTCAGCTATAATTTAAAATCAAGATCGCTGAAGTTGGCACGATATCAATTCCATTAATTTCCACAAAATCGCTTTTGTAGCCTCACTGTGCGACACATGGAAACAGTAAGAAAAATCTGGCAAAACCAGTTTATTTTCCAAAGAATTCTATTGAATATGGTACAAACCGTATGACTCTATCTCTAACGGTATAGTCGTGAGATAAAAAATACTGCTATGAGCGCGTATTTACCCCTTTTTCCCATTGTGCGACGATATGAGGTAGTAACGGAGCGATTTTAGCTTCTGTGACATTAAAAGTGACCACTCACAACTCCTACAGTATTACTTGAAACTTTAAGAAATTAAAAATACAATAAAAATAAATTCTGCAAAACATGTTAATGTAATATCTGATAAAAGGATTTTAAAACCAATACTAAATCTTTCATTTTATGGCGATACAGAAAACTTATTGAGTATTTGGTTTTTGTTCGGAAGAAGGAAAAGTTTGTGGGTAGTTAAAAGTCGGAGAGACAGGCAAATGGACAATAACCAAAATATGTTTCAACCACAAAAATCATTGGAAATGTTAATAAAACTTCTGTGTTCCGTACAAAATTGCCACAGCAGCTTTTTATCTTGTTTGTTTTTTTTATTATTTCTGCTGCAGCAATATTTGTTTGTTTCTTTTGTGATACCAACAACTATATTTGATATTTCCACATAATTTATTTAGAAAACTTTTCCTGTGTCAGTTCTTCCGTTTTTAACACTAGTATTTATGGTCTATTTAAGTTTTTTATTCTAATTCCACTGTTAGTTTAACACGATTATTTTTTGAAAAAGAACAATTTGCAAAACATATTCCTGGCAAATGTCAAAAACCTACATTGGGAAGATATCTTAAAGTTTTGGTCAAAATCTTTAAAACGATTAAAAACTGTTTCAATTAGAAGACAGATAGTAACAAAATGAAGTTATCCTATTATGTATTTAGGGAAAATTTTCTAAAAAAATATCTCCTAATTGCACATGTACATATTTTTTGGGATTTAATGTCAATGAGTGAACTTTTAAAACCGATGTTTTCTAATCGGAAAGAAAGTTGCCCCATCTTCAATGCGGTCGGTTAAGGACTGTCCTAGTTGCATGGTGTTGAACTTTGAATTTTGGTTCATTATTCACTTTTTTCTCATCCTATTATATTCAGAAAATTTTGTCCAAAGTGTTTTCGACAGTTCTTTCTTAACTGTTCGTAAAAAAAATATTTTTGTTTGTTTTACACAGTTCACACTTGTTTTGACATTTGTGCCAAAAACGAAGTTTTTTTCGAATGCCATTACCCGTTTTTACTGTGACATCGCGTTTTCGAGATATTTAGCCACAAAGTTTGCTGGGTAAACAAAGAGGTTAGTAAATTCAGACACAATTTTATAAGGCTTCGGAATAGATGTTCCACGCCAAAAAAAACAAAATGAAGGAGACACTTCTAGATGTATTTTTTTCCTAAAACACCCGACCCACGCCCATCCGCTTACCACTGAAAATCACCCTCTGAAGATAATGATATATCAATAGTCATAAAAATCGATGGAATTTTTGAATGATGTATTCGAAAAAAGATTCGATCACTATTGGTCCCCACAATTCACTTTAATGGAATTTTTGGATCAATGTATACCATAGGAAAGTTTTAAAGAATTCAAAATTATGTAGCCTTCAACTTCTTACAATACCATTTTCAATACGTTCAGCGGTTTTTATTAGTTAGGGTAATTTTAATAAATTTTAAATAAAAGCTTCATAGAAACAGCTATAAATACACAATTTTTATATTTTTAAGATTTAATCGTAAAGACTTAATCGGTCATGAAAAAAATTAGATCATTCAGAAGAAAATCGAAATACCTTATATAACTTATCCATCCGTTCAGCGGTTTATACGATATTTTACAAAATATTGCGAAAAAATCATACTTTTGAGAAAATTTTAATTATTTAATTAGGACAATTTTAATAATTTTTAAAAAACAAGCTTCACAAAAACATCTATACGTATAGGGTGATCTAAGTAGAGATACTTTTTTCAATAGCCCTTTTTTGACAGATCACGTGTGAGTCGTGTCATGCTGTCATGTTATTTTTGTTAAGTATTATTTGGCGTTTCATCATGAAAAGACTTACGCCTGAGCAACGTTTACAAATTATTCAGTTTTATTATCAAAATAATCGTTCGCCAATTGTGCTAAGTCCATTTTTTTAAAATAAAAAACAACACTTTCCAGTCGACCCACAACCTTGACACCCATAAACAATATTATAGCTCTCGTTAAGAGCTATCTTTTTGCCATTGACCGATTCCCGATCCGACGTACCGGAATCATCGGTCCATATTTCTTCAAAAATGATGCCGGTGAGAACGTAACCGTCAATGGCGACCGTTATCGTGCCATAATAACCGACTATTTGATGCCTGAAATTGAAACTCGTGATCTCGGCGACATTTGGTTTCAACAAGACGTCGCCACTTTCCACACATCGCATAAATCAATGGATTTATTGAGAGAACACTTCGGTGAGCAGATAATTTCACTCACGCCGTTAGACATTTTCCTGTGGGGATATGTAAAGTCTAAAGTTTATGCGGACAAACCCGCTTCGATTCAGGCCTTGGATCAATTACCAGTCGAAATGCTCGAACGAGTCATCGAAAGTTGGACTCAACGGATGGACCATCTGAGACATAGCAGCGGCCAACATTTGATAGACATAATCTTCAAAAAATAAATGCCAAAGAATGTTCTTTCAAATGATAATAAACATTCCCAATTCAATTTCAATTTTCTGTGTTTTTTTCTTTAAAAAAGTAGGGAACCTCGAAATGGATCACGCTATATAAATACACAACTTTCATATTTTTAAGATTTAATCGTAAAGTCTGATCGGTCATGAATAAAAAGAGACCATTCCGAAGATAATCGATGCATAATAAAAAGTTGTAATTAATTTGCCAATGTTTTAACTTTAAAACTTTGTTATCAATGTCAATGAATGGATATTTTGGCGTTTTTCGAATCAGTGCAATAAAAAAAGAAACCCAAGAAAAAAAATTGATTTTGTCGACCGGTGCAATAGGTAAATAACATTTCAACAATTTTGTTGTATAAATAAATAAAATCTAGAGGGACCTTCGCATGGGGCTATATCTGAACAGGGACCTATAGCGACCGTTGTTGTGTGAAGGGTTTTGGTTATAAATATACCCAAAAACTAATTTTCAGCCATATCAGTTGAAATTTCCAGTCTTTCTAGCGTTAAGAAGTCATAACGAACAGTTCCAATATATTGGGGTTATATCGAAAAATGGACCGATATTTCCCAGTTTTAATCCCAAGTCCCCTGCAGCTATAAGAAGTATCTGTACCAGATTTCAGTCATCTATCTCGCTTATTGTAGTAAGTAGCGTGATTATGGACGAAGATGGCTACGTCTTAGAATTTTTCGACGATTAAGAATATATATCCTTTATGGGGTCCCTCATCAGTTTTTGTAGGTGTTACAAACGGAGGGACAATGTTAATATTCCCCCATCCGTTTTAAGAGTTTTAAGATATAACCAGTAAGGAAAGGCAGAAAGTCGGGCGGAGCCGACTATATAATACCCTACACCTCCCTAACAGTGCGATAAGGGTCATTGCCATAATAATTTGGAATAATTGGAAAATGGGTAGAAACATATTATCTAATTTTGAAACGATAATCGCTAAATTAAGCAATATTCGTTCCTAAATTGAGAAACATCTTTCTGAAAAATTTTAATGATCGGAAGTAAAATACAACTTCTATAGCGGTTTGATACCAAATCAGAATGAACATATAAATCTTTAATATAAATCTGAACCGATCTTCCCTGAATACTCATTCATGTAAAAAGACCTCCTTCTGTCGATTTTCGTACTGATCGGATATAAAATACAGTCTCTACAGCGCTTACATGTCAAATTGGGGGTAACATATATATGGGAGCTATATCTAAATCTGAACCGATTTTCTCCGAATTTGACAGTATTCCTTCATGTAATAAGAAACCTTTTTCTGCCGACTTTCGCACTGATCGGATATAAAATAACATTTTTACAGCGCTCACGTGCCAAATCGGGGGTAACGTATATATGGGGGCTATCTGAACAGATTTCTTCCAAATTTAAAAGTATTCATTCATATAAAGGGAAACCTCTTTCTGACGAATTTCATACTGATCGGATATAAAATACAGTTTTTACAGCGTTTACATGTGAAATCGGGGGTACCATATATATGGGGGATATATCTAAATCCAAACCGATTTTCTCCGAATTTGGCAGTATTCCTTCATGTAAAAAGAAACCTCTTTCTGCCGAATTTCGCACTGATCGGATATAAAATACAGTTTTTACAGCGCTTACATGTCAAATCGGGGGTAACATGTATATAGGGGCTATATCTAAATCTGAATCGATTTTCTCCGAATTTAGCAGTATTCCTTCATGTAATAAGAAACCTCTCTTTGCCGAATTTCACACTGATCGGATATAAAATAACATATTTACAGCGCTTACATGTCAAATCGGGGGTAACGTATATATGGGGGCTATATCTAAATCTGAACCGATTTCTTCCAAATTTAACAGTGTTCATTCATATAATAAGAAACCTCTTTCTGCCGAATTTCATACTGATCGGACATAAAATAAAATTTTTACAGCGCTTACATGTCAAATCGGGGCTAACATATATATGGGGGCTATATCTAAATCTGAACCGATTTTAACCAAATTCAATAGGGATCGTCCTTGGGCCAAAAAAAAGATATGTGTAAAGTTTCGTCGAGATCGGACCATAATTGCGACCTGTACTTTGATTACAAGAATACATGCACAGACGGACATAGCTAAATCAACTCAGAAAGTGATTCTAAGCCGATAATAAACGATGGGTCTATTTCTTCTCCTTTTGGGTGTTACAAACAAATGCACAAAGTTATAATACCCTGTACCACAGTGTGGTGTAGGGTATAAAAATATACATCAGAAATGAGCAAGTTTATTTACAGACAAGTGAAAAAGGATTGGGGAGCGTATGGTCATCAGAAATTATATTAGGGAAATTTTTTTATTCGACTTTAAAAAGTTTCAGGGCAAGAGGGTATGTAACGATTGCTTTTGAAAGCGTTCGGATTTGATTTAAAAAAAAAAAACAAATACAATTTAGAAAAATTTTTGAAATGTGTGAAATCTTTATTTGAGTCGATAGCACGATATAAACGTTGCCCGCGGCTGCTCCTCAAATGGTTCATACGCAGGGTCCAATTTTGGCATACTCTCTCAATAGTGCGTCAACCGTTGCGGGCTTTCATCTATATACATTAGCCTTAACATATCACAAACAAAAATAATCTAAAGGCGTTAAATCGCATGAACTAGGCGTCCAATTGACCGGGCCATTGTTTAGCGTGCAGTGTGTCATGTGGCACCGTCTTGTCGAAACCACACGTCAGCCAAATACAGCTCTTCCATTGTGTGCAAAAAAGTTTGTAATCATCGCACGGTAGCGCTCACCATTCACAGTAACGTTCATGCCTTCGTCGTCTTTGAAAAAGTACGGTCCAATGATACCACCGGTCCATAATCCGCACCAAACAGTGAATTTTTCGGGATGCATTGGCTTTTCTTACTATGCTTCCGGCTGCTCTTCACACCAAGTACGGCAATTTTTGTTTGTTCACGTATTCATTCAAGTAGAAATGAGCTTCGTCGCTTAAGTCGCAGAGGTGCACGATGCACTTTCTTAACCGAGCATGAATTTGATAATAAAATTTAAGAAAATCGTCTCTAAGTCGATTCACGTTTAAATTATTGACCAAAATGAATATGTTTGACAGTAACATGTTACATGAAAACAGATGAGATGTCAAAAACAGTGTCGCCGAAAATGAAACATCATTGGAATTTATTTTTAAACAAACATTTTGAATAAGAGAAATAAAACAAATATTATGTAATTATTATTTGCGGTCATAACTATTTGTACTATTGGATATATCGAACCAATTTTTTTCGTCATATAGGAAATTTTATTGCCCATCTAGACATGTTGATACGGCTGAAATCGGTGCATATTGAGCTCCAATATTTAAAAAATACTAGCATACGTTAAGGAAAAAAATGAAAAATCTAATTTTCAACTGCAGATATCTCGGTAACTATACGACATAATTCCATATATAGGTGTAAAACGTTTTTTTGTAGAACACACACAAAAAAAATTTTATAAATCGGAAAAGGAACACTAGTTACACGCGCTTGAACATTTTCTTCACCCGATGTGGCCAACTTTCAGGCTCTCTAGCTCCGCCCCTGTCTGACATAGGGGGCCCAAATATAAAACTTAACTTCTCTAACACCTCTTCATCTACCATGCCAAGTTTGGTCGCAATCGGTTGTTTGGTTAAGAAACGGTCGAATTATTTCCACTTTTTGAATTAGTACCACTGTGCAGTGTTTTGCAAAAACAGACGGAAATTGTCAGACTAGTCTTGGTATTTCGTCCATAACTTTTATAAATATTGTGTTTCAAAAAAAATCGAGGGGTGGGGGCAATTTTTTCTACAAAGGTTTTAAAAAACAAGTAAGAAAGTTTCAGTCGGGTAAATCGACTAAGGTATACCCTCACTTTGTGAGTACTGTTATATAAAATATACACAAATTAATCTGTAAATTTGTATGGGAGGTACCAGAAGGGGTTTAACAAATACTCCTATTTTTCGCTAAACAGTATTTACTTCAAATATATTGCACTGTATCGAATTGTAAGCGTTTATATGCACTGGTGTATTAAAGTTATGATAAATTCAATTTTGGTATGATTTGGCCATTTTGTGTGGGACGTACCAAAAGGAGCGCGTTGATAACGCCCATTTTGCATAGAGCTATATGTACTTTAAAAATATTACACTGTGCAAAATTTTGTTGTATTTTCGTGCATTGGTACTCACGTTATAAGCTCCCACCTTTTGGTATAAAATGGTACAGCAATAACCCCCGTTTTTCACTGGACTGTAGGCACTATAAAATCATTACACTGTACAAAATTTCAAGTATTGTTATGCACTGGTATTAAAGTTGTAAGCTGTTAAATTTTAGGTGCAAAATGGTCCATTTGTGTGGGAGGTACCAAAAGGGGCTTGGCAACTTCGCCCATTTTTCACTGGATTGTAGGTACTATGAAACCATTACATTGTACAAAATTTCAAGTCTTTGTGTGCACAGGTATTCAAGTTATAAGCTGTTAACTTTTGGTGGAAAATAGTACATTTGTATGGGAGGTACTAAAAGAGCCGTGCCATTTACGCTCAGTTTTCACTGGACTATGGGTACTATGCAGGCATTACACTGTACAAAATTTCAAGTATTTGCATGAAGTGAAATTACTGTTATAAGCAGTTAACTTTTACAGCAAAATGGTCCATTTGTGTGGGAGGTACCAAAAGGGGCGCGGTAACATCGCCCATTTTTCTCGAGGTGGTAGAGACTAATAAACTAATATTATGTGTATTTTCAGAGGATTCAAATAAGTAGTATAGAAGTTATTACATAATCAATAATTCACTAAATATTAACACTTTGTGGGGGAGGTACAAGAAGGAGTGGACAAATATGGCCCATCTTCGAACTTAGCCGGAGATGGACAAAAATATTACCACGTACAAAATTTTTAGTTAATCGGTTACTACTTTCGAGAGTTATCATGCGCACCATCCAGCAGACAGACAGACGGACGGACATTGCTCATTCGACTTAAAATGACCCAAAACGGATTTCCGCCGAACATACGTGGGGTCTTAGGTCACTACTTCGATGTGCTACACTTTTTTCCGTAGCAAATGATATATGTATACTAGGGCGGGTTGATTTGTATGGATGAAAAAAAAATTAAAATTCGTATAGCAAAAACGTAATCTACATTAAATTCTAAGAAAATTCTCCGAAGAAGCCATGGGTCTAAAATCAAAACCTAATCCGTGCCTCTCGACTTGAAAATTTTTTTCCTCTTCTTTCGCTAAAATTATTTTCATTTTTTGAAATATATTATGTTTTATTATACCCTTACTTTAGAGATATATATATATTTGGCCCGTATATATCACTTGATACGGGCCAAAAGTGTAACACATCGAAGGAGTGACATAAGACCCTATGTATGTTTGGCGGATATCCGTTTTAGGTCGTTTTTAGTCGAATGAGCAATGTCCGTCCGTATGTCTGTCTTTCTGCTAGCTGGAGCGCACGATTGAAAGGAGTAACCGATTGACTTAAATTTTGGTATGTGGTAATATATTTTTCTATCTCCCGCCCCTTCTAGTACCTCCCCCACAAAGTGTTAAGATTAAGTGAATTAATGATTATTTAATAACTTCTATACTATTTATTTGAATCCTCTGTAATTCTACACATAATATTATTTTATAAGTCACTATTACCTCAAGAAAAATGGGCGAAGTTACCTCGCCCCTTTTGGTACCTTCCACACAAATGGACCATTTTGCTCCAAAATTTAACAGCTTATAACTTGAATATCTATGCACAAAAAGACTTTAAATTTTGTACATTGTAATGGTTTGATAGTAACTACCTTTTGGTACCTCCCACACAAAATGGCCAAATCATACCAAAATTGAATAGATCATAACTTTAATATACCAGTGCATATAAACGCTTACAATTCGATACAGTGCAATATCTTTAAAGGTTTTGTCTTGAGACTAATCAAAATATTCAATTATCAAAACAGCAGTTAAACCCCAATTTGCATATCCTCTGATTTGCGTTCTATATAAAATATAGTTAGAACACGTTTCACGTTTTTATTTGCATTATAAAATAAGAATTGTTTATCGAAACAAAAGAATACTGAGTTTACGTACTATAGTTTACGTTTTTGCTATACGATTTCAATGAAAAAAAATCAACCCAAATATATTTTCTTTCGATTCAAACATATATAAAAAGGCGATTTTGCCCCATGTACTGCCTAAAATATTTTCTTTTATTTTTATAATTTTAAATTATTTTCAAATAACAAACAAAGTTTTTTTTTGCAAATGCAAATATTTGAAATATTCCATGAAGACATTGGAAGCAAAAATAAACAAAATATTTTTATTATCCCAACAAGCGCCATAACTTAACACAAACCAAAAAAAAATTTTAACATTTTTCCAGCACCTTTAAACAAATGAAAAATAAAAATATGTTTGTTCAAAACAATTGCAAAACGTGCAATGTGTAACATATTGCTTTTAGGGAAAGTTGTTAATATTGTTCGCAGCTTCACTTGCGCTCAAGTCTGTTTGTGGCAAAAATGCGTTGGGGTTTTCACATTTTGCGGTTAGGAGGGAAAAAAATATTGCAAAAAAGCATTGGGGAGAAAAACCGCTAAACATTTTTTTTTGCAAAAGTACTGTGATGATAACCTCAAAATTATTGGTGCTTATTTCTATTTTGCTTCACTATTAGTGAGGACTATCAAGTTATTTGGAAAGGTTTTTGAAATCAAAATCATGAGAAGCAAGTTAACAGATAAACGGAGATATCGATATATAGTGCACGAATTTCTGAAATAAATCTGTCAGTTTTTATCCACGCTGAAATGTTTTGAATATCCTTTAAATATCTAAAAAAATTGTTGATTACACTATGCAACAAATTAATACTTTTTGGAAAATACAGGGACTTGACAGCATAGGTTCGATTCTACTACCAAAGGGTGGTATAACGCTGTACTCAGTTTGGCGAAATTTATGACAAGTGGGCCCCTGAAAAAGGCATCATCAGATTTTATCCAACAACTAATTCAGACTTGGTGATAATGCTTAACTATATTTGGCAATAATGTAGCTAAGAATATGCTGAACAAAGTTTCTTAACTTTTTATGCGAAAAAAAATGTTCCGGAACTTTTTTGAAAAAGTGAAGGAAAAAAATATTTTTTTCACTTTTTTCAGCATAACTTTCAGGGACTCGTAATTTTTCACTAATAATGTTTGTAAAAATTGTGGCCAACGTAAATCTGAACTACGTTTGTAAACATATCAAAGCAGATCGAAGAAACAAAACAAAAACAAGTTTCCAATTTATATTCACTCAGATCCGTTGACCCAATCAACAATTATTCACAAAACAGTACAGGTCGTTCGATTTGCATTGCAAAGGAATTCCAAACAAATTTAAAAAATTCGTCAAACTTTGGTCGCCTCTATTGAAAAACTAACTTTTTGCACTTAGGATTGTTTAGAATGGAGGTATCGATATATGGGTGATATACCTAAATCTGATATAGCCTCCAAGGTGGGTCTAGCTCCAATATTTTGATGGTGTTAAAAACATCTGGGCAACAAGAACTTATAGTAACCTTTACCACAGAGTCATGTAGGTTATAATGACCGATAGAAACAAACAAAACATATGTGCGTGAGCTATGTGTAAGAACAATACTGAGAACATACAAATGGCAATTTATATGGAATGTTATCAATTTTATGAAAATGAAATAATAACGGCCTGTTTCTGTATTTTTAACGAAAGTCTCTGCGAACGAAAACCAGTCACTCACTTTTATCAGAAATTTGGTTTCTCTAAGGTTCATTCGTTCGTTCTGGCCTTACGTCAATGACGTTAGCAATTTACAAATTGGAAAATTGTGTAATTGCCAGATCCATAATTTCACAACTTCCTGTCTAAAAAAGCACACATTTTTGCATGGCCGACCTTAGAAAATACATACTCTTTACACAAGCCGTGGCAAAAAAATCAACCCTGGGTGGGTCAGCTGAGCTGAATAAAGACTCCCATTTCGTTCTCTCTCTCATGTCTCTCTCATTGTGCACTGATGATTTTGTTATACTCTCCACCATAGGATGGGGGGTATATTCATTTTGTCACTCCGTTTGTAACACCTCTAAATATTGATCTGAGACCCCATAAAGTATATACGATATATATTCTTAATCGTCGTAAAATTAGGCTCAAGATCGTTATTGTTGTACGAAGTATGTGACATGTATTGGGGGTAGTTGTAATGGTTGGATAGACAGATCTGTTTCGGGAGCCACCAAACTCCCTGTTGTCAACATCCTTGTACAACGATAACTTCAGTCGAATTATTAGAATATATTCGCACAGCCAAGTATCATTAAACGAGAACTGTTTGCTAAAAGCGCATATCTCCAAAAAAAGACAATCTGTAATCATCATCCCTCGTACATGCACCAACTTCCACTCTCGTGAGTCTTTACAATGTAAAGAATTCCACTCTCGTGAGTCTTTATAATCATTGTATTGAAATGTGAATTCTGAATTTATCAATCCATTCAGTGAATGTTTTGCAAATTGAGCTAAGCATTTAATTCTCCCCGAATTCTTTTGTCTCAATTCTCAAATTGTAATTCAAAACAAAGTGGTTTAACCATTTAATTCCAAAGGACATCTTTGGGGATATTGTTTATTTTTTTGTGTAGCCCTTACTCTGATTATCATATTCTCCCCAAAATTGAATTGCTATGAATTTTTTTTTCTGTACTGTAATTATACATTCACAGATTTCCAATGAATGAAATTGCAAATACACGGAGAATACATTTGAAATCCCCAGCAATTTCCCATTTCCATTTTTCTAATTGAATACACCGAAATTTGCATTTTATTTCAGTTTTTGCTTTTATAACTGATATTTTTCATTTATTTTTAAATTTTCTAAGAAATGTTTTTGTTGTGGGGAAAAATATTTGTTCCTTTTTCCATTTGTCGTAAACAACGAGATGATGAAAAATAGAAATTTCCCTCACCAATTTACATACTCCTCACATGTTAACGATGCCATAGAAAATCAATAAAACGTTATTAATTCTCTGTAAAGCATTAACATGAAGAATGTTCAAAAGATATTTTTCTTTGTGGATTGCTTTATTTCGCTTCTCCTCCTCTCCATCCCCAGGGTTATCCAACAAGAGGTGTTATTTTGAATCACCCGGTATTTCGGTGGCTGTGACTTTTGAAGCTTTTATTCTTTAACATTTGACAAGTAGATACTACGCCATTACTAAAAATGAAACGATACACGATCATCGAACGATACAAAACTATCAAAAAACGATACGAACGATACAAAATCATCTTGACTGATGAGGCTCATTTCCACCTCGGTGGCTACGTCAACAAGCAAAATTGTCGCAAAATTGGGGCTCGGAAAACCCAAGAG
Organism: Eudasyphora cyanicolor; assembly: GCA_963930755.1. Classification (NCBI taxonomy): domain Eukaryota; kingdom Metazoa; phylum Arthropoda; class Insecta; order Diptera; family Muscidae; genus Eudasyphora; species Eudasyphora cyanicolor. Next base: position 133,497,456 of record OZ005736.1, on the reverse strand, counting down.
TTATTGTTGAGAAGTGTGACTGTTTGGTGCGGTTTATGGTCCGGCGGGGTCATTGGACCTTACTTTTTCGAAAATAAGTTATCTCTCGAAGAGGTGATCACAATTGGCCACCGAGATCTTGTGATTTAACACCTTGCGACTTCTTCCTTTGGGGCCACGTGAAAGATAAGGTCTACACAACAGCCCAGCGTCGATTCAAGACCTCAAAGATAGAATTCGTGAGGCTATCGAGGACATAGGGGCAGCCACTTTGCGATTTGGTTATGGAAAAATTCATGAAAAGGATATGGTCCTTCTTCCTTTGGGGCCACGTGAAAGATAAGGTTAGGGTAATCAAAAACCGCACCGGTTAACCGGTTAATCGGTTTCTCTTTAAAAACCGCCTATCGGTTTCCGGTTTTTCTGCTTTTTCGAATAACTCGAACCGTCGGTTTTTTCAACTCGGTTTATACGACTTTTCGGTTTTTTTAAACTATTATAAAATGATAAAAAAAATATTATTTTTGAAACAGGAACCTACCTAAAATTTTGAAAACATCAATATAAAAACCGTTGACATCATTTGTGCATATCCATCTATTTCAAAATTTAGTTTTATATGTATTTATACTGTTTACATTGCTAACTTCTCTATTGACTTCGTCTGCATATTTTATCAAGGGTCTTATTGCCGTATAGAAATTAATTAACAATCCTTATTAATTGAAATGTAGGTATAAATAAAATACATATGTTCAGTTTCACATTTCGACAAGTTTTCATCTCTATAGTATGCTCAAGGCAGAATCAGCTACTTCTGATAATATATGTATATAATCGGTTTGCCATTTATATGATGCTAAAAGCTAAGATTTTGCCGATCTTCACTATCAGTCAAGTTTTATAAAAATCATAATCAATTTTTTTGAAGGAAATCTCTTTAAAAATTGAACATAAATATTACAAATATTGCAGAGATTATAATATTATATCATAAATGAAACTGGAACAATTACCTATTATAAATAAAAATATGAAGTGTTTAAAATAAAATTTTCAAATAAATCTTAATTTAATTGGAATATGGTTACATATTGAATTTGCACTACGCTTATTTTACGTCATCTAACAAAATGTTGAGCATTATTTATGCATTTTTATTAAAAAAGAAAAACCGAAAACAACCGGTTCACCGGTTTTTTATTTTCGGTTAAACCAAAAACCGGTTTTAGAGTTAACTTAATTTTCGAAGAAACCGAAAACCGTATTTTCAAAATAACCGGTTTTTTGATCACCCTAGATAAGGTCTACGACAATAGCCCAGCGTCGATTCAAGACCTCAAAGATAGAATTCGTGAGGCTATCGAGGACATATGGCAGCCACTTTGCGATTTGGTTATGGAAAATTTAATGCAAATGATATGTTCCTGTAAGCGTGGTCGTGGTGGTCATTTGGCTGATGTTGTTTTTCATTACTAACGGCATACCTTCCCCTTTGTTATGAAATAAACATCCGATCATTTATCTCAAAAAATTGAATTTTTCTTTGAATACCAAAATAACACCTCTTGTTGGAAAACCCTAGATATTGAAACAATCCCACAAAAGTAGTAGAATTTGCTTGTTGTGTATCTTGTTGTTAGAGAATTTCTTTTTTAGAGCAAAATTGTATTCGACAGCGACAAAGACTCTTATAAAATCGGCGGTCATAAATACACAGCAGCCGTTATTTAAAGAAACTTGTCGACATTAAAATTTAAGATTTTGTTATTGTTGTGCTGCAACTTCGTAACGCAGAAAGATTGACTTGAGTTTTGGCAGGGTTCGCCTCGGCGCCATTACTACTACATACTTGACTTAATGAATTCATGGGCATTAGGTAAGAAAGTGCCAACTCCACCTCCACTTTTAACATTCATCTCCACATTCATCCACACCGCATAACATTAATCTCCACCAGCTCCGCCATCCCCAATGCGGTAGTAACTACTCGTATCTCCGGAGCTCTTCACCTTCCTAGTGAAGTCATGAAAGCGATCATAAAGGAAAAAGAAAAGTGGAAAAATGTGACAAAGCATACGTAAGTAGGGGAACTAATAACAAATCCAGGGGCAACAAATGCCACTGTGGTGATGATGACGTCTCAGCAGTTATGTAACAACCACTTGGAAAATATTTTTAATAAGAAAACCTGTAGTTAAACCTGTTACTTTTATAAAAATTTAATTTTCATAGACCCGCGCTATCGTGCCATTGTTTCTAAGTAAAGCGATTTTTTTTTGTTTGAATAAAATTTTGCTCAAACATAATTTATTGTATAACAATGTGTGTAATTTTTTAAGTCATGGAAATATAACCATATACGGACACTACTGCGTGAGAAAATACTAAAATAAGACCCGTGTCTCCCAGTTTTGCCCAAAGTCATGCCCTTTTTTATGGACCCCCAAAGATTTGGGGCCTCGGTGTCATTTTTGCAAAAAAAGTGATAATTTTCTCAGGCTCATATTTTGCAAACCGTTCGAAATTTTTATTTACTTGCTCTCTGAGGAAAAGTTGAAGCTCTTGTCATAAAGAACATAACACAATATTTTTTTTATTATTTTTCTAATAGATAGCATAGTATCTCAATGTTAAAGTAAAGAAAGAACAAATGAAAATAAAAAATTTTTGGGAAATTTTTCACTTTTGCGGATACATAAGCGCTACCTAAACGGTGTTAAGAGTCATTCCTAGGAAGTTCATATGTTCTAGAAAGTTGTTTACTGAGATCTTATTTACATTTTTGTAGTTGATTTTTTCCCTGAATTTTGAACGGTTTGCTTCCTATGGACCTGAACAGGGGAAAAGGTTAAAAAAATCGATTTTTTTTAAGTTTTTTCAATTTTGACCTTGAAGTTTTTGTGTATATGTGTTTGTTGTCCATTAGGTGTTATTTTTATTCGCCTTGTGTTTGTGATTTGTTTCCAGGCCAAGGAAGATGGCTGCATCGACGGGTTGGGTCCAAAGAGACCTGGAAACAAGTAGAGTAAGTTTGTCAGGACAGTTAAAAAGGTGTAGTGTGTCGTGTCGTCCCTGGTTACAAGCGGGACATGTGTTCGACGTTGTCATCAATCCTTACCCAGTATGACTTGAGGCGACTACACCAGCCGAGGCCACTCGTGGAGGGTGATCTCCTAGCACGACATTGACTCTGTAATTAATCACGGCTTCAGCGACTGCTTCAGAGTGTATGTCAACCAGATCTAGAGGTTCTCTATTGTAGCGTTTGACCTCGCGCTCTAGATCATGAAGGTCTTTCCTGATCTGTCTGGGAGGTGGAAACCTATCCACAAGCAAATACTGCTTGGTTGCTGCTACTAGGTTTTTTAGGAGCAAGTCAGTTTCCATCTAAAACATAAATGACTTTATGGTTGAAATATCAGAAGTGATTAATAATTCTTGTTCGTTTCTTATAGATCATATAAAGCAAGAGATTGACTGTAAACTAATTGTATTTTAACATACGGATATGTACTTTTTTAAAAATATTTTATTCTAGTTAGAATATCATATTTTTAGAGAAAACTTGTTTCAAAATGCGTCATTTCAGATTTTGGGACTAATTTCACAATTTATCTTTTAGGGTTTTTGACTGAGGTTTTGAAATTTTATATAACTCTTATGTTTAATTGAAGATTGTACATGTTTTTCACTTTTTTGATCATTAAACTTACTTTGGAAAATATTTAAAAAAAATGTTCTAGGTGTCTGAATCATGATTTTTTGAATTCAAAAATTATTCGTTCTAGACTAGGACATTTCAAGTCATCTGAGCAATGCCCGTCCGCCTGTCTGTCTGTCTGGCTGGAGCGCACAAGAACTCTCGAAAGGAGTAAGGGATTGACTTAAAATTTGGTACGTGATAATATTTTTTTTCTATTTCAAGCTATGTTCGAAGATGGGCCATATTTGTCCACACCTTCTAGTACGTCCCTCACAAAGGGTTAAAATTTATGTGGGGGAGGTACCAAAAGGTATTAAAAGAGTCGTGGCAGATTCGTGCATATATCTAGATGTAGTATCGACAATTAAACTAATGGCGATTTCTTTTCTGCAAAAAGTGCAACATTTTCGTTGCCCTTTTCCCGACTACTGGACTTTTATAACACATTTTAGAAATTTCAAATAATAAATATGTTTAATTCGAGGGACTACATCCACCTAAAAAGGGCAAATATTTTTCAGAACTTCGTGTTGACGGGCAAACATTTACACCATAATACTATGTGTGGAATTTCAGAAGAAAAAATAGAATTTCCCCCGAACATATTTGGGGTCTTAGGTCACTCCTTTGATATGCTACACCTTTGTTTCGTAGCAAATGATATGTACCCTCCTCCCTGTAAGGTGAGGGTATAAAAATTTAATAATTGTGAATTTTTTTGTTCGATGGTTTGAAAGGTTTTCATAAAAAAAATTATTTTAATTTTCCCAAAAAATGTTTTTTTTTCGCAGTATCTTTTAAGATATCTTTAAAACTGCTGATGGGATGAGGAAATTTTATTAGAAGAAGATTAAGGCTACTTAATTTAGTATTATTTAAAGATCTCCTGAACCAATTAATATAAATGGTTCCAGTTATGCTAAAATATATGGATGAACCTTAATTTTTTTTAACGGTTTATCTTTATTTTGGCTGATAAACAGGTCACATTAATAGACCACAAAGCTCTTAAACGAAATAACCTAGCAAAAAAAATCAAAAATTAAAATATGGATTTGAACAAAACTTTTGAAACAAGTATTAAATTTACAAAAAAATGTTTGCGTTTTTTTTTATTATTTGAAAAAGGGTGAAGAAAAAGCTATCGAGAACCAGTTTGGCAAAGTTTTACCATTCAACTCGGACAGTCCTTAACCTATCGCTTTTAAAAATTGCCTCACTTGGCATGAAATCCCCCATATACTGACTTTACCAGCATCCCTTTTGTGTGTTTTAATTTTCTAGCAAAAACTTTGTAAAATTACGAAATTGTTAAAATTTCAAAAAGGTGTGAATATTCTTTAATTTTTTCATTGGAGAAAGATTTTCAATTTACAATTGTTTTAGCATAAACTAGTTTAGTACCGTAATCCTAAAAGTGTATACTATCCTACTACTTAAATAAAGAACTTGTTAAAATAGTAAATTTCTTAATAACTATTTTATTATTTTTTATTATACCCTCACATTAGTGTGACGAGGGTATATATCATTTGCTACGGACAAAAAGTGTAACACATCGAATGAGTGACCTAAGATCCCAAGTATGTTAGATGGAAATCCGTTTTTAGCAATGTCCGTCCATCTGTCTGTCTGTCTGGCTGGAGTATGGGATAAGATTTTTTCTATCTCAGGTTAAGTTCGAAGATGGGCCATGTTGGTCCACTCCTTCTAGTACATCCCTCACAAAGGGTTACAATTTAGTGGCATATTGATTCTCTAATCACATCTATACTACTTGTCCGAATCCTTTCTAATTCCACACGTAGTAATAGTATATCCGTCGCTATCAACTTAAGAAAAATGGGTGATGTAGCCCCGCTCCTTTTGGTACCTCCCACACAAAGGGACCATTATTTACAAAAAGTTAACAGCTTATAACATTAATACCAGGGTATACAAATACTTGAAATTTTGCACAGGGTAATGCTTTCATAGCTCCTACAATCCAGTGAAAAATGGGCATTATTGCCGACCCCCTTTTGGTACCTCTCACACAAACGTAAAATTTTATACAAAAATATAAAAGCTGATAGCATGAGTACCAAATGCACGAAAATACTACAAAATTTTGCACAGTGTAACGCTTTTGAAGTTTTGTATTTTAAATTATACCAAAATTTAATAGCTTATAACGTTAAATGTATTAGTGCACATAAGTTCGGCACAGTGCATTTACTTAAAGTACCTACTGTTCAGCGAAAAATAAGTGTATATGATACACCCTTTCTGGAACCTCCCACATAGATTGACACATTCGTATCATATTACATTACTCACAAAGTGAGGGTATACCTTCGTCGGTGTACCCGACTGAAACTTTCTCACCAGTTTTTTTTATTATACCCTCACTTTAGTGTGACGAGGGTATATATCATTTGCTACGGAAAAAAGTGTAACACGTCGAAGGAGTGACCTAAGACCCCAAGTATGTTCGGAGGAAATCCGTTTTGGGTCATTTTAAGTCGAATGAGCAATGTCCGTCCGTCTGTCTGTCTGTCTGTCTGTCTGTCTGTCTGTCTGTCTGCTGGCTGGTGCGCACGATAACTCTCGAAAAGAGTAACCGATTGACCTCAAATTTGGTATGTGGTAATATTTTTTTCTATCTCCGGCTAAGTTCGAAGATGGGCCATGTTGGTGCACTCCTTCTAGTACCTCCCCCACAAAGGGTTAAAATGTTGTGAAATATTGATTATTTAATAACTGCTATACTACTTATTGAAATCTTTTGAAATTCCACACATAGTGTTAGCTTATTAGTCGTTATCAACTCGAGAAAAATGGGCGAAGTCGCCACGTCCCTTTTGGTACCTCCCACACAAATGCACCATTTTGCACCAAAAGTTAACAGCTTATAACATTAATAACAGTGTATAAAAATACTTGAAATTTTGTACAGTATTATGCTTTTATATTGCCTACAGTCCAGGGAAAAATGGGTGTTGTTGTCACGCCCCTTTTGGTACCTCCCACACAAAGGTACCTTTTTGCACCAAAAGTTAACAGCTTATAACATTAAAACCAGTGTATAAAAATACTTGAAATTTTGTTTTTATAGTGTCTATAGCCCTGTGAAAAATTGGCGTTATTGCCACGCCCCTCTTTGTACCTCCCACACAAAATGTCCAAATCATACCACAATTTAATGTCTCATAACGTTTATACCAGTGCACATAAATGCTTATAAGTCGGCACAGTGCAATGAATTTAAAGTATCTAATGTTCAGCGAAAAGAAGGTGTATTTGATAAACCCCTTCTGGTACCTCCCACACAAATTGACAGAATAATTCGAGTAATATTCAATATTACATTACTCACAAAGTGAGGGTATACCTTAGTCGGTTTACCCGACTGAATCTTTCTTACTTGTTTTTTATTAACTTTGCTAATATATATGTATAAATATTTTCTTCCTTTTTTAGGTAATTATAAAAAAATTGGGTGAACATTTCTCTAAACCATAATTTCCTCGTAAGTTTGAAACAATATTTAATTTGAGATACTTAGATACATATCGCTCACTCACTTCAAGAGTGGCATAACTCAAAATTGAAAATTGCCAAGATGTTTAACTTTAAGTACGTATAAAAATATAAGTAACATGAAATAAGATGTTAAAAATAGACCAAATTTCTCTGAGAATAATTTATGGACATTTGCAAAATTCGGAATTTTGTAAGGCAACCTCAAAAAATTTAAATTTTGAGTTATGTCACTCTTGATGTGAGTGAGCGATATGTACTCGTAGATATGTCTATAACTTAATCCAATTTGTGGGCAGCAACTTAAAGCTGTGGATTACATTATAATATTATAAATTGATCTCCACACTGTTGGTTGTTGGTCTCCGAGTCAAAATTGTTTGTAATTTCCAAGAATAAAACTAATAAAATATTTGTAAATTTTTCACACTCCAAAACAACTTTGGAGATTTCCAAAAAAAATATTTTCAATTTAGTCTTTTTTGGTTTAATATTCTAAATTCTTCTATCTCATTTGCTTTCACCTAATCATACCGCCTCTTTTCTCCGTGTTCTTTAAACTACATTACATATGGACCATTAAGTACCAGTAGATGTTACGCAAAAATTACGTTCGCATCGTTAATTACTAAACATTGAATGTCAATACTATTAAAATTTGAAATAAATGAATATTTTTTGCTAAAAAAATAAGTGCTTCTCAACAAAATATTGTCAAATGAATTCATGCAATTTACTGCGGTGGTGGGTTTCTCTCACCAAAGAGATGGGTCAAATGTAATTATTGAAATAATAAATTGTGGTTTAAATAAAACCATAAAACAGGGGTCACTTTTATGTAGCGGGAGAGGCCGTAGACAAAACTAATGTTTGCAATGTAAAATTTATGTTGACGGGAATTCATTCTGCCTTTATTTGGTTCTGTTTAAATCCCCATTTGTTGTGACACAAATCTCCCTGAAGATTCATAAAATATCAAAAATTATTTACACATCGCATTAATATTTTTTGTGTAACACAAAGATACCCGTTTTAGAAGCAATTCACAGGACCGCAGAGCAAAAGTAATATAAGAAAATCAAATATGAAGATAATGTCCGTATTTTTCTAACCTCCTCCATAGGATGGGGGTATATTCATTTTGTCACTATGTTATTAATCGTCGTAAAATTCTAAGACGATTTAGCCATGTCCGTCTGTTGTAATCACGCTACAGTCCGTAATAATAGAGCTAGGTTGATCAAATTTGGTAGAAATATTTCTTATACAAATAAAATTGTATTTTGTTGTATTCCCCGTGGTGAAGTAGCTCTCAAAATAAGCTATTTTAAGCCATAAATACCACATTTTCAGGTGAAGAGTTTGGCTAAAGAATTTTCGGCCTAAAAATTTCAAGGTTGGTTTTTTTAATAATATATTAAACAAAAAGGACCGTTTCATGATTTGGTCCATATCCACAAATTTTTCCAGTAATAAAATTGAATGCAATCCATGTTGGAGGGTATATAAGATACGGCATGGCCTAACTTAACGCTTTTACTTTTTATAATTTGAAGTGCGTAAATTTAAATTTAAATTTTGGAAATTTTAAAAAACTTATTTTTTATTCTCGCGCTGTTAATATGACTGGCGACTTGAATTCTCTTGTATGATATCTTTAAACCCGCTGATTGGATGAAGAAGTGATATTGGAAAAAGTATATCCGTTATGATTATTAAAAGCTTTCCTGACCTAATTTGGATAAATGGTTCTCGCGTTATGTTATATTTGGTTCAACTTATATTTTTTAGATGTTTATCTTTATTTTGATAGATAAAAAAGTCCCATCCCACTATTAGAACACAATGATCTAAAGGAAATAAACTAAGCTTTCGTATGAGCAAAAAACCATAAATACGGCTTTTGACAAAAATTTCAAAATAAGTTTTAATAAGCAAAAAATTGCATTTTTATTCTTTAAAACAGATTGAAGAAACAGATTTCGAAAATACTTGTGCAAAATTTTCTAAGTACAATAGTTATTTTAGTTACTAATTATAAATACAATTAGTTATAATTTTGACACAAAATTTAAACGAGATCGGTAAAGGACTTGGTGACCGACTATGTAATAGGACTGAACTTGGTGCAAGTTTCATGTGTTGTTTTTGGCCAAATATTCGCGAACAACCAGCGATGTGTGTGCAGGGGCGTTATCATGGTGCAAAAGCCAGTTCTTCAACAAATCCGGGCGTTTTTGGCGGATTGCTTCGCGCAATTTGCGCATAGCTTGCAGGTAATATCCTTTATTGACCGTACTACCCTGTGGCAAGAACTCATAATGCACCACGCCCCTGCAATCAAAGAAAACTCTGAGCTCGGGCGTCCGGCACGCTGTTCGTCCTTCGCATCTTCACGGCGCGCTAGGAACATTTTGTACCACCGATAAACGTTGCTTTGGTCCAAGGTAGCTTCACCATATGTCACAGTCAACATTCGGAATGCGTCAGCGCACTTTATTTTGTTTTTCACACAAAATTTGATGCAGATTCTTTGATCCATTTTCTGAAATAGATAAAAATCGAAGACAAGTTAAAACACATCCAAGCACAACAGCTGTCAAAAATTAACCTTGTCAGCATAAGTAAGGGACATGAGTACCAACATAACGCTACAAAAATATCAAAAATCAGATACACATAGCCGGCGGAAATTAAAAATTCGCAATATTTGAACATACCTCGTATATGGCTTATTCAATTGAAGTGCAGTTCTGTGCACAAATCCTAAATTCACATCACGTAAGATACGTTTTATTTTGAATGAATTTAATGTAGAATAAGAACAAAATGTAAAAATGGGGAGTATATTATCTCACTCAATTCAGTTCGGGTCAATGGTGTAACACAATGGAGGACTTACCCATATGTATGTTTGGATGAAATTCTCGCATTGTCACTTCCATTTTGGTACTTCCCGCATAAAGGAACTAAATCTTACCAGAACGTTTACACCAGCGCTTCTAAATAAGTGTAAAAGAAATTTTTTGAAGTTACACTATGCAACAAAATTGACGACAATTGACGCTTTAAAGGACAATATTCGTGAAGCCATTGGTGAAATACAGCTGCACACAATCGATAATGTGCTTAAAAATTGGACCGATCGTGTAGGCTAATGCATGGCCAGCCGAGACAGCCATTTGAATGAAATTATTTTCTGTTATTAACCGGAAGGATTGTACTTTCAAATAAAAAAATAAATTTGAGAAAATATTCAGTAGTTTTTTTTTATAGCATTTTCAAAAAAAAAGTTATTTGGCGGACCCTTTGGAAATAAGAGAATTTCAACAAAATTCGATTTTTATACCCGCTCTATCGAGAACAAGGGTATATATCAGATGCTGCCAACCAAAGGTGTAACACCGCGATGGAGTGACCTAAGAGATCCTATGAATATTTGGCGGAAATCCGTTTTGGGACATTTTCAGTCATTTTAGCAATGTCCGTCAGCCTGCCCGTCTGTCTGTCTGGTTGGTGCGCACGATAACTTTTGACAGGATTAACCGATTGACTTCAAATTTGCTATGTGTCAATATTTGTTCTATCTCAGGCAAAGGTCAAAGATGGACTATGTTGATCCACTCCTTCGAGTACCTCCCCCACGAACGGTCAAAATTTAATGAAATTTTGATTATCCCATAACTTATATACTACTACCCAGAATCTTTCACAATTCATCATCTTTAGAAAAATGGGCCACTTTTGGTCCCCCCTAAACTAAATTGCCTAAATAACAACCAGTAAGGCGAGACAGAAAGTCGGGCGAGGCCGACTATATAATCCCTACACCTCCCTAACAATGTGAAAATGGGCATTGCAATAAGAAGTTGGCAGTATTTATACATGTAATAAGAAACTGATAAGATGTAAAACACGGTTTCTACAGCGCTTACATGTCCCCGAATTTGGTAGTTTTCATTCATGTAATAAGAAAACTCTCTCTGCCTAATTTCGTACTTATCGGATATAAAATACGGCGCTTACATGTCAAATCGGGTGTAACATATTTATTAGGACTGTGTTTAAATATGGACCTATTTTTCCCGAATTTGGCAGTGTTCATACATGAAATAAGAAAACTGTCTCTGTTAAATTTAGTATCGGATCGGATATAAAATACGGTTTCTTACATGTCAAATTGGGGTAACATATATATGGGGGCTATATCTAAATCTGAACGGATTATCTTCAAATTTGGTAGTGTTAATTCACGTAATAAGAAAACTCTCTCAGCCGAATTTCATACAGATCGGATGTAAAATACGGTTTCCACAGCGCTTACATGTCAAATCGGGTGTACCATATATATATGGACCATATCAATATCTGAACCGATTTTCCCCGAATTTTCCAGTGTTCATGCATGTAATAATAGGACTTTCTCTGCCAAATTTCGCGCTGATCTGATATAAATACAGTTTCTACAGCGCTTACATGTCAAATTGAGGGTAAGATATATATGGGAGCTATATCTAAATCTGAACCGATTTTGACCAATTTCAATAGCGATCGTCCTTGGGCCAAAAAAGAGCACAGTGCTAAATTTTATCACAATCGGACCATAAATACGACCTGCACTTTGATTACAAGAATACATGGGCAGACAGACGGACATGGCTAAATCGACTCAGAAAGTGATTCCAAGTCGATCGGTCTAATAAACGATAGTTCTATCTTTTCTTCTTTTGAGCGTTACAAACCAATACACAAAGTCATAATACCTTGTACCACAGTCTGGTGTAGGTTATAAATATGAAAAATATTTCTTCGAATTTCCATATTTTTACAATAGGATTTTCTGCCTTAGTATGCCAGTTTTCAAAGAATGGAACAAACAAATTGTTTACGAATTTTTCTCTATTTTTTATGGTTTTTTAGTGCCAGACAAAAACGATGTTTTTGAAAAAAAATCGATTTTTTTATAAATATTTTAACGACAGTTACTAAACTTCAATCTCTACATAAAAGTGATGTTTTCAGCATTTTAAGCCCTCATAATTTCCATTCCATTTAAATGATATATCGTCTTTATCGAGCTTATACTTCAAAAAATATGGTTCAAATACTAAAGGTACTTTCCATGAAAATTGGAATTCTAGAAAAAAAATTAAAAAGAAACTTTACCTTAAAAAAATTTGTTTTCGGTTTCATAAAATAGTATTATGCCTCAAACTATACAAAAAAAGTCGTTAGGTCTCGGACACAAAAAAATTGTTGCATAAAGTTATCGCAAATCAAATCTGATAAATTTTGACTCGATTTGAACCTGGTTCTTCGAATGCCGTATCAGCGTAACACCACATCTTAAGGAGCTTGGTCTCACACGAGTTCAAATACGAGCACATACGAGTACATACTTCACTGCTCTCTTTTTTGCAGAGAATTATTAAACTGTGATATACGCGTTCGAAGTCCGCAGCGGAAACATATTATTTATGAGAAAATTTACTTCTTGCTATAAGCCTGATGTATGTGAAATTTTGAAAATTGAGTAATTTCTATCTAACATTACCTATTCCAATGAAACTTTTTGTCATTTGTTTGTGGTTTAACCGCATTTTGTGAAAACCGTTCTGGTTGGTATTCTATTCTCGGAATGTTTGCGAAATGCTCTTTGCGCTTCATTTCTACTCTTCATCCTCTGACGATTATATAAATTCACCGATTTTTTTTAATTACAAAATAACCTGAAATTCTATTTTCATATAACCTAAAGATGTAGAACATCAAAAGTCCAATGTTTTATCCATACAGCGCCGCCACGAATAGGATAGAATTTAAGTCAACCACAAAACCCTTGAATGCAAATCAGGCAAAGCGAAAATTGCGGATATCCTTAGAACAAATTAACACTTTGGCCCTTAAGGTCATACCATAATAATCCGATACACAAGCGACAACAGAAGAGTTTGCTAAGGAACAACAAAAAGAACAGAAAATAAGGGAAAAAAAAGGATGCAAAAGACCAAAAACCTGTTCAATATTTAGCTTAACTGTGCAAGATGACAGATAACCACCCAATAAATGAGGAATGGTGTTTACGAAGTAATGAATGATGGGCAGGCGAAGTAGAAGTAGTGAAAAGAAGAAGAAAAACAACCTGTCTATTGTCCTAGGGTAGCTAATGTCCCTACTGCTGGGTTATTGAAAACGGTAAATGTTATCCTTTAAGATAACATCAACTGAAAAAAGGAGACGACAATACAATAAGGATTTGATCCAACCGTTGAGGAGGAACTTAAAGAAACTTTACAGTTTTTCTTACAAATTTTTAATACACACCCACATAAAGTGTGAAGGAGGAGCGTTAGTTCCGGGCTAAGCAAGACAAAGGATTTAATGTTAACATTTAATTTTAAAACTCCCACCGAAATTCTTTCGCCTCCCACCCGGAGAAGCAAGTGTAGCAAATGATAGAGGTCCGTTCTATGTATTTTATGATGCTTAAACTAAAAGTGGCAAATAGGTTTTGAGTTTAAATAGGGGATTTGATGTTGTTTTATCTATATAATGGAAGAATGATTTGAGTAGACAATATTTTGTTCAGTACTCAATCTAAAGAAATAAGTGATTGTTTTACCCCATTCCGAACGCTGCCATGAAAAAGCAAAGGATGTTATACACAAGGGTGTAATTTAATAGCACTGGTTCAAATATAACCATACAGTTTGGTTTAAATATCTATCAAAAAGTGGAAAATATTGAACTTTTCGTTGAACACCTTGAGTTTATAATGTAACGCATTTCTATTTTTTCTGGATGTCTTCCGGATCACACACATAAATCCGTTCTAATTAAATTCTATTTTTTGTTTATTTTATGATTAGAAACTTGTTTTATCTAATTACACTGTGCAACAAATTTTTTCTCGAATGGCTGTGTATAACATTTGCTAGTGTAATATGGTGTCCTAAACACGAAAAAATATTTATATTTTATTATACAATTTTAATGGTAACATTTGTTTTTCAAAAAAATTTCCTTTAAAATTTCCATTTTCTTGGAAGTTGCCTTTCGTATTTTGACCATATTTTTTAAAGTATATGCTCGATAAAGCCGTGACATATTTTAAATTAAAGAAAACCATGAGGACCACGAATATTAATAATGGAACATTCAAGTGGAAACAGAAGTTTAGATGCTGTTGTCATAACTATTAGAAAAAAATAGTTTTTTTCTTAAAAAAATCGTTTTTGTTGGCACGATAAAAACCATAAAAAATGGAAAAAAAATAGTTTCATCTCGTTTTTGAAAGCTAGCATCCTAAATAAGAAAACATTGCCTATTTAAAGAAAATCTATGGATAAATGTAGAAATTATAGCACTTTTGGTAGCTATAAGAGAATTTCAACATAATCTGGTTTCTATAACCCTACCATTGTGAACAAGGGTATAAATCAGATGCTGTGGCCAAAAGTGTAACAAATCGATGGATTGACCTAAGAGACACCAAGAATATCTGGCGGAAATCCATTTTGGGCCATTTTATACCATTTGAGCAATATCCGTAAGCCTATCCGTCTGTCTGTCGGGTTGGTGCGCACGATAATTTTCGATAGGATTGTATCAGGATTGTATGTGTCAATATTTGTTGTCAGGCTAAGGTCAAAGATGGATTACGTTGGTCCACTTTTTTGAGTTTTGACCCCACGAAGGGCAAAAATTTTGTGAAATATTGATTATCTCATAACTTATATACTACTACTCAGAATTATTCAACACACATAGCATGTAAATTCAAACACTTTGAATTTTGTGAAGTGTAATGCTTTTATAAACTTCTGTTTCTACGTGAAAATAGCATTTTCAGCAATTCTTGCCCTAATAACTTCATTAAATTTAATTGCCCTAATAACTTCATCAAAAAATATGATCCAAATACTAAGAGTACCTTCCAGGAAAATTGGAATTTTAGAAAACACATTTTTAGAAAAAACTTTACCACTAAAAAAATGTTTGTTTTGATTTCATAAACTAGAATTCCTCAATCTATAAAACAAAACAGTTTTTATGTCTCGAACCAAAAAAAAATTGTGGCATAGTCTAACACAAAATAAATTATTTGGTATTGCTGGATTTTAAGCCTGCGTCTTCAATCGGGGTAGCTGCATAACACTAAATCATAACACGCCCAGCCATAAACTAATTGGAATCAATACAGTCCTCGAACCTAGTACGAACACTGCCGAATTTCGAGACAATTGGTTCAGATTTCGATATAGCCCCCGATTTTGAATCTAATCTTGACAATATTTCTTCTTATTCTGCTATGATAGGGTGGTGTAGCGTATCATATAGTCTGCTTATATGGAATTATAATACAAAAATATAGAGTATTATTTTTGTTATAAAAATATTTAAAGATCAGATTTTCATATGTTTTTTTTTTAATTATTTTAGGGAATGCTATTTTTTTTGCTCCTGAATATATTTTAAGATATAATCTGGAAATATCTCCAATACAAACACATTACCAAATATCTAAGTTGCGAATGTTAGCAATACAAACTTTATGTGGATACGAAAAGGAAATCCTAAAGAATATATGGGCAAATATCAAAATTTTTTAATTTGAAGTAAATTTTTTTTCAAGATTTTTTTGGCGAGCACATCAACGGCTTTTACAACAAACGAAGATAAAAATATAAACATGCTAAAACCGTTGTTGTGAATAAATTTCATCAAAGGCCGAGAAAGTTATGGCGGGTCCAAATATAAATTTAAAAAAATTGTATAAAATGCAATTTTCGGCGGAATTCGGAAAACTAAATTTACAATCATAGAACATTACCATTTCTATCAGCCTATGACAAAATATTCACTGTAGCTTCATTAATCGGATAGATATAGCGAATCAAAATAATTTTTAATTGAAAAAATTATGTAATATATCGAATACCGCGAAATATAAAAATCGGAAAAATATAAGTCTAATTTTCACGATTATATGAGGCAATTGAGGCCTACAAAAGGAATGAGGATAATATCGCTATTAGTGTTGTTTATATGTGTTTTATTTTAATAAAAAAGATTATGATTTCATCGTTATCACACGAACATTAA
This sequence comes from Eudasyphora cyanicolor, assembly GCA_963930755.1. Taxonomy (NCBI): domain Eukaryota; kingdom Metazoa; phylum Arthropoda; class Insecta; order Diptera; family Muscidae; genus Eudasyphora; species Eudasyphora cyanicolor. The sequence continues at coordinate 133,481,144 of OZ005736.1, read as the reverse complement.
TTTTGTGGAAATAGAATTTTTGTAATGTGCATAATTTGCACAATCATCAAAAAAAAAAAATGACGGCCCTCCGATTTCGGAATAGATCGTTAAAAATCCTTTTATTTCATATACACTTCCGCCATATCTGTACCCCGCACCGGGTGTGCCTTGACTATCATTGCTGAGACAAAAGTGTCACGTTCTTCGCGTACAAGACTTCATTCTTTAAATAAGTATCCATGATTGTTAAGTGCACCACAGCAGTACGCCCGAAGAACATAGAAATGAATTTCAGACGTTTAAACTATTAAAAATGCCAAGGACAAAATTTGCAATTTTTTCAAAAATTGAAAAAAGTGAATAAAATTTCAGCGATTCATTATTTTGTTACGGCCCCTTGATTTTTGGATTCACCAGTTCAAAAGCCATCTGGGATAATAAGTTTAGCTCAACCTATACGTAAGTGTCGATGTGCTCCGCGAAATACACTATCAAAAAATAATTCACGCAAGTTTAACAAAGATTTGGGAAGCTATAGCGGTGGTTCCATTAAGAGCACATCAACGACACCTATATAGATTTATAGATATTTCAAGCCGCTATAACCGCTTCTTGAGTGTTATTTCATTACATCGCGGGCCGCGCTGACCGCGGTCAAAAAGCAAAAAACACTTGAAATCGCATTTCAAAAAGTTATGAGCTATAATTTTTTGCGGAAAGATCTCACATGAACAGTGCTCACAAAAATTCTTCCTCCATGTGCCCCTCGTGTTTTTTGTAACTGACCAGTTACTTCAGAATAAATAGTTTGGCCACAACTTATAAAAGAATGGATACATATATGAACATTTCTAGGACCTTTTTCACAATTTTGAAATGTATGTGCTTATAACTTCTAAAGTTTTCTAGATAATAACAAACTTTTTTGGGAAAAAACTTTTATGTTTGTGGTTTATCTAATTCAATCAACTTATGCACCGAAATCTGTACACAAAGCGAGAAAGGGGTAAAACAACATACATTACCCCTGTGTTAAAAAATTTTGATATTTGCCCATATACATAAATATGTATTTAACTAAAAACTACAAACATTCTACAACGACTGCGACATATCTCTACCATATATGTCGTTCCTTTCATATCAAACCGAACACCTTTTTGGGGTCACCATTAACGATTTCAAAATATATTTCGATTCTCTGCTAAAAATAAAAAATTTAATTGTTGGCAAAAATAAATAAAAAATTTGTTTCCAGATGTTATTAGCATCTAAAATCTGACAAATGACTAGGACATCCTAGATATATGCGAAAATTCGGCAATATTTTTCCTCTTAAGTTTTAATTTGCATACTGGACCAGGAAAACACCAACATATACATACATATGAAATATATACGGACATGTAGTCTAATCTGAGCTAATCCTATAAATTTTAATCTAAGTGGTTTTTAATTGGAATGATTCTGTCCACTTTGTGATTTCAATATTTTTGATAGTTTATCAAGGAAAATCATTAACATTTTTTAGGAAATTATGTTTTAAAAAACGAAGCTGAACACCGTCTTGAAATTTGTAGGGTCAGTTTAGGAAAAATGTGGCTACATGACTATATTTATACCCTCACTTTAGTGTGACGAGGGTATATATCATTTGCTACGGACAGAAAGTGTAACACATCGAAGGAGTGTCCGTCTGTCTGTCTCCCGTTTGTCTGTCTGTCTGGTTGGAACGCACGATAACTCTCGAAAGGAGTAACGGATTGACTTCTAATTTGGTATGGGATAATCCTTTTGTCTATCTCAGGCGCAGTTCGAATATGGGTCATACACACTTACAGCCGGGAAATAATGGGCATTATTGCCACGCCCCTGTTGGTAACTCCCACACAAAAAGGATTTGAAGTATCTATTGTTCAGCTTATAATAGACTTATATGTCAAACCCCTTCAGTAACCCCCTTTCCCACGCAAAGCATTTCCCCATAACTTCTACAGCAATCATCTAAAAGCTTTAATATCATGTGTATTAGACAACATTTCCAATGATTATACACTGACGCTGACATTTGTATGGGAGGTACCAAAAGAGGCGTGGAAATAACGCCAATTTTTTATGGGACAGTAGGTACTATAAAAGCATTACAACTTCACAAATGTCATGTATTTGTATGGACTGGAATCAAAGTTATAAGCCGTTAACTTTTTGTGATGAAAGATTCTGAGTAGCAGTATAAAAGTTATGAGATAATTAAATTTCACTAAATTTTGACCCTTTGTGGTGGAGGTACTCGAAAGATTGAACCAACATAGTCCATCATTGTCCTTAGCCTGAGATAGAAAAAACAAGTAAGAAAGTTTCAGTCGGGAAAACCGACTAAGGTATACCCCCACTTTGTGAGTAATAAAATGTGAAATATTACACGAATTATTCTGTCAATTTTTGTAGGAGGTACCAGAAGGGGTTTCACACGTTAAATACACGTATTTTTCGCTGAACAGCAAAAGTTGCGTTTGTCACCCCCTAGATTTGAAGATTATTCAAAGGCAATTTCAGAAAACAAAATTTTTATTTTTTTGTGCACCCTACATACCGCACTTTTGGTATTCTTTCTCCTGTGTTGCTAGCCCGATCGTAATGGGATGCATATCGTTGTTCACGTTTTGGAAAGGGCTATATTTCTTCCACTGACCATTTTTGACCCCGAAGTCAAATTCGACAACTGACCTATGTTATCTCGTTTTCTACCCCCTAATGTGGACTTATTTTGAAACGACAATAAAGGCATTTAACAATAATTAAACTTTTGTCTTTAAAGTACTCAATTTTATTTCTAAACAAAAAGTTACATAGGGTTCAAAATTGTAAATTATATGCTGGAGTCAAATTCGACTAGTTTCTTTTGACCTTATGAGTATGGTATGATTTGGCCATTTTGTGTGGGAGGTACAAAAAGGGTGTGGTGATAACGCCCATTTTTCACAGTGCAATATTTGTTGTATTTTCGTACATGGGTACTCACACTGTAAGGTGTTTACTTTTTGTTATACCCTACACCACACTGTGGTACAGGGTATTATAAGTTTGTTTCACGGCAGATGTTTGTAACACCTGAAAATAACACAGCTAGACCCACCTTAAAGTATACCGATCGACTCAGAATCACTAGCTGAGTCGATTTAACGATGTCGCAATTTCACTCCGATCGTTCTGAAATTTTGCAGTTTAGAGTATTTCGCGGCTGTTAAGATCGCTATTGAATTTGGTTGAAATCGGTTCAGATTTAGATATAGCTCCCATATATATCTTTCGTCCGATTTGGCCCTTTAGTCCTATAGAAGCTGTATTTTACATCCAATCGTTTTGAAAATTATAATGGTAGAGTTTCTTGATCCATGAACCAACACTACCGAATTTGAAAAAAATCGGTTAAGATTTAGCTTTAGCTCCCATATATATGTTTCGTCCGATTTGGCCCTTTAGTCCTATAGAAGCTGTATTTTACACCCGATCGTTTTGAAATTTAGAATGGTAGAGTTTCTTGATCCATGAACCAACATGATGATGAGATTTTTTTTTAAGATTTAGCTGTAGCTCCCATATATATGTTTCGTTCGATTTGGCCCTTTAGTTCTATAGAAGCTGTATTTTACATCCAATCGTTTTGAAATTTAGAATGGTAGAGTTTATTGTTCCATGAACCAACACTACCGAATTGGAAGAAAATCGGTTAAGATTTAGCTATAGCTCCCATATACATGTTTCGTCCGATTTGGCCCTTTAGTCCTGTAGAAGCTGTATTTCACATCCAATCATTTTGAAATTTAGAATGGTAGAGTTTCTTGATCCATGAACCAACACTGCCGAATTTGAAGAAAATCGGTTAAGATTTAGCTATAGCTCCCATATATATGTTTCGTCCGATTTAGCCCTTTATTCCTATAAAAGCTGCATTTTACATCCAATCGTTTTGAAATTTAGAATGGTAGAGTTTCTTGATTCATGAACCAACATTGCCGAATTTGAAAATCGGTAAAGATTTAGCTATAGCTCCCATATATATGTTTCATCCGATTTGGCTCTTTAGATCCAATCGTTTTTATACCCTACACCCAAAAGTAAATTTATGTAAACAATTTATACATGAATTACAAAATTTATATAGCAGAGTTATTCAATATTACGAGAGTGGTGTAGGGTATTATATAGTCGGCACCGCCCGACTTTAGCCTTTCCTTACTGGTTTTATTTTACATTTGCGTGGGAGGTACCAAAAGGAGCGTGGAAATAATGTCCACTTTTCACAGGACTGTAGGCGCCATAAAAGCATTACACTGTACAAAATTTCAAGTATTTTTATACACTGGTATTAATGTTATAAGCTCATAACTTTTGGTACAAATTGGTACTTTGGTGTGGGAGGTGCCAAAGAGGGTGTGCCAATAATACCCATTTTTCACTGGGATGTAAGTACTATAAATGCATTACACTGGACAAAATTTGAAGTATTCTTATACACTGGTATTAATGTTTTAAGCAGTTAACTTTTGGTGCCTCAATTATGCCTCAGCGTCATCGAAAATTTGGACCATCAGATGGAGGTGTGCCGCCGAGGTCGCGGCGGCCATTTCGCCGATATTTTGCTCCATACATAACTGAACCATACAAATATTATCATAATAAAAACGAAATGACAATAATTTCCTAAATAATTTGTGTTTTATTCAAATTCAACATCGGCACTTAAAATTTAACCACCCTTTATAATCTGGACCGATGCACCTCTAGTTCAATCCTCTCTGTATATATATCGAAATACAAATCTATACTCTCTATTTGGCTTAGATCTTTATTGATGAAACTTTACTTCGCAGGCAAAGTTTGTATTTTGTGATACTTTTACGAAACTATGAGGCAAATTTATTTTATAATGACCTCATAGTGGCTCAACCTTTTTGTGCATTTTTCTTAGCGCATAAAATGTGCAACTTTTTCGCTGACACTTTTTCTATGTTTATCTTTAATTTCTTCTCAGTTTTTCGAGCAGTTGTTTTCATTACATTTGAGTAAAAAGTGCGGGCGCTGGGAAAAAATACTAAACAAATAAAAAACTGAAATTAAACGGCGACAGTAGTATTAAAATGCAAATTTAATTTTATAGAAGAGAGAAGAAAACAAAAATTAAATAAAACTGGAGACGGTAAAAATTGTATGTTTAATTTATATTGTAATTAAAATGTTACTTCCCTCAGCTAGTCTGAACGATGATGATTATAAAGCTGAAGATTATGAAGTTGATGGCTAGAATGTGGAAATTCAATAAGGATTAATGCAATAAATACAATACAGAGTCGACATGAAAAACAACGAACTACACACGTCAATCAACTAACAACTTTCTTATTTTTTAGCTCAAGCTTAAATGAATACTAATTACAATAGGCAACAAGCATTTTTCCTACCGCTGTGACTAAAATGTTACAAAGTAAAATGGAAAAATATTTTTTCTACAGTTCCACTTGTCGTCGACAATAGTTTAAGTACTGTGGTAATTTCATATTGCAGTAATTTCCTTACAAGACTCGTTGGTTTAAATTTAAGTTGATAGGAAAACCTTCAAAACTCTCACAGTAAAATAGGGAAGATGTTATACCTTTTATGAACTCAAATAACTTGCCCAATAGTATAACATCAGGTGTGTTTTATGTTAAACCAATACTAAAGTAAATATGCAAGAAACGAAAATACAAATGAATATTTGCCTTCGATATCAAAAGGACCCTTAGGTTTGATGCTCACACGGATGTTAAAGATAAAAAAGCAACATTTTGCAAAAATAATTCCCTTGTTGCCTTCGAGGACATCATTTGTTTTGCTATCACCTCTGTTGGTTAGTATGTAAGAACGCTTTGTATTCTGTCGATAACAACAACCTCTCCGTTCTTTGCTGCCGGCTGAAACGTATATTTAGGCTTGTTAAAAGTAACGGTTTTATTGCGTAGAAGGAAGAAAATAAGACACCACAGGTGTTGTTCTTACAATAGCATTTGAAAGACACAAAGTAGGAAATAAGATAATCTTATCGCCCATCAAATTTATTAGGTTAGGTTAGGTTGAATAGAGGAGACGTTTAAACGTACACTTAAGCCAGTGGTTCGGTCTGTTGTGCGCTGCTTATTTATGAGTTTTATTCCCCACGGGTTACAGAAAATCGTTACTAGACACGAGTTTTCTCAGTATCTTCCAGTCATATCCTCTGAGATGAGTCAAGTCTGGCAATATGTCGGAACCAAAATATCGGGATCTTGCATGTGTGAAAGCTGGGCAGTGACACAGAAAATGTTCTATCGTTTCGATGTTATCCCTGAATGCCATACACTCATCGTTTTCTGCTAGTCCTATGCGATGAAGATGTGCCTGTAAGCTTGAGTGTCCCGTTAGAACACTCATCATCTTACTAATCTCGATCTTGTTTGCTTCAGAAAACTACTTGTTTTCTTTTCATTATGGTCGCCCCACAGTATCTTTGCAGATGCTCCTACAGTTGCTCTATTCCACACAGTTTTGTGAGCCATCACTGCCCAGTGCTTCAACTCATCCTTCGTGGCTTGGAAATGTTTCCAATTTTCTATGTTTATTACTCAATGTTCTCTGCCCTTTGAAGCCAAGCTGTTTGCTCATTCATTTCCAATCACTCCGTTGTGTCCCAGTACCCAGAAAATACGCAGTTGACCATGGACTGAGTAATTATTTAACGTTCTTTTACAGTCTAACTCTGTTCTGGATTTGACCTTTTCCGATATTATTGCTTTGATCGCCATTTGGCTATCTGTGAAGATGTTGGCATATTTAGGCTTTGTGGAATTGCTGAGCCTGTTACCACACTCCGTGATTGCTCGAACTTCTGCTTGAAATACTGTGTTATGGTCTGGGAGGCGGAAGTAAAGTTCGACTTATGGTTCATCAAAAAAAGTCCCAGACCCGTCCTTGTTCCTAGCCTGGACCCATCAGTGTAGCATCTGGTTCCCACTGGCACATGAGCTAGTGTTCCGTTTTCCCAGGAGTGTCTGTCTGGCATGAACGTATCACAGGTAGCTGTAAGCCGCACTTCAGGAATGCGGTCGGAGATTTGCGTTGTTTGAATATGACCGACAAGTGATTGTTAATTCTGTTGATGCTACGACTTGTGGTTTCGATTTATCCATTCACCCATCACTTGTAGACGTCTTGCTATGAGTGCTGCTTCGTACTTTATACGGATATCTATTGGTTGGATGTGCAGTATAGTTCCAACGCTCTTGTTGGCGTGGTTCTAATTGCCCCGCTTATGCCTAGACAGCAAATACGTTGCACTTTTTGCAATGGTATTACGTTGTACTTATTGTCCATTGATGTCCACCAAACTACAGAGGCGTAGGTTATTATTGGTCTAATCACGCTCATGTAAAGCCAGTGAGTCATATTTGGACGTAGTCCCCATTTTTAACCTATAGCACTTCTGCACAACGACCAACATCTGTGGGCTTGGTAACTCGTTCTTCAATATGATATTTCCAAATCAGTTTCTGATCCATGATTACTCCCAAGTATTTTACCTTTTAAGATATGGCAATATTCTTATCCAGGAATCGAGACACGATAAAAGTATGTATATTCGTTTTCCTTGCAAATATACATATTTCTGTTTTGTCTGGGTTAACATTTAATACCCCGGGTTGTGCCCAGTTATATGCTGTGTTAAGTGCCTCCTCAGCTCTTCTGCATAGTTGGTTTGGATATGTGCCCTTTGGAAGTATTATAACGTCGTCTGCATACCAGACTGGTTTAAGTATTCATTGTGTCGTCGTAACACATTGGAGAGGCGATAAAATAACCCCCCCCCCTCCCTGAGGTATACCACGATTTACCTTGTCTCTGATTTTTACGTCATATGACCTACAAATAATCCACCTATTCCTTAGCATATTGTTAATCCAGTTTTTCAGCGCCCGGTCAACCTGAACGTTGTTAAAAGCGCCCTCGATGTCTATACAAACTGCAAGTGTGTACATTTCTTCACAGCAGGTCTGTTAAATGTACTACCGCATGTAGAGCTGTTTCCACTGATCTTTCTTTAACTTATGCGTCCCAGTCAGCATTTTGTGAAAGTATTGATCATATTCGAATCCTTTTCGACTCCACTGCGCAAAGATGGATTATGTTGGTCCACTACTTCGAGCACCTCCCCCACGAAGGTTCAAAATTTGGTGAAGTATTGATTATCTTATAACTTCTATACTGCTACTCAGAATCTTTCACAATTCCACACATATTATTAGTTTCTTGGTCGCTACAATCTTGAGAAAATTGGGCGAAGTAGCCTTTTGGTACCTCCCATATAGATAGACAATTTTGCACAAAAAGTAAACGACTTATAACTTTGTTTCCAGTCCATACAAATACTTGAAATTTTGTGAAGTGTTATGCTTTTATAGTATTCACAGTCTATTGAAATATGGGCGTTATTGCCGTGCTCCTTTTGTTAACTCCCAAACGAAATTGCCAAAATTAAAAATGTGAAAAATTATTTTTTTTAATTTTCCTATTTTTACAATAAAGGTTATTATTTCCACATTTATCCATGGACTTCAAATTGGCTTTCAGAAAATGGAGCAAACAATTTTTTTGGGATTTTTTTCTATTTTTTATGGTTTTTTCGTGCCAGCAAAAAAAAATTTTTTTTTTGGAAAAAAAATATAAAAAGTTTCTAATTACACTGTGTGTGCAAAATGCACTTTAATAATGTATCCTCGATAAAAATAACATACCCAGCACAATTTTGACACCCTAAATAGAATGGCATTAACAGTTTTCTCCTGTGACATCGCGTTTTCGAGATACTCGCATGTAGCCACAAAATTTGCTGGGTAAACAAAGAGGTTAGTAAATTCAAACACAGTTTTAGTATAAAAGGCTTCGAAATAGATGTTCCAAGTCAAAGAACAAAATAAAGGAGACACTTCAAGAAGTATTTCTTTCAAAACGCCCGATTGTCCCTCTCATCACCTTGCCCCCGAAAAACTCCCACCAAAAATATAGATATATTAAAAGTCATAGAAATCGATGGCTTTTTTTGGTAATGTATACGACAAAAATATTCCTTGTAAAAAAATATATATAGGTCCCCACAATACAATGGTTTTTTTTAAATATATCGTATTAATAGGTTATCTTTAAACAATTTAGAACATAGGTACATTTCGCAACCACAAAAAACTCAATGCATGACCAATAAGTAAGATATATTTAAAAAAACAATTGATTGCCATAAAGTGCATTGAGACCTAAAGTGGTGGTAAGGTATCTTTTTGTCGAATACATCACCCAAAAAATCCATCGATTTCTACGACTTTTGAAACAACATTTTTTTTAGAGGGGATTTTTGGTGGTGTGTGCACTAAAAAAAATTGACCTGAAATTAAAAACTATTTTGCCTTTAAATCATAGATTAAATATGTCTTTGTTTAAAGAACAAATTTCTTTAAATTTAAGCAAATTTTCTTAATTTGAAAGAAATTTTCATTCGTTTAAAGTAAAATTTCTTATTTCTATGATAAGATATCCATAATACTATGTCATGTTGATTTTAACGTTACGTCATAAAATTAAAGAAAAAATAATAGATTGTAGTGCAACTGTCTTTAACTCAAGTACATATTTTAATAGTTTATACGATTTTTTCCTTAAAACTGTAGAAATTCTCATGTCATGATTTTAAAAACAATTTACCCTTAATTTTCAGTCCACTTTTTTTTGTTTTTTGAATTAAAGATTAGTTTTGTTTTAAATTAAGAGATCGTTTTTATCTGCGAGAGGAAATTTTAGCCTCTTTTTGGTTGCAATATTGAGAATAATAGTGAGAGTTACAATGAAGTTTTGTTTGGAATTTTTTGGAATCATTTCTGGTTGGGCGGTGGTAGAGAAAGGTTGTGCACGCTTGTGCGAGTGGACATTTTTATTTCTGCATTAATAGCAACAATTTCGGCGGCTGTTTGTCGGCTGTGTGTATCCTATATAAAAATGTGTTAGTGGCGATGATATTTCCCAGGGAGTCGAAAATAAATTGTCCGGACACATCGATTCATCATACGACGATGAGACAAGAATGGGTAGATTTAGAAATGTGAGTGTATGCCGAAATTCAGAGTAGTGGAGTTTATGTGCGTTTTCGAATTTGTTATTTTGACAAAAACAGAAGAACGGAATAAAAACGAAGAAGAACAAATAGAAAAACAATGAACGAAAATCGAACGTTGTTATTCAATAAATAAACAGTTATTTTGGGCACTAAATAGAATATCGTTAGGTAAACATGCAAATATGCTCTATCTAATTTTACGAAAATTGAGATTTTTATTAGAATGAAAGAACATTTAAAAATGCATCATCTAGAAAAAAGAAAATACCATTGTGTTGTTTTCCTCCTTTGGCAGTGATAAGATAACACAAAAATGCAAAACATTTGAAGTCTGTATAAAAACGGATAATTATAATTAAAAAGTATTGCTATTTAAGCGGAACAAATAAAATTAAATTCGCGTATTTGCAGAAAGAAAATTATAAAAAATAGAAACAGTTAGGCAGTTTTTTCTTCCTCTGAAAACTTTTTGAAACTGGGCTTTGCATATTTGCATGTTGTTCTAACGATATGACATATTAAATAATTTCGAAGCGATACACAAATTTTGATGAGAACAAGTCTTAATTTATGATTAAGAAATATTTACATATCGTCGGTGCGCCGACGAAAACTGCTATGTGTTTTTTTACTAGTTTTCAAGAGAGACAAAAACCCGTGCCAGTTCGTCAAATCGCGATATATTTGATATCTCAGATTTTTGTATTTATATGTATACCCTCACTTTAGTCTGACGAGGGTATATATCATTTGCTACGAAAAAAAGTGTAACACATCGAAGGAGTGATCTAAGACCCAAAGTATGTTCGGCGCATATTCGTTTTGGGTCATTTTAAGTCGAATCAGCAATGTCCGTCCGTCTGTCTGTCTGTCTGTCTGTCTGTCTGTCTGTCTGTCTGTCTGTCTGTCTGTCTATCTGTCTGTCTGTCTGTCTGTCTTCTGGCTGGTGCGCACGATAACTCTCGAAAGGACTAACCGATTGACTTCAAATTTCGTACGTGGTAATATTTTTTTCTATCTCCGGCTAAGTTCGAAGATGGGCCATTGGTTCACTCCTTCTAGTACCTCCTCCACAAAAGTAAAAATGTTGTGAAATATTGAATCTTTAATAACTGCTATACTACTTATTCGAATCTTCTGAAATTCCACACATAACATTAGTTTATTAGTCGCTATCAACTCGAGAAAAATGGGCCAAGTTTCTACGCCCCTTTTGGTACCTCCCACACAAATGCACCATTTTGCACCAAATGTTAACAGCTTATAACATTAATACCAGTGTATAAAAATACTTGAAATTTTGTACAGTGTAATGCTTTTATAGTGTCTACAGCCCTGTGAAAAATGGACGCTATTGCCATGCCCCTTTTTGTACCTCCCACACAAAGGTACCATTTTGCACAAACAGTTTAGAGCTCACAGCATGAGTACCAATGCACGAAAATGCAACAACATTTTGCACAGTGTAACATTTTTGAAGTTCCTATAGCCCTGTAAAAAATTGCCGTTATCACCACGCCCCTTTTTGTACCTCCCACACAAAATGGCTAAATCATACCAAAATTTAATATACCAGTGCAAATAAATGCTTATAATTCAGCGCAGTGCAATGTATTTAAAGTATCTACTATTCAGCGAAAAATAGGTGTATTTGTTAAAAACCTTCTGGTACCTCCCACACAAATTGGCAGAAAAATTCGTTTAATATTCCATATTACATTACTCACAAAGTGAGGGTATACACGCTGAAAAAAAATCGCTTCTGTAGTATATTGTCCCAAACATATTCGGCTTGAAAGATATATATGTTTAGGGTACACTCGAAATATATAATATTTGGTACACACAAAAGTTGTGGATTTGGGAAGATATTTTTCTAAACAAATATTTGTTAACATCCCAATGAGACAGTTATTTCGAAACAAATATTTATTTGCATTTAAGTATTAATAAAATACATAAATTGTGTTAAATTTATCAGTAATTCAAAGTTAAATTTTTAGAAATTTTTAATGTTCGTAAAAATAATAAATAATAATAATTGAAATCGTATAATAAAGTACTTAGAGGATTGACAACTAATGATGGCTTGGAATACTCAGAAATTTGAAATGATTGATTTACAACAGAAGTTAATGTTGCATATGGTATCATAACTGGGAGGTACATTTCGAAACCAAGGAAAAATGAAAACTGAAATTCGAAAAAGTCAGCAAAAGTTTTGGAAATCTTTTTAAATAATATATATTTGGAAAAATTCCTAAATAATTATTTTATTTGTATTTAAACACGTATTTTATTTGAGAAAATTAGTTTGCAAACATAATTTGTTGTAATATATAAATATATGCGTTCCAAATATATTTTATTGATTTTCAAATAAAATTTATTTGCTAAGAAATATATAATATTTAAAAATTTGTGTTCCAAATATATTTTCTTTCGATTCAAACATATCAAAAAAGGCGATTTTGCCCCGTGTACCTTAGTCGGTTTACCCGACTGAAACTTTCTTACTTGTTTAATTATTTACCACCAATATTTCATAACCAAAATCGTATACGTAAAAAACCCAGGACGTGATAAATGGTTTTCAAGAAAATCTACACATAGGACATTTTGTTTGGAGCATTTTAAATATTGATTAAACAATAAAATTACCCATAGGAGTTTTGATATTTTAATGTTCACAGCATGCCTCAAGCAATTGAAAGTTGGTCTAGATTAACGGCAAAAACTGCGAATGAGGTTTTGTTCAGAATTATCCCCTCTACTTTACTGTGAAGAGATCAAAATCTGATCGGCTTAATCAAAACCCTCAACTTGATTATATTGAATCACGGAAATCAGTCATAGGCCAGTCCTAGGAAAAAGTGACAAAGAATCTTTGGGAGATATGAAAAACGACTACAACTCTTTCTTTAACAAAAAATTATAATAATTTGGTAGGGATTTACAACGTGTCAATTCGAAATATGCCTCATATAAAGGAAAAAGCACACAAAAGTTGTAACACACTGTAAATCCTTACCAAATTACTATATATTTTCTTTGTTAAAGAAAGAGTTGTAGGCCTTTCGCTTATCTCCCAAACGTCCTTTGACCACTTTTTCATAAAGGAAGATTATAGCATTATATAATAAAATAACTCCGTACTTAATCTTTTTCGTGGCTGATATCAATTTATTATTATGGATTACACAAAATTTGCAATATAACAATATTGCAAATATCGCAGACGTTACGAAGCATCCTACAAATGATCATATTTAAAGGAAATTGTGTTACAGTTCTATTCATAGTCGAATAGAGGGGATGATTCTGAACAAATCCTCATTAGCCGTTTTTTGACGTGAATCTAAGCCAACCTTCTATCCCTTGGTACATGCTGTTTCTACAACACATAGGAGTTTTTGTCGGAGATTTTCAGATTACTTATATAATATTTCTCTCTCACTAATATCAGTAGGATTCTATCCACCATGTGGACGTCGGAAAAAGTTGAAGTAAATTGATAAAAAAATATATACAATTTCAAAATGAATTTGAAAATTAACGTAAATTTTTCACGAAATGAAAAATCTATCACAGGGACGATAATTTGGACAATACTCGTATAAATCGTTAATACGTTTGGAAATATTGAATAATACAATTCTTAAAGACTGCAGATTCTGAATCATTCAAACTCCCCATCGATTACAAAAGAGGGAGGACTAGGTTAAATGTTAAATTTCGAATTTAATTTTGATATTAATATATATTCTTATTTGTACCAGGTCCCGATGGAATATGTTTATGCAAATTGGAGGAATAAAAGTCGTCTCAGTAAAAATTTTCGAACGAGGATGTCATTGTCGAAGAGATCGATTCGTTTTCATAACGTTCAAATGTAACGCAGTTCAACTAGGAAGAATTTTGCAAAACATTATTTATTTGTCCATTAGAATAAATATTCCCGATGGCTAAGGGTATCGTCAGGTATGTATGCTGTGCAGCATACTGAATAAACTGTTTATCGAAATCAAATGTTTTAATAGAGAAGCAAATAATAAAAATTAGCATGAACGTGTAAACAAAAAATTAAATAAAAAATATTTTTATTTAATTATTATAAGTATATCATGTGATTTGTTTAATTACAAAATGTACTTAATCTAAAGTTATTTTATGTATTTAATGTAAGCACAAGGCGTAATTGATTTAAAAATGTGAAGTCTTTCATCGCAGTATAAAGAGTAATTCTTTCAAAGACGTTTGATGTTCTGATTTAAAGATGATTAATGACTTTAATTGTAGTATAAGATGTACTTATTTTAATAGTCTTTGTCTTTGGAGCCAAATCAAAAAAAAAATGTCTTAAAAGTTAAGAAAATTTCAATGACATTCAGTACACTTTTTTTCCAGTGTGGATGAGCGGTGTCGGGTGTTGTGGGATCAATACTTCATGAAGTATCTCCTTTATTTTTTTCTTTGACATGAAACATATATTCCATAGTTTTCTACACTAAAATTGTGTTTGAATTTACTAACCTCTTTGTTTGCCCAGCAAACTTTGTGGCTAAATATCTCGAAAACGCGATGTCACTGAAAAAACGGATAATGCCATTCGAATTAGCGTGTAAAAATTATGCGGAGTACGTTGTTTTCAGCGAGGATACATTTTTGTGCACACACAATGTTATTGTAACGACAGCTACTAAACTTTCGTTTCTACATGAAAATGATGCTTTAAGCATTTCTAGACCTCATAAGTTCCTTTATTTTAAATGGTATCCCTGCTTTATGGAGATTATACTTAAAACAAGTAAGAAAGTTTCAGTCGGGTAAACCGACTAAGGTATAGCCTCACTTTGTGAGTAATGTAATATTGAATATTACACAAATTATTCTGTCAATTTTTCTGGGAGGTACCAGAAGGGGTTTAAGAAATACACCTATATTTCGCTGAACAGTAGATACTTTAAATACATTGCACTGTGCCGAATTGTAACCGTTTATATGGACTGGTATATTAACGTTGAGATATTAAATTGTGGTATAATTTGGCCATTTTGTGTGGGAGGTACAAAAAGGGGCGTGGTGATAACGCTCATTTTTCACTGGACTATAGGCATTATAAAAGCATTACACTGTACAAAATTTCAAGTAACTGTATAAAAGGTGCCTTTGTGGGAGAGGTAACAAAAGGGGCGTGACAATAACGCCCATTTTTCAATGGACTGTAGGCACTATAAAAACATTACGCTGTACAAAATTTCAAGTATTTTTATACACTGGTATTAATGTTGTAAGCTGTTAACTTTTGGTGCAAAATGGTGCATTTGTGTGGGAGGTACCAAAAGGGGAGCGGCAATAACGCCCATTTTTCACTGGACTGTAGGCACTATAAAAGCATTACACTGTACAAAATTTCAAGTATTTCAAAACACTGGTATTAATGTTATAAGCTTTTAACTTTTAGTGCAAAATGGTGCATTTGTGTGGGAGATACCAAAACGGGCGTGGCAATTTCGCCCATTTTCCTCGAGTTGATAGCGACTAACAACCTAATACTATGTGCGGAATTTCAGAAGAGTCGAATACGTATAATAGCAGTTATTAAAGAATCAATATTTCACAACATTTTAACCCTTTGTGGGGGAGGTACCAGAAGGAGTGGACCAATATGGCCCATCTTCGAACTTAGCCGGAGATAGAAAAAAATATTACCACATACGAAATTTGAAGTCAATCGGTTACTCCTTTCGAGAGTTATCGTGCGCACCAGCCAGCAGACACACAGACAGACCGACAGACAGACAGACATACAGACAGACAGACAGACAGACAGACAGACATTGCTCATTCGACTTAAAATGACCCAAAACGGATTTCCGCCGAACATACTTGGGGTCTTAGGTCACTCCTTCGATGTGTTACACTTTTTATACCCTCACTTTAGTGTGACGAGGGTATATATCATTTGCTACGGAAAAAAGTGTAACACATCGAAGGAGTGACCTAAGACCCCAAGTATGTTCGGCGGAAATCCGTTTTGGGTCATTTTAAGTCGAATGAGCAATGTCCGTCCGTCTGTCTGTCTGTCTGTCTGTCTGTCTGTCTGTCTGCTGGCTGGTGCGCACGATAACTCTCGAAAGGAGTAACCGATTGACTTCAAATTTCGTATGTGGTAATATTTTTTTCTATCTCCGGCTAAGTTCGAAGATGGGCCATATTGGTCCACTCCTTCTGGTACCTCCCCCAGAAAGGGTTAAAATGTTGTGAAATATTGATTCTTTAATAACTGCTATTACATTGCTCGAATGAGCAATGTCTGTCTGTCTGTCTGTCTGTCTGTCTGTCTGTCTGTCTGTCTGTCTGCTGGCTGGTGCGCACGATAACTCTCGAAAGGAGTAACCGATTGACTTCAAATTTCGTATGTGGTAATATTTTTTTCTATCTCCGGCTAAGTTCGAAGATGGGCCATATTGGTCCACTCCTTCTGGTACCTCCCCCACAAAGGGTTAAAATGTTGTGAAATATTGATTCTTTAATAACTGCTATTATACGTATTCGAATCTTCTGAAATTCCACACATAGTATTAGTTTGTTAGTCGCTATCAACTCGAGGAAAATGGGCGAAATTGCCACGCCCCTTTTGGTACCTCCCACACAAATGCACCATTTTGCACTAAAAGTTAAAAGCTTATAACAATAATACCAGTGTTTAGAAATACGTGAAATTTTGTACAGTGTAATGCTTTTATAGTGTCTACAGTCCAGTGAAAAATGGGCGTTATTGTCACGCCCCTTTTGGTACCTCTCCCACAAAGGTACCATTTTGCACCAAAAGTTAACAGTTTATAACATTAATATCAGTGTATACAATTACTTGAAATTTTGTACAGTGTAATGCTTTTATAATGCCTATAGTCCAGCGAAAAATGAGCGTTATCACCACGCCCCTTTTTGTACCTCCCACACAAAATGGCCAAATTATACCACAATTTAATATCTCAACGTTAATATACCAGTCCATATAAACGGTTACAATTCGGCACAGTGCAATGTATTTAAAGTATCTACTGTTCAGCGAAATATAGGTGTATTCCTTAAACCCCTTCTGGTACGTCCCACAAAAATTGACAGAATAATTTGTGTAATATTCAATATTACATTACTCACAAAGTGAGGGTATACCTTAGTCGGTTTACCCGACTGAAACTTTCTTACTTGTTTCCGTAGCAAATGATATATACCCTCGTCACACTAAAGTGAGGGTATAAAAATATGGTCCAAATACTAAAGGTAACTTCCAGGAAATTGTAGAAAAATGTCTAAAGAAAAATTTTACCATAAAAAAATTTTGTTTTGGTTTACTTACAATAAGGGAAAGTCCACAGAATCAGCCCTGCACGAACTTGTGAGCACTATCGAATCGTCCCTACATTCCAAAGAATTCGCCATGGTGGCATTTCTTGACATAGAAGGGGCTTTTAACAACATACACCCAGATGCAGTAATCGCGGCATTGTCACATCTAAAGGTGAACTCTAGCTTGATTAGACTAATTCAAAGACTACTCAACAGAAGACGTATAGCAGCATGTCTAGGGTCCACAACTCTAACAAGGTTTGTAAACAGAGGGACCCCACAAGGATGAGTACTGTCTCCACTAATTTGGAACCTAGCGGTGAATGAAATCCTGCTAGATCTAGAACGTTGTGGCTGCAAGGTCGTGGCATATGCGGACGACGTTGCAATCGCTGTAAGTGGCAAATTCGAAAACATCCTCCGAGATATTCTACAGGCGGCTCTGAACAAGTTGGCTAGATGGGTCAGAAGCAGCGGTTTGGGTGTTAACCCAAACAAGACAGAATTGGTTCTCTTTACTAGGATGAATAATGCCCTTCATGTAGACCCCCCTCCTCGGATAAATGGAACAAATCTAGTTTTTTCTGAAAGTGCAAAATTTTTAGGAATAATTTTGGATAGGAAACTGTTATTCAGACTAAACGTACTGGAACGTGTAAAGAAGGCCAATATCGCCCTATATTCCTGCAGGAAGACTGTAGGGTCGCGGTGGGGCCTCTCTCCTAAAATTGGATATATACAGCATTGGTTCGTCCAATTCTGTTATACGGCATTGTGGTATGGTGGACGGCAACTGACAAACTAACCATCACAAACCTGCTATCAAGAGTTCAGAGAACTGCCTGCGACTGAGTCTCTACAAGCCCTTCTCCATATACGGCCGATAAATGTTGTGGCGAGAGAAGTTGCAACCAAAGCGGCACTAAGATTAAAGTGCCTATCAATGTGGAGGTACAAGAACTACGGTCACATGAGGATATCAAAGTGTGGTGCTATGGTAACCGACCGAGTGGACTATATATCAACGGTGCGCACCTTTGAGAGGAACTACATCACTATGATACCAGCCAGGGATAAATGGGATGGCAGAATATCCGGAAATAGAAACCATCCCCACTTCTATACGGATGGTTCGAAGCTTGATGAAAAGGTTGGCTTCGGAGTACACTGTGAGGAACTTAATTTGGATATAGCTCAAGCCGAAATAATGGCAATATGGGAAGTCGCCTAGTGGCTGAGTCGGAACATAGTAACCAACACTGACGTTGTCATTTACTCGGACAGCCAGGCTGCCATCAATTCTCTGGAGGCCACATCCCTAAATTCACAAATAGACCTCGACTGCCGCAGATCTCTTAACGAGGTGGCTGAGCAGTTTAATATATAGGGATATCCCGGGGAACTGCAAAGCCGATGAACTTGCTAGGAAAGGGACGACTTTACAAATTCTCGAAGAATTTGCATATATTGGTGCGCCACTATCCACGTGCAAGCTTTGGATAAGGCAATCAGGCAGTCCAACGACAGATGGACACAAATCGGCACCTGTAGGGTAGCTAGACAAATCTGGCCAAGGTATGACCTGAGAATGTCAAAATATCTCCTCGCACTGGAAAGGAAAAGATTATCTACGTTAGTATCAGTTCTGACGGGACACTGCCTGATCGGCGAACACGCCAGAAGATAGGGTATTAACTCCAATGACTTCTGCAGAAGCTGTGGAGATGAGGAAGAAGTGGAGAGCATTGAGCACTTGCTATGCGACTGACCCGCTTTGAGTAAACGACGACTGGACATACTGGGGTCGGCCTTTCTAGGCAGACTAATAGATCTTTCCAGTAACAATATTCATGCTATCGATACATTTGTATATCAAACACTAGGGGCCTAAACTGGTCTATGTGAGCTGAAGAAATAAAAAAGAAAACGGCTGCCACCGTAACCTAAACCTAAACCTTCATAATACATATACAAAAAACTGATTTTAGGTCTCTGACACAAAAAAATGTTTTTTTGTTGCATGGTGTAATGGATTGATATGATCCCTAGATATTTCTCCGTGAATTGGTTACCAAACAATGATGGAGGGTATTATACAGTCTGCCCCGTCCGACTTCTGTCTTTCCTTACTGGTTCATATTCGATCACTATGGACAAACGTTATTTTGCACGTTTCAAATGACTACTCAATTTCCTTTACTTATACTGATTTTTGAGAAGTACTGCAAATGTAGTTCCATAACCACATTAATATTCGATCACCTTCAACAAACTTTATTCTGCATTAATTCGCAAACGTTCATTAACGGTTGCAATTATGTTGGTTCCGGGGTGTACGATTCCATTGACGAATAACTACTCTTTTCGTTTGCTTATATAATTCCAACGGCAGTCGACCCACTTTTTAACACGACCCCCTCCGATTTCGATGAAATTTGGTACACGCTATCTCCTAGTGAGTACAATTTGTATGATGTCTATATTTAGTCCAAATTCGTTATGGTTCTTGTTTTACAGCGTCCGAATGTTGGTCGAATCTCTACTTTTTCTTAAAGGGAACTGAATTCAACAGAGTATAACTTAAGAACGCGTTATCCGATTTTAGTGTCATTGTAAAAAATTATAGTCCTTGTCGAATGACATTAAAAATCTAAAAATTATTTTAATCCTTCAATATCTCGAAATGCACCTAATTTTTTTATACCCTACACCACACTGTGGTACAGGGTATTATAACTTTGTGCATTTGTTTGTAACACACAAAAGGAGAAGAAATAGACCCATCGTTTATTATACCGATCGACTTAGAATCACTTTCTGAGTTGATTTAGCTATGTCCGTCTGTCTGTCTCTCTGTCCGTCTGTCTGTGCATGTATTCTTGTAATCAAAGTACAGGTCGCAATTATGGTCCGATCTCGACGAAACTTTACACATATCTTTACTTTGGCCCAAGGACGATCCCTATTGAATTTGGTAAAAATCGGTTCAGATTTAGATATAGCCCCCATATATATGTTAGCCCCGATTTGACATGTAAGCGCTGTAAAAACTTTATTTTATATCCGATCAGTATGAAATTCGGCAGAAAGAAGTTTGTTATTATATGAATGAACACTGGTAAATTTGGAAGAAATCGGTTCAGATTTAGATATAGCCCCCATATATACGTTACCCCCGATTTGACATGTAAGCGCTGTAAAAATGTTATTTTATATCCGATCAGTGCGAAATTCGGCAAATAGAGGTTTCTTACTACATGAAGGAATACTGCTAAATTCGGAGAAAATCGGTTCAGATTTAGATATAGCCCTCATATATATGTTGCCCCCGATTTGACATGTAAGCGCTGTAAAAACTGTATTTTATATCCGATCAGTGCGAAATTCGGCAGAAAGAGGTTTCTTATTACTCGAAGGAATACTGCCAAATTTGGAGAAAATCGGTTCAGATTTAGATATAACTCCCATGTATATTTTACCCTCGATTTGAAATTCAAGCGCAGTATAAACTGTATTTTATACCCGATCACAGCGAAAATCGGCAGAAAGAGGTTTCTTATTATATGAAGGAATATATGTTCCTCTTGATTTGGTTACAAAGCGCTATAGAAGTTGTACTTTACTTCCGATCATTACAAAAGTCTCCAGAAAGATGTTTCTCAATTTAGGAACGAATATTGATTAATTTAGCGATTATCGGTTCAGAACTAGGTACACGCTGAAAAAAAGTCGCTCCTGTAGTATGTTGTCCCAAGCATATTCGGCTTGAAACATATATATGTTTAAGGTACACTCTAAATATATAATATTTGGTACCCACCAAAATTATATATTTGGGACGATGTTGTTCTAACAAATCTTTGTTTACATCCCAATATATTTTTATTTGGGACCATTATCTCCGAAACAAATATTTATTTGCATTTAAGTATTCAGAAAATACCTAAATTGTGTTAAATTTTTCAGTAATTCTAAGTTAATTTTTAGAAATTGTTAATGTTTGTAATATAATAAATGAAATCGTATAAACTTGGATCAAAATAAATTATTTACTTTTAAATGATTGATTTATTGTATTAAAATTTTAATGACTGATTTAAAACAGAAGTTAAATCTGGAAGGTACAATTCGAAACCAAGAAAATTTAAAACTGAAATTCGAAAAAGTCAGCAAAAGTTTTGAAAATCTTTTTTAAATAAAATATATTTGAAGAAATTCCTAAACAATAATTTTATTTGTATTTAGACGCATATTTTATTTGAGAAAGTTAGTTTGCAATGATATTTTGTTGTAATATATTTATAAATGCGTTTCAAATATATTTTGTTGATTTTCAAATAAAATTTATTTGCTAGGAAATATATAATATTTAAAAATTTGTGTTCTAAATATATTTTCTTTCGATTCAAACATATCAAAAAAGGCGATTTTGGTCCGTGTATATCCACATATATATGTTCTTACCCATTTACCAATTATTCCAAATTATTATCGCAATCACCCTTATCGCATTGTTAGGGAGGTGTAGGGTATTATATAGTCGGCCCCGCCCGACTTTCTGCCTTTCCTTACTGGTTTTTCTTCATATTTTTTGTAGTTAAACCGCTAAATGTCCTTTACACGTGACATAAGTTTCAGGATGGAGGTCATTTTGGTTTAGAAGATACAGAGTTTTTACTGTTTTCTCCTACGAATATTTCAGGATTTTTATATAAACACAATGTAAATCCTTTCTATGTGAGCGGAATCAAATTATTGTTTGTTATGAGAACATATGTATATCGTACCGTTGTCTCAAGTATCAAGTCAGGATTACTTTTAAGTCTCAAAAGCAAACCTGGCTTAAAAAATATATTGGTTAGAAGAAATTACAAAAGTGTAACTTCGTGGAATATCCATAATAAGGATATTAAAAATTTTGAAAAATATCTTTGTAAATTGGAAAATATGAAAAATGTTATAATAAAAAAAGTATACGGCTAGGACGAAAATTCAAATTTATCCATTTTGAAAGCAGTATGTGACGAAAAAGATACCGATATTGTTAAAAACTCGTGCGTAAAAGTTCATTCTCGAACAGGAAATAAAGAACAACTTACTGGATA
The DNA here is from genome assembly GCA_963930755.1 of Eudasyphora cyanicolor. Taxonomy (NCBI): domain Eukaryota; kingdom Metazoa; phylum Arthropoda; class Insecta; order Diptera; family Muscidae; genus Eudasyphora; species Eudasyphora cyanicolor. The sequence continues at coordinate 133,458,524 of OZ005736.1, read as the reverse complement.
TATCTATATATTCCATTAACAAAGCTAAATTTTCTACTGATATTCAATCATCGAGTAATATGGCAAAAGAAGTTGATACGCCCGCGAATAATATATATGAGATTGTAAAAGCTTTTTATTGCAATGAAGAGTACAGCCGAATTATGCCTGGTAAAAATGATTGTAAGTCTATAAAGGTTTGTCTTTTTATATATTACTAGCTGAGCCCGGTGCGCTTCGCTGCCCATGTCAAAATTCGCGCTGTAGAAACTGTATTTTATATCCGATCAGTACGAAATTCGGCAGAAAGAGGTTTGTTATTACATGAAGGAATACTGCCAAATTCGGAGAAAATCGGTTCAGATTTAGATATAGTCCCCATATATATGTTACCCCCGATTTGAAATTCAAGCGCTGTAGAAACTGTATTTTATATCCGATCAGTAAGAAATTCGACAGAAAGAGGTTTCTTATTACATGAAGGAATGCCGCAAAATTCGGAGAAAATCAGTTCAGATTTAGATATAGCCCCCATATATATATGTTACCCCCAATTTGACATGTAAGCGCTGTAGAGACTGTGTTTTATATCCGATCAGTACGAAATTCGACAGAAACAGGTTTCTATTTTACATGAATGAGTATTCTAGGAAAATCGATTCAGATTTATATATAACCTCCATATATATGTTCCTCCAGATTTGGTTACAAAGCGCTATAGAAGTTGTACTTTACTTCCGATCATTACAAAGTTCTCCAGAAAGATTTTTCTCAATTTAGGAACGAATATTGCTTAATTTTGCGATTATCGGTTCAAAATACATTTACCAATTATTCCAAATTATTATCGCATTGTTAGGGAGGTGTAGGGTATTATATAGTCGGCCCCGCCCGACTTTCTGCCTTTCCTTACTGGTATTAGTAATAAATTCACTGAATGAAAAAATACCGAATTCAGTGGAAAGTCCAGAAAATAGAAATGTATACTTATAAAATTTCCAAATTCTTGTTTCATTGATATTGCATCACATTATCATATTGCGATTGTATTGGAGTGAGCAGCTGTAATTATCGCATACCGAGCATTTTTGTTCATGTATTTCCTATATAATACTTGCAAGATATATCAAAATATGGGCTGGGCCACGCCCACTGGTCCTATTCCGCCCATTTGAAAGCCAATCACGTAGACTGCTACCAGATACATATACGCAAAATTTCAACACTCTCGCTAACAAAATGAGCAAGATAATTCAATTTCAAAATATGGCGGGATCCGCCCATTGGTCAGATCCCGCCAATTTTTGGACCAATCACGTGGACTGTCACCAGATACATATCTACAACATGACAGCACTCTAGATAAAAAATTGTGCAAGTTATATCAATTTAAAAATTTGGCTTATAAGGGCGGGGCCACGCCCATTGGTCCGATCCCGCCCATTTTCTGACCAATTACGTAGAATGCCACCAGATACATATACACAACATTGCAGCACTCCCGATAGCAAATTGTGCAAGATATAAAAATTTCAAAATTTGGTCATTGTGGGCGGGGCCACGCCTATTGGTCCGAACCCGCCCATTTTTGGACCAATCACGTAGATCGCCAACGGATATATATACACAAAATTCCAGGTCTCTCGCTAACAAATTGTGCAAGATATCACATTTTTTAAATTTGGCTTATATGGGCGGTGCCACGCCCATTGGTTCGATCCCGCCCGTTTTTGGATCAATCACGTAGACTGCCACCGTTTACATATACACAAAATTCCAGCACTCTCGCTAACAAATTGTGCAAAATATCTCAATTTCAAAATTTGGCTTATATGGGCGGGGCCACGCCCATTGGTCCGGTCCCGCCCATTTTTTCACCAATTACGTAGAATGCCACCAGATACATATACGCAACATTGCAGCACTCCCGCTAGCAAATTGTGCAAGATATCAAAATTTTGTCTATGTGGGCGGGGCCACGCCCATTGGTCCGATCCCGCCCATTTTTGGACCAATCACGTAGACTGCCACCGTTTACATATACACAAAATTCCAGCACTCTCGCTAACAAATTGTGCAAAATATCTCAATTTCAAAATTTGGCTTATATGGGCGGGGCCACGCCCATTGGTCCGATTCCGCCCATTTTTGGAAAATTCACATAATCTGCCATTAAATGCATACAAACAAAATTTCAGCACTATACCTATAATAGGAGCAGAAATATCGGATTTTTAACCTGCGATTTGTATGGGAGGTACCACGCCCCTTTGTCCAATTAATTTTTTCTCGTGAAAATTTAGAATCGAATAAAAAAAAAATCATCCAAATCGCTCCAGCCGTTCTGACGTGATGCCATTACACAGATGGACCGTTTCATTTATATATATATAGATTCATATAAAATTTCTTGTGCAAAATATCTTAATCAATTTTTATAGGTTGATGGCAAAAGAGTTCTAGTGCAAAAACGTCTACCATTAGGTAACCTTACGGAATTATATGTTCAATTTAAAAACATACATCCTCGGATCAAATTTGGATTTTCAAAATTTGCGTCTTTAAGACCGAAATAATGCGTTCCATCTGGAAGCAGTGGTACCCACTCCGTATGTGTATGTGTAAAACATCAAAATGTAAAATTAATGTGTTAAGGAGCCTATCACTGGAATGCAGTCAATGGGGGAAGGTGTTGTCAAAAAGGTTGCACATTCCAATAATTGTAAAGTCTATTATTTATATTAGGTATATTGGTTTGAAAACCAATGCAATACAAATATAAACTCAACAAAAACTGCAAAACTATTGTAAAGTCAATAATCAAATATTTCGTGTCGTAAGTTATAAATAAATGCCCATTATGGATATTCCACGAAGTTACACCTTTGTAATTCCTTCTAACCAATATATTTTTTAAGCCAGGTTTGCTTTTGAGGCTTAAAAGTAATCCTGACTTGAGACTTTTAAAAATATAAAAATCAGATTTTATTATTACCACTGTTTATGAGGGGGTGAGGGTTTTTAGTTTAATTTGTTTTAATTTGGTATTTATTAATTTACACAATTTTTATAGAGTTTTTGTTACCGTGTATTTTGCCTTTTTATTAAGAAGAAGATTTGTTTTAGTTAGTTTGAATTTCAAAGGTGTTTAGTTTTATTTCACTGTTTGATTTTATTTTGTACAATTGTTTTGGTTTCAGCTAATATGTTTATGTTTTCACAATTCGAAACGACCGATTTTAAGGTTGACAAAAGAATGAAAGTTCACACAAGTGAAGCAGAAAACCAGATTTGGCAATGATAGCGGAATGAGAAACAACAACAACAGCACGCACTTCGTTGCCTATGCGATGATCATAGGCAGACGAGAGTGTTGCTGCTGTTGTTGTTGTAACCCGTTCCATTTCGTTCGCTGCAGTGAGTGCTGCAGCGAAATAAACGAAAAGAGACAACAAAGAGGGGTCATTTACTTATGTATGTATGTATATGAGTGTATGTATGTACATATGTAAATAAATAGAAATGAAATTGACAATTAGGAATAAAGAATTGATGAATGTGAAAAAAGATATGGGTCGTTCCACGACATTTTGTTTTTTAAATATAAAAACTTAATAACTAAAAAATAATGAAATTAATTAAAGAAAATAAATGAAAAAATGGTTCAATGTCGGTTGACATTGAACAACCACGGTACGATATATGTTCTCATAACAAATAATAATATTATTCCGCTCACATAGAAAGAATTTACATTGTGTTTTATATAAAAATTCTGAAATATATGTAGGACAAAACAGTAAAAAATCTGTATCTTTTAAATCAAAATGACCTCCATCCTGAAACTTATGTCACGTGTAAAGGACATTTAGCGGTTTAACTACAAAAAATATGAAGAAAAAAATTAGGTGCATTTCGAGATATGGAAGGATTAAAATAATTTTTAGATTTTTAATGTCATTCGACAAGGACTATAATTTTTGTAAATTATTATTTTTGAAGTACGAGAGTGGCCAGTTACAATGACACAAAAATCGTTGAAATCGGATAACGCGTTCTTAAGTTATACTCTGTTGAATTCAGTATCCTTTAAGAAAAAAGTAGAGATTGGACCAAAATTCGGACGCTGTAAAACAAGAACCATAACGAATTTGCACTAAATATAGACATCATACAAATTGTACACACTAGGAGATAGCGTGTACCAAATTTCATCGAAATCGGAGGGGGTCGTGTTAAAAAGTGGGTCGACTGCCGTTTGAATTACCCTATACTGGTTCTTGGAAAATACTGACTATGTATTTTATATATTTGATTACCATCGACAAGATTTTTATTTAACATTGATTCCTAATAATTTTTTTATACCATTCACCATAGGATGGGGGATATATTCATTTTGTCACTCCGTTTGTAACACCTCTAAATATTGATCTGAGACCCCATTAAGTATATATTCTTAATCGTCGTAACATTCTAACACGATTTAGCCATGTCCGTCTGTCCGTCCGTCTGTTGTAATCACGCTACAGTCCGTAATAATAGAGCTAGGTTGATAAAATTTGCTATAAATATTTCTTATAGTGGCAGGTTGTTTGGGAATGGGCGATATCGGTCCATATTTAGATATAGCTCCCATATACATATAGCATCTAACTTGTTGTGATTCCTACTGTTCTTATCTACTATTTTTTGTGTTTTTCGGTGTTATTTTCTTTAGATTTGAGTTTTGAGGTCACATGCTATCCATAGTGGAGGGTATATAAGATTCGGCATGGCAGAACTTAACGCTTTTACTTGTTTCTGTTCAAATCGTGTTATGAACATTTTATTTTAGGCCCTTTTCTTTGGCTTTAACTTCGGTTTAAGTCCTGAGTATAATATTTCTCTACTTCAACTGCGAATTAAGTTCCATGGCCATGTAAATTTCAAATTTCCACCACCATCTGAATACTTCATTCAGCATTTATAACTGGTTAAATTTCATCGGGAAAATGTAATTTAATTTGATTTCGGTATAGGTCCCGAGTACGATTTCTTTAAGAATGTCTAATATACTGAAAATATATGTAAGTATAGTTCCATTATATGCATTATAATTTTCGTTTTAAATACCAAATTAAATATTGAATTGTATTGTTGATAATTCCTTGTAGGACCTATTCTGTCTGCTTTGACTTCGTTATAAGTTCTGATTGTAAGATCTTTTGATGAATGTCTACTGAAGAATTTTTGGCGTGTATATTGCGAGGCAATTTTTATCACGTCATCACCCCCAGAGGATATCAAGCGTATGATTTGATTCAATTCAATTTGAATGAATACCTTTTGAAAGCACATTCATTCTGAATGTAAACGAAACCTTTTACTTCCAAAATATTTCCATTCAAATTCTGCCCAGATCTTTTTTGTTCTCTTACTTTCTTAAAAATTAAAAAACGGATAGCTGGGAGGGAGTGAGCAAGAGGGCTAGAGTGTCCAAAGAGTTGCTTGATGTTGGCTATGGCTGGAGGTATGCTTTTTTACATGCAAAATTCATTGCAAGGAAGATGCTGGAAAGGAAATGTCCTCCCTCAATAAACGTTTAGTGGGTTACCTTACCTCCGCTCTGTTTGCAGTGCGGCTTAAGCACATGTAGCAGTTGAAGTGATTCGTGTGGGGGCTCCTTCACGGTGCGTACTGAGTGGTACCTGATGGTTTGAACCTTAATGCTACTCGTCGTCGTCATTGACGGCGTATGTTTCGTATATTTTACCTTTTACATTTTGCGTTTAAGTTTTTCCATTAATTTTTTTTCTCCTTAGGTCTGCTCCCGGTTAACATGTTTACCTGCTACGTTTTGGAAAATTGTCGTCTGACTGTGCCTGCCATATATGAGCAAATACCAGAAACAGTCCCCCAACCAAAAAATTTTAAAATTAATCCAACTTTAGATTTTTTAATGGAGCATTAGACTAGATGTTAAAAATTTATTTTGGGTGACCATTAATACAAATGCTGCCCCACATCATATCTCTTCAAGTTATTAGAAAAATTAACTTTGTTAGGTGTTTCTATCATTATTTTTCGTGCTACTCGTAACCGAGATAACCCATAACATTCATTTATAAGCATACGTATATTCATTTGTAAATAAAAAAAATATTAAAAAATAATATAATTGGATTAGTTAAAATACATTCAATTTCTACTATAAACCAGTAAGGAAAGACAGAAAGTCGGGCGGGGCCGACTATATAATACCCTACACCTACCTACAAATGCGAAAATGGGCATTGCGATAAGAATTTGGCAGTGTTCATACATGTAATAAGCAAACTCTCTCTGCCGATTTTCGTACTAATCGGATATAAAACACGGTTTCTACAGCGCTTACATGTTAAATTGGGTGAAACATATATATGGGGGCTATATCTAAATCTGAACCGATTTTCCCCGAATTTGGCAGTGTTCATACATGTAATAAGAAAACTCTCTCTATTAAATTTCGTACGGATCGGATATAAAACACGATTACTACAGCGCTTAAATGTTAAATCGGTTGAAACATATATATGGTGGCTATATCTAAATCTGAACCGATTTTCCCCGAATTTGGCAGTGTTTATTCATGTAATAAGAGAACTCTTTCTGTTAAATTTCGTACTGATCGGATATAAAACACGATTTCTACAGCGCTTAAATGTTAAATCGGGTGAAACATATATATGGTGGCTATATCTAAATCTAAACCGATTTTCCCCGAATTTGGCAGTGTTTATTCGTGTAATAAGAGAACTCTCTCTGCCAAATTTCGTACTGATCTGATTAAAAATACAGTTCCTACAGCGCTTACATGCCAAATCGGGTGAAACATATATATGGGGGCTATATCTAAATCTGATCGGATTTGCTCCGAATTTGGTAGTGTTCATTCACGTAATAATAAAACTCTCTCTGCCGAATTTCATAAAGATCGGATGTAAAATGTGGTTTCTACGGAGGACAGACAGACGGACATGGCTAAATCGACTCAGAAAGTGATTCTGAGTCGATCGGTATAAACAATGGGTCTATCTCTTCTCCTTTTAGGTGTTACAAACAAATGCACAAAGTCATAATACCCTGTACCACAGTGTGGTGTAGGGTATAAAAAATCGACTGGAAAAATTTAGTATTCGTCACGAAGCAGCGTCACGGCTTTTATAAGAAAACGACAAATTTATTTGGCGGCAAATAAGTTATTTTAGAATTGTCGCATATTAATTATTCTCTCAGGATAAGATGTGCTTTATTTATTACGCATAATTTGCACAAACATTGCGATAACACACTTCAAATTTCAAAGTTACTTCCACTTTTTATAGCGTACGTCACAAAACTTTGTAATCAATTACTTCGTAACAAATACCAGATAAAAAATGATGTTTTATGCCATTCGAAAGTACACTTAAATACCACTAAACGCTATGAATCAGGTGAAATTATCTCTTTTGAAAAACAAAAAAGGTAAACACCTTTCTATCCGAAAACGCGTACGAATGTGGCGTTCGTCACGCAGGATTAGCCCATATGCCACACACAGTTCAACTACAATACTACTCTTTCTATATAAGTACAATAGTCATTCCACACACATACGAGGATGTGTTTCCAAATGTATCTGAAAATACAAAAAAAAACAAATATTAAATTTGTACTTTTTTACTGGTATCTTTTCACGAAACTACCTCTGCGTTGTTGGAAGGTGTAGGAGGAAAAGGAGGATTCGTTGGAGGTATAAACGTTTTATACAGTGTATCATTTTATTTTCGTCGACGAAATTTTCGTTGAAGTAGTGTTCTCTCCAGTTCTGTTCTGTTCTTTTCTTATTTTATTTTATTGAATTGCCGAATGGACGGCTTCATTCTTTTTCAGTTTTGCTTTTTCTCCTCCATTAGTTCCTTAGTTATTACACTTTATTGTACTCGTATTTTTGTTGAAATGGAAAGACGTACGAAAAGGACGGCGACAACTAATGGAAAATCTTTTATTATTTCTTCGCATCCGTGAAAGTAATGGAGTACCTCTATCTATCTTTGGTAATTTTCCACACAATGGGCTACGCTGGGCTTGTCATCAAACAGTCATACCATTTCTCAGCAGCCATAGCATACTAGATTCCTTACCGCTCTTGTCAGAAAATTTCCCATTTTCTGGAGTTTTTGGTATCAATTGGAAGGTTTCACTATTTGCCAAATACTGCAACATCAAATGTTCTATTCTAATTTTGGGTGATTCCACGTAAATTGACCCCATCACACATAAAAAACCAGTAAATAAATGCAAAAAGTAGGGCTGGGCCGAAAATATAAATATATAATAAAATCTGGTGTAACTTATGTATGGGGCTATATCTAAATCTGAACCGATTTTCCCCGAATTTGACAGTATTCCTTCATATAATAAGAAACCTCTTTCTGCCGAATTTCGCACAGATCGGATATGAAAAAAGTTTATACAGCGCTGACATGTCAAATCGGGGGTAACACATACATATGTATATGAGGGCTATATCTAAATCTGAACCGATTTTCCCAAATTTTGTGTTGTCTCTAAGTGTATCACGAGACTGCTCTCTGTCAATTTTTGTACAAATCGGAGGTACATATATGTATATGGGAGCTATATGTAAATCTGTACCGTTTTTTTAATCAAATTCAATAGGGATCGTCCTTGGGCCAAAAAAAAGATATGTGTAAAGTTTCCTGACCTAACCTGTACTCTGATTATTAGATTACATGCACAGAAGGACAGACGGACGGACGGACGGACGGACGGACATAGCTAAATCAACGCAGAAAGTGATTCTTAATCGATCCGTATAATAAACGATGGGACTATTTCTTCTCCTTTTGGATGTTACAAATAAATGCACAAAGCTATAATACCCTGTACCACAGTGTGGTTTAGGGTATAAATACGCTTTTTACAGCGCTTACATTTGTTCAATTTGTAGTGTTCATTCATGTAATCAGAAAATTCTCTCTGACGAATTTCGTACCGATCCAATTTAAACTACGAATTCTTCAGCGCTTACATGTCAGATCTGGTGAAACATATATATATGGGGCTATATTTAAATCTGAACTCAATTTCCCCGAATTTGGTAGTTGTCATTCATGTAATAAGAAAACTCTCTCTGTCGAATGTCGTAGTTATTGGATATAAAATACGGTTTCTACAGCGCTTACATATCAAATCGGGTGTAACATATATATTAGGACTATATTTAAATCTGAACCGATTTTTCCCGAATTTGGCAGTGTTCATACATGTAATAGGAAAACTATCTCTGTTCAATTTCGTACTGATCACATATAAAATACAGTTTCTACAGCGCTTATATGTCAAATCGGGGGTAACATATATATGGGGGCTATATCTAAATCTGAACTGATATTGACCAATTTCAATTACAATTGGTTATAAGTGCAGGTCGACTCAGAAAGTAAATCCAAGTCCTTCGGTATAATAAACGATAGATCTATCTCTTCTGCTTTTGGGCGTTACAAACAAATGCACAACGTCATAATATCCTGTACCAATGGTGTAGGGCGTAATTGCCACGCCCCTTTTGGAATTGCCAAATAAATAATATGCATTTTTTTAATTTCCCTATTTTTACAATAAGGGTTATAATTTGTACATTTATCCATAGACATTTTGCAAATAGGCATTGTTCTATTCATTAGGATAAACGAAAAATTGAACAAAATTTTTTTTTGGCGAATTTTTGTCTATTTTTGAATGTTTTTTCGTGCAAGAAAAAATCGATTAAAAAAAAAATCAAAATTTTTCTAATTGCTTTATCGACAGTTAGTAAATGCCCGTTTCTACATGAATGTGTTCTTTCAGCATTTCTAGCCGTCATAATTTACTTTAAAAATATGGTCCAAATACTTTAAAAATATGATCTAAATAAAAAAAAATATTGGAATGGATACATAGTTTTGTTTAGAACAACATCCTCCCAAACATAAAATATTTGTGTGGGGGAAATATTATATATTTGCAGTGTACCATAAACATATGTATATTTCAGGGAGAATATATTTAGGATAATTTACTACAGAATCGATTATTTTTCAACATGTAGCCCCTATAATTTCCTATTATCCCGGTTTTATCGAGCATATACTTAAACCAGTAAGGAAAGGCAGAAAGTCGGGCGGGGCCGACTGTATAATACCTTACAATGCGATAAGGGTCATTGCGATAATAATTTGGAATAATTGGTAAATAGGTAGGAATATATATATATATATTGTTGTATATGAATATAAAAATGTAAGCCTGCAGAAACCGTTGTTGTGAACTAATTTTGTTAACCCAGCAAAATTTCTCATTACCAAATAATCCGACGAGTAAGCAAAGTTCGATAATGGTAAGTACTTATTATTTAGCCACTTTTCTCATTATTTTAACATGGGGATGTCATTGGAGGGAAGTACTTCCCAAAAGCATACAATAAAGTAGCATAATAAGTACTTATTTGTAGCATAGGCATACCACATAAATATGTGCTTATGTTTTCACGATTTTAAGTACTTGAATAATGCATTACCAATAAGTTACAAAATACGTAGTAGATATGGCCATTGAAAGTAATTATACCCTACACCACACTGTGGTACAGGGTATTATAACTTTGTTTCACGGCAGATGTTTGTAACACCTGAAAATAACACAGCTAGACCCACCTTAAAGTATACCGATCGACTCAGAATCACTAGCTGAGTCGATTTAACGATGTCTGTCCGTCCGTCTGTCCGTCTGTCCATGTAAAGTTGTTCGTCGACTACAGGTCGCAATTTCAATCCGATCGTTCTGAAATTTTGCAGTTTAAAGTATTTCGCGGCTGTTAAGACCGCTATTGAATTTGGTTGAAATCGGTTCAGATTTAGATATAGCTCCCATATATATCTTTCGTACGATTTGGCCTTATAGTCCAATAGAAGCTGTATTTTACATCCGATCGTTTTGAAATTTAGAATGGTAGAGTTTCTTGATCCATGAACCAACATTGCTGAATTTGAAGAAAATCGGTTGAGATTTAGCTATAGCTCCCATATATATGTTTCGTCCGATTTGGCCCTTTAGTCCTATAGAAGCTGTATTTTACATCCGATCGTTTTGAAATTTAGAATGGTAGAGTTTCTTGATCCATGAACCAACATTGCCGAATTGGAAGAAAATCGGTTCAGATTTAGATATAGCTCCCATATATATCTTTCGTCCGATTTGGTCCTTTAGTCCTATAGAAGCTGTATTTTACATCCGATCGTTTTGAAATTTAGAATGGTAGAGTTTCTTGATCCATGAACCAACATTGCCGAATTTGAAGGAAATCGGTTAAGATTTAGCTATAGCTCCCATATATATGTTTCGTCCGATTTGGTCCTTTAGTCCTATAGAAGCTGTATTTTACATCTGATCGTTTTAAAATTTAGAATGGTAGAGTTTCTTGATCCATGAACCAACATTGCCGAATTTGAAGAAAATCGGTTCAGATTTAGATATAGCTCCCATATATATCTTTCGTCCGATTTGGTCCTTTAGTCCTATAGAAGCTGTATTTTACATCCGATCGTTTTGAAATTTAGAATGGTAGAGTTTCTTGATCCATGAACCAACATTGCCAAATTTGAAGAAAATCGGTTAAGATTTAGCTATAGCTCACATATATATGTTTCGTCCTATTTGGCCCTTTAGTCCTACAGAAGCTGTATTTTACATCCGATCGTTTTGAAATTTAGAATGGTAGAGTTTCTTGATCCATGAACCAACATTGCAGAATTTGAAGAAAATCGGTTAAGATTTAGCTATAGCTCCCATATATATGTTTCGTCCGATTTTGCTCTTTAGTCCTGTAGAAGCTGTATTTTACATCCAATCATTTTGAAATTTAAAATGGTAGAGTTTCTTGATCCATGAACCAACACTACCGAATTTGAAGAAAAGCGGTTAAGATTTAGCTATAGCTCCCATATATATGTTTCGTCCGATTTTGCTCTTCAGTCCTGAAGAAGCTGTATTTTACATCCAATCATTTTGGAATTTAGAATGGCTATATAGCTATAGCTCCCATATATATGTTTCGTCCGATTTGGCCCTTTAGTTCTATAGAAGCTGTATTTTACATCCCATCGTTTTGAAATTTAGAACGGTAGAGTTAATTGATCCATGAACCAACACTACCGAATTTGAAGAAAATCGGTTAAGATTTAGCTATAGCTCCCATATATATGTTTCGTCCGATTTGGCCCTTTAGTCCTGTAGAAGCTGTATTTTACATCCAATCATTTTGAAATTTAGAATGGTAGAGTTTATTGATCCATGAACCAACACTACCGAATTTGAAGAAAATCGGTTAAGATTTAGCCATAGCTCCCATATATATGTTTCGTCCGATTTGGCCCTTTAGTCCTATAAAAGCTGTATTTTACATCCAATCGTGTTGAAATTTAGAATGGTAGAGTTTCTTGATCCATGAACCAACACTACCGAATTTGAAGAAAATCGGTAAAGATTTAGCTATAGCTCCCATATATATGTTTCATCCGATTTGGCTCTTTAGATCCAATCGTTTTTATACCCTACACAATCGTTTTTATACCCTGTGGTACAGGGTATTATTTAAGTATAAAATGTCCCAAAAGTAAATTTATGTAAACAATTTATACATGAATTACAAAATTTATATATCAGAGTTATTCAATATTACGAGAGTGGTGTACGGTATTATATAGTCGGCACCGCCCGACTTAAGCCTTTCCTTACTGGTTTTGGGCATATTGTCGCGCATATTTCGAATTTCTGAACCCAAACCACCATGAGAAAAATTCTTCAACGGTCTAACATCATACAGTATACGTAAATATTTTTGGTATTTTCATTCAATTTGCACGTATTTTGGAAAATTTGTTGAAAATAAATAAATCTTCTACAATAACTCACATATAGCCAAAATTGCCAAAAATTATTTTGATAAAAAAATCACTTATTTCTGTTATTATTGGTAAGTCATTATTAATAAGCGGAAAGTAATTCAGCGAATATTGAGATGTCATTATTTGGTAATGCAGGGAATAAGGACAGGTACTTACCAAGATTTTGCTGGGAAGGGGCGCGAAAGTTATGGCGGTTCCAAATTGAAATTTTAAAAATCTATATATATAAAAGAATATTCTATAAAATGCAATTTTCAGAAGAATTAAGAAAATTAAACTTACAATCTTACAATATTTGCTGTGCTTTAATTATTTGCAAAAATATGGCGAAACAAAATATTTTTTAATTGAAATTGTATTTAATATTACGAATCCCGCGAAATATAAAAATCGGGAAAATATCTAGCCGTGATCTTCGAAAAGAATGAAGGTAAAAAGTTATATTTGTTTCAAAATACGAAGTCCATATCATTTGTGTTTTATTTCAATGCAAAGTTTCTCTACAAAATTCCTATGTATTTATGGGAGTTGAATGTTAAGATCTTTTTAAGTGTTTTCTTGGAGAACCTCTTTTGTAAGATTAAATAATAATAATAAATTAACAGACTTCTTATAAAATGAATCAGAATTCGAGAATTTTTATACTGATATTCGAACACTAAGAAATTTTGAAATATTTTCTAATGAATTTCGAGGATTGTGAAGTCAGCATTAACATACGGTAATTATGTGCTCATCCAGGCCATCTTATATTGTATGAATTCGCTTAAAACCATATGTAATATATCTTAAGATGGAAACTAATAATGAAAGGTTTTATTTTAAGGTTATGTAAATTTTGCAAGGTGCATAATTTGCACAATCATCGAAATAAAAAGACGCGCCTCTGATTTCGGCATAGATCGTTAAAAATCCTTTTAACACATATGAACTTCCGCCATATCTGTACCGCGCATTGGGTGTGCCTTGACGATCAACGCTGTGACAAAGGTGTCTCGTTCTTCGCGTACAAGACTTCAATCTTCAAATACGTATCCATGGTTGTTAAGGGCACCACAGCAGTACCCCCAAAGAACGTAGAAATTAATTTAAGAACATTATACTATAAAAATTGTCATGGACAAAATTTTCAATTTTTGCAAAACTCGAAAAAGTTAATAAAAGTTCAGTGATTCATCTTTTTGTTACGCGCCCCTGATTTTAGTATTTGCCATGTAAAAAAATTTCTGGTACAATTAATTCAGCTCAATCTATGCATAACTGTCGATGTGCTCCGCGAAATACACTATCAAAAAAATTCACGCAAGTTTAACTAAGGTTTGGAGATCTCTAGCGTATGTTCCATTTGGAGCACATCATCAACACCTATATGGATTTGTAGGTATTTCCAGCCACTATAATTACTTTTTCGGTGATATTTCACTAAAGATCTCAAATGAACAATGCCCACGAAAAATTCTTCATCCATATGACCCTCGTGTTTTTATGTAACTGACCAGTACTTCTAGAATGAATAGTTTGGCCACAACCTCTAAAAGAATGGATTAAGTTATGAAAATTTCTAGGTTTTTTCAACATTTTTGAAATGTATGTGCTTATATCTTTATATCTGGGAAAAAACTTGTATGTTTGTGGTTTATCTAATTCCAACAACTTTTTCAACGAAATCTGTACACAACGCGAGAAAAGTGAAATTTAACATAGATTACCCCTATGTAACGACTTTTGCCCATATACGCCAAATCGGAGGTACATATATATAGGAGCTATGTGTAAATCTGAACCAATTTCAAACAAATTCAATAGGTAGTGTCCTTAAGCCAACAAAATTATGTGTATAAACTTTCGTTGAGAGCGGACCACAATTGCAACCTGTACTTTGATTACAAAGATACATGCACAGACGGACGGACGACAGATGGACGGACAGACGAACATAGCTAAATCAACTCAGAAAGACAATCGGTATAATAAACGATGGGCCTATTTCTTCTCTTTTTGGGTGTTACAAACAAATGCACAAAGTTATAATACCCAGAACCACAGTGTGGTGTAGGGTAAAAATATATGGTCCAAATACTAAAGGCACTGTTTAAGAAAATTGGAAATTAAAAAAAAAATAAAAAACGCTTTGACACTATATTGTCGTAAACATATTCCGATTGAAATGTACACATATTTATAGTACACTGGAAATATATTATATTTGGAACACACAAATATCATACATTTAGGAAGATGTTGTTCTAAAAAAAACATTGTTTCTATCCTAAACTTTTTTTATTTTATTTGAGGTTTTTTAGTAATACAGTTTTTTTATTTTAGAAATTTATCGTAAAATTCCTTTACAACTGGAATTGAATAATTTTTCATAACGATACATTGATTGATTAAACAAGTAAGAAAGTTCAGTCAGGGTAAACCGACTTCGACTTATGAATCCCCTCACCTTGAGTCCCAAAAAATATTCGTTATGGTATTTATTTTTTCTTTTAATTAAATTATTATCAATTTAAATTACATTTAATAACTTTAAAGTAAGTACTGGTATTAAAGTTATAAGCTGTTAACTTTTTTAAAATTGTCCATTTGTGTGGGAGGTACCAAAAGGGGCGTGCCAATAACTGCCACTTTTCTCTAGACTCTATGTACTATATATAAAAGCATTACACTGTACGAAATTTCAAGTATTTGTATGCACAGGTATTAAAATGCTTTTTTTATAAAAACATTTTACTGTAAAAAATTTCAAGTATTTGTACACACTGGTATTAAAGTTATAAGCTGGTAACTTTTGGTATAAAATGGTCCATTTGTGTGGGAGGTACCAAAAAGGAAGTGGGTGTTGACGTGTTAGCGACCAGCAAACTAATACTATGTGTGAAATTTCAGAAGATTCGAGTAAGTTGTATAGAATATATTAAATAATCAATATTTCACTAAAAGTTAACCCTTTGTTGGGTAGGTACTAGAAGAAGTGGACCAATATGGCCCATCTTCGATAGAGAAAAATATTACCGCATACCAAATTTGAAGGCAATCGGTTACTCCTTTCGGGAGTTATCGTGCGCACCAGCCAGCAGACAGACAGACGGACGGAGAAATTCATAAGCAATCGAAGCATATCCGCGAATAATGTTGTAAACGACAAAATTAAAATAATCAAAAAATCGCAACAAAAGTTTTAAAAGTAGCAGACACTTTCAAAATTTACTTTTTTTACTCATTATAGACATAGCTGTATTTAAAATCTATTTAATAAAAAAAAGTTTTTTATAAATTTTATGAATTTAGTTAATTACAAATTATTTTTGTTCACACGGCGTTAATGGCGTTTACAACGTTATTCGCGATTATGCTTCAATTTATATTAACACATATTTTATTTGAGAAAATTTGTTCGCAAATATATTTTGTAGTAATATGTTAATATATGCGTTACACATTTTTTTATTGATTATACCCTACACCACACTGTGGTACAGGGTATTATTTTCAAATAAAATACATTTGTTCTAAAATTTTCTTTTTTAATCCAAACATAAACCAGTAAGGAAAGCCAGAAAGTCGGGCGGGGCCGACTATATAATACCCTACACCTCCCTAACACTGCGATAAGGTTAATTGCCATAATAATTTGGAATAATTGGTAAATGGGTAGAAACATATTATGTAATTTTGAAACAATATTCGCTAAATTAAGCAATATTCGTTCCTAAATTGAGAAACATCTTTCTTGAAAATTTTAATGATCGGAAGTAAAATACAACTTTTATAGAGATTTGATACACGGTGATACGGTTTGAACATATATATGGAGCTTTAATATATAACTCTGAACCGATCTTCCCTGAATACTCATTCATGTAAAAAGACCTCCTTCTGTCGAATTTCGTACTGATCGGATATAAAATACAGTCTCTACAGCGCTTAACTGTCAAATCGGGGGTAACATATATATGGGAGCTATATCTAAATCTGAACCGATTTTCTCCGAATTTGGCAGTATTCCTTCGTGTAATAATCGGATCGGATATAAAATACAGTTTTTACAGCGCTTACAGGTCAAATCGGGGGTAACATATATATGGGTGTTATATCTAAATCTAAACCGAGTTTCTCCAAATTTGGCAGTATTCCTTCATGTAGAAATAAACTTCTTTTTGTCGACTTTCGCACTGATCGGATATAAAATAACATTTTGACAGCGCTCACATGTCAAATCGGGGGTTACGTATATATGGGGGCTATATCTAAATCTGAACCGATTTCTTCCAAATTTAAAAGTGTTCATTAATATAATAGGAAACGTCTTTCTGACGAATTTCATACTGATCGGATATAAAATACAGTTTTTACAGCGCTTACATGTGAAATCGGGGGTAACATATATATGGGGGCTATATCTAAATCCGAACCGATTTTCTCCATATTTGGCAGTATTTCTTCATGTAATAAGAAACCTCTTTCTACCGAATTTCGCACTGATCGGATATAAAATACAGTTTTTACAGAGCTTACATGTCAAATCGGGGGTAACATATATATGGGGGCTATATCTAAATCTGAACCGATTTCTTCCAAATTTAACAGTGTTCATTCATATAATAAGAAACCTCTTTCTGCCGAATTTCATACTGATCGGATATAAAATAAAGTTTTTACAGCGCTTACATGTCAAATCGGGGTAACATTTATATGGGGGCTATATCTAAATCTGAACCGATTTTAACCAAATTCGATAGGGATCGTCCTTGGGCCAAAAAAAAGATATGTGTAAAGTTTCGTCGAGATCGGAGCATAATTGCGACCTGTACTTTGATTACAAGAATACATGCACAGACAGACGGACAGACAGACGGACATATCTAAATCAACTCAGAACGTGATTCTAAGTCGATCGGTATAATAAACGATGGGTCTATTTCTTCTCCTTTTGGGTGTTACAAACAAATGCACAAAGTTATAATACCCTGTACCACAGTGTGGTGTAGATTTAGATATAGCCCCCATATATACTTTATCCCCGATTTGACATTTAAACTCTGTAAAAATGTTATTTTATGTCCGATTAGAATTATCGCATTGTTAGGGAGGTGTAGGGTATTATATAGTCGGCCCCGCCCGACTTTCTGCCTTTCCTTACTGGTTTTTAATTGGTTTCGGATTTTTTTAAAAAGCGAAGGCGAAAAATAAGCGCTTAAGCCAACGGCGGAATAGGCTTGAAAATTCATTGAAACACCATTTGGCTTTCGTTGCGCGAAGTGCTTAACCAGAAAACCAGCCATGGATCCGATTATGTATAGGTGATGGATTCCGGTTGCCAACAACCCCAAAATTAACGAATTGTTATAAACGCAACGTCTTCATCAATGATCAAACGTTGTCATCATCAGCATCATTATTAGCAACAAACTTCTCGCGCACAACACCCCCCGCCTTAAAGCAGCGAAAGGCAGCAGCAAAGAAACAAAGCCATCCTAAACATGAGGAGCAACGGGGGACAAGGATACCTCCGTCCTGCCACGATAATGACTAGGATGCGGCATCAAGTAAGCAGTAATAGTTTTGTCGTTTCCTTGATGGCCGTTGTTATTTAAAATAATTTGGACTGTTTCATCACCTCGACGACACAAGTATCCGCAGCAGCATCCGCCCAGCGCGAAAACAAATGTATTCAACCATTACAATCAGGCGAGTTTCAAAATTTGAACTTTTCCTATCGCCAACTATTGCCATTAGTTCCTTTCTTTTCGATGCATTTTTTTGATGTTCCGAAAAATGTTCAAGGAAACGACATAATAACACTTTTATTTGACGACTTTAGTGAATGATGGTAATTGTCGTTGGAAGTAACGCCATAAAAGTAGTTTGCTTCCATTAAAACTCTTACATATGTGACATTTTGGCTATTATGGCTTCATCATTCGTTCTGTGAAGTCATTGTCGTTACTTATTTTATTTATTCTAAAATCGATTTTTCTTATTATGTGGTAGTTTTATAAGGACACCTGCGTCTATAGATTTATTAGGAATACAGCTATCAAAAAAAAGATTAAAGAAATTTTTTTAAAATTAATAATATTATTATATACAAATGTGTATATATAAGCAGTAAGGAAAGGCAGAAAGTCGGGCGAGGCCGACTATATAATATCCTACACCTCCCTAACAATGCGATAAGGGTCATTGCCATAATAATTTGGAATAATTGGTAAATGGGTAGAAACATATTATCTAATTCTGAGCCGATAATCGCTAAATTTAGCAATATTCGTTCCTAAATTGAGAAACATCTTTCCGGAAAATATTAATGATCGGAAGTGAAGTACAACTTCTATAGCGCATTAATACCAAATCAGGAGGAACATATATATGGAGGTTATATATAAATCTGAACCGATTTTCCCTGAATACTCATTCATGTAAAAAGACCTCTTTCTGTAGAATTTCGTACTGATCGGATATTAAATACAGTTTCTACAGCATTTACATGTCAAATCGGGGGTAACATATATATGGGGGATATATCTAAATCTCAACCGATTTCCCTCAAATTTGGCAGTATTCCTTCATGTAATAAGAAACCTCTTTCTGCCGAATTTCACACTGATCGGTTATAAAATAATTTTTTTACGGCGCTTACATTTGAAATCGGGGGTAACGTATATATGGGGCTAATTCTAAATCTGAACCGATTTCTTCCAAATTTAACAGTGTTCATTCATATAATAAGAGACCTCTTTCTGCTGAATTTCATACTTATCGGATATAAAATAAAGTTTTTACAGCGCTTACATGTCAAATCGGGGCCAACATATATATGGGGGCTATATCCAAATCTGAACCGATCTTAACCAAATTAAATAGGGATCGTCCTTGGGCAAAAAAAAAGATATGTGTAAAGTTTCGTCAAGATCGGGCCATAATTGCGACCTGTACTTTGATTACAAGAATACATCTACAGACAGACGGACAGACAGACGGACATAGGTAAATCGACTCAGAAAGTGATTACAAGTCGATCGGTATAATAAACAATGGATCTATATCTTCTCCTTTTGGATGTTACAAACAAATGCAGAAAGTCATAATACCCTGTACCACAGTGTAGTGTAGGGTATAAAAACACTTTATACAGAGCTTACATGTAAAATCGGGGATAACATATATATGGGGCTATATCTAAATCTGAACCGATTTTCTCCGAATTTGGCAGTATTCCTTCATGTAATAAGAAACCTCTTTCTGCCGAATTTCACACTGATCGGTTATAAAATAAATTTTTTACGGCGCTTGCATGTGAAGTCGGGGGTAACGTATATATGGGGGCTGTATCTAAATCTGAACCGATTTCTTTTAAATTTAACTGTGTTCATTCATATAATAAGAGACCTCTTTCTGCTAAATTTCATACTGATCGGATATAAAATAAAGTTTTTACAGCGCTTACATGTCAAATCGGGGCTAACATATATATGGGGGCTATATTCAAATCCGAACCGATTTTAACCAAATAAATATGGATCGTCCTTGGCCCAAAAAAAAAAGATATGTGTAAAGTTTCGTCAAGATCGGGCCATAATTGCGACCTGTACTTTGATTACAAGAATACATCTACAGACAGAAAGACGGACATAGCTAAATCGACTCAGAAAGTGATGACAAGTCGATCGGTATAATAAACAATGGATATATCTCTTCTCCTTTTGGGTGTTACAAACAAATGCACAAAGTCATAATACCCTGTACCACAGTGTGGTGTAGGGTATAAAAATCAGTCTTCCATCGAATACCGCAAAAGCATTCAGATACAATATTACATAGCGCGTAATATAGTGGATAGCTCGTTATATTTTTAACCCCAAAAAGAAATACTTGTAAACAGTATGCTAAATTACACTACGCAACAAAAATAAAAATTTTTTGTGTCCTAGACCTAAAAATTATTTTTTTTGTGTAGATTGTGGCATACTGTTATATAAAATCAAAACCCACAATTTTTTTATGGATACATTTTTTTAAAAAAATTTTTTTTAAAAAAAATTTTATTAAAAATACTAATATCGTCGAAGGTACCCTTAGTATTTGAACTTTCACTTAAAAAAAGTGGTTTAGTAACAGTCATTAAACAAATTAGAAAAGGTAGATTTTTTTCCAAAAAAAGTAAAAATTTTCTGGGACGAAAAAAACATAAAAATCGAAAAATATATGTTATTAAATTTTTTAAAAGTTTGCATCCTAGCAATGAAAATAAAGCCTATTTGAAAAAAATCTATGGATAAATGTAGAAATTATGGCTGTTTTGGTAGAGGTAAGATAATTTAAACAAATCTTTTTTTTTTACATTTCTGTTTAAATAGCGATTTTATTTGTTACTTTTATTTATATTATGTGCATTTGAGTTTAGTTACATGTACAATTTTCATTAGAAGTAATTGTGAGTTCTTTGTTGACCTTTGTAAATTTCGGAATCGGTTTCTCTAATGAGGAACCAAATATAATCTCCCATAATTCTTTCATCCCAGTGCCCTTGGTAACGCCGCTCGATGGACTTCATTTCTTAGTGAAACCTTTCCCCATGTTCGTCGCTTACGTCGCCAAGATTCTCGGGGGAAAAGTTTAAATGAGAATGCAAGAAATTAATTTTCAGGGACATATTTACACCTGTTGAAATACATAAAGCGAAAAATTAAATAGAAGAATACATACATATGTGTTATATACATAAATATAGAAAAATATATTTCTTACCAATTTGTTCATCATTTTTTAACAAATCATTAATCATTGTTTCATATTGCGGGCTTTTATTGGATCCAAGGAAATTTGAAACTACAAGCTTAAATGACCTGCATGCTGCAAATTTCATCCGACGTCAAATATGATTCGAAATTAACATCTTTCATCAGTTTCCTTATTCTAGGCCCATCAAAAACGCCTTCTTCGATTTTTTGAAAAGAAAGACTTAAATAAACTTTTTAAATATGGGAGTGAATTGCCATCTTTCCTTAAGGCTTTTACAAAATTTGTAAAGAGCCCCAGCTTAATATGCAGTGGTGGCAAAATAATGTTTTCTTTTTGGACGAGAGGTGTGTATTTTATGTTGTTTTGACCCAATGTGTTTTCTTGTTGGCCATTTCTTTCTTCTGTAATGATCTTCGCGAGCTCGGCTATCCCAGAGGCATAAAAAACAGCAATATTTTGTATATCCGCCTTGCATTTCACATAACATCCCAACTACTTTTAAATCGCAACAAATTTTCCAGTCATGTTGTTCATATTTTATGTACCAGTATTTTATCAATTTAGCAATTGTTTAGTATGATTCTTTAGTGTTGACGGCATGAGCAATGGGAATCGACTGTTTCTGATTTCTGCTGTGCAAAAGTACTGCTTTCAAACTTTCTTTACTGCTGTCAACAAATAACCGCCATTCTTTTGAATTGTATGTTTGATTAAGTTCCTCGAACAATCCGGGAATGTCCTTGCAAAAGCATATGTTATCCACAGTTGTATAAAATTGTTTGTAAGGTATATCAGGGACTCTATAATATGATATCCCAGCAAAATTTCTCATTACCAAATAATCCGACGAGTAACCAAAGTTCGATAATGGTAAGTACTTATTATTTAGCCACTTTTGTCATTATTTTAACATGGGGATGTCATTGGAGGAAAGTATTTCCCAAAAGCATACAATAAAGTAGCATAATAAGTACTTATTTGTAGCATGGGCATGCCACTTAAATATGCACTTATATATTCACGATTTTAAGTACTTGAATAATGCCTTACCAATATGTTCAAAATAAGTAGCAGATATGGTAGATATGTAGAAATGGTCGTTTAAAGTGATTTTTTACATATTGTCGCGCATGTTTCTCGAAACAAACAATTTCCTCATGCCAGATTCGAATTTCTGTACCCAAACCTCCAGTTGAAAAATTCTTCAATGATTTTACATCTTAAGACATTTGATATTTATGGTATTTTTGACTAAAATCTACACGTACTATTTGAAAACATTCCATTTATATTAAAATTTGGCCAAACGATTTTGATAACAAAAAATCGATTATTTCTGTTATTATTGGTAAGTCATTATTAATTAGCCGAAAGTAATGCAGTGAATAATGAGATGTCATTGTTTGGTAATGCAGGGTATAATGACAGGTACTTACCAAGATTTTGCTGGGATGTTAACATCTGGGGCCAAAATATTTTACTGTTTCATCCGAGATGCAAGTAGTTCTGTCTTATCTTTGGTCAGTTCCAAATCTCTCACTAGATCATTGCGTTGAAACTGTGTTAAAAGCGATGACTTCTGACTCAAACTTGAATCGCTCAGAGTTGAGTACTCAGTTGAACTTGCTGATGTTTCCGTAATTAGGCTGTTAGCTATACTTGGACACTTGGGAATTGGTATTGTGTCCGAATGTGCAACTGGCAAAGCGACAGATTTTACTTCAGCGTAATTCCAGCGAATGCTCCTTCCTACTCCAATCTGTTTACTTAGACAAAAATAGCAGTCCGTTGTGATGACGAAAGTTCTCACGGCGTTTTCGTCCACACTAATTTTTATATATAAAGTTTATTTTGTTATTTTTTGAATATTTTCTTTGTTCATTTTACTATCAGTTTTATATTGTTTTAATATTGATAATTTTAAGTACAAATGAGTTATTATTTTGAGTTAAGATCTTAGGAAATAAGTACAGCCTGTATAAAATACCTTAGTCATAAGTACAGTCTCGCCAAAACACCGAACCACGTGGAAGCCCACAATGGTAAACAAAGTACCGTTGGATAGCAAGTACAGTCTACGCAAAACATCGAACACGTGGGTGTTGATCGTAGCGACGCAGCAGAGGATATAAAAGGAAGCAGAGACAGATACTCGGTCAGTTGGTCGGCAGCCGTAACGCAAAAGACACGTGAGTATCGGGTCCCAAGGAATACGCTTCAACTAAAACATACAGTGCCATAGGATAAATTGGAGGGTCATCGCGATCTCACTAAAGTAAATAAAACTTGTGTTGTAAGTGAAATTGGAGGATCATCCTGATCTCCAATAATTAATGATAAATCGTGTCGAAAGTGGAATTGGAGGATCATTGCGATCTCCAATAATTTATGATAAGCAGTGCCGTGGGTGAAATTGGAGGATTATTGCGATCTCCAATAATTTATGATAAATAGTGCCTTATTTACTGGAGATCATTGCGATCTCCAGTAAATAAGGATAGGGTGCTGTAAGTGAAATTGGAGGATCATCCTGATCTCCAATAATTAATTATAAATCGCGTCGCGAGTGAAACTGGAGGATCATTGCGATCTCCTATAACTTCCGATAAATAGTGCCGTAAATGAAATAGGAGGGTTTTCTAGATCTCCACAGATTAATTATTTTATTTATAAACCGTGAGTGAGCTTGGAGGGTGTCTCTGATATCCAACAAATATTTACATATTGTTATAGTGCCGTGAGTGAAATTGGAGGGTTATCCGGATCTCCAATAACTACATATTAATCGTATCTTAAGAAACTTTGGAGGGTCTCCGAGATCTCCAGGAACAAAGAATAAACAGCGTCGTGAGTGAAATTGGAGGGTTATCCTGATCTCCAATTGTTATTTATAAACAGTGTCGCGAGTGCGATTGGAGGGTCACTCTGATATCCAACAATTATTTATATATTGTTATAGCGCCGCGAGTGAAATTGGAGGGTTATCCCGATCTCCAATAAATACATATTAATCGTGTCTTAAGGAACATTGGAGGGTCTCCGTGAACTCCAGAAACAAAGAATAAACAGCGTCGCGTGTAAAATTGGAGGGTCACCGCGATCTCCAATAACTACAAATAAATATCACCGCGAGTGGAAATTTAAGTGTCATCCCGACCTCCACTATTAAATATAAATCGAGATACCGAAGAGCCTGGAAGATCATCGATTAGACACCATCCGCCGTGGGATTAGAAGAAAAACCAACGGTAGTAGATAAACCCATCTAACGACACCGCACAACGACCAAACTCGAAGACGACGAAGATCCCGCTATTCGGAGTATCCTGACATACATCCATACGTAGTGTAACTAATTTAATTATAAATCATCATAATAATTTTAAATAAACCACCGAGATTGGAATATTGTAAACATCAACTACTGTCTTCTTACTCTCTGTCACTGCAAATATAAATTTCTGTCACGAACCCATTCCCCGCGAGCATATCCCAGCAACCGGAGGAAACTCGTCGTTACACCGTATCCATAGATTTTTTTCAAATAGACGGTGTTTTCTTCGTTAGGCTTTTTAAAAATGTGATAAAATAATTTTTTCGATTTTTTTCTATTTTTTATTGGTTTTTTTTTTGTACCAAGAAAAAAGTGTAGTTTTAAAAAAAATCTTTTTTGTTCTCATATTTTTGACGACTGGTACTAAACCAAAGATTCTACGCGAAAGCAATATTTGCAGCATATGTAGCCCTAACACGGCTCAATCAGGCTTATACTAGAAAAATTATGGTCCAAATACTGAATATACTTTTTCATGAAAGCTGGAATTTAAAAAAAAATTAAAAAAAAGTTACCATAAAACATTTTTTTAATATTTTTTCGTGTTTGTGACACCTAATTGCACCAGAAACTGTTATCCACATCCCTTGGACAACAATTTTGTTGCATAGTGTTATCATCAAATTCATATTATGAACTATGCTGTACATTTTTTTGGCGATTTTTATCCCCTTATAGGGAGGACTGTATATGTAATTTGCTAAGACCATAAGTATGTTCGCGGAAATCCGTTAAAGACATTTTAAATAATTTGAGCAATGCCCGTATGTCTGTCTGGCTGGAGCGCACGATAAATCTCGAAAGGAGTAACGTATTGACATCAAAATTGGTATGTGATAATATTTATTTTCATCTCAGGCTAAGTTCGAAGATCGGCCGTACGGTCCACTCCTTCTAGTAATATTGATTTTCTAATAACTTCTATACTACTTATCCGAATCATCTGTAATCACCTTTAGAAAAAGGGGTGAAATGCCCAGTTTGGTACCTCCCACACAAAGGGCCCGTGTTGTACTAAAATTTAAATGCTTATATCTTTAATACCAGTATATATAAATACTTACAATTCCGTGCAGCGTAGTGTTTTTATAGTACCTACAGTCCGGTAAAAAAAGTTACATTATTTCCACCCCTTTTTGGAACCTCCCACACAAATGGACCATTTTGCACCAAAAGTTGACTGCTTATAACTTTAAACCAGTGCACAAAAATATTTGCATTTTTGTACAGTGTAATGAGGGCGTCACACAGTGTCGTGAGCGTGGCCAAAAATACCGACAGTCGATGTTGGAATTTTTAAATTATTTTGCACGAATCGATGAAACAGTTAGATTAGAAACCACATAAAATTGTTTTTAGATGCATTGAGCCGTTTCAGAAATATGGGACCTACATATGGGGTGTACCTACGTATATTTATCACATCAAATAATTTAAAATTTTTATGATCTTTTAAGGGTTAAAATTAATATTTATTCATAAATAATTGCAAGACTAGTTGTTGTACAACAATGTTTCTGAAATACGACAAACTTATTTTTTGGTCCAAATATAACTCATATAGAAAGTACCGTTAGGATAATTGCGTGTACAGAAAAACACGCTTGTTTTTTAATTGGAGACTTTTTGAGTGGACCGAAAAAAAATTTGGTTGAATTCCGTGGCAGTTTTAGAAAATATTTTTTTTTTTTGTATTTCAGGATATGCGGGAGGTGGGCGTGTCCTTTAACGGATTTGGTCCAAAATTTGTTTTTACCTTATTTTGCTTATAAAAACTACCTATGCAAAATTTCGATGATCCAGATCTACTCCTTCCATTTTCGGCCAACCGTACAGAGCATAAATTGACTATTTTGCACCAAAAGTTAACAGCTTATAACTTTAATACCAGTGAATAGAAATACTTAAAATGTGCAGTGTAATGCTTGATTGATGTATCGCATGTGACAATCAATCTACAAACAATGTTAGGATAAAACAAAACGGAAAAATCGGAAAAAAATTTAAAAAAAATGTTTTTGGGATTGTCTTGAGGTAACCTGTCATATTCCGCCTCGAATCCGGATTTTTTTTTTGCACGGAGGCCAACCCGTTTTACTTGGAGGCCAACCGTGTTTAATCGACACTATTGAGGAACTTTTATAATTGGCCAATTGCCATGGCACCGCCCACTCACCTTCATAACTCGAAAATATATCTTTCGATTTCACCATTCTTAACATGATGAAGTTGTATTGGTCAAATGAAGGACTCGAGAAAGGAAAATGTATGATTATTCAATTCTCGCATGTAATTGCAGGGACAGATTGAAAATTCGCATGGTAGTTCTTGGTAATGCTATGTGGCGTTTAGAAAAAAATACACGAAATCGGGCCAGTAAACGTGGCCGTGACATTATAACCTCGTTTTGAAAATCTGATACCAATAGTTCAAATGACTTGGTGTGAATGCATTTGACAGCAATGTGAGTGAACAAGCAGGCGTCCGTCCATAAGACCAGAATACTAAGAAACTAATATGGAGTGCTTTTGATAGAGTATCCATTGCGGCGTTCGATCAAGGCGTCGAGCAATCAAAGAAGATTGTAGGACAGTTAGAGAGCTTCAAAAGATTCCAGAAAAATCGACTGTGTATGTGGTAAATGCCCGTAACCTAAAAATAAGTAGTAGGGCGGTGCAGAGGAGAGCAAATGATGGTGGTCTTTAAAGTAATCACGCTGCATTTCCTCTGTGGTTCCTAGGAAAAAAAAAGGGCCAGAACCAGTGTTGCCAGACGAATTTGACCGAAAATCGTCAAAATGGGGGTAGTCAAATCGGCAAAATAAATTTTCGAAATCGTCAACACAAAAATCTACCAGCAACGTACACCTTTTGAGTTTTTTTTATGACGAAGGACATGTATCGGAGATAGATATGTATTAACTGGTCCTCGCAAATGATTTTTGGGGTTCCTCAAAGTGAACTTAAAATGAATTTTGTTGGCGGATCCCACATTCTTGAACGACATTAATAAATTAATTTGGCTAAAACATATCTCATACATATTAATTTCATACGTTTGAAAATAGTCTTGCTCATATATTATTTATTTTATTACGTCGTGAATGCCACTAGCTTTAACTTATTGGGACGAAGTTTGACAAAATGCATATTACCATTGACGTCAACAAGGTCCAGTGTAGATCCATTGTTTTATACAGCCCCCATACAAAGGTTGCATTAGATTCAACTTCATGACGCATTAGAAATCACTAGTATCAACCGATTAGACTGAATTTTGACAATTTAATATTATCTAGAACAACTCAAAGGGAGACTGAAATTTGGTTATTTACTTACTTTTACCCATAATCATTCATACGAGTACCGACCTCATTGGTCAACACTTTGGTATAGCTCCCACGCGATGTGACTTTTTAGCGCGTTCTGGGTATTTTATTATACCCAGATCCATTTCATACAACTGTCAAAAGCGATTTGACTTCATACCCCAAAGAAAAAATGTCCTTCCAATTTGGTTTAAAAATTATATATGTGATTAATTTTAGCTGTAACGATTCATTGGAATAATGACCTAGGTTCACGTTTCGACGTAGCCCTTACTTTACCTAAAAATTTTCACTTTAACTTCCTCTGCCAATTTTACAACATAACAAAACTTTAGAGATTTTTCTTGTTATGTTATTGAGTGCGGTTCATAATATTTGAGACATCTGATTTTTATTTTAAAAAGATAAATGGTAATGTAAATTTATCCGGAAGGAATTATAAAATAAATCTGTAATATAAGAACAATTTGTGAAGTTTTCCTTACTTTTTTCATATCATAAAAAATCGACATTTCGGGGCAAAACTCGTCAAATCGTCATGTACTATTTTTTGGCTCAATTTGTCGCCTCCAAGTATGCAGTGGACGACCCACTTCCCGCGTTGTACTATGTGGGTTCCAGTATATGACAATTTGTACTATGTCTCTCTGTGGTCTTCGAAGCGTGTGACCAATCCAGCGCCACTTGCTTTCGAGAATATATATTTGGATTGGCCGGTGGTTTGATAGTCGCCACAGGTTGGTATTCGAGATGGTGTTTGACCAAAATAGATTGGCCTTGGATATTCGAAACTTTACAACTTCGTTGTTAGAATCCTGCCAAGGCAGCAGAAATCACTAACCTCTTCTAACTCGATATTGCGTATTTTAAATTTTGTGTTGTTAAGGGTGTTGCAGCGCATTACTTTGCATTTATTAATATTAATCCTTAGCCCTGCTTTTGCAGCATCACTCTCCACAGATTTAAGTTTAGCAGACATGTGACGATATCTGTGTGATAATAGTCAAATATCACCGGCATATTCTAGACCTTCCAAGTGCTGGATAAGTCCCCATTTTATTCAAATAACCTTTTTTTACTGTATGGAATTAAATTTAATTAAATATAGCTTAATTAGTTTTAATGAAAAACCAGTAAGGAATGACTAAAGTCGGGCGGGCCGACTATATAATATCCTACACCACTCTCGTAATATTGAATAACTCTGATATATAAATTTTGTAATTCATGTATAAATTGTTTACATAAATTTACTTTTGGGACATTTTATACTTAAATAATACCCTGTACCACAGTGTGGTGTAGGGTATAAAAACGATTGGATCTAAAGAGCCAAATCGGATGAAACATATATATGGGAGCTATAGCTAAATCTTTACCGATTTGCTTCAAATTCGGCAATGTTGGTTCATGAAAGAAACTCTACCATTCTAAATTTCAAAACGATTGGATGTAAAGGACAGCTTCTATAGAACTGAAGGGCCAAATCGGACGAAACATATATATGGGAGCTATAGCTAAATCTTAACCAATGTTCTTCAAATTCGGTAGTGTTGGTTCATGGATCAAGAAACTCTACCATTCTAAATTTCAAAATGATTGGATGTAAAATACAGCTTCTACAGGACTAAAGAGCAAAATCGGACGAAACATATATATGGGAGCTATATTTAAATCTTAACCGATTTTCTTCAAATTCGGCAATGTTGGTTCATGGATCAAGAAACTCTACCATTCTAAATTTCAAAACGATTGGATGTAAAGGACAGCTTCTATAGAACTGAAGGGCCAAATCGGACGAAACATATATATGGGAGCTATAGCTAAATCTTAACCGATTTCCTTCAAATTCGGTAGTGTTGGTTCATGGATCAAGAAACTCTACCATTCTAAATTTCAAAACGATTGGATGTAAAATACAGCTTCTTCAGGACTAAAGAGCAAAATCGGACGAAACATATATATGGGAGCTATAGCTAAATCTTAACCGATTTTCTTCAAATTCAATAGCAATCTTAACAGCTGCGAAATACTCTAAACTGCAAAATTTCAGAACGATTGGAGTGAAATTGCGACCTGCAGTCGACGAACAACTTTACATGGACAGACGGACGGAAGGACAGACAGACATGCTTAAATCGACTCAGCTAGTGATTCTGAGTCGATCGGTATACTTTAAGGTGGGTCTAGCTGTGTTATTTTCAGGTGTTACAAACATCTGCCGTGAAACAAACTTATAATACCTTGTACCACAGTGTGGTGTAGTGTATAAAAAATAATGGAATTTAAATGCCCCCCTGCTGTTGATGCATGTGCGGCATCTTACCAAAAAGTTGTTCATTACTGCTTGGAGAGTTGAGACGGGAATAGCCGCAATTGTTTCTCGAATGGATTGCTTTTGTTAATTCAAATTTGTTGGTTTTGCTTTGTAGACTTCCTGTTGGCAATAACCCCACAAGAAAAAGTCAGGTGCAGTAAGGTCAGGCGACCTGGGGGGCCAACGGAATGTGGAGTTTCTGGATATCAGCTTATTGGGAAATTTTCGTTGCAATTCTGTCATAACAGGCCGGGCTATGTGAGGAGTTGCACCATCTTGCTGAAACCACACAGAGTTGAAAGAAATTCTCATTCGGCGTAATTCTGAGTAGAAAAACTCTCTCAACATGCTTAAGTAACGGCCTCCAGTAACTGTAACGGTGTGACCGTTTTCTTCGAAGAAGTAGGGCCCGACAATGCAGCGTGATGAAACTGCACACCACACTGTGACACGAAGTGGAAGCAATTCCGTCTCATGGAGTATCTGTGGGTTGGAAGCACTCCATATTCGACAATTTTGTTTGTTTATGTTGCCGTTTAAATCGAAATGGGCCTCGTCAGACATGAAAAGACAATTCAACATGTTTCCGTCCTCTTCCACCATTTGAAGCATCTTCTGGCAAAATTCAAAGCGAATCGGGACGTCTGCTGAGTTCACTTTGTTGGCCATTTGAATTTTATATGGAAATAACTCCAAATCTTTGTGCATAATTGACTGCACGGACTGTCTGCTTATACCCATTTGAGCAGATAAGGTTCTTGTCGAAACTCTTGGATTGTTTTGTATGGCATCAGCTACAGCAGCGATTGTTTTCTCCATTAGATTATGCGTAGAGTATTTATATGGCCCAGGCAGGATTTGTTTGGGCAAAAGCCAACTTCTTCCCGTCTTAGATCAGGGATTAAAGCATCCGAAATTCTTTTATTTAAAATATGTGCGATTACCTTGTTGACTGAACTGAGTATGGTTATGCCTCTCCAGTTTAATAGTCAGTAAGGTCACCTTTTTTAGGGACTATGATTGACTATGGTGCCTTTCTTTTGACATGTATCAAGTTCGTTAGTTTGCCAAAAATTCACAATGTGAGGTAGTGCGCTGTTGTCATGGCATCAGCTTTGAGAATCTCTGGAGCAATACTGTCAACACAAGGAGCTTGGTTGTTTTTCGGGCGTTGATATAATTCAAGATTTCTGTGATGTCTGGAGGTTCTATGGAAATGTCCTGCTTTACGCTGTGGGTTGAGCATGAGCAAATGTTTATGGTGTTATATGAGCGATGCTTAAGTAGTGGTGTTTCCATATTTCGAGCTGTTCGCTTTTGGAGGTACACAGAACTCCATCACTGTTATTTAGAGGTTTAATGTTTGAGAAATTGTTGCCGGTGATGACTGCGTATATATCTTTGGATCTGTGCTCCCCGAAGGCTTTCTGTGCATCGCTAACAGGTTGTTCATGCCATCTTCTTTTGTCCTTTCTTGCACTTCGCTTCACCAACATGTCATGGCGCACATATTCTTCTCCTATTGTTTTCCTCTCTCCGCGAGTTCATGCTATATTCAGTTTTGTCTTCATGTTCTTTCTCTCTAGAATCAATTTCCATGTAGCATCAGAAATCCATTGGGGCTCTTTGTGATCTTGAAAGTCCAATATGATGTTTGGCAGCATCATTAAAGGAGTTGTTGGTTATTTGCCATTGCATCACTGAGGCGTTGCGCTGCGTTGCTAGGCCCTACCGCTGTCCCTCAACGTACGTGTGGAGGGTTTGATGGTCTTGCAGTTTCCCTGCAAGAACTGTACAACAGCACAATTCCTATTCGTTCGTAACTGACACTTACTCACTCCCGAATGTCTTATCTTCTTACTTTATAATTTTAGATTTTCACAGAGTTTCTCGTACACAGTATTCAGATTCGAGGGATAATAACATAAATATTTCTATTACATTAAAATGAAGTTCATTTCCAATTACAGTAATCGTATTAAAATTACACTTAAGGCTCAACATTTGTATTCATTTAAAATAAGAGAATTATCACGGCTCCCAAAGATGTTAATAGGAACGACATACATTCATCAAATAAATACAACACCAAAAAAGCAGATATTTCAGTATTTCCGAATCATCAGTAGGGGATTTTTATCACTTCTACAGTCGGCCTCGCCCTACTTTAGTATTTTCTTACTGGTTATGGGATATGTCATTTTGAATGCACCAAAGCACATTGAATCCATTATGGTACTTAGAAAATATTTTACTAGACTGAATTTTGTTTTTCCCCCTCATATGAAATTTTTTCTCAGAACTTGGTTTTTGTATCGTTTTCATTGTTTTCTTCGCCATTTTCTGCAGCTAATTTGAATCAATCATTGGACCGCTTTCCCCGGTCATCATGACATTATTGTTTACAGAATATTTATAGAATATTATATGAAATGAATATTATATGAAATGTTTTCCTTTCATCTCCCACTCTCAGTGTTGACTATTATCCAGTCATGTTTTCAATTTGATTTATTACTTCTATTATATTTCACGTCAGACGATTTACATCCCTATTTTAATTGTTATCCATAGGTATTTTGATATGAAAGGGTGCGGTGTGAGGAGAATCAAACGACTATTGAGTGAAAGTACACCTTTTCGACCATTTTACGTACGTACTGTGTCCATTCATTTGACTGCATCCACTTATTTTCCATTAATTAATTATATTTTGTTCGATCAGTTAAAGTTTTCATTGCTGTGCTTTCTGGCAGTTTTGTGCGTTGTTCATTTTGATTTATTTATATGTCGCTGCTGCAAATGTGAAAATGAATTCAGATGGCAATCATTCAGTAACTTTATATGCCATTAAACAAATTTCTTGCTGAAGTGGTGCAACTGCTGATTTTTCAGGGTTCATTAGAAAGCTAAAATGAGGTAGTATGTGAAAAATAAAATAATAACAACAAAATTTTTGTCCACGGAATGGGCATAACGTTATCTGGTGTAATATGGTGTCCTAAACACGACAAAAATATAAAAAACAAGTAAAAGCGATAAGTTCACATAAAATATTTAAAAAAAAATTTTAAAAATTTGCGAGATCTTATTATACCTTTTTTTTAGCTGCTTATAAAAATTTTAGCCAAAAATGAACGACATAGGTCGATATTAAATATTCTGATCCATAAGCATATGTAAGAGCAACCTCTGCATGGGGACTACAATAAGATTTAAACTGATTTATATAAATTTTATTGAGATTAATTCATGCCAAAATAGAATACAGACTGCAAAGTTAAAGGAAAATTGCTTATAAAATGTGGTGCTTATGGCTTAAACATTTTTTTTGGTTGCAAAAATGCATCTATAACGCGTAAAAAATATGGTATTAATGGCTTAAATAAGCATATTTTGTCCATTTGCAATCCCAAACGACCTGCAAATATAAAAAATATTTCTACCAAACAACAAATCAACAGACAGAACAGAAGGACATGGCTACGTAGGTTAGAATTTTATGATGATCAAGAATATATTTTCTTTATGGGGTCGCAGATCAATATTTCAAGGTGTCGCAAATGGAATGTCATAGTTGGTATACCCCCGTCCTATGGTTTTAGGTTTAGGTTTCTTTAGGTTAGGGTGGCAGCCGTATTTTTTTTAACAAGCTCACATAGACCAGTTTAGGTCCCTAATGCTACCACGGGCTGAAATGCCCCTCATCGAAACCAATCTGTTTGATATACAAATTTATCGATAGTACGAAGATCGGCACTGGAAAGATCTGTTGGGCTGCCTAGAAACGCCGACCCCAATGTGTCCAGTCGTCGTTTACTCAGAGCGGGGCAGTCGCATAGCAAGTGCTCAATGCTCTCCACTTTTTCCTCATATCCACAGCTTCTGCAGAAATCATTGGTACCCAATCTTTTGGCGTATTCGCAGCAGCAGTGTCCCGTCAGAACTGATACTAACGTAGACAATCTTTGCCTCTCTAGTGTGAGGAGATATTTTGATCTTCTCAGGTGATACCTTGGCCAGATCTGTCTAGCTACCCTGCCATCTCGTTAAGAGATCTGCTGCAGTCGGGGGCTGTTTGTGAGTTTAGGGATGTTGCCTCCAGAGAATTGATGGCAGCCTGGCTGTCCGAGTAAATGACAACGCCAGTGTTGGTTACTATGTTGCGACTCAGCCACTTGGCGACTTCCCATATTGCCACTATTTCGGATTGATAGACATCATAGTGATGTAATTTCTCTCGAAGGTGTACACAGTTGGTATATAGTCCACTCGGTCGGTTACCATAGCACTACACTTTGATATCCTCATGTGACCGTAGTTCTTGTACCTCCATATTGAAAGGCAGTTTAATCTTATTGCCGCTTTGCAACTTCTCTCGCCTCAATATTAATCGGCAGTATATGGAGTAGGGCTTGTAGAGACTCGGTCGCTGTAGTCCTTAAGGCTCCGCTTATGCTCAGGTAGGTTGTTCTCTGAACCTTTGTTAGTAGGTTGTTGATGGTTAGTTTGTCAATTGCCGTTTACCATACCACAATGCCATATAACTGTATTGGACGAACTACTGCTATCTTATCCAGTGAACGATTGTTAATAGTAAGTGTAAATAGCGAGTGTAAATAACAGTTTTCTATATAGATTTTCATTCACTATGCGTCTTCTGTTGAGCAGGCTTTGAATTAGTCTAATCAAACTATAGTTAACTTTTAGATGTGACAGTGCCGCAATTACCACATCTGAGTGAAAGCTGTTAAAAGCCCCTTCTGTCACAAAATCGTGCAGGACTGATTCTGTGGAGGAGAGTGTAACAAGTTCTATGGCAAACTTTTTTTTAATTTTTCTTTAAAATTTCAATTTTCGTAGAAGGTGCCTTTAGTATTTGGACCATATTTTTTTTAATATTTTGTATGCTCGATAAAGCCGATATACACTTTAAATTAAAGGAAATTATAAGGACTGCAAATGTTAGTATTACACTTTCACGCCTTTACAATAGGCCAGATATTGGATATACATATATTTCAGAGCCCCATGAACCATATTACCAACGGACGATTTTTGGTGAATTTCGATAAACTACTTGGAGACAGAGCCAAATAAAAGCGGAACGCAAATACCAAAGAACTCTGTTTGTGTTGAACTACATAAAAAAACCTTGTGTTCTGTCCGTTTACGAGCAATTTTTTGATCAAAACGGTTAGAAAAAACTATGCAACAAAAAAATTGTGTCCGAGACCTAAAATCTTCTTTTTTTTTGTGTAGATTGAGGTATATTATTTTATGAAATTATCCACAAAAAAATGTTCTTTAAATTGTTTGTTTATCCTAATTTTCATTGAAGATACCTTTAGTATTTGGACCATATTTTTTAAGTATTAAAGAAAATTATGAGGGCAACAACTGTTGCGAATATCACCTATAAATACAAGTAGTGGTTTAGTAACTGTCGTTAAAATAATCAGAATAAAATTGTTTTTGTACGCTTCACCATAGGAGGGAGATATATCCATTTTGTCACTCCGTTTGTAACACCCCTAAATATGGATTTGATGCCCCATAAAATGTTATTAATCGTCGTAAAATTCTAAGACGATTTTGCCATGCCCGTCTGTCCGTCCGTCCGTCTGTAGTAATCACGCTACAATCTATAATACTTGAGCTAGGTGGCTAAAATTTGGTACATATACTTCTTATATCTGCAGGTATGTTGGGATTGAAAGTGGGCACTATCAGTAAATTTTTTGATATAGCCCCCATATATAGCTCTCTCTCCGATTTGATTTCTTAACGCTACAGTGACTTCAAATTTCAACTCAGCGGGCTGAAAATTGGTAACTGGGGTTTATTTATACCCGGAATCCTTCACACGAACAACGATAGTCATAGGTCCATGTTCTGATATAGCCCCCATACAAAGGTCCCTCAAAATTTTACTTTGTAACGCCACAAAAACCTCAAATTTCAACGAATTGGGCTGAAGTTTGGTATAATAAGTTTATTTGTATCCGAAACCATTCCCATGCGATCCATGGTGGAGGGTACATAAGATTCGGCATGGCTGAATTTAAAGCTTTTCCTTTTTTAATTTCGTAATATAAAGGGTGGTTAAATTGTAAGGGCCGATGTTGAATGTGAACCACACCTAAACGTCAAGTTGATTTTCAGCATTTCATTTGGCAATTCTCAATTTCAGACTAACTCAATTTGAACCATGGAAAGATACACAATCGAGCAACGCGTTGAAGCTTTATAAGCCTTTTAAGAAAATTGGCGTTCAAATCAAAAGCATTTCGTGCACTTCGTAAAGTTTTTTGGATCAGCATAATCGACCAAATGTGTCCACAATCGGGAGAATTGTGCGCAAATTTCAGCAAACCGGGTCTGTAGGGGATATGAAAACACCTGTGCATGCTCGCCCAGTTCGTTTGGTGCGGCTTATGGGCTGGCGACGTCATCGGACCACACTTCTTCGAAATGAGGCCGG
The DNA here is from genome assembly GCA_963930755.1 of Eudasyphora cyanicolor. NCBI lineage: Eukaryota > Metazoa > Arthropoda > Insecta > Diptera > Muscidae > Eudasyphora > Eudasyphora cyanicolor. The sequence goes on along the minus strand of OZ005736.1, from coordinate 133,421,363 downwards.
TCAGTCAGTTACTGTGAATGGTGTTCGCTATCGTGAGATGATAACAAACTTTTTATGGCCCGAATTGAAAGATATAGATGTGGACAATCAACAGGACAGTGCCACATGCCACACAGCATACGAAAAAATGGCTCTTTTGCGCAAAAAATGCAATGGCCGTGTTATCTCACGTCGTGGCGATGTCAATTGGCCGCCAAGATCATGTGATATGGTACCGTTGGACTTCTTTCTTTGGGGTTATTTGAAAGAGAAGGTGTACGTCGATAAGCCAGCAACAATTCAAGATGAGATAATTCGGCACATTAACGGAGGTTTTATGCCTCAATTATGCTTCAGCGTCATCGAAAATTTGGACCATCGGATACATTTTATTTGGTAATCAAGAAACTTTACTTGGAGCGTATATGTTTATATATTACAACAAGATATATTTGAGAACTAATTATCTCAAATAAAATATGTGTTTAAATATAAATAAAATTATTATTTAGGAATTTCCCCCAAAAAAGTTGTTTAAGAAAAATTTGGTTGACTTTTTGATTTTCAACTTTAATTTTTTCCTGGATTTCGAATTATATCATGCAATTAAAAATGGTATATGTCGCACTATCTTTTGTTTAAAGGACCCATTTTTTGTTGCTAAATATTGCAAGTCATCATTTGTTTTCAATTTATCGTTATTCAAGATTATACGATTTAAATTATACTTTTAAGAAAATTAACAATTTCTTAAAAGTGAACTTTGAAAAGCTTAAAACAACAAAGGAAGATTTTACTAACATTTAAAATTTCTAATTAAATTACTGAAATACTTTAAACTTGGCATACAATCGATATACGAATATTTTCTGAATGCAAATAAATCTTTGTCTCGAATGTAATAGTCACAAATAAAAAAATTTTAGGACGGAAACTTGGATTTGATTAGAACAACCTCTTCCCAAATATAAAATATATGTCTGTTCCAAATATTATATATTCCTAAAGTACCCTAAACATATACATATATGTTTCAAGCAGAATATATTTGGGACAATATATTACAGATACGATTTTTTTTAGCGTGTACAAAAATTTTTAATATATGATGCTTAAATTTGTTTTCGTACAGACATAAGAAAAAATATAACATGTAATTTCTATTTTAGAAAAACAAATTAAAAAAAACTTGAACAAAAAAATTGTTTTGGTTTCATAAAATGGTCTCTGACACAAAGAAAAATTTTTGTTGCATAGTGTAATCTATTTTCTTTTATTACGGTATTAGCAAGTACACGCTGAAAAAACATCGCTTCTGTAGTATATTGTCACAAACATATTCGGCTTGAAACATTTGTATATATGTTTTGGCTACACTTTTACTTTTAATAAATATGTAATACTTGGTATACACAAATGTGATATATCTGGAAAGATGTTGGTCTTAGCAAATCTTTGTTTGCATCCTATTATGTTTTTATTTGGGAATATTATTTCCTAAACAAAGATTTATTCGCAATTAAGTATTCAGAGAATATAGGGATATCTTTATTGTGTTTATATGTGTTTTTAGCAATTAAAAGTTAACTTTTTAGAAATTTGTAATGTTTCTAACAATATTTTATACTTGAAAACGTACTCTAAGAAAAAAAATCTCTTCTGTAGTATATTTTCGGGAAACATATTATATTTCGGAAAAAATAGTTTTTTATATAGGTAAAAAAACAAATTCTGTGGCCGACTTATATATTTCCCCGTTTTTTAAGATAATTTGCACCAAAACTCCGAAAAAAATAACATTGATAAGAGAGATATTCAAACTTTTTTTCCGGTATGTAAATATAAAATATTTGCACCAAAGTATATTTTATTTAAATTTTGATTCCAAACATATTATGTTTCCTATTTTTTCTCCGTGTATATTCTTGGAAAACAATAAAGCAATTACAACTAATGGTGATTTGGAAAATTTAGAAATTTAAAATATGTGTATTAAAACAGAAGTAAATGCTGCATATGCCATTTTTAATTGGGAGGTATATTTGGAGAAATTCTTAAACAATAATTTTATTTCTATTTAAACACATATTATACGTGCAACTCCTCATATAAAAACTATAAAGGTTTTAACATTCTAGTTTTGTGATTGGAGAATTTGTCGGAATCAGTTGTCTGGTTAAGAAACGGCCGAATTGTTTATCTTTGTTTAAAAGAAAGGACTGACAGACAGACATGGCTTACGACTTACGGAATATCCATATTACTATCTGGAGAATTAAAAAGAATAATGAAACTTAAAAAGAATTGTCGCTAATAAATAAAAAAATAAGTATAATGAAGATGCCATGAAAAATTAAGATGCTATGAATAAAGGTGATACAAAATAATTATAAATATAATAATTATAATATAATATTAAATAAAAAATAATTCGAACGCTTATTGAAGTGAATATTAAGTTTAATGTAACAATTTTCAATTTGAAAATATCTTCCTCTTTGCAGTTTAAGGAGTTATAAGCATTTTAAGTTTGGCTAGGGAAAGCTAAAATGTTCACCAAAAAATAAGTAATAACAAGTTTATTAAAAAGTTATAACCATTTTAAGTTTGGCTGGGGACATTCACAATTTTCAGCAAAAAATATTTAATCACAAAATTTTGTTCTTCTTCCGACTACAGAGCCCGCAAAAAATAGGACAAAATCTCGATTTGGACGAATAATAACGAATATACAGTTTTGAAAATTATTTGTAAATATTATTAAAAATTCAGTCAGTATTTATTCGGTTTAAGACCATATGTTTCAGTTACTTTCTATCGATTGCAACAATGTAATAGAAACAAACATACAAATTGGTAGAAAGTTTTAATTGCTTGGTAGAATTGACTGCAGTTTCGATAGACACCACTCTATCATCTTCAGAATTCAATAGCAATAACGTATGTCGTTAACTTAAATCAGCTGAAATACTTATGGAAGCAGTAAATTGAATTTAACAAGAACTGCTAACCAAACCCGTATTTTGCCGAACTAAGTCAACATACTAAAACTCTCATACCAATACATTTTTGTTTTTTGCTTGGGTTCGCATCGCGAACCACGAAAACCAATATAGTTTTGTTAACGGCTAATGCCAACGTCATCGTACCCAGTGTTCAGAAAAAAAACAGTACGTTATAGGAACGGTTCCTTTAGAGAACACTAACGCTATTTAGTTTTTTAGAGTTACTGTTCGCGCACGGTACCACTATAATAACGTACCGTTCTTAGAACACGACGATCGGTATCACTACGATAACGTACGATCACTACGTCGTAGTGATTCTGTTCTTTTGAACAGAACAATAACAGTATCACTACGTTTAGCGGTCCGTTCTTTTTTATATTCGACACCACAGGTCGCAAATATGAAGCAATCTTAATGAAAATTGGTACAGAGTTATTTCTTAACACAGGGACGATCCCTATTTAAAATGGGGCATATCGGTCCATACTTTGATATAGCCTCCATACGATGGTCCCTTTCGACATAATCACGCTCTAGAGAGCGCATTTTTTAACCGATCATGCCGAAATTTGAATATATGTTCATTCTATTCAATCATGCCTAGCGAAAATGATGCATACATTTTTTGTAAATTTTTTGACACAGCCCCAATACAAAGCTTCCTTTCAACAAGACATATTTACGTTATAGAGGACGCATTTTTTATCCGATCATGCAGAAATTTAAATATATGTCATTCAAGCTTGATCACAATGTAATACAAACTACAAATATATAAATTTCAGAATGATCGGTTAAAAGATGCGTAAATATCTCTTATCCAAAGTACCTTTGTATGGGGGCTATATCAAAATATGGACCGATATACCTCATATTCACCAGACATGATTAAATGTTTTATTGCATTTAGCATTTGCACACAAATTAAAATTTCGGCATGATCGGAAAAAAATGCGCTCTTCGTACGGGAGCTATATCAAAATATGGACCGATATGCCTAATAGGCACGGGGGCTATATCAAAGTATGTACCGATGTACCCCATTTTCACTAGACATGATTAAATGCAATAGTAAGCTCACATATTTAAATTTCGGCATAATCGGATAAAAAATTCGTCCTCTATAACGTAAATATTTTTGACAAGACTAGAGACAGCTTTTATTGGGGGCTGTATTAAAAAATAGACCGATATGTATTATTTTCACTAGGCATGATTGAATGCAATAGAATGAACATATATTCAAATTTCGGCATGATCGGTTAAAAAATGCGTTCTCTAGGGCGTGAATATATCGTATCGAAAGGGACCATCGTATTGAGGCTATATTAAAAGTATGGACCGATATGACTAATTTTCACTAGGCACAATTGAATGCAATACACAGTACAAATGTTTAAATTTCAGCATGGTCGGTTAAAAAATGCGCTCTCTAGTGCGTAAATATGTCTTATCGAAAGGACCTTCGTATGGGGGCTATATCAAACTATGGACCGATATGCCCCATTTTAAATAGGGATCGTCCCTGGGTTAAGAAACAACTCTGTACCAAATTTTCATTAAGATTGCTTCATATTTGCGACCTGTGATGTCGAATATAAAAAAGAACGGAACGCTAAACGTAGTGATACTGTTAGTGTTCTGTTTAAAAGAACAGTATCAATCCGCCATAATGGCTCATTACCTCGATGTCCGAAGAGAAATGCCGGGTACAACACAAGTCTGCAACGATGCAGGATGGCATCAGGGGAGAGTAAAGCTTTTATATTTCGTTGATGCCAGATCAGTAGATCTGTATAAGGCTGCTCTGAGTCGAGCGGGTGAGGTGTGCCCGGGTGCCCGGGTGCCCAGTTGGATGTTGTCGAAAAAACAACATCCCTAGTCACCCTAGAGCCATCACCTGGGTTACAGAAGAGCCCTCCAACCCGGCTGACATATTAGAGATAATAAAAGATTCCAATCCTGGTCTGCCGAAGGCGGATGGTAAAAAGCATCAGGTCAATTTGCTCCTTAACGCTGCAATATGGTTTCGAGACTATAGTCTTAAAGGTATACAATCAGGATATAGCTCCCACTGCGGAAGGCGAGTCGTCGACCGTGGTTGATGCAAGGCGAGGTCCACACGACCATTATTTCTGGTGACTCTAACTCTAACAGAAGATCTGTAACGTCATTCTCTGAGGATGAAAACACTACTTCGGATACCGAGGGGCTGAGGGAAGTCTCCGGACTCTTTGACGCATCTGGCGGGGACATACGAAGAGTTCGATAACACCCTTTTCGGGGTGGATGTCAATCTGTCGATTACCAAAGATGGTAAGAATTCTACAGATTAACATCCATCACGCTAAAGCAGCCTCAGCGGCTCTATTGCTGCGCCTGTCCACAGGTGCAGTAGATATCGTCCTGATCCAGGAGCCCTATGTAGTAGGAGGACGGGTGGGCGGTATCAAGACACCAAACTTTAAACTGCTTGTGGCCAACTGTGAAGGCACTCCAAGAACCTGCATTTTGGCCAGAAAAGATCTAAGTATTTTTCTCCTCACTAAGTTAAGTGATAAAGACCAATCAGCTGCTAGTCTGGAGATTGGTAATCGCATATACTGTGTGGTCTCCGGTTACTTTCCTTATGAAGCTGCAATACCGACGCCTCTCTTCAGGGAAGTAGTAGAAGAAGCAACGTCTGACGAGCTCGAGCTGATTATTGGTGCAGACACGAACGCTCATCATACTATCTGGGGTAGTACGGATATAAACAATAGGGGTGATTCGCTTCTTGACTTTATCCTAACTACCAACCTAACTATTTGTAACATTGGCAATAAACCGACCTTTACAATTAAAAACAGACAAAAAGTACTAGACGTAACGTTTGCTACTGACCGGATGTCAGACAAAATTATTGGGTGGAATGTACTGGACGACCACTCATTGTCGTATCACCATTATATAGAGTTCAAACTCGCCGAAAAATGCCTAAACGTGCTGTCCACAGAAATGTGAGGAAGACAAAGTGGCACCGGTATGAGAAGAATTTTAAAAAGGTCCTCAACTCTAAACTTCTTTATGAACCGAATGAAAAAGCCGGTCTGGATAATCTGGTCGAGCATATCACCACATCATTCAATAGTTCCCTTGAAGAAGCCTGTCCAAAAACAAGGTACAAGGGTAAAACTAAACCCCAATGTTGGACTTCTGAGCTAACGGCAAGGAAAAAGACCTGCAACAAGCTATTCAAGGAGGCGAAATCTACAGGAGCCTTTAATGATTGGGATGCATATAAAGGGCAACTCAAGATCTATAAGAAGGAGCTTAGGAAGGCGCAAAGACGCTCTTGGTATTCCTTCTGTGGCGAAGTGGAAAAGGTCTCCGATGCCGCAAGGCTGAGGAAGTTACTATCCGCGTCTCCTTGTACAGTGGGGTATTTGCAGGATGAGGCAAACAACTGGACAAAAAAGAGCGAGCAATCGCTAAGTGTACTGCTCGACACACATTTCCCGGTGAACTCATCAACAGAGCCCGAGGATCAACAGGACCAACAAGAGTGCGAGTGGACTGCGAGCATCGCTAGCTTGTTGACTGAGAGATCTAGAATAAGCTGGGCTATAAACAGCTTTGAGCCGTTCAAGTCACCTGGACCAAACGGCATCAGAAATGCAGAAACTGTTAAAGTACATTATCCCCTGGCTGCAGACTATTTATGTAGGCTGTATTAGGCTTTCATACATCCCGAATCGATGGAGGGATACCAAAGTGATATTCATACCCAAAGCGGGGAACTACAAATGTAGTTTTGTCAACGGTTAATGCCGACGTCATCGTACCTCATGTGTTTGTATGTGTTGTTGTTATTTATTGTTGGTCTTGCCGGGTTATGTAAATAAGCAAAAATGTCGCATTTGGGTCACAGAAAACCCGCACGCATACATTGAAAAGCCGATACACCCAAAACGAGTCAATGTTTGGTGCTGATTTTGGTCCAGAGGCATAATTGGGCCATTTTTCTTCGAAAATGAGCAAGGAGTGGCCGTTACAGTCAATGGCGATCGTTATCGGGCCATGTTGAACGAATTTTTGTTCACAAAAATTGAAGAGGAGGATATTGGCAACATTTGGTTTCAACAGTACGGCGCTACGTGTCGTTTGGCCACCTCGGAGCTGCGAGTTGACACCGTTGGACTATTATTTGTGGGGTGCCCTCAAAGATAAGAGTTACGCCGACAAGCCAGAGACAATTGACGATTTCAAGGACAATATTCGTGAAGCCATTGGTGAAATACAGCTGCACACAATCGATAATGTGCTTAAAAAGTGGACCGATCGTGTAGGCTACTACATGGCCAGCCGAGGAAGCCATTTGAACGAAATTATGTTCCATTATTAACCGGAAGGATTGTACTTTCAAAGAAAAAAAGAAATTTGAGAAAATATTCAGTAGTTTTATTTTATAGCATTTTCAAAAAAAAAAAAAAATATTTGACGGACCCTTTAGTTCCCAAGAAAAAATTAAATAAGCGCCAATGAAATAATTTCCAAAAAATAAAAATAAATCCTAATTGTATTATTTTATCACACTATCTGACCCGGCAAACTAAGAAACTTAGAAAAATTATCTAAAAGAACGTAGAAAAATTCTTCAAAAAAATACAATAAAAAAATTTTTCAAAAAATTACTTGGAAATTTCTCAACAGCGACTTCATTCTCTCCCGCTCACCATTCAGGCCGCCCTTTCCCACCTCCTTTTTTTGATCTATCATCTCCTGACCCCACTCTCGGCCCTTTCTCTCTCCTCTCTCACTTAATCTCTCCAAAACGATAGATATAGAGGCTTAAAGATGATTCTACTATCACTGAGACTCCAAGATATCAGTGCGATAGGTCTTCAACTACTCGCTGTCTTTGAACTGATCATTGCAGCGATTCTAGTTAAAAAATACAGACGTGAAAGTGATTTATCGGAAGTTTTAAAGAGGGTGATTTGAAGTGAAGATTAAAGGTGGGAATTGAGGAATGTTAGGGATTCACCACGTTTGGTGTCCCAAGGTTGGGTGAGCGATTAAGGAGTCTCAAAACTCCGGCGAGATTTGAGGTTAGGTGAAGACGACAGGCGATTGTATTAGGTTTTTGATTGTTTTGGATTGACTGAGATTCCGAGATTCGAGATTCCAGATGAGGTTGTTGGTGCTGGGTTTGCTGCTGGTACTGGTACTGCTGGTGTTGTTAGTGTGAGTGATGTTGGTGGTAATGCTGGTGCTGATAAGGAGTCGAGGAAGACACTGCGGGAGAGCCGTCCACGGTATCTTGGTGATGTCGTGCCGACTGGCGAATCAGTGCGGAAGATGAAGGAGATAACGCAGGCCCTTATGAAACGATGTTGCAAAAATCAAAATTTTCATGAGCGCCTACGATATTTCAAATAAATCCATCTTGCAGGAAATTTCAGATTTTTAGTTAAGACGATATAACCGTTCCAAATTGACCGATTTTCGGTTTTCAAAAAACACAACATTTTTAGGTAATTTGGTGCGATTTCAGGTGTAATATCACGGAAACTAGGTAACGAATTGTCTTTTTTTGTTTCTATTGATTGATGTACGAGTATTTGTTAAATGTCTAATAATAAAAAAAATATTTTTGCTTTGCGTTTTTCCAGGTAAATCACTATTTAAAAACTACACAGTTTTTCGCTATTTTCCAACTTTGACGGAAAATAAAAAATCTTATATTAATACCCTACAACACACTGTGCTACAGGGTATAATAACTTTATGCATTTGTTTGTAACACCCAAAAGGAGAAGAAATCGTTTATTATATCACAGATTTAAATATAGGCCCCATACATATTTTAAACCCGATTTGACATGTAAGCGGCGTAGAGACTGTATCTTATATCCGATCAGTACGAAAATTTGACAGAAAGAGATTTCTTATTACATGAATGAGCATTCAGGAAAAATCAGTTTAGATTTAGATACAACCTCCATATATAGCGTTATCCATTTCGAGGTTCCCTACTTTTTTAAAGAAAAAAACACAGATTCAAATTAAAAGGTGAATTTTTATTATCATTTGAAAGAACATTCTGTGGCATTTATTTTTTGAAGACTATGTATATCAAATGCTGGCCGCGGCGTCCAATTTTCCGTTGAGTCCAATTTTCGATGACTCGTTCGAGCATTTCGACTGGTAACTGGCGAATGACACGCGTGATGTTTTGCTCCAAGGCCTGAATCGAAGCGGGTTTGTCCGCATAAACTTTAGACATTACATATCACCACACGAAAAAGTCTAACGGTGTGATATCACACGATCTTGGTGGCCAATCGACCGGCCCAAAACGTGAAATTATCTGCTCACCGAAGTGTTCTCTCAATAAATCCTTTAATTGATGCGATCCATTAATTGATGCCTTTCCTTATTGGTTTTTATTTTGTAATGTTTTGACTGACAATTAGTTTGATCTAATAGTTTGAAAATTACATTTAAAGTCGGTTGCTTACCAGAGAGCCTCTGCAAAGTCTGCTCCCAAATTTGCTGTTACAGACACAGGATGTACAAAAAACTACTCATTAAAATTAACAGGTACGCACCTGACGCACAAATAGTCAAGCGTCAATTCTGTTTGCCAATGACGCCGAGTATGTACTCTGATAAGAACATACTGTGCCATCTCCTGACATATCGATACCTCCATTCTAAAACATGCTAAGTCGACTTAGCATGTTTTCAGGGAAATTGCATTTTTATACCCTCACCACCCTGTAGTACAGGGTATTATAAGTTTGTTTCATGGCAGATGTTTGTAACACCTGAAAATAACACAGCTAGACCCACTTTAAAGTATACCGATCGACTCAGAATCACTAGCTGAGTCGATTTAAGCATGTCTGTCTGTCCGTCCGTCCGTCTGTCCATGTAAAGTTGTTCGTCGACAGGTCGCAATTTCACTCCGATCGCTCTGAAATTTTGCAGTTTAGAGTATTTCGCAGCTGTTAACATCGCTATTGCATTTGGTTGAAATCGGTTCAGATTTAGATATAGCACCCATATATATCTTTCGCCCGATTTGGCCCTTTAGTCCTATAGAAGCTGTATTTTACATCCAATCTTTTTGAAATTTAGAATGGTAGAGTTTCTTGATCCATGAACCACCATTGCCGAATTTGAAGAAAATCGGTTAAGATTTAGCTATAGCTCCCATATATATGTTTAGTCCGATTTGGCTCTTTAGTCCTATAGAAGCTGTATTTTACATCCAATCATTATACCCTACACCACACTGTGGTACAGGGTATTATAAGTTTGTTTCACGGCAGATGTTTGTAACACCTGAAAATAACACAGCTAGACCCACCTTAAAGTATACCGATCGACTCAGAATCACTAGCTGAGTCGATTTAACCATGTCTGTCCGTCCGTCCGTCCGTCTGTCCATGTAAAGTTGTTCGTCGACTACAGGTCGCAATTTCACTCCGATCGTTCTGAAATTTTGCAGTTTAGAGTATTTCGCGGCTGTTAAGATCGCTGTTGAATTTGGTTGAAATCGGTTCAGATTTAGATATAGCTCCCATATATATCTTTCGTCCGATTTGGCCCTTTAGTCCTATAGAAGCTGTATTTTACATCCAATCGTTTTGAAATTTAGAATGGTAGAGTTTCTTGATCCATGAACCAACATTGCCGAATTTGAAGAAAATCGGTTAAGATTTAGCTATAGCTCCCATATATATGTTTCGTCCGATTTGGCCCTTTGGTCCTATAAAAGCTGTATTTTACATCCAATCGTTTTGAAATTTAGAATGGTAGAGTTTCTTGATCCATGAACCAACACTACCGAATTTGAAGAAAATCGGTTAAGATTTAGCTATAGCTCCCATATATATGTTTCGTCCGATTTGGCCCTTTAGTCCTATAGAAGCTGTATTTTACATCCAATCATTTTGAAATTTAGAATGGTAGAGTTTCTTGATCCATGAACCAACACTACCGAATTTGAAGAAAATCGGTTAAGATTTAGCTATAGCTCCCATATATATGTTTCGTCCGATTTGGCTCTTTAGTTCTATAGAAGCTATATTTTAAATCAAATCGTTTTGAAATTTAGAATGGTAGAGTTTCTTGATTCATGAACCAACATTGCCGAATTTGAAGAAAATCGGTAAAGATTTAGCTATAGCTCCCATATATATGTTTCATCCGATTTGGCTCTTTAGATCCAATCGTTTTTATACCGTACACCACACTGTGGTACAGGGTATTATTTAAGTATGAAGTGTCCCAAAAGTAAATTTATGTAAACAATTTATACTTGAATTAAAAAATTTATATATCAGAGTTATTCAATATTACGAGAGTGGTGTAGGGTATTATATAGTCGGCACCGCCCGACTTTAGCCTTTCCTTACTGGTTAATTTCTAAATATTCTAAATTATATTCCGTCACAATTTGGTGTTTATCCGTCAACACAATCAATAGTTATTTACAAAACAGTTAAGGTCATTCGATTTGCATTACAAAAGAATTACATACAAATTTAAAGAATACGTCAAACATTGATCGCCTCTTCTGAAAAATTACCCTTGTGCACTTAGCATAGTTCAGAATGAATGAATCGATATAGAGTCCTTTTTATTAGTTCAGGAATGTCGATTTTCCTTACCAACTAGTTTTACGAGGACACCACCGCAGCGTTGTAATGCCAGCCTTAGCATCAAAACAACCCTCTCAAACTTGCAACTCATTAATTCGATTGGGGTTCATCCTTAGATTCGAGGACGTACCCCACTACCCTTGCATAGACCAAATCTTCAAAGTTACTCTTTTGGTCTTCGGATATTCTGCCAGATGCGCTACAGCTATCAATTATGTCATAGATCTTCTCCGAAATGTTGTTTAGCTATTTTAGAATAAGATGGTGACTTCTTACCCTTCTTTATGACCAACTGATTTTTATGTATCTGTACAGTCTTATTGTTTAAAGCTTCCCACTTTCTCACGGAAAGTTTTGAATTCTGTTTGCCTCTGATGCCGAGTATGCCGAGTATGCACTCTGATGAGAACATACTGGGACATCTCTTGACATATAGAGTCGTTTTTATGAGTTCAGGAATGTCGCTTTTCCTTACCAATTTCGGCTGTGTGCCGTCCCAAGGTGAGGTGAAGCTAGCCACTAGTTTTACGAGGACACCAGCCTTAGGATCAAACTTGCAATTCATTACTTCGATTGGTGGTTCACCGAATCAACATTATCGCCCACGATCGAAGAACCCCCACTAGAGACTCCCTTTTGTGTGGTTACGTTAGGGTTCTCCGAATTGCTGGAATACGGCGAGCCCTTTTTCTTCTTAGTCACTTTCACAGCGCTATGTTCTTTGGGTGGCCTGACTCTTTTAGCGGCCTCCATGCATGTGTTAGAGGTAGAATTGTCGGATTCATCCCGTAATAGGTTCTGTCGGTTCAACTTGTTAAGTTTCCCTCTTTGTGCCCCTGACAGTCTCTTTGAGTTAGGTACAATAGTGAAACTGTTTTCATTTGATGATTCACAGTCCGGAGTCGGCTTTTAAATGCTGGGGCTGATTAGAGCCCCAGCTGGATTTTACTTCATATGTCATATCTTTTGTTTTGCCTGCGACTGGATGTGATCATGTTTCATTTTAGACTAAGGGGTCCAGGCAGTAAAGCTCGCAGAAGTTCCATGCTGCATGACTCGTGAGTGAATCAACGCTTGTAGCCGGCACTTGGTTTTCTTTATCTCATCTGTCTTTTTGGTTTAATCATAATTTGTTTGGGGGGAGACACCCCACAGCCAGTATTAGCCCGTAATAGGTACGGCAATGTAGGCCTTCCAAACTAACCTCAGAAATTTCTGTCCGGAGACCGATGCATCCAATTCAACCAACGCTTTAAAAACAACAAACCATGTGGTTGCGTAATAAGTAGGTGAATAGGTTCTAAGAAATAGGCTAAAACGATAACGAGTCCGTTTGCTACGACTCACGGCGACTGTTTTGGTTTCATAAAATAGAACGCCGCAATCTGCACAAAAAAAAGTTTTTAGGTATTGGACACAAACAATTTTTTTTTTAGTTATAGACAATTCTTGTGTGTATTGTAACCCTCACATATATAACGGGTTTTCCAATAAGGATGATATGATTTTGAAGTGACGTTTCCGCCATTTGTAATAAGTCTTGATCTGTCATTCGTTTTTCATGGTATTCAGTAGTGTTTACAATTTCATCATGGAGAGATGTACGCAAGAACAACGTTTACAAATTATTCAGTTTTATTATCAAAATAATCGTTCTTCAATTGCAATTTTTCTTGCGCTAAGTCCATTTCTTTTAAATGAAAAAAAAAACACTTTCCGGTCGACCTACGACCTTGATACACATGAGCAATATTTTAGCTCTCATTAAGAGCTATATTTTTGCCATTGACCGATTGTGGCTACGTGCCACACAGCAAATGAAACAATTGAATTGTTGCGACAAAAGTTTCGAGATTCGATTATTTCAAGAAATTGTGAAATTTAATGGCCTCTAAGAAGAAGAAGATTTAACACCATTAGACTATTTCTTGTGGGGTTATTTAAAGTCATTGGCCTTTCGAAGTAAACCAGACTCTCTGCAAGCGTTACAAGTCAATATTGAACGTGCCATTCATGACATACAACTTGAGTTAGTGGAAAAAGTGCCGAAAATTGGGTTCATCGAATTCGTTCCTGCAGAAGAAGTCGGGGAGGCCATTTGAATGACGTTTTATTAAGAACTTAATCATATCGATTCTACTTCACATTAAATAAAAAAATTTTGAATTTCCTTAGCAATAAGTGTGTTTTTTTTCAAAGAAATCATATCACTCTAATTGGAAAACCCTGTATATGACATCATGAAATACTGCTCAAATGACTTTCAATACTTGGAACACCAGAAAATTTCAGCAACGATATTTCTTGTTTAAATTTGTAATATTTATCAAATTATGACATCAAGTTGGCATAGCAATCGGATGATGGGAACTGGTGATGATGATGAAATATGGTATCTTCTCAAAGAAGACATGAAGCAGCAAACCAACCACAAACCGTGTGTAGATTTCCCCCATCACTTTCCTATATTTTTTGAGAAATGCGTTTTCCGTAGTAGCATTAGAAAAATCTGGAATATTATTCAAATGTCATGGAGATACTTCAACGCTTACATTAAAATCCCCCCTTCCTTATCAAAGTATCATAAACCCTTATATCGTATATTATTCTTAAAAACCAATGCTGAACGATGATATGGTAATGCTTCGGGACATCAAGAACATAAAAGGAAAGAAAGGAAAAAAATTTGATGAACATATGGTCTATAATATTAGGGTTAAGTTCATGAAGATTTGAGGGTGGAGAAGTAACTTCGCCCTTTCATGGGATACCATTTTGCAATCAAAATTCTGGATTTTTTTTATTTTGATAATTTGAATGCTTGTTATATACAGTTTCACTGCTTTCTTTGCTTGGGCTAATGGTTGGAAGGGGTTAAGATGAATTACAAAGTTGTGATCCCTTTTTGCGAGATGGGATTTTTCGCATTTCTCTTTAATATTCATGTGAAGTATATACTTAAAACAAGAAACCCAAACTGAATATTTGAAATAATCATGAAAAAATCGCTCTAACATATATTCAGGCCGCACAAGAACAATTATAAGTTCAGATCTAGTTCGAGGGTTGAACAATGGAAATGATTAGTGTTGCATTTAAGTGAAATCAAGCTACGAAAATATTAGGAGCATATTATGTGCTTAATTTTTGGAGAGAAAGTCCATACATTTTCTTCAAACTGAGCTAACGGATAAATTAGCTTAGATAAAGTAGTTTTGCTTAATATAAAGGAAAACTAATTCAAAATTGATATATGAACATTAGGGTGATGACTTTTATACAACCTCGTTTCCCTGTATCATATTTAGATGAGTTTTTATTTAAGATTACAAAAAATCTTACATATAAGGTGATTTGAGAAAAAACCTCACGCACAAAATTATTTCAAAATTTTTATTTATCAACATTTTGGGCAATTTTTTATTTTTTTTTAAATTTTTTCATAACTTTCAAAATAATGACCGCTGACAAATGTGGTTTCAGTAAAAAAAATCAGAAGTCGTCAACGTTTTTTCCAAAGAGATACATTCGATTCAAAATGAGATACCTTCACTTAATTGTAAATAAAAACGAAAGATGTTCATCGATTTCTATGATCAATGCCTCATTTTGTTCATAGGTTATGTGGCTTTTCGCGAAAGTTATAAGACTTGAAACTTTTTTCCGTTTCGGATTTATATGATTTAAAAAAAAGAAAAAATTTAAATTTTGTCGCACAAATATCATTTCAAAGAGGTTTGTGTGTGACCTTTTTCAATATTTAAATGGAATAAACGTTATTTTAGGCATTAATAGTCAAAAGTTCATTCATGCGTGCAACAGGAAATAGGTTTCGAGAAAAAAAAATCAAAAAGTCGTCACCTTAATAAGTAGGTATATTAATACGAAATGAAAAACCTAAAATTACAAAATAACTATATCTGAGATTCCTGAAATGTGGGCAAAAGGCAAACATTTTCAATTTTCGAGCAAATTTTTTTTCCAAATTTTGCGAGCACATTAACCGCGTTTGTAGTAGACAGAAATAAAAATGTAAGCGTGCAAAAAACCGCAGATGTGAATACACTACAAAAACCAGTAAGGAAAGGCTAAAGTCGGGCGGGGCCGACTATATAATACCCTACACCACTCTCGAAATATTGAATAACTCTGATATATACATTTTGTAATTCATGTATAAATTGTTTACATAAATTTACTTTTGGGACATTTTATACTTAAATAATAGCATGTACCACAGTGTGGTGTAGGGTATAAAAACGATTGGATCTAAAGAGCCAAATCGGATGAAACATATATATGGGAGCTATAGCTACATCTTTACCGATTTTCTTCAAATTCAACAATGTTGGTTCATGGATCAAGAAACTCTACCATTCTAAATTTAAAAACGATTGGATGTAAAATACAGCTTCTATAGAACTAAAGGGCCAAATCGGACGAAACATATATATGGGAGCTATAGCTAAATCTTAACCGATTTTCTTCAAATTCGGCAATGTTGGTTCATGGATCAAGAAACTCTACCATTCTAAATTTCAAAATGATTGGATGTAAAATACAGCTTCTACAGGACTAAAGAGCAAAATCGGACGAAACATATATATGGGAGCTATAGCTAAATCTTAACCGATTTTCTTCAAATTCGGCAATGTTGGTTCATGGATCAAGAAACTCTACCATTCTAAATTTCAAAACGATCGGATGTAAAATACGGCTTCTATAGCACTAAAGGGCCAAATCGGACGAAAGATATATATGGGAGCTATATCCAAATCTGAACCGATTTCAACCAAATTCAATAGCGATCTTAACAGCCGCGAAATACTCTAAACTGCAAAATTTCAGAACGATCGGAGTGAAATTGCGACCTGTAGTCGACGAACAACTTTACATGGACAGACGGACGGACGGACGTTAAATCGACTCAGCTAGAGATTCTGAGTCGATCGGTATACTTTAAGGTGGGTCTAGCTGTGTTATTTTCAGGTGTTACAAACATCGCCCGTGAAACAAACTTATAATACCCTGTACCACAGTGTGGTGTAGGGTATAAACACGCAAGTTTAACTAAGGTTTGTAGAGCTCTTGCGTTGGTTCTATTTGGAGCGCATCATCGTCACCTATATGGATTTGTAGTTACTTCCAGCCACTATAACCGCTTCTTCGGTGATATTTCAATACATAGAGGGCCGCGCTGATCGCAGTCAAAAAACACTTGAAATCGCATTTCCAAAAGTTATGAACTATATTTTTTCCCGGAAAATTGTTAACACAAATAAATTTGCATCAATTAATGAAATCTTAAATTGATAAAAAACTGAGAAAAATTATAAAATGGTAACACTATGAAACAAAAAAATGTTTTCCGAGCAGCGCTGTGGAGTCGAGTCAAAACTACTCGACTCCGACTCCCGGAGTCGAATTTTAAAATCATTCGACTCCGACTCCGGCAGTTAAATAACATAAATTTCTGAAATTATATTTCTTCTACGACGTGAGTTCATGTTATTGAAAATAAGATATAGCTTTGTTAAAAAATCAAAAATGTAGGTATTACACACCAGTAATTAAATAAAATTGTATTATTTATTTATCGACGCTTGACATGCTAGTTGCAACTAATATGACATTCTATTTTTGGAAATTATGTTCGCTTCAGGCAACCAGTTTATTCGTTAGTTATTATACCCTAGAGCACACCTGCACCATACAGGGGGTTATAAAGTAGTTTTTTGGCCGATTTGTAAAAAAAGCTAGACGCGCTTTAAAAATATACCATTTTGCTCAGAATCAATATCTGTCCGTCTGTCCATCTTAAGTTTTTCGTTAAGTACAGGTCGAAATTTGACTACAATCCTAATAAAATTAGGCAATAAGAACTATTTCTCACTAGGGAGCAAACCAATTTATATTGGTGAAAATCGGTTCAGATCGATATTGCCCCCAGGTATAAATGTTTCTTTAGATTTGGCCTTGTAACGTTATGGAAGCTGCATTCAATCATTTTGAAATTTAGTAGGGTAGAACTTATTTATCCACGAAAGCATATAGTCGAATTTCAAAAGATCTTTTTAGATTCAGATTTATAAGGTAATTATCTCATATTTATATTTACAATATCTGAGCTTATTCTGCTCTATCAAGGTGTTGTACGGTATCATATAGTTGGCTTCGCACGGCATTTCCTTACTTGTTTTGTACTCGCTTAGGAATAGTGTATAGTCCTGCAAAAATACTTTTTTGTTATCTCAATATAATTAGAGCTTTCCTAAAACTGCTTTACATAAAAACTCGATAGTTTGGTTAACTTTATAGATATTATTGGTATACAAAAATATTTGACTAAAAGCTTGGAATATTTTAGTTTTCCAAAAATATTTTGAGTGCAAAATTCTATCACACAATTGTACATTTTGCACCATCCAACTCGGAGTCGGCCATAATATTTCGGCTCTGGACTCCGATTCCGGGCAAATTTCCCAGACTCCGACTCCACAGACCTGTTTCCGAGACCTAACAACTTTTTTTTGCTGAAACCCAAAAATTTTTTATGGTAAAGTTTGTTTTTATTATACCCTACACCACACTGTGGTACAGGGTATTATAAGTTTGTTTCACGGCAGATGTTTGTTACACCTGAAAATAACACAGCTAGACCCACCTTAAAGTATACCGATCGACTCAGAATCACTAGCTGAGTCGATTTAACGATGTCTGTCCGTCCGTCCGTCCGTCCGTCCGTCCGTCCGTCTGTCCATGTAAAGTTGTTCGTCGACTACAGGTCGCAATTTCACTCCGATCGTTCTGAAATTTTGCAGTTTAGAGTATTTCGCGGCTGTTAAGATCGCTATTGAATTTGGTTGAAATCAGTTCAGATTTAGATATAGCTCCCATATATATCTTTCGTCCGATTTGGCCCTTTAATCCTATAGAAGCTGTATTTTACATCCAATCGTTTTGAAATTTAGAATGGTAGAGTTTCTTGATCCACGAACCAACATTGCCGAATTTGAAGAAAATCGGTTCAGATTTAGATATAGCTCTCATATATATGTTTCGTCCGAATTGGCCCTTTAGTCCTATAGAAGCTGTATTTTACATCCAATCGTTTTGAAATTTAGAATGGTAGAGTTTCTTGATCCATGAACCAACATTGCCGAATTTGAAGAAAATCGGTTAAGATTTAGCTATAGCTCCCATATATATGTTTCGTCCGATTTCGCCCTTTAGTCCTATAGAAGCTGTATTTTACATCCGATCGTTTTGAAATTTAGAGTGGTAGAGTTTCTTGATCCATGAACCAACATTGCCGAATTTGAAGAAAATCGGTTAAGATTTAGCTATAGCTCCCATATATATGTTTCGTCCGATTTTGCTCGTTAGTCCTGTAGAAGATGTATTTTACATCCAATCATTTTGAAATTTAGAATGGTAGAGTGTCTTGACCCATGAACCAACACTACCGATTTTAAAGAAAATCGGCTAAGATTTATCTGTAGCTCCCATATATATGTTTAGTCCGATTTGGCCATTTAGTCCTATAAAAGCTGTATTTAACATCCAATCGTTTTGAAATTTAGAATGGTAGAGTTTTTTGATCCATGAACCAACATTGCCGAATTTGAAGAAAATCGGTTAAGATTTAACTATAGCTCCCATATATATGTTTCGTCCGATTTTGCTCTTTAGTCCTGAAGAAGCTGTATTTTACATCCAATCATTTTGAATTTTAGAATGGTAGAGTTTCTTGATCCATGAACCATTACTACCGAATTTGAAGAAAATCGGTTAAGATTTAGCTATAGCTACCATATATATGTTTCGTCCGATTTGGCCCTTTAGTTCTATAGAAGCTGTATTTTACATCCAATCGTTTTGAAATTTAGAATGGTAGAGTTTATTGAACCATGAACCAACACTACCGAATTTGAAGAAAATCGGTTAAGATTTAGCTATAGCTCTCATATACATGTTTCGTCCGATTTGGCCCTTTAGTCCTGTAGAAGCTGTATTTGAAATCCAATCATTTTGAAATTTAGAATGGTAGAGTTTCTTGATCCATGAACCAACGCTGCCGAATTTGAAAAAAATCGGTTACGATTTAGCTATAGCTCCCATATATATGTTTCGTCCGATTTGGCCCTTTAGTCCTATAAAAGCTGTATTTTACATCCAATCGTTTTGAAATTTAGAATGGTAGAGTTTCTTGATTCATGAACCAACATTGCGGAATTTGAAGAAAATCGGTAAAGATTTAGCTATAGCTCCCATATATATGTTTCGTCCGATTTGGCCCTTTAGTTCTATAGAAGCTGTATTTTACATCCAATCGTTTTGAAATTTAGAATGGTAGAGTTTATTGAACCATGAACCAACACTACCGAATTTGAAGAAAATCGGTTAAGATTTAGCTATAGCTCTCATATACATGTTTCGTCCGATTTGGCCCTTTAGTCCTGTAGAAGCTGTATTTTACATCCAATCGTTTTGAAATTTAGAATGGTAGAGTTTCTTGATCCATGAACCAACACTACCGAATTTGAAGAAACACACTGTGGTACAGTGTGGTGTATAAAATGTCCCAAAAGTAAATTTATGTAAACAATTTATACATGAATTACAAAATTTATATATTAGAATTATTCAATATTACGAGAGTGGTGTAGGGTATTATATAGTCGGCACCGCCCGACTTTAGCCTTTCCTTACTGGTTTTAACAAAATTTTAATAAAAAAATAAATATGAATACATGTATAAATATTAACGTTAAAAAATACTTAGATAATATTTTCAGCAAAAATTATTCAACGACAAAACCTACGCTATGTGTTTTTGAGTAAAAGTATACTCCGAACAAAAATGTTTGAAACATCTTTAACTATTTTTAGCATTTCTGTATTTAAATATTATATTAATTGTATTATTTTAAATAAAACATTAATTGTATGAATGTTTTAATAAATTGATACGGCGAGGAGAAATAAAAAATTTATCTAACATTTGCGTTAACATCTACTGGAATGTCTCGATGAATATTTAAAGGATTTTCAATTGGTTGAACGCAAGTAATTTTTCAGCCGATGCAATGTTGAAAAAGAGCGTTTTCGTTTGTCGCTGTAGTCACAGGTAACACCACCATTACCATAAATATTTGGTGAACGTTTGGAAATGCATCTATCTATATATATAACAAGTAAGAAAGTTTCAGTCGGGTAAACCGACTAAGGTATACCCTCACTTTGTGAGTAATGTAATATTGAATATTACACAAATTATTCTGTCAATTTTTGTGGGAGGTACCAGAAGGGGTTTAAGAAATACACCTATATTTCGCTGAACAGTAGATACTTTAAATACATTGCACTGTGCCGAATTGTAACCGTTTATATGGACTGGTATATTAACGTTGAGATATTAAATTGTGGTATAATTTGGCCATTTTGTGTGGGAGGTACAAAAAGGGGCGTGGTGATAACGCTCATTTTTCACTGGACTATAGGCATTATAAAAGCATTACACTGTACAAAATTTCAAGTAATTGTATGCACTGATATTAATGTTATAAACTGTTAACTTTTGGTGCAAAATGGTACCTTTGTGGGAGAGGTAACAAAAGGGGCGTGACAATAACGCCCACTTTTCTCGAGTTGATAGCGACTAACAACCTAATACTATGTGTGGAATTTCAGAAGATTCGAATACGTATAGTAGCAGTTATTAAAGAATCAATATTTCACAACATTTTAACCCTTTGTGGGGGAGGTACCAGAAGGAGTGCACCAATATGGCCCATCTTCGAACTTAGCCGGAGATAGAAAAAAATATTACCACATACGAAATTTGAAGTCAATCGGTTACTCCTTTCGAGAGTTATCGTGCGCACCAGCCAGCAGACAGACAGACAGACAGACAGACAGACAGACAGACAGACGGACGGACATTGCTCATTCGACTTAAAATGACCCAAAACGGATTTCCGCCGAACATACTTGGGGTCTTAGGTCACTCCTTCGATGTGTTACACTTTTTTCCGTAGCAAATGATATATACCCTCGTCACACTAAAGTGAGGGTATAAAAATGAAACGGTCCATCTGTGTAATGGCATCACGTCAGAACGGCTGGAGCGATTTGGATGATTTTTTTTTAATCTATTCTAAATTTTCACGAGATGGTTTATATAGAAAAAAAAAAATTAATTGGACAAAGGGGCGTGGTACCTCCCATACAAATCGCAGGTTAAAAATCCGATATTTCTGCTTATAGGTATAGTGCTGAAATTTTGTTTGTATGCATTTAATGGCAGATTATGTGAATTTTCCAAAAATGGGCGGAATCGGACCAATGGGCGTGGCTCCGCCCATATAAGCCAAATTTTGAAATTGAGATATTTTGCACAATTTGTTAGCGAGAGTGCTGGAATTTTGTGTATATGTAAACGGTGGCAGTCTACGTGATTGGTCCAAAAATGGGCGGGATCGGACCAATGGGCGTGGCCCCGCCCACATAGACAAAATTTTGATATCTTGCACAATTTGCTAGCGGGAGTGCTGCAATGTTGCGTATATGTATCTGGTGGCATTCTACGTAATTGGTGAAAAAATGGGCGGGACCGGAGCAATGGGCGTGGCCCCGCCCATATAAGCCAAATTTTGAAATTGAGATATTTTGCACAATTTGTTAGCGAGAGTGCTGGAATTTTGTGTATATGTAAACGGTGGCAGTCTACGTGATTGATCCAAAAACGGGCGGGATCGAACCAATGGGCGTGGCACCGCCCATATAAGCCAAATTTAAAAAATGTGATATCTTGCACAATTTGTTAGCGAGAGACCTGGAATTTTGTGTATATATATCCGTTGGCGATCTACGTGATTGGTCCAAAAATGGGCGGGTTCGGACCAATAGGCGTGGCCCCGCCCACAATGACCAAATTTTGAAATTTTTATATCTTGCACAATTTGCTATCGGGAGTGCTGCAATGTTGTGTATATGTATCTGGTGGCATTCTACGTAATTGGTCAGAAAATGGGCGGGATCGGACCAATGGGCGTGGCCCCGCCCTTATAAGCCAAATTTTGAAATTGATATAACTTGCACAATTTTTTATCTAGAGTGCTGTCATGTTGTAGATATGTATCTGGTGACAGTCCACGTGATTGGTCCAAAAATTGGCGGGATCTGACCAATGGGCGGGCCACCGCCCATATAAGCCAAATTTTGAAATTGAATTATCTTGCTCATTTTGTTAGCGAGAGTGTTGAAATTTTGCGTATATGTATCTGGTAGCAGTCTACGTGATTGGCTTTCAAATGGGCGGAATAGGACCAGTGGGCGTGGCCCAGCCCATATTTTGATATATCTTGCAAGTATTATATAGGAAATACATGAACAAAAATGCTCGGTATGCGATAATTACAGCTGCTCACTCCAATACAATCGCAATATGATAATGTGATGCAATATCAATGAAACAAGAATTTGGAAATTTTATAAGTATACATTTCTATTTTCTGGACTTTCCACTGAATTCGGTATTTTTTCATTCAGTGAATTTATTACTAATACCAGTAAGGAAAGGCAGAAAGTCGGGCGGGGCCGACTATATAATACCCTACACCTCCCTAACAATGCGATAAGGGTCATTGCGATAATAATTTGGAATAATTGGTAAATGTATTTTGAACCGATAATCGCAAAATTAAGCAATATTCGTTCCTAAATTGAGAAAAATCTTTCTGGAGAACTTTGTAATGATCGGAAGTAAAGTACAACTTCTATAGCGCTTTGTAACCAAATCTGGAGGAACATATATATGGAGGTTATATATAAATCTGAATCGATTTTCCTAGAATACTCATTCATGTAAAATAGAAACCTGTTTCTGTCGAATTTCGTACTGATCGGATATAAAACACAGTCTCTACAGCGCTTACATGTCAAATTGGGGGTAACATATATATATGGGGGCTATATCTAAATCTGAACTGATTTTCTCCGAATTTTGCGGCATTCCTTCATGTAATAATAAACCTCTTTCTGACGAATTTCATACTGATCGGATATAAAATACAGTTTCTACAGCGCTTGAATTTCAAATCGGGGGTAACATATATATGGGGACTATATCTAGATCTGAACCGATTTTCTCCGAATTTGGCAGTATTCCTTCATGTAATAACAAACCTCTTTCTGCCGAATTTCGTACTGATCGGATATAAAATACAGTTTCTACAGCGCGAATTTTGACATGGGCAGCGAAGCGCACCGGGCTCAGCTAGTATTACATAAAATAAAGAGCTTCCAGGGAATTTCTGACATTCTCCGCTTAAATTTTTCTTCTCCAAAGCTCCACTTCACTAATCCACACTTCAAAAGAACAGTCAGGCAAAATTGATGAATATTTTTCAAATAATTATGTACAATTTTCTTCATTTAGTAGTTTAATTTATGATGGCAAAACACATTAGAAATTTGAGAGAATTCCACGGTGTTTCAAAAAGCGATCTTCGAAATGAGTGATGAATAAATCTGGATATGGAATATAGGTCGAAATCTTATAATATTCTTCAATATTTGTTGCATCAACATTGCAATAATGACTTTGTCGGGATGAAATCCTAGGTTTCTAGATTTGTATGTCTTGTTCTTCACAAAATATTTTAACAGACGGAAAAATCGCACTAAAATGGTGAGTAAAATTTTGTGTATTTTATATCCGATCAGTGCGAAATTCGGCAGAAAGAGGTTTCTTATTACATGAAGGAATACTGCCAAATTCGGAGAAAGTCGGTTCGGATTTAGATATAGCCCCCATATATATGTTACCCCCGATTTCACATGTAAGCGCTGTAAAAACTGTATTTTATATCCGATCAGTATGAAATTCGTCAGAAAGAGTTTTCCTATTATATGAATGAACACTTTTAAATTTGTAAGAAGTCGGTTCAGATTTAGATATAGCCCCCATATATACGTTACCCCCGATTTGACATGTGAGCGCTGTAAAAATGTTATTTTATATAGGGACTGTATTTTATATCCGATCATTACGAAATTCGACAGAAGGAGGTCTTTTTACATGAAGATCAGGGAAGATCGGTTCAGATTTATATTAAAGCTCCATATATATGTTCCTCCTGATTTGGTATCAAACCACTATAGAAGATGTATTTTACTTCCGATCATTAAAATTTTCCAGAAAGATGTTTCTCAAATAGGGAACGAATATTGCTTAATTTAGCGATTATCGTTTCAGAATTAGGTAATATGTTTCTAGCCATTTACCAATTATTCCAAATTATTATGGCAATGACCCTTATCGCATTGTTAGGGAGGTGTAGGGTTTTATATAGTCGGCCCCGCCCGACTTTCTGCCTTTCCTTACTGGTTTTTTTTTTTTGAAAAAAATCTACTTTTTCCATTTTGTTTAATACTGTTACTAAACCACTGTTTCTAAGTGAAAGAGATATTTCCAACATTGGCAGCCCCCATTAATATCTTCAATTTAACGTATAAGTCGTCCTGATCGGGCGTATACTCCAAAAATTATAGTGCAACCTTCGACGATATAAGTATTTTTTATAAAATTTTTTTTAAAAAAATGTATCCATAAAAAAATTTTTGGTTTTGATTTTATATAACAGTATGCCACAATCTATACAAAAAAATAATTTTTAGGTCTAGGACACAAAAAAAAATTATTTTTGTTGCGTAGTGTTATCTAATAATTTCACACATAGTATTAGTTTATTAGTCTCCCATAGTCCATTTTGGTATTTTCCACTCAAATGGAAAACGTTTTTTCAATCTCCATTTTTTTGTAGTTTTGTAATAGCCCTAAGCTTACCTAAAATGCAAAAGGACCTGAGACTCTTATTTTAACAGTTATACAGCAGGGTTATTGTGTAGAATATATAACTTTAACTTTTGACGCTATCTCCACTCTGTTCCATCGTGTTAATGGAGTTTAAAAAGCTACATATTTTCATATGCAAAGATGCAGAGTATTCGGTTATATAGGGTGATCCAAGTAGAGATACTTTTCTCATGGAAAGACTTACGCCTGAACAACGTTTACGCATGTCATTCGCCAGTTACCAGTCGAAATGCTCGAACGAGTCATCGAAAATTGGACTCAACGGATGGAACATCTGAGAAGTAGCCGCGGCCAACATCTGATAGACATAATCTGCAAAAAATAAATGTTCTTTCAAATGATAATAAACATTCCCTATTCAATTTGAATTTTCTGTGTTTTTTATTAAGTACGGAACCTCGAAATTTATACGGAACCTCGAAAATTGGACTCAACGGATGGAACATCTGAGACGTAGCCGCGGCCAACATTTGATAGACATAATCTGCAAAAAATAAATGTTCTTTCAATAAATGTTCTTTCCTCGAAAATAATACGGAACCTCGAAAATTGGACTCAACGGATGGAACATCTGAGACGTAGCCGCGGCCAACATTTGATAGACATAATCTGCAAAAAATAAATGTTCTTTCAAATGATAATAAACATTCCCTATTCAATTTGAATTTTCTGTGTTTTGTATTAAGTACGGAACCTCGAAATGGATCACCCTATATAATGCATATATTAAAAATAATTACACTTAGGTCTTTTTATGCGGATTTCAATTTATTCGGTTTTTAAAATCGTAATTATTCGGACCATCTTTTCGAGAGTTGTCGTAGGCACACAAGCCAGTTACACAGAAGGACAAATCTTGTTTTAACAGAATATACATACATATATACAATTTTAGTTATTTGTATGCAAATGTATAAACCTGCTTGTTAAGCAATCTTAAAATAACAATAATTATACCCTCCACCATAGGATAGGGCGTTTATTCATTTCGTCACTTCGTTGGTAACACCACTAAATATTGACCTGAGACCCCTTAAAGTATATACTCTAGGCCGGGTCGATTTGTGGGGAGGCAAAAAAAGTTGCCATTGCTCAGTGAAAATCGTATTATAGGGATCAAAATAAGAAACTTTGCCGAAGGAACCATACCTCTAAAACGAATTCTGATGTCCCGGAATTTGGGTCGAACTTTTGGGTAGGGGCAAATTTTGAAAAATCCCACTTTGACCCATTTAGAGTTCTCCAATCGAGTCCAAATGTATGACCGACCCCCACTAACTTTGGAGGCCCGACCCATCCATGCCAGTGGCACACCCACTGGAACCCCCTGGGGGTTCCATACATTTGGTCTCGATTGGAGCACTCTAAATGGGTCAAAGTGGGATTTTTTCCGGGACATCAGAATTCGTTTTAGAGGTATGGTACCTTCGGCAAAGTTTCTTATTTTGATCCCTAGAATACGATTTTCACTGAGCACTTCACTGAGTGGGGGTCGGTCATACATTTGGACTCGATTGGAGCACTATAAATGGGTCAAAGTGGGATTTTTTCCGGGACATCAGAATTCGTTTTAGAGGTATGGTTCCTTCGGCAAAGTTTCTTATTTTGATCCCTAGAATACGATTTTCACTGAGCAATGGGCGATTTTTAAATCGACCCGCCCTAATATACTCCTATATTATTAATCGTCACCTCAATAAAAGAATAGTGTATAATTTTTTTGTAGTTTCGAGAAAATCACATTTGAAGTTTTTGTGAAATTATACTTCTGGTAAAATCGTTATATTTCAGAAGAGAATGGATGTTTTCCATTTCTTGCCTTTTTAATATGTAGGGGAATAATCAGGCTACTGGCAGATGATATTCTATTAGTCTAAAAGTGCGTTAATTGCAAATAAATGGGAGTCAAACTACCATGACTTTACGTAGGCTGTTTTGTATATTTTAGAATTACATGCAATACAATATACACTATTTTATTTTGTATGGTATACACTATTTTATTTGAATATTTTACGTCATTTATCACGAAATATTTTGAATTTGTCGGACAAATGATAGTGCAGTAAAACAATGTTTTCGAGGTTAACAATTCATTTTATTAATAATTCACAGTCATTTATGGTAAGATAATGGCTCTCTGTAATTAAATTCCAACATAGTTTCAAATAATTAAAAATTCTATGACTAAAATACAATATAAATAATAATATAAATCTATCTATATTAATCTTCAGTAAAATCCTCCTCCGCATCCGGCTCATCCAAACGATTTCGATTTCCTCCGTGTTTAAGATTGAGATAAAAAGAGTGAAATTCTTTTGGAATGATATTTTTGGTGCAAAGCTCCTTTAGATCGTTGTACTTGAAGCTCGATATGCCAAGCTGTTGTTTAAATTTAGCACGCAAATCTAGAGTATCACTATTATTATTCGTTGATTTCTTCCTCTTTCCTTCCATTAGGCAAATTTTTTGCCACTCGGAGTCCCATTTCTCTTTGTATAGCAGCAAATTGGGATTAACTTTCTCCACTTTAATCTTCTTAATCTTTAACCAATTCACTGTGTCGTTTTCGCTATTCTTTCTGAAAGTGTGGCATAATCTGCTGAACCATTCCTTTATATCATAAATGTCACCCCAGAACATTCTTTCCACAATGTATGGTTGTTTTCTTCGGGCCAATCGCAAAATCGTTGGCCATTCCTCGGGAGAGTAAATTGATATATTTCTTTTGGCCTGTTCAATTGTCGAGTGCATACAATCGGCCTCCATTTGTGTATGGCCGCTTTCTAAATATTTAATCGTGATCGTATTTAAATTAAATTTACGAATTGCGTAGAGTAAAAGCGCTGCAATATAACGGTTCCTATTCTGCCCTCCACAGCAATCAGAATACAAGATTACATCCTCTACATTTTCATCTAATGAACATTTTTATAATTGTGGTCCCAATCTCATCCGAACCTCTTTGTCCCTGCGTTTCATCCCACAAGAAGCAGTAGCCTTCTTTCGAGGCAAGATCGAAAAATGTATTGTTAAAACTTGAAAACTTCCTTGAATAGTACAATGAGCTAACGTTGCTGCATGGGGTTGTCAATACAGATTGTAAGTCGAAAGTAAATACTCTCAATTGGTTATTAGCTTTTGCCTCTGCTTTATCGGCCTCCTTCTCTTCCCTAGCCCACTTCTTATTGTTAATATGTTCGTCATACGCTTCCTGCATAATCTCCTTGTCTTCAGAGTTACGATACCGTTCGCATGTGGAGCATGCGTCCTTCTTCGGCTTGTGAAAAGAATAATTATATTCGTTGCAAAAAATACGCCTGTAAACATTTTCCTTAAGAATTGTCTTCATGGGTTTCCTTAAAGAGTTGAAACATTTTTGATATGTTTAAATTAGAAGCAAGGTATAGGCGTTGTAATTTGGATCTGGTATAGTGGCTCTCCACAGCCGGAAAGGATTCAATATGCTCCCTAATTATTTTTTTTGTTTCTATATCCAGTTTGTGATGATTACCATGTTGCCCACGTTTATCTATAGCTTCCCGACATTCAGTTTTTTTATCGAAAACTGAAATGGCTCCATCAGATATATTCAGTGTTTTCAGAAAGAACTGCTTACATACTTGTTTAGACCGCAGAGCGTATGTAAGAGACTTTGTTCTTCTGGAGCCGCCAACAAGGGCCCTCTGGCATTTCTTTACTTCTATGCACTGTCTTAAGTATATTTGTTGTTTTGCGTAGTCTGATAATCCCCAAAACTCTGCATTTATCGCAATACGTTCTTCATCGTTGACCTGCGTCATGCATTTATGCCGACAAGTGCAATTCACCGATTTTGGCAGTCGCTCCTTAATTAATTTTCCCCTTTCCTGACTGCCTTTTCCTCTTCCGATTAAGTTGCATCCATGCATGCGTGTTGGTCTGCAACATTTCATATAACCGTAAATGTAAGTCACTGATCATAAATTAGTCGTTTTGTCTGGATTTTACCTTTCTCTTTCGAGTAGTGGTCTTGAGCTCTGCCTCCTCCATGCCTTGATCCTCTTCAGAATTCTCTTCCCGAACCGTAGTGACTATGTGTGATACCCCTGCTCTCAGCTCAGCATCTGCTTCTGCCTCTTCATCTGTTTCCGGAACATAGCCGTCCGAAGATCCTACGGAAAAATCTTCTTCGTCCATCGAATCGGGCACATAATCATCGAACAGTTCTGGAACAATTTCGCTATGTTCCGGAAACAAATCTGGCGAAATTTCATTAACAAACTCATTATACGGAGCATACTTACAATGGTTTCATTGAAAATACTCACCACGACTTGATAGATCCATTATTTTCACGAAATGTCCACAAACAAACAATCAGGCAAATATGTGACAATAACAGTGTAAACAAATTTCAAGCTATTGTTTATGTCAACTTTTGAATATACAGAGAAATTTTATATGACAAATACAATAGTGTAAAAGTGTAATACGTATTAACCGAAAAAAATGTTTTGTCAATGAATAGTGTATATAAATATACCATATTTTTCGATTTTATTTTTTTATGCGAATGGATTGTTTTGAAATATAAAAATAGTGTATAGTTTGTATACACAAAATTATATTAAAAAAAATCTAATTAAAACTCGATATCGGCAATTAGGCTATTATTCAAGAAAAAATTCAAACGCCTAATTATACACTATTTTTTCAATTGACCTTTTGACCCACTTTGTGGAAGTAGAATTTCACCAAATTTTTACCAGACATAGAATCCATTGCGTAGATTTTTATTATGCAATAAAAAAATAATGGTGTATATGCGTATACGCTATTGTTTTATTGAGGGGACGTAATCGTCGTAAAATTCAAAGACACCATATTCGTCTTTCGTAATCACGCTACAATCTATAATACTTGAGCTAGGTGGCTAAAATTTGGTACATTTACTTCTTATATCTGCAGGTATGTTGGGATTGATCGGTCCATTTTTAGGTATAGCACCCATATATAGCATCTCCCCGATTTGACTTCTTAACGTCATAGAGGCCACAAATGTCAACTTATCGGGCTGAAATGTGGTAACTGGGGTTTATTTATACCCGGTATCCTTCACACGAACAACGGTAGTCATAGGTCCTTGTATTGATATAGCCCCCATACAAAGGTCCCTCTAGATTTGACTTCTTAACGCCACAAAAACTTCAAATTTAGACGAATTGGGCTGAAATTTGGTATAATGAGTTTATTAGTAGCCATCACCATTCACATGCGATCTATGGTGGAGGGTATATAAGATTCGGCATGGCCGAACATAATCCGCCTTTACTTGTTTTTGGAGTTTTTTTTCTAATTCAACAATATTTTAAATATCATGTTTAAATACTGCCCGGCGTTGCCCGGATTGTCTTAACATCGCAAGCTTGAAGATATTGTAATAAAAACTCCGATTAAAAGTCCATCAAAATAGTACCATTTTGACGCGGATCCAAATTCTTGTATGAAAATCCGTAGCTATGACTACCAAAAAATTAACTATGTAATATTTCTTAGTATAAGTTTTTTCCCCCTTTATTCATTCCTCTAGGGAACATAGGGCTTCTACAAGATTATTCCACATATTTCTATCATAACAAAAAGTCTTGATTTCATCCCATGACTTGTTAAGTTTCCGTATTTCCATTAGAGTCTGCAGCCTTGCGGGTTTCATTCTAGTTCCTTTTTACATATACTTACGTGCGATTTTCAGAGCGTATGTCCAATCCACTTCCATTTCCTTCTTCTTATTTGGACTCTCATTGGAATCTCGTTAGTTTTGTTCCACAATTCAGTGTTTGAAATTGTATTCGGCCAAAAAATGTGACATATATTACGTAGGAATTTATTTATTTGTGACTGGATCTTCTTCAATACTGTGGCCGTTGTGAGCCATGTTTCACTTCCATATAGTAACGGTGATTTTACACAGGCGTTGAAAATGCGTATCTTGGTTTGGAGATATATTTGCGGTGAACGCCATATATGCTTTAATCTTCCAAATGCGGACCTGGCTTTGCCTAGTTTATAGTGTACATCTTCTTCGATACCGCCAGTCACAGACGCCAGTCATACACCCAAGATAGCAGAAAGTGTCCACATATTGGATTTCTTGGTCATTTACTTTAAATGAATTGCTGTTGTTACTATGGATACGCATCGCTTTGGTTTTCTTGATATTTATTTCCTGGCCAACGGCTTTTGAAAGAGTAACTAGTTTGCTCTGCATATCGCAGTGTCTATGTGACATGAGACATATGTCATCCGCAAAATCGAGGTCTTCTTAGTATAAGTTAGTTGTACATATATGTTTATTTAATGTATGACTGAGAGCTGAATTGTCGAAGAATATCAGTTGTAGGGCTGGACCTATTTTCTTAAAAGTTCGCGGACTTTGATTTTGGATTTTCGTACGTGTGTAGAAAAGAGCGTTGTATATGGGCTAATTTAGATAGTCATTTATATGTATGGGCATGTTCTGGTGCTATTTAAATGTTAGTATTATTTTTGTTATTGAATCAAAAAACGGGACCAAAAACTCCAAAAAACAAGTAAGAAAGTTCAGTCGGGTAAACCGACTAATGAATCCCCTCACCTTGAGTCTCAAAAAAATATTGGTAAATTTATTTATTTGTTTGTTTTATTTAAATTATTATCACTTTAAATTGCATTTAATAACTTTAAAGTATGTACTGGTATTAAAGTTAAAAGCTGTTTACTTTGGTACAAAATAGTCCATTTGTGTGAGAGGTACCAAAAGGGGCGAGCCAATTACGGCAAGGTACTATAAAAGCATTATACTGTACGAAATTTCAAGTATTTGTATGCACTGGTATTAAAGATAAAAGCTGTTAACTTTTAGTGTAAAATGGTCCATTTGTGTGAGAGGTGCCAAAAGGGGCGTGTCAATTACGGCCACTTTTCCCCAGACTTTAGGTACTATAAAATCATTGTACTGTACGAAATTTCAAGTATTTGTATGCATTAAAGTTAAAAGCTGTTAACTTTTGGTACAAAAATGTCCATTTGTGTGGGAGGTATCGAAAGGGGTCGGCCAATAACGCCCATTATTCTCTGGACTCTAGGTACTATAACAGCATTACACTGTACAAAATTTCAAGTATTTGTATGTACTGGTATTAAAGTTATAAGCTGGTAACTTTTGGTACAAAATGGTCCATTTGTGTGGGAGGTACCAAATGGAGCGGGGCAGTAATGCCCATTATTCACTGCATTCTATTAAACCATTACACTGTATGGAATTTCAAATCTTTAAATGCACTGGTAAAAAAGTTATAAGCTATTAACTTTTGGTTCAAAATTGTATATTTGTGTGGGAGGTACCAAAAGGGGCGTGGCAACTTCGCCAATTTTTCTCAAGGTAATAGTGACTAATAATCTAATACTATGTGTAGAATTTCAGAGGATTCAACTAATTAGTATTGAAGTTATTAAATAATCAATATTTCACTAAATGTTAACCCTTGTGGAGGAGGTAGTAGAAGCAGTGGACCAATATGGCCCATCTTCGAACTTAGCCGGAGATAGAAGAAAATATTACCACATACTAAATTTGAAGTGAATCGGTTGCTCCTTTCGAGAGTTATCGTGCGCACCAGTCAGCAGACATACAGACAGACGGACGGACATTGCTCATTCGACTCAAAATGACCAAAAACGGATATTCGCCGAACATACTTAGGGTCTTAAGTCACTCCTTCGATTTGTTACAATTTTGGTTCGTAGCAAATGATATACACCCTCCTCTCTAAGGTGAGGAGATAAAAATGGCTATGGTAAAAGATATGTATAAATATGTAAAAACTTCGGCTAAAAATAGCTTTGTCTGTTTGATCATAGGCCGATCGTAAAAAAATGGTTGAACATTTACAATCAGTATACCTGCAAGATCATCAAACTCCTGAAAATAATACCAGATTCTCTCAAAAACTCAAACGTTATGAAACTATTTTTGATCGGTACTGCACTGAACACAAACTGGAAATGGATCTTTAGCTCTTAATCGACACTTTTAATATTAGAGAGAATTATACTTATATTATTTTGGTCTCAGCTGTTCAAATTTCGTTTATCTCAGTTGAATATTATTCCAGTTAAACTCTTAACAGTTTTTAAAGTATTGGAAGGATGAAAATAACTCTTAAAGAATTTTGAATTGCAGTTAAAGAATGGCAATTGCTTTGGTCATTGCTAAACAGGCTACAAAAAATCTACTATTTAGTCTATTATAATAGTCTTTAGGGAGTTTATACGTAAGCAAAATTACTGGCTTCGACCTCTTATAAGAACCGCAGTGGTGAAGCGATCAAAAGTCGCTTGGTGTAAAACCGCATCCGTTGGAGATCAGTACTATGCAAAATTTCAGCTTACTAGATCTAACGGGAGTCTCAGCGGTCAAGTGGTCGAAAAAGACATAGCGGAAAAAATAGCGAAGTAGCCTATATTAATATCCGGGCATTGGTCTATATGTGTACCAAGTTTCAAGAATATTGGTTCAGCCGTTTAGGCGTGATGAGGCAACAGGCAAACAAACAGACAAAGGATTTTAAAATATTCATTTGACTCTTTTAATTGGCTCTTTTTATACGTTGTGGCTTCAAACTAATCGTTTTAAAAATTACATATATTAAATATTGAAATAAAACAAAAGTTCATTTGCACTTTAACATTTTGTTTGAAATAATAGAAAACATATCCTTTTTTAGTACACATCCCAATAAAAAATGATGAATTGAAACATTGACTAAGCAAATACGTATATTTGCACACAAAAATTTCATGTAAAACATGCAACTGAATTTATTTTCTGTATTTGTTACAACTGAATTTATTTTCTGTATTTGTTAATGTCGATTCGATCAGTATGAAGTATGGCCTCAAAAGGTCCTTAGGCCGTGAACACAGCCCGACAAAAGAATAAAATCAACCACGTGCAAATTGTGTTAACGTTTTTGGTAACAAAGTTGATGCTTAAAATGTGTGAAATTGTTGCAGCATTTATGTGAACTCAGAGACTCCTCACTCAATCATTCTCTCCTTGTATTTTTTTCGAATCGAAATAAATAGGAAAAATCTCCCAATACAAACAATGCTGCGATTCGAAGCCCTAGTCAAGTCCTTGTGCAATGAATATGGCATAGATTGCACAAAATGCATTCGTTTTTGTTCATACTCGCATGTGTAAAGAATACAAGTAGAAAATATATATTTGGTAGAGTAAGCCGACTTACGGGCACCTACACTCTCAGCAAAATTTCAGTTGGTATATTACACTGTGCAAGACTTTTTTGGGCGGGTGTACAGTTCCTTTAGTAAATTATATATAGGACAGTTCCTTTAGCAAATTATATATTTTAATTTCACCAAGATCGGTTAAAAAGTGCGTCCTTTAGAGTTTACGCTCTATGTCTATCGAAAGGGACCTTTGAATGGCGGAATATCAAATTGCACTGTGTGTGCACATAAATGTATCCTCGATGAAAACAACGTACTCCGCATAATGACATCGTGTTTTCGAGATATTTAGCCACAATGTTTGCTGGGTAAACAAGGAGATTAGTACATTTAAACACAATTTTAGTATAGAAAACTTCGAAATAGATGTTCCATGTCAAAGAATGGAAGAAAGGGGACAATTCAAGACGTATTTCTCCGAAAAACACCCGAAATCCCCGCTCCTTGGCAGGAGCTTCTTGCTTTGCTTAAGGACGCGTCTTATTTAAATTAGAGAAAATATAGATATATCCTACTTTAAGTTGCAAGACTTACAATTGCCATTGTGATCATATGTACATATTTAATAATTTTCGCTCCATTCATTCAAACCAATGTGTCGTAATTTACCATTTTTTGCACAACATTCGGGCCTGTTCTGTAATCACGCGATTTGATATCACGGTGATTTCAAAACACCATAGATTTTAAAATCAATATTGGTGCTCAGAAATGGTACGATTTATTGTTTAAAGTAAACAACAATCAATTTAAACCAACTATACCAAAATCGGACGATTTTCGAACCCTCCAAGAGTGATTTTAAAATCGTTGATAATACTAAACCACCATGATATCAAATCGCGTGATTTCAGAACAGGCCCGATTTATTCGTTTTTGGCCCAACATTGCCGATGAAAGTGTGCATTTAGAGAAATAATAGTTTATATTCCTCGAGCCATATTCGCAACCTTAGGCCGTATTTTACACTTTATGTCCCCTATCTGTGACATGTTTAACTTTTTACCATACCGTGCCTTATCTAACTTTTTTCCCACGGTTTACATAGAAGCATCGCACTCTTGTTATGAATCACTGCACTACTCCACTGTTTTTCTAAAGTATGAAATTGTAAACATATCTGGGACTATATATAACACTTTTACCTCACTTAGCACATTTACCATTTTGCCACACTTTACCGTATTTAACAATTTTTTACCCCACTGTACCACATTTAACCCTTCTTGCTTCAATGTACTAAAGTTAACCCTTTTTGCTATACTCAACCCTATTTAACACCTTTTAGCCACTCTGCACCATAATATTAAAATTTAACTAAAATCATAAAATTTGCAAAAGGATATTTATGTTCCAGAGGTTGCCCTCTCGCCCTAGATCTATGATTTTTCCAATATTTAGCACCGTTTTGTATTACAGTACCATATTTAACCATTTGTGTCCTACTGTAGCATTTTTATGTACCATATTTAATCATTTTTGTCCCTCGGTACCATAGTAAACACATTTTTGCCTCGCTATTTCCGAGATAATGCTTTTTGGTCCACTGTACCATATTTAACCCATTTTGTCTCACTTTACCACTTTTAAATATATTTTCCCCGCTGTACTATGGTTACCCCTTTTTTGTTTCATTGTGCAATATTAAACCCTTTGTCTCCCCGTAACTTATGTAACACTTTTTGTCCCACTGTACCATATTTAGTCCACAGTATCATATTTAACACCTTTTGGCCCCCTTTTTTGACCCACTGTACCATAGCCAACCCTTTTTTGTAACACTGTACCATATTTATTACTTTTTGTCCCACTGCATCATAGCTAATACAATGTTGCTCCACTCTACCGTATCTAACCCTTTTTGTCTCACTGTACCATATTGAAAATTTGTCCCCACTCTACCATACTTAACCCATAAATGTACCATATTTAATCACATTTTTTCCACTGTAGCATTTTTTCACACTATACATTATCTAATGTTTTTGACCCACTGTGCTCTTCACATTTCAAGTTTAAGTTCCAATTTTGCCCTAATGCACCATAATTGACCCGTTTTGCCCCACTGTGCCTCTTATCAAGTATTTGTATGCACTGGTATTAAAGTTATAAGCTGTTAACTTTTGGTGTAAAATGGTTCATTTGTGTTGGAGGTACCGAAAGGAGCGTGCCAATTACGGCCACTTTTCTCTAGACTCTTGGTACCACAAAACCATTGCACTGTACGAAATTTCAATTATTTGTATGCACTGGTATTAAAGTTAAAAACTGTTAACTTTAACAGTAACGCCCATTTTTGTCTGGACTCTAGGTACTATAAAAGCATTACACTGTACAAAATTTCAAGTATTTGTATGCACTGGTATTAAAGTTATAAGCTGGTTATATTTTGTACAAAATGGTCCATTTGTGTGGGAGGTACCAAAAGGGGCGTGACAACTTCGCCCATTTTTCTCGAGTTGATAGCGACTAATAAACTAATACTATGTGTAGAATTTCAGAGGATTCAAATAAGTAGTGTAGAAGTTATTAAATAGTCAATATTTCACTAAATGTTAATCCGTTGTAGGGGAGCTACTTGAAGGAGTGGACCAATATGGCCCATCTTGGAACTTAGCCGGAGATAGAAGAAAATATTGCCACATACCAAATTTGAAGTCAATCGGTTACTCCTTTCGGGAGACGGACATTGCTCTATTTAAATTTACTAAAAAATTTTTGAGACTCATGGTGAGGGCATTCATTAGTCGGTTTACCCGACTGAACTTTCTTACTTGTTTTATTTAAATATTTCCATAAAACTTCCAATGCATATGGCAACAAAGGAAGGGAAACAAATTAGGGTCCACAGTGACATAAATCTGAGCACCGTATGCAAGAATCAACATAAAAATTTTAAAAACGTTTTTAGCTGCTACATTCGATGGTGGCGGCTGTTTTCTATTGGGCGCCAAAGGCTTATTCTCATTTAAAGCTAAAGCAAACAATATAGGCTCTCGCCTACGATTCAACAGTACTGTACCTTTGAAGGGTGTTCTTTAAAGCCCACTTTGATTGAGCTGTTAAAATATATATATTTATACAATACATATTTTATTAAACTTTTTACATTTTTCTTTTATTTCTAGGTATGTTGAAGAAAAATATTTTTAAAAATGACGAACCGAAAAAAATATTTCACTTTAAGCTTTTCAATGCGCGTTGGCCATTTAGTGCATTTAATCGATAACTGTGGTAATCGCGGCACGAGCAACTCCAGCCTCCCACCGTCGCTATCATCAGACCATTGATAGATAGCGACCCTGTGGTTTTGATGTTCGCTTTATTATAAGCGAAATACAATATAGATTAAACTGCCATATATGGTGCCAAGCTATGTAGGTTTTATTTTACAATCCATCGTCCTCATGTGGACATACGAGTACATAGTTGTGTACACAAATTCCTGTTTTAAAACTTTGGTTGGTAAGCTCCCTGTTTAATGTTGTTTTAAATGAACAATTTTAAACGAACCTCAGTTTCACATCCAAACACCACCCCTCTACCCCCTTTTTGAATTATATACCTAAGGGGTAAACTTTATTTTAATTTTAGTATTTATCGGTTCACTTCATCGCGGGCGAAAATTCGTTTATTAAAATATTAAAAAAAATCAGAATACTATTTTTTGATGGGTATTCAAAAAATAGTAAATAAAGTCTAAAGCCGGGCGAAACCGACAATATAATAATATATGCCACCTTGTTAATAAACTTGTTTTAGCGATTAACTGTTAACTCGTGGTACAATCAATCAAATGGATCAAGAACCACTTGTTTTAAAATTTCTTAAAAATCGTTGGAAAAATTTGGCTTTCCTTTCTCAAATTTCTTATACGGGTCAGAATATTTAATATCGACCTATGCAGTTTATTTTTGGATAAAATGTTTATAGGCACTTAGGAATAGATAAAATAAAATCTCGCTATAATTTTTTTTAAAAAATTTTATTGCATTTAGATTTTTGAAAAAATTAAAAAAATGAGTTTTTGCGTTTTACGAATCTGCTCTCGAACAGCTGAACCGATTTTTGCAAAGTTTAATTTGTTTTAAAGAGGACAAAATGCGCAATTTTTTGTAAAACTTTTTTGGAAATTTTTTACGAGTTTTTTTTGAAAAAAATATTGCTTTCCCCTCGATTTTCTTCAAACTTTCAATGGATATTCGACGCACTCTCACAAATGCAGAACAGTAAAAAAATTTTTGGAGACTCTATATTTGTAAAAGTTATGGACGAAATACCAAGACTAGTCTGACAATTGTCGTCTGTTTTTGCAAAACACTGCACAGTGGTACGAATTAAACCAGTAATTAAAGGCAGAAAGTCGGGCGGGGCCGACTATATATGCTGAAAAATTATAAACTCATGAAAGTAATATAAATAAAAAGTTCTAACGTTTCACAAAATTGTTAGAATTTGTGTGGGAGGTACTAGAAGGGGCGGGGCAATAACGCCCACTTTGTACAGGCCTGTAGGTACTATAAAAATATTACACTGCACAAAAGCTGTGAACTTATTGTAAAAATTGATCCCTTTGTGTGGGAGGTACCAAAAGGGGGGTGACATTTTCGCCCATTTTTGTTCAGCTTATAGATACGGTGAAATAATTGCTATGTATGAAATTTCATTGGATTCCCATGAGTAGTATAGAAGTTATCAGAGTTTTAACATGTCACAAAATGTTAACCGTTTGTGAGGGAGGTACGTAGATTTGAGGAAAATATTACCACATACTAATTTGTAAGTCATTCGGTCACTCATTTTCAGAGATATCGTTCGCATAATTCAGTCAAACGGACAGA
Source organism: Eudasyphora cyanicolor (assembly GCA_963930755.1). NCBI lineage: Eukaryota > Metazoa > Arthropoda > Insecta > Diptera > Muscidae > Eudasyphora > Eudasyphora cyanicolor. The sequence goes on along the minus strand of OZ005736.1, from coordinate 133,381,720 downwards.
CAGACGGACATTAAATAAGTCATATATTTTGAACCCATTGAGCACCCATTCTGAAAATTTTATATTTTATGGAGCAATATGGGGGTAATATCCAGAAATAAAATTAAAAATATTGAAAATACTTTTTTCAGGATAATCAAGGATTAAGGACATTTTCGTCCTTTTGGTATCCTTAGTAACAATATAGTTATTCTTCTGTCTGAATTTTAAATTATTCATTCAAATAATAGGAAACCTCTTTCTGCCGAATTTCATACTGATCGGATAAAAAATACAGTTTTTACAGCGCTTGCATGTCAAATCGGGGGTAACGTATATATGGGGGCTATATCTAAATCTTAACTGATTTCTTCCAAATTTAATAGTGTTCATTCATATAATAAGAAACCTCTTTTAGCCGAATTTCATTCTGATCGGATATAAAATAAAGTTTTTACAGCGCTTACATGTCAAATCGGGGCTAACATATATATGGGGCCTATATCTAAATCTGAACCGATTTTAACCAAATTCAACAGGGATCGTCCTTGGGCAAAAAAAAGGATATGTGTATAGTTTAGTCGAGATCGGAACATAATTGCGACCTGTACTTTGATTACAAGAATACATGCCCAGACAGACAGACGGACATAGCTAAATCAACTCAGAAAGTGTTTCCAAGTCGATCGGTATAATAAACGATGGGTCTATTTCTTCTCCTTTTGGGTGTTACAAACAAATGCACAAAGTTATAATACCATGTACCACAGTGTGGTGTAGGGTATAAAAATGGGAAATAGTTCGACCGTTTCTTAACTAAACCACCGATTGCGGCCAAACTTGGCATGGTAGATGAAGAGGTGTTAGAGAAGTTAAGTTTTATATTTGGGCCCCCTATGTCTGACAGGGGCGGAGCTAGAGGGACTCAATTTTGGCCACATCGGGTGAAGAAAATGTTCAAGCGCGTGTAACTCGTGCTTATCTTCCGATTTATAAAATAAATTATAAAATTGTGTGTGTTCTACTAACTGTGGTCTACAAAAAAACTTACAATAAAATTTCCTATATGACGAAAAAAAATTGATACGATATACCCAATAGTTCAAAAGTTATGACCACTTGAAGATATTAAATATTCTGACGCATATACAAGAAAATGGTTCCAACATATTTCAACAACCACGAGAGATAGTGACATGAGGATTGGACAGACTGACAGATCTACAAAATTATCCATGGTATTGGTAGTATCTCATTTTTTCAAAACAAAATCTTCAAAACACCAGATGCATTTAAAGATTAAGAATTTAACTAACTAACAATGTAACGTTTTGAATTAATCATGGGCCGATAGCCTTAGATGCTCTTGCCTTTTACATTATGTTTTTTATAATTTTAGTTGAAATAAATAAATAAAATAAAAAAATTACCATATTTTTGTTGTAATGGCTAACCATAAAAAGTACGTTCAGCATCAAAATTGTTAACTCCATTAGAAAAGTTTCTAGCAAAAAAGGACATACAGTCCCTTTGGTAAGAGTTTTTTTCTTGTTTTTTGTTTTCTTTGGTTTACCTATTCATTCCGTCTTAGTGAATTTCGCAAAACTCCAAAGGTAAAGTTGAAACTAAAGTTTATATTTATAGTAGTTTATATGTATAGCCATTTAAACATGCTTCTCCTCGCCGTTAGTTTGTTAGACCCCTAAAGTAAGGATACAAAACATAACACGTTTTTTCTTAAATTATTTAAATGTGGCCAGAGGATGCAACGCATATATGTGAGTGTACATAATAAACTTTTTCTGAAGTGAAACCGCACATTGTAGTTGGATGATTTTCTATGTTTTATTGAAAAATACATTGCCATGAAAACCGGAGTTTATTGTTACTTCCACAGTTGGTGGAGTAGTGAATGGGGGATGTGTCAGACGTTGCTGCTCCGCCGTCGTTTTAACTCTCCTTAAATGTTGGCCTCTTTTTCAGGTTATTATCATGGAAAAGTTTAAACAAAATTTTCACAAGAGGAAATGTATCTTTTTAATAGGTACTACTTTCGTTTTTAAAGAGCTGTAGTTGAATGAACTAGTAATAAAATCTCAGTCGGGTAAACCACCTAAGGTATAACCTCACTTTGTCACACCGAGGAAAATAATTGGTTGAATTCGATAGCAACAATTAAAAATAGTACTAGCAACAAAAAGTCTATTGCATACCCCGCGTACCGGTTGTGTTCATATATAAATAGTTAAAACAACAATAATAACATGGATACGATCAAATGAAAATGTTTGAAACTAAGTCGATGCTTATATCAATCGATTTATAATATTTTTTTCATTGACACTCGGTTAGTTGTGGTAACTACTCTTACATTTTCATTTTAGTACCATACGATCGATATTTGGTAGTGACAACCAATTTTTTTTTTCTTGACAAGAGAATTTGTATCAATAGACCAAATATTATTATTGCAGCGAGTAATTGGTTATTATAACAGAAAAAATATTAATAAATAATCGTTTGTTGGTTATCCCAGTAATTTTCCAAATATATAATATATTTTGGACAACCGAAAGCTTGGTTGCCGTTCTTTTGTTGATACATGACAAACAAAAAACAAGTAAGAAAGTCCAGTCTGGAAAACCGACTTATGGATCCCCTCACCTTGAATTCCCAAAAATATTCGTAAATTTATTTTTTTGCATTAATTAAAATATTATCAATTTAAATTGCATTTAATAACTCTAAATTGCATTTAATAACTTTAAAGAATGTGCTGGTATTAAAGTTAAAAGCTGTTTACATTTGGTACAAAATGGTCCATTTTTGTGGGATGTAACCGTCACTTTTCTCTGGACTCTAGATGCTATAAAAGCATTACACCGTACAAAATTTCAAGTATTTATATGCACTGATATACAAGTAATAAACTGCTAACTGTGTACAATGGTCCATTTGTATGGGAGGTACCAAAAGGGGCGTGCCAATAACGGCTACTTTTCTCTAGAATCTAGGTGTACTATAAAAGGATTACACTATACGAAATTTCAAGTATATGTATGCACTGGTATTAAAGTTAAAAGCTGTTAACTTTTGGTACAAAAAGGTCCATTTGTGTGTGAGGTACTAAAAGAGGCGTGCCAATAACGCCCATTTTTCTATGGACTCTGGGTACTATAAAAACATTACACTGTACAAAATTTCAAGTATTTGTATGAACTGGAATTAAAGTAATAAGCCGTTAACTTTTGATGCAAAATGGTCCATTTGTGTGGGATGTTTTAGCGACTAACAAACTAATTCTAATTTCATTAGATTCGAGTAAGTAATATAGAAGGTATTAATGAATTATTATTTCACTAAAAGTTAACCCTTTGTGGGGGAGGTACTAGAAGGAGTGGACCAATATGGTCCATCTTCGAACTTAGCCGGAGATAGAGCAAAATATTACCGCATACCAAATTTTAAGTCAATCGGTTACTCCTTTCGAGAGTTATCCTGCGCACCAGCTAGCAGACAGACAGGCAGACGGACGGACGGACATTGCTCAAACGACTTAAAATGACCCAAAACGGATTTCCGCCGGACATACTTAGGGTCTTAGGTCACTCCTTCGATGTGTGACACTTTTGGCTCGAAGCAAGTCTGACGAGGCGTCAGACATGAAAAGACAGTTCAACATGTTTCCGTCCTCTTCCACCATTTGAAGCATCTTCTGGCAAAATTCCAAGCGAATCGGGACGTCTGCTGAGTTCACTTTGTTGGCCATTTGAATTTTATATGGGAATAATTCCAAATCTTTGTGCATAATTGACTGCAATGACTGTCTGCTTATATCCACTTGAGCAGATAAGGTTCTTGTCGAAACTCTTGGATTGTTTTGTATAGCATCAGCTACAGCAGCGATTATTTCATCCGTCCGAACTGAAGGTTTTCGATGGTTGACTGTTGACTGTCCCATGCTCGGAAAAATTGTTTACAAGTCTCTTTATGGTCCATCTGCTCGGAGGATTGCCGCCAAACGTCCCCCTATACTATCTTTGAACCGAAACTACGGACTTCAGTGCGTAATAGCGGCGGACAGTCCAAATTCTTGCTTCAGTGTCCCAGTTATACATTTTTGTTAAATCTAAAAGTCAATGTGCAAAATAAAAGAAAATTAACCAGATTCATTATAAAGAAAAAAAGGTTATTAAATTTTTTTGGTAGCAGCTTTCATCAGCCACCCTGCATTTTACGAAATTTAAGTGTAGTTGTGCTTTGTTGTTGACGTTATGAGCCATTCAATTTTGGTATGATTTGGCCATTTTGTTTTGGCAGGTATATAAAGGGCGTGGCAATTATGCCCATTTTTACCGGACTGTAGGTACTATAAAAACGTTACACTAAACGAACAAAAAAATTTTTATATGCGCTGGTACTAAAGAAATTAACAGCTTACTTTTTGTACAAAAAGATTCATTTCTGTGGGAAGTACTAAGAGGGGCCGGGCCCCTTTTCTCAAGGATATTGACCTAAAATGTCCAAAACGGATTTCTAACGAACATACTTAGGGTCTGAATTCACTCCTTCGATGTGCTACACTTTTAACTCTTAGTTTTGGATCACATATTTTACCGTAACTAGAGAACTATTTATCCCAATTAGTATTCTTCATCTTCTTCAAATATATTTTATTCATCCCGTCAGCAGTTTCAAATATATCTTACAAGATATTGCGAAGAATCACATTTTTTGAGAATATCTAAGAAAAAATTAATAAAAATATTTTAAAAACATCGAAGAATACACAATTATAATATTGTAATACATAATTTAAGATTAGGATTAATTAGGATTAATTTTAGGATTAGAAAGCATATTTGATTTTGATCACAAAAAATAGTTGATTTGTTTCTAGGATATTCTCCTGACTTTAGACTTTTTTGCCTATATAATATTATGGAATGCAAAGTTTTTTAATGGTGAAGCAAATATAATGACTTGAAGCTCAGCTCCCCACTCCGATCATTCTGCGAGGTTTAGCTGTGATTATTCTTCTTTTTCTAAACGAATAAGAATTATTCCTCACTTCTGTTATTTCAACTTGAAAAAACCACATCAAGTAATCATATTTGCACCCACCGCCTGTGCAAGAAAAATGTTGTGTTTCGTTTTGTACATTTTTGACCGAATAATCACAGCTAAACCTCGCTGAATGTGCGGAGTAGCATTCGTGAAATAGCTATACGAGGAGCTGAGCTGTTCTATAATATTATAGAGGTAAAAATGGTCTATAGCCAGCACAATATCCTAGTGACAAATTAATAAGGATTTAAAGACAGAAATAAAATCAAATGAAAACACCATATTTTTGTATATTTTTTATTTTTCTTTAAAGATTGAAGAAAAATCGATCGAAAACATTTTAGGAACTTTCTACAATCTGGCGTTGTCCGTACATAGGCAAAACTTTAACAGGGTTGATAACGTTGTCTGATCTGACAATCGTATGTACATAGCCTTAGAACCACTTTTTGAGTTGATTTAGCTATGTTCGTCCGTATGTCTGTGTATGTATTCTTGTAATCAAAGTACGAAGACGATCCCTATCGAATTTGCTTAAAATCGATTTAGATATAGCTCCCATATATATGTACCTCCGATTTGGTGTATATGCAAATTTTTGAACCGATCTGTAAAAAAATTGATATACTTAGAGACAATACTAAATTTGAGTAAAATTGGTCCAGACTTAGATATATATGTTCCTTCCGATTTCGACTTTTAGCGCATCCAATCATTCTGACATTTCACAGGCTAGAGTTTCCTCGTGCAAGGACCCACATTGCAAAATTGAAAATAAATCTTTTCAGATTTTGATATAGCCCCCATATACATGTATATGAGTCCCCCTATGGCTTCTTTCAGTATTCAGGCCTTGTCGGTACAAAGTCCCATCTTCCAGATGTGGCCTCTCCAGAAATTCCCACCAAAATGGCCCATGTTTGGAGTGACATATTTGGGAGCCTCAAACTGATTTGGACAAAGGGGTATACAGGGTGGCTGATATGTAATGCAACAAAGTAAAGCGCTTTAATTTTTTTTTTAAATTTTATTGTTGAAAAGCAAAAAATGTCGGAAATAACATAAAATTTTAGAAACAGTTTAGATTTGTTCGAATTGGCCACCTTTGGCACGAATTATGGCCTTCAAACGGCCGACAAAGCCATCACACGCTGCACGAAAGTGGCTCTGCGGTATTTTGGCCCATTCCCGGCGAAGCGCCGTCTTGAGATGATCGATACTTTGGTATTTTTTTGTGCGAACCTTACTCTCTAAAATGCCCCAGGCGCAAAAGTCCTACGGATTGAGATCCGGAGATCTTTGTGGCCATTGTGCGGTAGAAATGAAGCGAGGAACCTCCGCCATTCTTGGTTGACGCGTGCTGAGTGCGATGGTGCTGAGTCCTGTTGGAATGTCCATGGTCTGCGGCCGAAATGTTTGTCTGCCCAGGGCTTCAATACTGTCTTTAGGACATTTTCCCGATAATATTCGGCATTTATTTTGACCCCATGGTCGATGAATACGAGCGGGGAGCGACCATCGGCCGTTAAGGCGGCCCACACCATTACCATCGGCGGCGCTTGAGTTCTGGTGGCCAATCGAAGGTGTAAATTTTCAGCTGACCTCTTTGGCAAATAAACCCGATCATTTTGTTTGTTCACAAACTGCTCAATTTGGAATGGCTTCTCATCGGAGAAAACCAAATTCGGTAACTGGCCACTTTCGTGCAAGCGAAGCAACTGCTTGGCTCTTTCCAGTCTAACTTTTTTTGTTCATCGGTGAGCTCTTGCACTTTTTGGAACTTCAATGGCTATAGTCCAAGCTCATTTTTTAATATGTGTTGTATCCGTTCTCGCGATATTTTCAGCTTACGAGCAATTTTTATACCACTGCGGCGTGGATTTCGATCAAATCTGGCCTTCACTTTTCGGATCATTTCTGGTGTTGTTACCGTTTTTTTTTCGTCCAGTTTTTGGACGCGATGCAACACTGCCAGTATCACGGTAACGAGCAATGGTACGAGAAACAAAAGATTTATTCACATTTAAATGCTGGAGGGTTCTAACGATAGCCACTTGTGTTTTTCCACCCAAATATAAAGCAATCACACTATCACGCTTGAATTCCATCACGAATAACTTTTTTCTGAATCTGAAAGATCAAAATGCTTTTGTAAGCTTGTAAATAATAAAATGAACTGTCACTGAAATAAATCTGTCAGCTATCAGACTAGCGGTTTAGAAATGATAGCAACCTGAAGTTGGTTGCAATACATATCAGCCACCCTATATATGGGTCGATAGACTCTTCCCTCTCTGCATGCGGGCCCTGTTCGTACAAAGTCCCATCATTCAGATATGATCATATACTTTTATCCGAGGTTCCGTTGTTATCAAATCTATTCTATTTGCCCTCAAGGATCAAATGATATTTTTAAAAAAAATATGTTTTTAGCATGGCATTTTCGAGAAAATCCAATTTTTCCTCAAATACCCCTACTTTTCATATTATGGTTTGTGTCTTCTCTAACTAATTACGTATTTATCTTCACACACATGATTTCAATAACCCTTAGTCTATGATATCTGCTCAGTTTTAATCTTTTAAGTCAACCATTACTCTGGAGCTGCCCTAATATTGCATAGCCTTATCCAATCCTCTCCAGTCGTACGTCATATTGACCTGTGGAGACATCCAAGAACCGCACTGTTTGTTTGTCTTCATTTGCTCTGTGCCCCTGGTAGTCTGATTGTGAAAGCGTTACGTTCTATCTTCAAGTCTTATTTGTTTGCTCATTTAGCACTACATTCAATTAAGGATGCTGGGCCTACAAATCATTCTGTCTGTGCCAAACAACAACAGCGACACTAAGCAATCGGTCCCGGTCACCCAATCAAGTGAAAGGTGGTGGCAAATTTAAATTAAATTGTTACGTACTCAGGAAACTGATGTAACAAATTTATTTGTTTTGTTTAATAGCTGCAAGTGAATTAAGTTTGTTGCTACAATTTTCTTTTAATGAAAACGATTCTTTGATTTCCAAGGTGACGGGATGGCAATTGTACCAAGCAATTTAATAGCTGAGATAGCACTGTTGATATGAAATGTAAATTAATGTGATAATCCTAGTAATATTATAAATTCGCTTGTTTGTCTATTTGTTTGTACGTTCCACCATCATGCCTAAACGGCCTATGGCACTTCCCATGCCTGGGAAGTGCCATAGGCTACTTTGATTTTCTATTTTCCGCCAAGTGATTTTCGGCCACTTGTCCGCTGAGGCTTCTGTTAGACCTAGAAAGCTAAGATTTTGCACACGCATAGACAATAGGGTTGCATGATCCTCGGGCTACTCATGTAGTAATTTTTTCCAATTGCTCAGTTCTAACTCAGTTCTAATTTTTCATTGATGATTCTAACTAGGATATTCTCCCGGCTTCAAGACCATTTTGTTTCTACATTATTATAGAAACAAGTATTTTATACATGGCGTTGTATAAATATGTATTAAAAATTGGCAGCACACATACTGGATCATGATTTCTGAGCCGTGACACTCGGTATCAACAGTTCTGCTGCAATTGTATGGGAGATACGGAGCTCTATATGGTTGACTTCAACACGCAAGCGAATGAGAAATCTTTGTGAAACCACACTTCTCCAAAATCTTCCAAAAACAATTGTTAACCAAAGTTAATACAAAACACCAGCCATGTCCAATGAGAAGCAAATTTTGCTCCATCTAATGGCAAATTACCACACTACGCAGAAAAGCATTTATGGTTTTTGACTGCACTAAGTGTAGTTTGTGGTGAGTCAGAAGACTCACCTTGTTTTGACAATTTTTAATACATATTTATACACCGCCATGTATAAAATACCCTTTTCTATAATAATATAGAAACAAAATGGTCTTGAAGCCGGGAGAATATCCTAGTTAGAATCACAAAGATAAATAAAAGCAAGCAAACAACATATTTCATTGATTTTAAAAATTCCTTAATATTTCTAAAGCCTTTTCAAATATACCGCTCACCACTTACTGCGGTAATATGTCGTTTTCGATTAGTTCAATTCTCGGACTGCGGTCAGTGCAGCAGTGACAAAAGAAATGTTGACTATTTCGGGACTTTAAAAGTCCCTTAAGAGCTAAGATCCTACTAATTTATGTGTATATACTGATCTCCAACGGATGCAATGTTACACCAAGCCGTTTTTTACCGCTTGATCGCTGCATCTCCTATGGAAATAGAAAGCTAGAAAATTTGCTTATTGTTAACTCAAGTGTTGTATTACCTACGGACTATTCATAGTCATCGTGGTTTTTTGGTCCGTGTGTGACGAGGGTATATATCATTTGCTACGAAAACAAGTAAGAAAGTTTCAGTCGGGTAAACCGACTAAGGTATACCCTCACTTTGTGAGTAATGTAATATTGAATATTACTCGAATTATTCTGTCAATTTGTGTGGGAGGTACCAGAATGGGTTTATCAAATACACCTATTTTTCGCTGAACATTAGATACTTTAAATTCATTGCACTGTGCCGAATTATAAGCATTTATGTGCACTGGTAAAAACGTTATGAGATATTAAATTGTGGTATGATTTAGGCATTTTGTGTGGGAGGTACAAAAAGGGGCGTGGCGATAACGCCCATTTTTCACAGGGCTATAGACACTATAAAAACATTACACTGTACAAAATTTCACGTATTTTTATACTCTGGTTTTAATGTTATAAGCTGTTAACTTTTGGTGCAAAAAGGTACCTTTGTGTGGGAGGTACCAAAAAGGGCGTGGCAACAACGCCAATTTTTCCCTCGACTGTAGGCAATACAAAAGCATAATACTATACAAAATTTCAAGTTTTTTTATACACTGTTATTAACGTTATAAGCTGTTAACTTTTGGTGCAAAACGGTGCATTTGTGTGGGAGGTACCAAAAGGGACGTGGCAACTTCGCCCAATTTTCTCGAGTTGATAGCGACTGATAAGCTAATACTATGTGTGGAATTTCAGAAGATTCGAATACGTAGTATAGCAGTTATTAAAGAATCAATTTTTCACAACATTTTAACCCTTTGTGGGGGAGGTACTAGAAGGAGTGGACCAATATGGCCCATCTTCGAACTTAGCCGGATATAGAAAAAAATATTACCACATACCAAATTTGAAGTCAATCGGTTACTCCTTTCGAGAGTTATCGTGCGCACCAGCCAGCAGACAGACAGACAGACGGACGGACATTGCTCATTCGACTTAAAATGACCCAAAACGGTTTTCCTCCGAACATACTTGGGGTCTTAGGTCACTCCTTCGATGTGTTACACTTTTTTCCGTAGCAAATGATATATACCCTCGTCACACTAAAGTGAGGGTATAAAAAGTGTAACACATCGAAGACCCTAAGTATGTTCGGCGGATATTCGTTTTGGGTCGTTTTAAGTCGAAAGAGCAATGTCCGTCCGCCTGTCTGTCTGCTGGCTGGTGCGCATGATAACTCTCGAAAGGAGCAACCGACTGACTTCAAATTTGGTACGTGGTAATATTATTTTCTATCTCCGGCTAAGTTCGAAGATGGGCCATATTGGTTCACTCATTCTAGTACCTCCCCCCACAAAGGGTCAAAATGTTGTGGAATATTGAATCTTTAATAACTGTTCTACTACTTATTCAAATCTTCTGAAATTCGCTATCACCTCCGGAAAAATGGGCCAAGTTGCTACGCTACTTTTGGCACCTCCCACACAAATGCACCATTTTGCACAAAAACTTAACAGCTTATAACATTTTTTTTACAGTGTAATGCTTTTATAGTGCTTACAGTCCAGTGAAAAATGGGTGTTATTGACACGCCCCTTTTGGTACCTCCCAAACAAAGGTACCATTTTGCACAAAAAGGTAAGAGCTTACAGCGTGAGTACCAATGCACGAAAATGCAACAACATTTTACACAGTATAACGCTTTTGAAGTGTCGTTATCACCACGCCCTTTTTGTACATCCCACACAAAATGGCCAAATCATACCAAGATTTAATATCTAATAACGTTAATATACCAGTGCACATAAGCGCTTATAATTCGGCACAGTCCAATGTATTTAGAGTAGTGTGTCCAAAAAACCGGTTATTTCGAAAAAGCTGTTTCCGGTTTAACCCAAATATTACTTTTTTTAAAACCCGGTTTTCGGTTATTATTTTTTGTCGAAACCGGTTAACCGGTTTTTAGGCCGTTTTTTAAATAATATACGAAAGTGATTAAAATGTCATTAAATGTTTACTGTAAAACAAAAAACAACACAATCATTTGTAGTAAAAATTAGTAAATAACAAGTAAAAGCGTTAAGTTCGGCCATGCCGAATCTTATATACCCTCCACCATGGATATCATGTGACCTCACATAGGATGGGGGGTATATTCATTTTGTCACTCCGTTTGTAACACCTCTAAATATTGATATGAGACCCCATAAAATATATATATTCTTAATCGTCGTAAAATTTTAAGACGATTTAGCCATGTCCGTCTGTCCGTCTGTTGTAATCACGCTAAAGTCCGTAATAATAGAGCTAGGTGGCTGAAATTTGGTATAGATATTTCTTATAGCTGCAGGTAACTTGAATTTATATATTCCTACTGTTCTCATCTACTATATTTTTTTGTGTTTTTCGGTGTTATTTTCTTTAGGTTTGAGTTATTTTGTGTGGTCACATGCTATCCATGGTGGAGGGTATATAAAATTCGGCATGGCCGAACTTAACGCTTTTACTTGTTTTTAAATAATATCTTAAAAATAGAATACAATTTATTATTTTTAAACGATTTTTTTTAATTTTGTATGTAACTTGACGTTGAAAAAGCTCACAAACGTTGATGTAGTCAATATTAGTCCGATAGTCATTAAAGCATTGTAAATAAAATAAGTAACACAGCTTCTCCGTTTTCTTCTTAAACTTGCCTTTCGTTTTTCGATTCTGTGTGTGACATAAATCCAAAATTAAATTATTTGACTCATCAATATAACAACTTATATATCAAACCGAATCAGAGGTATCTGGCTGTTTTGTCGGGATTTAACATCGCAAAGTCGAAGCTATTTGTCTTTCCGTTCTTTAACGTATGTTTGAAGTGTTCTGTGCTTCATGTACGACTTATTGAATGCGTTGCTGTACTTCCTGACTTTATTTATTACATCATGGATATCAGGAATAAAGCCAAAATCATTTTCAAGATCAGTGAATTCATATTCTCTTTCAGAATATTCAGAACAATAGGAATCACAACAAGTTAGATGCTGTATATGGGAGCTATATCTAAATATGGACCGATATCGCCCATTTTCAATCCCCAGTTGCAGCTATAAGAAGTATCTATACCAAATTTCAGCCACCTAGCGCAAGTGTTATAGATTGTAGCGTCATTACATACAACAGACGGACGGACGGACATGGCTAAATCGTCTGAAAAAACCGACTTGAAAAAACCGGCTTCTCGGTTAACCGAAAATGACATTTTTTAAGAAACCGGCTACGGGTTTGGGTTGCAAACCCGGTTAACCGTTCCCGGTTTTGGACACCGTAATTTAGAGTATCTACTATTCAGCGGAAAATAGGTGTATTTCTTAAAAATCTTCTTGTACCTGCCACACAAATTGACAGAATAATTCGTTTAATATTCCATATTACATTACTCACAGGTATACCTTAGTATACCTTAGGGTTTTCCCGACTGAAACTTTCTTACTTGTTTTTACTTCAAAAGTATATTAAATGATACAAAGATAAAATAATATGTTGTACTATACACGGGAAAATCAATTTTGAATTGTTGGATTATGGTCAGTTTAACAGTGACCATCGCAATTTTCATTCTTTCACTGCATTTCAAAATTCTTTAAATGTTTTTTTCATTCTTCAAATATGCATAAACTATATATGCATAAACCGATCTTCAAGGAAATGCATCGTCCGTCAATTTTGTATAATCGGCGTATGATCAAACAGACAAGGATATTTGTGAAGCAAGTTTTTTTGTGTTTTTGGTTCGTGATTTTTGGGTCAAGAACAAAAATATGTGTTACCACTGCCCAAATTTTTGGTTATCGAGTTATGGTCGCACCGACCAAATTGGCTAAAATATACTATGACCACAGAAATTATCTTAAAATTGCTATTCTTTCACAAGTTGGCTTTTATTTTTACAGCAAATAAACATATAAAAGTGTGTTTTTTAGACGTGTGGTTTTCAAAAAAAAATAAAATGCATATAAGTCAAAGCTAGGGCCAAGAATGTTTGCTTTATTATAAATATAAGGGTTTGCCATTATGTTTTAAAAATGATTTCGGCCAAGTGGCCGCCAATAAATAAATCAAATAAATTCCAGCCGAGAGGCCCAATTTTCAACCACCGTTTGCAGCATTTAGGGCTATATGTACGTCAGCAAAAACGCGCCGAAAATTCTCTTTCAAGGCGTCAATCGTGTCTACGTAGACTTCACATAACCCCACAAAAAATTGTTCAGCGGTGTTAAATCGCACGATCTTGGAGGCCACGCCACAGGCCCACGACGCGAGATAATGCGCTGACCAAATGTTTCCATCAATAAATTGATTGTTTCGATGGCTGTATGGCATGTAGCGCCGTCTTGCTGGAGCCAAAGGTCGTTCACAACAACATCCTCCAATTCAGGCACGAAAAAGTCATTAATCAGGGCTCTGTAGCGTTCCCCATTGACTGTAACAGTATGGCCGGTTTCATTTTTTAAGAAATGTGGACCAATGATTTCCTCTACCCAAAGAGCACACCAAACAGTAACTTTTTGTGGATGTAACGGCACTGAACAATGGCTTGTGGATTATCATTGCTCCAAATACGATAATTTTGTCCTATCTACTCTGAGTTAAACCTGTTAATTTGAAGCTTCTTCTTCTTCAGTCAGTAATGAATAAAATGTTTACTAGAATGATTATGTTCTGTGATTCAATATTATTCATAAGGGAAAATAAACGACATTTTGAACAAAATCGTTTCTAACAAAAAATAATTGGGGCTGAACACCATTTTCAAGGTCCGTTAAGAATAAATGGAGCAATATAATTAGATTTTTAAAAGAATTTTACGTTGGTGCCTTTTATGTGCAGGATGCAAGATGAAGTTGCATATGCAACGATTGCATTTAAAATACTTTGATTAACCAACTTGAAGCCGACTTAGCATAGTTTTAGGGAGATTGCATTTTTAATTTCTAAATATACCAAATTATATTCAGTCAACATTTGGTGTTTAAATGGAATTAATTTGAATTCCACACAAATTTAAAAAAAATCATCAAACTTTGGTCGCCTCTACTGAAAAACTACCTTTTTGCACTTAGCATAGTTTAGAATGGAGGTGTCGATGTGTCCTTGAAAGTACGAGCCAACACCTTTCATACGAGCCTTTATTTGCATTCCGTCCACCCGTTTGCCTATTATAGAACTTTAAAATATACCATTTAAAATATTTTCCATTTTTTTCGTATTTCAGATGTTTATAACATCTGAAAAAAGTGTGTTTTTTTTCTCACCAACTACAATATTTTTCATTTCGATAAAAAAAAATCGGGAATGTTAATCAGATTTTTTTCAAAAAATCGTTCGGTTTGACATGGAATGAACGATTTATGTTTTGAGACTTTCTTATTATACTTGTCTTAAATACATTAATAATATTAACAAACATATTTTAATTCACTTTTTATTTTTGAAATATATTTGGGTAATTCCAATTAACGGAATTTTGCCATGCCGTGCATGTTATTTTGAAAAATACACAGTTTTCGTCGTAAGCAAAATTGTAGACCATAAAGAGACCTTGTTGTTTTTACGCGAGCTTGTTTCAATAACTAGTAAGTATTATATAAACAAACCAAACATTGTTTGGACGCTACACTTTTTGGGGTAATTTCTTAACGTCCGAACGGGATTTGTTTCCTTATATCTCACGAATTGTTGATTGGAATGAGATTGGGTAAAGGCATTCTTACAGATCTTTTTTAACTCTAATATTTAGCTTATGTCGATGAAATTCGAAATTTGTATAGTTTTTAAAATAACTTGCAAAATATGCCAAAATTCTGGTTCTTGGAAATGCCCATTTTTTTAATTACAATACGATTTAGGTTTAAGAAGAAATCGATTCAAATAAAATAATTAGCGAAAAAATTCCCAAAATCAAACAAACTTTTGTTTTTTTCCGCCCAAATTTGGTCCGAAATGCCCAATACGGCAACACTCGTGACGACCACCTGAATCGTCAAAACTCAATACAATTTTAGAATCGTCAAAACCCAATACCATTTAGAATTCAACACATTTTGTTAGTTTACACTTTTTCCTCTCTCTCTCCTTCTCGTTAATCCCCTTGGGGTTTAGGTTCCACACATTTTTCTCTATGGCTGTGAATTTTAGCAACAAAAAAAAATCATCGCCAATATAAATTGTAAATATTTTTAACTTTTCCTCTTAAAATCTCTTCAACCACCCCTACAAATTTTGCAACGCTTTTTTAGTTCTTCTCTTTTTTGTTCTGTTTTTTGGTCTATTGCTTTCTGATCATCGTTTGTTTTTAGTTCTTTTAAAACTATCAAAATTGTTCATGGGCAGACGAATGTTGCTCATAGCTGTCTATAGGTTGAAGTTTAGTATCCTTATATTTTTTGTGTTTTGTTCGGTCTGTTTTGTAGGGATTTTGTTTTTAATTAGTAACGATGACGTTAATAAGCTTTTTTGCTCATAATTTTGTGTTACGAGTATGAGTTTTACTGCTTTTTGTTTTATACAAATAAAGTTTTTGTTTTTAGGAAAAGGGTTATTTAATGGGTATGCGAATTTTAGTTGTCTTATTAAACAAGTTAGGGTATTTTGTTAATCTTTTCTAGACATTGAAGCTTTCGTTGGAGTTAAGTTACAACTTGGGAATGGTAACTCGAAATCGACTTTAGTAGACGTTCGATTATGAGGTTAAAAAACGAATATTGCGTGGTCGACTTTTTTCATCGAACTTATGCTGAAATCCACTTTTGGTATCGACTAATTATCACGATTTCTATGAGGATTTTTTGAAATAATTCAGATAGATTAAAAGTAGCGCGGTCGCTATATAATGGGTGATCCATTTCGATGTTCCCTACTTTTTTAAAGAAAAAACGCAAAAAATTCAAATTGAATGGGCAATGTTTATTATTATTTGAAAGAACATTCTTTGGCATTTATTTTTTGAAGATTATGTCTATCAAATGTTGGCCGCGGCTACGTCTCAGATGGTCCATCCGTTGAGTCCAATTTTCGATGACTCGTTCGAGCATTTCGACTGGTAACTGGTGTATGACACGCGTGATGTTTTTAGACTTTACATATCCCCACAGGAGTCTAACGGTGTGATATCACACGATCTTGGTGGTCAATCGACCGGCCGAAAACGTGAAATTATCTGCTCACCGAAGTGTTCTCTCAATAAATCCATTGATTGATGCGATGTGTGGGAAGTGGCGACGTCTTGTTGAAACCAAATGTCGCCGAGATCACGAGCTTCAGTTTCAGGCATCAAATAGTCGGTTATCATGGCACGATAACGGTCGCCATTGACGGTTACGTTCTCACCGGCATCATTTTTGAAAAAATATGGACCGATGATTCCCGTACGTCGGATGGGGAATCGGTCAATGGCAAAAAGCTCTTAACGACACCTAAAATATTGCTCATGGGTGTCAAGGTCGTGGGTCGACTGGAGTGTTTTTTTTTGTTTTGGATTTAAAAAAATTGACTTAGCGCAATTGGCGAACGATTATTTTGATAATAAAACGGAATAATTTGTAAACGTTGTTCAGGCGTAAGTCTTTTCATGATGAAATGCCAAACAAAAATAACATGACAGCATGACACGACTCACACGTGATCTGTCAAAAAAGGCTATTGAAAAAAGTATCTCTACTTACATCACCCTATAGAACCCCCTTTGCTCTACACGAGTAGTATTTTCATTTTAGTTTCGCCACGATTTTCATTTGTCTACTAGCTGAAAAAAAATCGCTTCTATAGTATATTGTCGCAAACATATTCTGCTTGAAATATATAAATGTTTAGAATTCACTCGAAATATATTATATTTGCCACACACAAATATTATTTATTTGGGAAGATGTTGTCCTAAGCAAATCTTTGTTTCAGAAATACCTTATTTTTAAGTCAAGTTTTATATCATTCAGTAATTCAACGTTCATTTTGTTTAGAAATTTTAAATCTTCGAAAAATTCCTTTATAATTAAAAAGGTATAGTGTAATCTTCCATAATTGAACTAAGCTTCATGGGTTGAGAACAAATGATGATTTAAAATAAATAGAAATTAAATAATAGTGTTTTAAAACAAAAGTTGTTGCTCCTTATGAAATTTTTAATTGTAAGGTATAACTCGAAATCAATGAAAAATTAAAAATGAAATTCGAAAAATCTGCAATGTTTTGAAAAGTATTTTTATACAAAATATATTCAGAGAAATTCCCATAATTTTATTTGTATTTAAACACATATTTTATTTAAGAAAGCTAGTTTGCAAATATATGTTGTTGTAATATATTAATGTATGCGTTCCAAATAAATGTTATTGCTTTTCAAACAAAAATTGATTTGCTCAGAAATAAAAAGTATTTAGAAATTTGTGTTCCAAATATATATTCTTCCGATTCAAACATATCAAAAAAGCCGATTTGCCCCGTGTGTAATTCCATAGGCCACAAAATATTAACTTAAGCATATATATTAATATGTTTGGAAAAGGATGAAGTGTCATTAATAAATTCAGTTTTGATCGCATCCCAATACTCTCAAATCCCAATAATCGACTGAAACGAAATTTGGTTTAAGAATAAGTCGTAAGATGACTTCCAGTACCAATAACTACACGCTGAAAAAAACCCTTCTGTATTATATTGTCCCAAACATAGTCAGCTTAAACATACATATTTTTAGGGTACACATGAAATATATAATAGTTGACACACACAAATATTGTATGTTTAGGAGGATGTTGCTCTAAACAAAAATATGTACCATTTTTTTGGCAACTAACATTTCCGAAACAATGTTTAATTTGTTTTTAAGTATTTTTTCACGTTGTATTAATGCCTTAGTTTAAGGGCAAGTTTTTTGTTTATCAGAAGTTCAATGTGGAAGTTTTTAGAAATGTTATACATTTGTAAAATTCGATTACAATTTTAATCGTATAATCTCGCGTAATTACACGGAGCAAAATCGCTTTTTTTGATATGTATGAATCGTAAGAAAATATAAAGGGTTTTCCATTAAGGACATAACATTAACTTTGCCAGAGCCCAATCAGAGAAGTTTCGGCGTTTCAAAAGATCGGGTGTCTTATGTTCTTGAGTCAGTTTGATCTTACAGGATGAAGGCCAAGATCTTTTCGCAAAATACGCCACAGTGTAGTTTGAGAGATTCCCAATTCCTGAGATACGGATGCACTTACGGCTGCAATATTTTTGTCTCTGCTAGCCGTAGGGCGTCTCTTTGGCACCGGAACATCCAAAAGTGAAAATTTGGTTTTAAATTTATCCACTAAAGCACGCACGACCTGTCGGGTGAGAAAATTTGCCGAAAATTGGAGTAAGCAGGGCCGTGCGCAGGGTTTTATTTTGGGTGGGGGCGGGATTTCACATATTGGACCCACATTTTTATTTGAAAAAATCGATTGTTGATTTTTTTTTAACAAAATTTTAATAAAAAAATAAATAATAAATATGAATACATGTATTAATATTAACATTAAAAAATACTTAGATAATATTTTCAACAAAAAATATTCAACGACAAAACCTACGCTATGTGTTTTTGAGTAAAAATATACTCCGAACAAAAATGTTTGAAACATCTTTAACTATTTTTAGCATTTCTGCACGATGAAAAAAAATCGGCTCTGTAGTACATTGTCCCAAACATATTCTGCTGGAAACATAAATATTTTTAGGGTGCACTCCAAATATATAATATTTGACACAAACAAATATTATATGTTTGGGAGGATGTTGTTCTAAACAAAACTATGTTTACATCCTAATATTTTTTATTTGGATATGTTATTTCCCAAACAAAGATCTATTTGCTTGTTTTAAAGGTAATTTTTAGAAATTTTTAATGTTAGTAAAATTTCTTTATAATTGAAAATAATGACTTGGAATTGTTAAAAAATGAGAATAAGTGGTTTCAAATAGTAATTAATGTTAGTATGCCATTTTTAATCGGAATGCATAATTCGAAAATAAGGAAAAAACCAGTAAGGAAAGGCTAAAGTCGGGCGGGGCCGACTATATAATACCATACACCACTCTCGTAATATTGAATAACTCTGAAATATAAATTTTGTAATTCATGCATAACTTGTTTATTCTAAATTTCAAAACGATTGGATGTAAAATACAACTTCTATAGAACTAAGAGGCCAAATCGGACGGAACATATATATGGGAGCTATAGCTAAATCTTAACCGATTTTCTTCAAATTCGGTAGTGTTGGTTCATGGATCAAGAAACTCTACCATTCTAAATTTCAAAATGATTGGATGTAAAATACAGATTCTACAGGACTAAAGGGCCAAATCGGACGAAACATGTATATGGGAGCTATAGCTAAATCTTAACCGATTTTCTTCAAATTCGGTAGTGTTGGTTCATGGAAAAATAAACTCTACCATTCTAAATTTCAAAACGATTGGATGTAAAATACAGCTTCTATAGAACTAAAGGGCCAAATCGGACGAAACATATATATGGCAGATATAGTTAAATCTTAACCGATTTTCTTCAAATTCGGTAGTGTTGGTTCATACATCAAGAAACCATTCTAAATTTCAAAATGATTGGATGTAAAATACAGCTTCTTCAGGATTAAAGAGCAAAATCGGACGAAACATATATATGGGAGCTATAGCTAAATCATAACCGATTTTCTTCAAATTCGGTAGTGTTGGTTCATGGATCAAGAAACTCTACCATTCTAAATTTCAAAATGATTGGATGTAAAATACAGCTTCTACAGGACTAAAGAGCAAAATCGGACGAAACATATATATGGGAGCTATAGCTAA
Organism: Eudasyphora cyanicolor; assembly: GCA_963930755.1. Classification (NCBI taxonomy): domain Eukaryota; kingdom Metazoa; phylum Arthropoda; class Insecta; order Diptera; family Muscidae; genus Eudasyphora; species Eudasyphora cyanicolor. The sequence goes on along the minus strand of OZ005736.1, from coordinate 133,361,556 downwards.
ATCTTAACCGATTTTCTTCAAATTCGGCAATGTTGGTTCATGGATCAATAAACTCTACCATTCTAAATTTCAAAACGATCGGATGTAAAATACATCTTCTATAGGACTAAAGGGCCAAATCGGACGAAACATATATATGGGAGCTATAGCTAAATCTTAACCGATTTTCTTCAAATTCGGCAATGTTGGTTCGTAGATCAAGAAACTCTGCCATTCTAAATTTCAAAAGGATTCGATGTAAAATACAGATTCTATAGGACTAAAGGGCCAAATCCGACGAAAGATATATATGGGAGCTATATCTAAATCTGAACCGATTTCAACCAAATTCAATAGCGATCTTAACAGCCGCGAAATACTCTAAACTGCAAAATTTCAGAACGATCGGAGTGAAATTGCGACCTGTAGTCGACGAACAACTTTACATGGACAGACGGACGGACGGACATCGTTAAATCGACTCAGCTAGTGATTCTGAGTCGATCGGTATACTTTAAGGTGGTATACTTTAAGGTCTAGCTGTGTTATTTTCAGGTGTTACAAACATCTGCCGTGAAACAAACTTATAATACCCTGTAACACAGTGTGGTGTAGGGTATAATTAAAACTATAATTCGAAAAATTCAGCAAAGTTTTGAAATCTTTTTTTTTAATAATATATATTTGGAAATATTTATAAACAATAATTTTATTGATATTTAATCACATATTTTATTTGAGAAAATTATTTCGCAAATATATATTATTCTAATATATTAACATATGGGTTCTAAATATATTTTATTGATTTTCAAATAAAATTTATTTGCTCGAAAATATATAATATTTAAAAATTTCTGTTCCAAGTATATTTTCTTTCGATTCAAACATATCAAAAAAGGCGATTTTGCCCCGTGTGTATTTAAATGTTAAATTAATTGTATTATTTTAAATAAAATATTAATTGTATGAATGTTTTAATAAATTGATACGGCGAGGAGAAATAAAAAATTTGTCTAACATTTGCGTTAACATCTACTGGAATGTCTCGATGAATATTTAAAGCATTTTCAGTTGGTTGACCGCAAGTATTTTTTCAGCCGATACAATGTTGAAAAAGAGCGTTTTCGTTTGTCGCTGTAGTCACAGGTAACACCAACATTACCATAAATATTTTGTGAACGTTTGGAAATGCATCTATATTACATAAAATAAAGAGCTTCCAGGGAATTTCTGATATTCCCCGCTTCAATTTTGCTTCTCCAAAGCTCCACTTCACTAATCCACACTTCAAAAGAACAGTCAGGCAAAATTGATGAATATTTTTCAAATAATTTCGTACAATTTTCTTCATTTAGTAGTTTAATTTATGATGACAAAACACATTAGAAATTTGAGAGAATTCCACGGTGTTTCAAAAAGCGATCTTCGTGATGAGTGATGAATAAATCTGGATATGTAATATTCCATATTACATTACTCACACAGTGAGGGTATACTTTAGTCTGTTTAACAGACTTAAACTTTCTTACTTGTTTTTAATTTCTATTTATTCCAAGTCATCATTTGATGTCAACCCATTTGTAGGCAACAACTGATGAATCAGAATATTTATAAATTATAAATATGTACTGTAAAACAAAATTAATGCTGCTTATGACATTTAAAACCATAAATTATGACACGAAATCTAAAAAAATTAAAACTGAAATTTGAAAAAGTCATACGAGTACAAATTTAAAAAAAAGAAATTTAAATATCTGTTCCAAATATATTTTCTTTCTATGCAAACATATCAAAAACGGCGATTTTGTCCCGTGTAGTTACAACAACTAAAAAAGGCTAAAGTCGGACGTTGCTGACTACATGCTACCCTACTCCACCCTGTATTAGTAGTCGAATAAGGGGAATTAAAAATGTCATCTTTTGCTTTTCTTTCATAAAATATAGATAACTACTAAGAATACATATCCATGTAGTAGTTTTTAAAAAAAATCTTTGGTATATAAAATAAAGAATATCTACTTAATATTATGTTGTTCACATTCTGTGTAAGCAATGTCGTTATTGTAGAGATGTGGGCGTATTTGGCACCAAATATTTAAGGTTAGGACAATATTATTTTCTGTTTATAGGAGGGCCAGAAAAACTCTGACCAATTCTTATTTTTCTTTGTTTTTTGGCTCGGAAAATACATCTGTAACAAATTCTATAAATTTTCGTGGCATACTTAAGTGTATGTTTCATGGAAATTGCTTGAAAATTCCAATATGGGGGCTATACATTAGACCGGGTCCCCAAAAAAAGTTGTCAAATGCGAGGCGGAATATTAAAGGCGACCTCGAGACAAGTGCAAAAACATTTTTTTAATTTTTTTCCGAGCCCGCGGAATCGGCCCAAAATCGTTTTTTTATCGTATCGGGTCACCAAAAAAGTTATCAAATTCGAGGCGGAATATGAAAGCTCACTTCGAGGCAATCAAAAAACATTTTTTTTAAATTTTTTCCGAGCCCTCGGAATCGGCCCAAAATCGTTTTTTTATCGAACCTTTTTTGTTTGTAGCTCGATTGACTCATGCGATATATCAATGTGTTGGTTTCGACGAGTACTACATTGCCTCATAGATGTCGCCGATGTACCACGTCATTTTTTTAACGAATTCTTAACTTTTTTGTTTTTGAATAAAAGAGTGTACACCCAAAGCAAAATGTTCATGATTTTTAAAAAGCTTTAATCCTATAGAAAAATATTTTGAAATTTATGGGTAGAAAATGCAGTAAGTGGATTCTTTATTAAAAATAACTTTGTACATCAGCGTCGTCTTTGAGCCAAATCTAGTACTTATTAAGACCAACACATTAATGTATCGCATGTAAAAATCGAGCTACAAAGAAACAAGTTGTGATAAAAACGATTTTGCGCCGATTCCGCGGGTTCCGAAAAAATCGAAAAAAATGTTTTTGTGATTGTCTCGAGGTAAGCTATCATATTCCACCTCGCATTCGGGAACATTTTTTTGTTACATGGAGGCCAACCCGGTTTACTATACATAATCCTTATTTGAACCCTTTTCCATCAAACTTGGCAGCCTTTATTACTGCTATCTGCGAAATTTAATTTAAGATCTGTTGAGAAATTCATTTTCTGAGCAATCACGTGCTAAATCGGATTATAAATTCGTACGAAAATGTTTAAAATGCGGCACCTGTCTAATCGCAAAATACATACTCATATAACCCCATATTTATTTATATATAATTCTACAGCATTCTTGTTTTATGGTACCTTTTTAAAGCCCATTTTTCACTGGACTATAGGCGCTATAAAAGCATTACCCTGTGCAAAATTTAAAGTATTTTTTGCACGGGTATTAATGTTATAAGCTGTTAAATGTTTGTACAAAATGGTTCCTTTGTGTGGGAGGTAATTAAAAGGAGTGGACCAATATAGCCTATCTTCGAACTTAGCCTGAAATAGAAAAAAATATTATACCATACCAAATTTGAAGTCAATCCGTAACTCCTTTCGAGAGTTATCGTGCACTACAGCCAGACAGACAGATTGACATACGGACGGACATTGCTCAAATGACTTAAAATGTCCTAAAATGGATTTCCGCGAACATACTTGGGGTCTTAGGTCACTCCTTCGATTTGTTACACTTTTTATCCGTAGCAAATGATATATACCCTCGTCACACTAAAGTGAGGGTATAAAAATCAAACAAAATTAAAGCAGTCTATACCATATATAGTCTAAATGCGATACCCCTTTAGGCAATATTAAATGTGCTACCTTATAACGAGGGTTTTGTATTTGCTGAGGTGAGCTTAGTGGTTGCCAGAGTTCGCCCTAAGGACCCACGAACCTTGAGTAAGAAGACGAGTATTTAACCCACTTGGACTTGTAATCCCCTTTATTGATGTTTTTCGTACAATAATAGGGAGTGCATATGAAAGTAAAAGAAATGCGGGCGGCTCGGAGTATTTCGGCTTCGTATTCGGGTACTTCGTTTTGGCTTCAGTCTGGTCGGCGGTTTCTGAAGACAAAATCGGTTTTGGGTGAGTCGATCGGTTGGAGTCTGGAGCGTCGGGCTCAGTTCACGCTTCCGCTTCGTTCTTCTCCGTCGGCCTCGGTCTTCGCTTCGGCCTCGGTCTTCACTTCGGCTTTGGTCTTCCCTTCGGTCTTCGCTTCGGCTTCGGTCTTCGCTTCGGTTTTAGCTAGCTACGAGCGAACGAATCGCGGGAGCGAACTAATCGCGGGAGCGAACGAATCGTGGGAGCGGACGAACCGTAGCTAACTACTCTTAAATTACTATATGGAGCGAACGGATCGCGGGAGCGAACGAATCGCGGTTAACTACGCTTAAAAGTATGTTCTAGAATACTGGTTAGGTGAATCGCAATCGTTATTAAGTCGGGTATTTTCGACTGCGGTCGTGCCACACATCTACTTATGCTCGTCTTTTAGCGATGGGGATCCATCCTTGGGTCGTATAAAGTCGACACTAAGTATTCCCGACTACACTGAGTTAATGGGAATTACTACCACACAACATGTTTAATTAGAGTATTAAATGAATAAGGGGAGAATATGTAAGTACGAAATGCATTAAATTTCGTCACGTTACAACCTCTTCAGGTATAAATATACAATTTTACCGTTATTCCATGAAACAAGTATTTCCAATGTTTACGCAGTCTATATATTTACATATATCTATATGTACATCTTAACCGATCATTACAATTATGCTGAATTCTTTTGTATTTGTAATAACTATACATATTTCAGTATTGCAAGCTGCTTTAAGTTAAACACATACATACATTAGTGCTATTGAACTCTGAAGATGATAAAGTGGTGTCTATCGAAATTCTCTACTATTTTTTACACTACACCATAGGATGGGTGGTATATTCATTTTATAACTCCGTTTGTAACACCTCTAAATATTGATCTGAGACACCATAAAGTATATATATTCTTAATCATCGTAAAATTCTAAGACGATTTAGCCATGTCCGTACGTCCGTCAGTTGTAATCACGCTACAGTCCGTAATAATAGATCTAGATTGATCAAATGTTGTAGAAATATTTTTATAATAGCAAAATATTTGGGATTGCAAATGGGCCATAACGGTCACTGTTTTGATATAGCTCCCCCATAGAGGTCGCTCCAAAATACGGTTTTTGAGCCATGGATACCACATTTTTAAAGCAATTTACCAGAAACTTTGCAGTTTGTATTGTATTTTGACAAGAATTCATCACAGCAAAAATTTCACCAATTGGTTCACAATATACATATTTAAGCCATAAATACCACAATTTCTAAGCATTTTAACTGAATCTTTCAAGTTTGTATTTAATTAAGACAAGAATTCATCGCAGTAAACATTTTTTAAATCAGTTCATATTTCCTTATAGTCCGTCCACCTATAGATGTCACTGTCAAAAAGGCTTATTTAAGCCATAAACACCACATTTTCTAAGAAATTTAGCAGTTTGTATTCTATTTTGGCCAGAATTCATCTCAATAAAATTTATACAAATCAAATTATTTTTTTGTTGTCCAAATCGTTCAACTTTATTACGAAAATTCACGTACTGTGAGGAATGTGTTTCGTGCACTTCACTCAACTTATGGTCAACATAATCGGCCTACTGGGCGTACTATTCGCAACACCATCACCCATCTTGAGACCCAGCATTCATTATTGGATAATATTCGACCGAATAGACCACGTCCGGCACGCAGTGAAGAAAATGTAGCGGCCGTAGCTGAGAGTGTACACGAAGACTGTGTCGAGTCGTTTCGGCGCCGTTCGCAGCAACTCGGACTGACGTAGGCAACGACTTGGCGCATTTTACGACGAGGTCTTAAATTGAAAGCATACAAAATACAGCTTGTGCAGGAACTGAAGACGCCCGACCTTCCCAAAGCGACATCGCTCCGCTCTATGGGCTCTTGAAAAGTTCCAAGAAAATCCGACGTTTTCGAGCCAAATTTTGTTCAGCGATGAGGCCCATTTCTGGCTCAATGGGTATGTAAACAATCAAAATTGCAGCATTTGGGACGAAGAGCAACCTGAAGAGATTCAAGAGCTGCCACTTCATCCAGAAAAACAACGGTTTGGTGTGGTTTGTGGGCCGGTGGAATCATCGGTCAATATTTCTTCAAAAAGTAACCGTAACCGTCAATGGCGACCGTTATTGTGCCATGATAACCGACTATTTATGCCTGAAATTGAAGCTCGTGATCTCGGCGACATTTGGTTTCAACAAGACGGCTTCACTTCCCACACATCGGATTAATCAATTGATTTATTGAGAGAACATAAAATATACGAGTACATAATAGTCGTAAAATTCTGTCCGTCCGTCTGTTGTAATCAAACTATAGTCCGTAATAATAGAGCTAGGTTGATCAAATTCGGTAGAAATACTTCTTATCTCTTCTCCTTTTGGGTGTTACAAACAAATGCACAAAGTCATAATACCATGTACCTCTGTGTGGTGTAGGGTATAAAAAGTCCTGAATGATAAATAAAAAAACCTGTTTTTGCTCAAATGTGAAATTTTTTGCTCTGCAAAATGCCCATAACTTTTAAACTAATTGGGATATGGTTACATACGGCACCTTAACTGAAAGATCTCGACGTCTACTTTAATCCCATGGAAGAACTTTTATGAATTTCTTTAAAAACGTAATATTTAATAAAAGATAAATAAAAAAATCCTGTTTTTGCTCAAATGTGAAATTGTTTTCTCAGCAAAATGTCCGTAACTTTTAAACTAAATGGGACAATTTAGCAACAATTGTACAAATAGGTTCATATTTTATTATAGTCAACCTATAGAGGTCGCTCCAAAAAAATATACGTATTTAAGCCATAAATACTAAATTTTCTAAGCATTATAACTGCATCTTTGCAGTTTGAATTTAATTATTTTGGCAAGAGTACATCTCAATAATATGTGTACAAATCAAATTTTATTTTTTTGTAGTCCCCATGTAGATGTAGCTTTTTAGCTATAAATACCACATTTTTCAGGTGAAGAGATTGGTTTAAGAATTTGCGGCCTAAAATTTGGTTAAAAATTGCCTAAAATTTGTCTAAAAATTGCAATTCGGCATGGCCGAACTTAACGGTTCCGATTTAGATATAGCGACACATAAGCTTTATTTTCCGGCAGATCTTTATGAAATTTAGCACAAGAATGTTTTATAAGGCAATAATTACCTCTGTCAATTTTCATTTAAATCGTTTCAGATTTAAATATACATAGCTCCCATATAAAGGGTCCGCCATCTAACATTTTTTTTCCAACTAGTGCTTATTTCGTGAATGGTAACACTTAGCTCATGTCTGATTTGACAGATCATTAGTTTTATCCTTCCGCTGAACGAATATGTGTATATTGCGAATATTGCGACATTACTTTGAAAATCATGGTAATGTTGCAGAATGTGTGCGAAAATTGCGTACGGATTTTGGAAGAAGAGAAGCACCGTCAGCTCCGTATGTTCGTTATCTTGTGAAAAAAGTGAAAGAAACTGGCATCCTCATCGATAAACCAAAGCGTGAAAAGCCAAAAACAGTGCATACACCCGAGAATATTGCTGCTGTGGCAGAAAGTGTGCGTGAAGCGCCATCAACATCAATTCACCGGCGTTCTCAACAATTGAACATTTCGGAGACATCATTGAGACGAATTTTGCATAAAGACCTTGGTATGACGCCATACAAAGTCCAATTGGTTCAGGAGTTGAAGCCACAAAAAGTTAAAAGCTTATGAGTACCAATGCATGAAAATACTACAAAATTTAGCACAGTGTAACGCTTTTGAAGTACCTATAGACCAGTGAAAAATTGGCGTTACCACCACGCCCTTTTTGTACCTCACACACAAAATGGTTAAATTATACCAAAATTAAATTGCCCATAACGTTAGTATATTGGTGCACATAAAAGCTTATAATTCGGCACAGTGCAATGTATTTAAAGTATCTACTGTTCACCGAAAAATAAGTGTATTTCATAAACCACTTCTGGTACCTCCCTCACAAATTACATCATAATTCGTGTAATATTCCATGTTACATTACTCACGAAGTGGGTAAACCGACAGAAACTTAATTTTTTGTATACGTACACACATGGCAATTACTAGCCTTCTCCAAAGGAGTAAACTTAACTATATTTCTCTACCAAACGTTACTGAGTTTGAATTGGCATTGTATTTTGTAAAACAGGAATGCTGTAGAATTTCATATAAACAGATATGGGGTTACATGAGTATGTATTTTGAGATTAGACAGATTTAGCACGTGATTGCTCAGAAAATGATTGCACCTTAAAGTATACCGATCGACTCAGAATCACTAGCTGAGTCGATTTAACGATGTCCGTCCGTCCGTCCGTCTGTCCATGTAAAGTTGTTCGTCGAAGTTGTTCCGATCGTTCTGAAATTTTGCAGTTTAGAGTATTTCGCGGCTGTTAAGATCGCTATTGAATTTGGTTGAAATCGGTTGAGATTTAGATATACCTCCCATATATATCTTTCGTCCGATTTGGCCCTTTAGTCCCATAGAAGCTGTATTTTACATCCAATCGTTTTGAAATTTAGAATGGTAGAGTTTCTTGATCCATGAACCAACATTGCCGAATTTGAAGAAAATCGGTTAAGATTTAGCTATAGCTCCCATATATATGTTTCGTCCGATTTTGCTCTTTAGTCCTGTATAAGCTGTATTTTACATGCAATCATTTTGAAATTTAGAGTGGTAGAGTTTCTTGATCCATGAACCAACACTACCGAATTTGAAGAAAATCGGTTAAGATTTAGCTATAGCTCCCATATATATGTTTCGTCCGATTTTGCCCTTTAGTTCTATAGAAACTATATTTTACATCCAATCGTTTTGAAATTTAGAATGGTAGAGTTTCTTGATTCATGAACCAACATTGCCGAATTTGAAGAAAATCGGTAAAGATTTAGCTACAGCTCCCATATATATGTTTCGTCCGATTTGGCCATTTAGTCCTATAAAAGCTGTATTTTACATCCAATCGTTTTGAAATTTAGAATGGTAGAGTTTCTTGATACATGAACCAACATTGCCGAATTTAAAGAAAATCGGTTAAGATTTAGCTATAGCTCCCATATATATGTTTCGTCCGATTTTGCTCTTTAGATCCAATCGTTTTTATACCCTACACCACACTGTGGTACAGGGTATTATTTAAGTATAAAATGTCCCAAAAGTAAATTTATGTAAACAATTTATACATGAATTGCAAAATGTATATATCAGAGTTATTCAATATTACGAGAGTGGTGTAGGGTATTATATAGTCGGCACCGCCCGACTTTAGCCTTTCCTTACTGGTTTTCTTAAGGTTTGAGTTATTTTGTGAGGTCACATGCTATCCATGGTGGAGGGTATATAAGATTCGGCATGGCCGAACTTAACGCTTTTACTTGTTATTTTTTTATTTGTTAGTCAAGAATGACCCTAAAGATTTGCCATAAATTTGTTCGGATTCCTGTCTTCCAACCATAAATCTCAAATATTTGTTTTAATCCACTCAACGTAACCTGCTGTGAAATCTTTGAAAAAGTTTTCTCTTTCTAAAAATAAATAGCTTTATATACTTTTCTTTATAAATTGCTTCCCTGCCAGCAGTTGCGAGATATTCTTGCTTAATTAAAATGCTAACAATTTATGCATATCGAGGTTTGCCACCAGCATGACAAAAATGGTTATTTTTTGTAAACAAACGACAGAGTACTTTTAAATGTATTTATATATACAACCATAAACTATGGTGTGGCACCCGTATGTAGCATATAAAGGTAGAGAGGGATACAGACGGACAGGCGGACACTAAATGAATCCTTGCAAAATATTAGAAAAGATAAATAAATACCTTTTTGCTATGCTTAAATTCACTAAGAACTACTTAAAAGCAATAGTAGTTCAAACTCAAACTGAGCGAAAAGAAACGAAGGAACGATCGAAAGAAGGGAAAGCAGATGTAACCCCAAAAGGTTGTCATAATGCCACACGTATAGTGTTTAATGTAAAGTAATGTTGTTGATTTTGTAGTTGATAATAGGCATGTTTTCGTTACAAGCTTAAGTTTAGCACTTTGCAACGAAAACAACTGACTTCCACTAACTGGCGCATAAGCAGAAAGTGACGGATTTCCACTATCTGGTAGCAATAGTGTTATGAGTTGCGAGGAAAGAACAGTGCGAAACAGACAACAAATTCGTGAAATGTATTTATAAAACATAAATTTACTATTCTATTGTTCAATACACTCTTTTCGCAAAAATTAAAATAGTTTTCAATTTTTGTTCTTCTTCTTCCCCTTAATTCACAATAATTGACAACAATCTCTCCAAAAATGAAATGCCATACTGGGAAATATAGGATGCCCAATCTGGCAACACCATACTCGATTAAGACAGGTACACAGGAACAAACTTCATCGGGAACTAATAATTCTTAAAAGAGCTTAGCTCCCCATACAAATTAAGCACCAATGGTGAAACAAAAACACGCCTACTGTGTCGTAATAACTACGATGGTCGCATATAGGAGAGTTAGTACTATTTAGGTGTGGCAACAGCTTTTGGGTTGGTTTGTACACTATCCAAACATTGTGACGCCGATGACGACTCAAGTGCAAGTATCCGTCCGTTTAGCAATACATATTTATATTTGTAGGGACCGTCTTATCACCTCCCTTCTGCTATTACTCTATGTGGTGGTGGTGAGGTAGTTTACCCACAAATACCATCACTAAAATGTTTCTTATATATAAAACAAAAAATATGCATGTCCCAAAGATTATAGAAATGTCAAAAATATTTAATTCTTCTGTTTCTACCGGTTTTTCTTTATTATAAAATATTAAAAATTATGTACAATTATGTATAGGTAATACAAGTCATTACGTTAAGATAGTAATATGAAAGACCTCGGTTGATTGCGTAAAAAGAGTCGCGCGTGATCTTCGCATAACTTCAAACAAATCAAAAAAGTCCTACTATAAGTTAAATTTTTAAACTGAATTTAGAATAAATTATTTATTTTTTCATAAATTCAAAATTCATATATCACAAAATTTGCAAAAACTAGTTATAAATCATGTTTTTGTTATTTATTAAATGCATTATTTTTGGGTCCTGAAAACCCCGTTTTTTTATCGACAAACGTTTTTGTTTTATTTAGTTTTTTGATTCTCATGTAAAATTTTCAAAAAAAATATGATTGGCCGTTTTTCATTTCTCTACACTACTCTGTTTTGTCACAGATGTTTGTAACGCCCCAAAATATTGAAGCTAGTTAGACTCACCTTAAGGTATACCGATCGCCTCAGAATCACTAGCAGATTCGATGTAGACATGTTTGTCCGTCCGACTATTTTAAGCTTGTACGCAAAGTACACTTCGCAATTTAACTCCCTTCTTGGTACAGGGTACTTTTTGCATCAAGGACGAAATCTATTGAAATTGATCAAAATCGGTACAGATTTGATATTTAAGCGGTGTAAAAGCTTTATTTTCTGTCAGAAATTTGTGAAATTTAGCACAACGAAGTTCATTGAGGTAGTAAATACCCCTGCCAAATTTGAAGAAAATCAGTTCCCCGATTTTGCATGTAGGGGAAATTTAGCAGAAAACAGTTCATTGAACCATGAACGTTACTTGGGAAATTTTAAGAATATCTGTTCTGATTTATATATGAACCCTATATATAACTATATCCCGCGTTTGCATCTGAGGCTATGTACACTGATAGAAAAACCGTTCGTCACCATGACGAATCAGTTTCTTCAATATATCTTCGTACTGGTGACGAAAAGTTACGTGCATGCGATGTTTTTGTACGTCAATAGAACGAACACGATCATCAAGTCATGTGTTTGGTGATTTCAAAATTCGTCGAGAGAACGATAAGGTTTCATTCCCACGACGAAAAGATTTATTTGACCATTTTGCTGAAAATATGATCAAACGAAGCAATCAAATTATAGTTTCTGCTTAAATGTACTGTTCTATATGCGTTCTGATTACCTTAGGTAAATAATTCGTTGTAAAAGATCAATTTAAAAAATCGATTAATCAATGACGAACACCGTTCGTCAATAAGATTATCCATTCATCATGAGAACGATCGACTTATTCGCCCTTTGTGACAACGTCAACTCCTACAGCAAAACAAAGTAAGACATGCGACGTTGTTATGTTCGTCCACGTGTGTGTTCCACGCAGCACCGATTGGTTCAAACAAACCGCACTGGCACGGCGTAACTGATGTTTGTTTAACAAAACATCAAACACATGCATACTCGACAAGCTGTATAAGTGTGAAACATTTGTGCTAGTGGTCTGTTGGCAAATACATACATTACTTGATGTGATTATTTTTGATTTAAAATAATAGAAGTAATGAATACTTCTCGTTTGTTTGATTTCAGCTTTACCTGATAAGAACTGCGTCTCGAAACGAATATTCACAACTGAACGTAGCAATGCAGTCAAATAATTTTATTTTCCATATCATTTTAAATGGTTTAAAACTAGAAGAACATTTATTGGAATTTTTAAAATTTAAATAGTCGTGGGCATGAATTGGTCGTGGTGATGAATGGGATTCGTCGTGATGATGAATGGAGTTCAGCATGGTGATGAATAGAGTTCGTCGTGGTGATGAATGCTATTCGTCGTGATGATGAATGGGGTCGTCATGATGATGAATGGGGTTCGTCGTGGTGATGAATGGATCATCCTGAGGACGAAAGTTTTTGGAAACAGAAATTCGTCATGGTGACGAAAAAATTCATCAAGAGGATTATTCCGTACGTTAGCTGACTTTTGACGAAAAAATAATCGTGATGATGTACAAATTCGTCGTCATGACGAAGCTTTTTCTATCAGTGTACTTATATATAATCCGCCTTTTCGAACAGATCTTTATAAAATTTAGAAAATAACAGTTTTTTTGACCGAGAAAGGACGTTGCAAATATGAAGAAAATCGCTTAAGATTTAGATATAGCCTCGGTATATAATTATTTTATTTGATTTATCATTGTCATTAGGAAAACAATATTGAAAAATCTTGTCAATATTTCTACTTATTCTGCTCCGAAAGGGTGATGTAGGGTACTCTATAGTCGGCTCCGTCTAACTTTAACTCTTCCTTACTGGTTTATAAATAATTTTTTTTTCAAGTTGCATGTTTACATCCTTTTTTATACCCTCACTTTAGTGTGACGAGGGTATATATCATTTGCTACGGAAAAAAGTGTAACACATCGAAGGAGTGATCTAAGACCCTAAGTATGTTCGGAGGAAATCCGTTTTGGGTCATTTTAAATCGAATGAGCAATGTCCGTCCGTCTGTCTGTCTGTCTGTCTGTCTGTCTGTCTGCTGGCTGGTGCGCACGATAACTCTCGAAAGGAGTAACCGATTGACTTCAAATTTGGTATGTGGTAATATTTTGATCTATCTCCGGATGAGTTCGAAGATGGGCCATATTGGTCTACTCCTTCTGGTACCTCCCACACAAAGGGTTAAAATTTAGTGAAATATTGATTCTTTAATAACTTCTATACTACTTATTCGAATCTTTTGAAATTCTGCACATAATATTAGTATATTAGTCGCTATTAACTCGAGAAAAATGGTTGAAGTTGGCATGCCCTTTTTGGTACCTCCCACACAAATGGACCATTTTGCATCAAAATTTAACTGCTTATAACTTTAATACAAGTGCATAAAAATGCTTGAAATTTTCTACAGTATAATGTTTTTGTAGCGCCTATAGTCTGGTAAAAAATGGGCATTATTGTACAGCCCCTTTTGGTACCTCCCACACAAATGGACCGTTTCGTACCAAAAGTAAACGGCTTGTAACTTTAATACCAGTGCATACAAATACTTGCAATTTTGTACAGTGTAATGCTGTTATAGTGCCTATAGTCCTGTAAAAAGTGGGCGTTATCACCCCGCCCCTTTTTGTACCTCCCACACAAAATGACCAAATCATACCAAAATTACATAGCTCGTAACTTTAATATACCAGTGCACATAAACGCTTATAGTTCAGCACAATGCAATGTATTTAAGAATGTACTGTTTACCGAAAAGTATGTGTATTTGGAAAACCCCTTCTGGTACCTCCCACACAAATTGACAGATTTATTGGTGTAATGTTATATATTACATTACTCACAAAGTGAGGGTATACCTTAGTCGGTTTACCCGACTGAAACTTTCTTACTTGTTATTATACAGAAAAAAACCGATTCCACCGGCTTTCACCGTCTTTTTTTTGACGAAACCGAATTTTTGAAAATTAAGATAAACGCTCATCATACTATCTGGGGTAGTACGGATATTCTAACTACCAACCTAAGTATTTGTAACAAAGGTAATAAACCGACTTTTCCAATAAAATTCAGACAAGAAGTACTCGACGTAACGTTTGCTACTGACCGGCTATCAGACAAAGTATTGGGTGGAATGTACTGGACGACCACTCATTCTCAGATCACCATTATATTGAGTTCAAACTCGCTGAAAAATCGCCTAAGCCTGCCATCCACATAAATGTGAGGAGGACAAAATGGCACCTGTATGAGAAGAATTTCAAGAAAGTCCTCAACTCCAAACTTATGTACGAACCGAATGACAAAGCCGGTCTGGATAATTTGGTCAGGCATATCACCGCATAATTCAATAGTTCCCTTGAATAAGCCAGTCAAAAAACAAGGTACAAGGTAAAACTAAACCTGGTGGTCTTCTGAGCTAACGACTAGGAAAAAGACATGCAACAAACTATTTAACATGGCGAAATATACTGGGGTCGCTAATGATTGGGATGCCTATAAAGATCAACTCAAGATATATAAGAAGGAGCTTAGGAATGCGCAAAAACGCTCTTGGTATACCTTCTATGGCGAAGTGGAAAAGTTCTCCGACGCCGTAAGGCTGAGGTAGATACTATCAGCTTCACCCTGTACAGTGGGTTACTTGCAGGATAAGGCAAACAACTGGACAAAAACAGCGAGCAGTCGCTAAATGTACTGCTCGACACACATTTCCTCGGGAACTCACCAACAGAACTCGAAGATCAGCAGGACCAACAAGAATGCGAGCGGTCTGCGAGCGTCGTTAGCTTGTTGACTGAGAGATCCAGAATAAGCTAGGCAATTAACAGCTTTGAGCCCTTCAAGTCACCTGGACCAGACTTCACTCCAGCAGAAAATGTCAAAGTAAATTATCCCCTGGAGAAAATTTATGTAAGCTGTTTCAGGCATTCATACATCCCGAATCGATGGAGGGACACCAAAGTGGTATTCAAAAGACTTTAGACCAATTAGCCTATCCTTCCTATTGAAAGGTCTGAAATAACTTTTAGATTATTTCATTAGGGAAAACCTGGATACAAAACTCCTGTCGGGAAACCAACATGCTTACAATAAGGAAAAGTCTACAGAATCAGTCCTGCACGAATTTGTGAGCACTATCGAATCGTCCCAACATTTCAAGGAATTCACCATGGTGGCATTTCTTGACATTGTAGGAGCTTTTAACAACATTCACTCAAATGCGCTAATTGCGTCACTGTCATATCTAAAGGTAAACTCCAGCTTGATTACACTTATACAAAGCCTGCTCAACAAAAGACGCATAACAGCTTGTCTTGGGTCCACAATGGAACAAGGTTTGTAAACAGAGGAGGAGGACTGTCTCCCCAAATTTGGAACCTGGCGGTGAATGATATTCTGCTAGATCTAGAACGTTGTGGCTGCAAGGTCGTGGCATATGCTGACGACGTGGCAATCGCAGTGAGTTGCAAATTCGAAAACGTCCTCAGATACATCTAACACGTGGCTCTGAACAAGTACGCTAGATGGGCCAGAAGCAGCGGTTTTGGCCTTAAACCAAACAAGACAGAATTTGTTCCCTTTACTAGTATGAATAATGTCCCACATGTAAACCCGCCTCCTCGGATAAATGGAACAGATCTAGTCTTTTCTGAAATTTTTAGGAATAATTCTAGATAGGAAACTGTTATTCAGACTTAACGCACTGGAACGTGTGAGGAAGGCCAACGTCGCCTTATATTCCTGTAAGAAGGCTGTAGGATCGCGGTGGGGCCTCTCTCCTAAAATTGTCCATTGGATATATATAGCAGTACTTCGTCCAATCCTGTTATTCGGCATTGTGGTATGGTGGTCGGCAACTGACAAACTAATCATCACCAACTTACTATCAAAGGTTCAGAGAACTGCATGCCTGCGCATAAGCGGAGCCTTAAAGACTACAGCGACTGAGTCTCTACAAGCCCTACTCTATAAACTGCCGATTAATATTGTGGCGAGAGATGAATGGCTTGACACAATAACAGGTAATAAAAACCATCTCCACTTCTGTACGGATGGTTCGAAGCTTGATGAATAGGTTGGCTTCGGTGTACACTGTGAAGAACATAGTTTGGATATAGCTCACAGACTACTAGATACCTACAGCGTCTATCAAGCCGAAATAATGGCAATACGGGTAGTCGCCAAGTGGCTGAGTCGCAACATAGTAACAAACACTGGCGTTGTCATTTACTCGGACAGTCAGGCTGCCATCAATTATCTGGAGGCCACATCCCTAAATTCACAAACAGCCCTCGACTGCCGCAGATCTCTTAACGTGGTGGTTGAGCAATTTAATATACACCTCATATGGGTGCCTGGGCGTAGGGGTATCCCGGTTAACTTGCTAGGAAAGGGACGACATTACAAATTCTCGAAGAATTTGCATATATTGGTGCGACACTATCCACTTGAAGCTTTGGTTTAGGCAAGAGGCAATCAGGAAGTCCACCGAAAGATGGACAGAAATTGGCACCTGTAGGGTAGCTAGACAAATCTGGCCAAGGTATGACCTGAGAAGGTCAAAATATCTCATCGCACTAGAGAAGAGGAAAAGATGCTGCGGGGATGAGGAAGAAGTGGAGAGCCTTGAGCACTTGCTATGCAACTGTCCCACTTTGAGTAAACGACTGAACATATTGGGGTCGCCCTTTCTAGGCAGTCTAACAGATCTTTCCGGTACCGATATTCGTACTATCGATAAATTTGTATATCAAACAGGTTGTTTTCGATGAGGGGCATAATGGCCCGTGGTAACACTAGGGACCTAAACTGGCCTATGCGAGCTGACAAGAAAAAAAAACGGGTGCCACCATAACCTAAACCTAACCTAAATCTGGCGGTAGTCTACGAGGTTGGTCCAAAAATGTGCGGGATCGGATCAATGAGCGTGGTCCCGACAATTTAAGCCAAATTTTCAAATTGGGACTTATTGTACAATTTTTTAGCGAGAGTGTTGCAATTTTATGTATCTGGTGGTAGTCTACGTGATTGGTCCAAAAATGGGCGGGATCGTACCAATGGGCGTGGTACCGCCAATTTAAGCAAAATTTTGAAATTGAGATATCTTGCACAATTTGATAGCGAGAGTACTGCAATTTTGTGTATATGTATCAGGTAGTAGTCTACATGATCTAAAAATCTATATGAAAATCTATATCTGGGGCAACGAAGTGGAACGGGTCCAGCTAGTATAAGTATATATTGAACGAGGGTATATATCAGTTGCTGCGGGCCAAAAGTGTAGCAAATCGAAAAAGTGACCTAAGAGACCCCAAGAATATTTGACGGAAATCCGTTTTGGGTAATTTTAAGCCATTTGAGCAATTTCCATCCCTCTGTAAGTCTGTCTGACTGCTGTGCACGATAACTTTTGATAGTTAATATTTGTTTCTATACCAGACTGAGATAGAAGATGGACCATGTTGGTCTACTCCTTTTAATACCTCTCCCACAAAGGGTCAACATTTACTACCATATTGTTTCTTTAATAACTTATATACTATTTATAATAATCTTCCGCAAATCCACTCATAGTTTACTAGTAGCGATCACCATGAGAAAAATGGGCGAAGTTGCAAGGGCCATTTGGTACCTCCCATACAAATGTACCATTTAGCATAAAATTTTGACTGCTTATAACTTTTATTCTAGTCCATATAAATTCTTGAAAGTTTGTGAAGTGTATTGTTTTTATAGTACCCATGGTTTTTTGAAAATTGGTCGTTATTTTGGTACCTCCCAAACAAAAAAAAAAAAAATTTAAAAATTATTTTTTTAATTTCCCTTGCTTTTTTGATATGGGCCATTTATCCATAGATATTTTCAAATAGGCATCGTTTTCTTCGTTAGAATGCTAGCATGTGCACTAGAGTGGGTCGCAAAAAAAATTTGCACCGGTCACACCCTAGATTTGAAGATTATCTAGAGAAAATTCCGGGGAAACAACAAAAAATGTTTTCTGTGCACCCTACATGACGCCCTTTTAATTTTATTATCCTGCGTTGCCATTTGATGTCCGATCGTAACGGGATGCATATCGTTGTTCGAGTTTTAACAAGTGCTACATTCGTCCATAAGTAACTTTTGACTCCGAAGTCAAATTCGATAAGTGACCTCTGTCCTCGCGTTTTCTACCTCCCTAAGTCGGGAATATTTTGAAACGCCTATATAGGTCTTCATAAAAAATGAAACTTTTGCTTTTGAAGTACCCACTATTATTCACAAACAAAAAAGTTATACTAGTTTTAAAATCACAAAATACATGCAGAGATCAAATTACACAATCTACTTTTGACGTCGATTTCTGCCTCTCTCACACACATACACACAGATATACCCCATTCACATTCCCTATGACGGTTCGGTTCAATACGAACGAATTAAATTTGAGAGCTTCGTCACAAAATGTTAAAGCGTTCTAAGAAACGAAATCAGAATAAAATTACTGTTTTCCCATGCACCCTACACTACACCAAAATAGTAGTAATTTTGTCACTGTGTGCTTATTTAACGTATGATCTTAACGTATAATACGTCGTTGATGATATCTTGACAATGGCTACACTTCTTCCCTATGTCAGTCAGTAATCCGAGTTGAATTTTTTCTAGTGACTTTTCCGATTTTCTACCCCTGTAAAGTAAAGGACTTTAAAATATTTTTTCTTTTACGATTTTTATTTTTATTCATAAATATACATATATATTAAATTTACAGTCCAAGAAAAAACTTGAAACGTATGTCCAAAATTAAGAGCGCAATTGTTTTCGTTGCTGGTAATTTCTGAAGATCGAAATTAATGGACAAGAAACAACAATCAAGGTAATACAGTTGTAATGCTGTTTTGCATCTCTTTCTCTCTTTGTATTTGATTCTCAGACTTTTCTTAAAGTTGCACTTCCTCTTATTAAATTTTAGAAGCTTATGTTAGCTTTAACTCTATATTAATTAATTTTAATTTAATTTTACGTGCCATTCTCTAAATAAGAATGTTTTGTGCTGATTGTTAATAAATCAGCAAGTAAGGATATATGTGAAAAGCGGATTGGGTATATATTTTCCAAAATAAGAAGACGAGAGCGTTATAGTAAACTGGATTTACGTCAGTATTATCTTCAATGCCATACATACCACTAATAATAATAAAAATATTATGAATGCATATATAAATCGTGAAAGGAAAATTATTTATTTTCAAATGACGTTACTTGTTGCAAAATATGTCCCATTTACATGGGCAGAAAATCGGATAACTGAAGTCACTAGTAACTGCATTTTTGGAAGTGGAGTTTTTCTGCATACGGTATCGTTTGTTAAAAAGGCACACAGTGACAAAATTGCTAATTTGGTGTTGTGTAGCGTGCATGAGAAAATAAAGAGATTTTATTCTGATTTTGTTCCTTAGAACGCTTTAACATTGGTGACAAATCTCGAAAATTTAGTTCATTCGTTCTAAGCCGAACTCATAGTGGATGTGCAAAAGTAGATTGTGTAATTTGATCTCTGCATGTATTATGTAATTTTAAAACTTATATAACTTTTTTGTTTATTAATAATAGTGGGTACTTCAAAAGCAAAAGTTTCATTATTTTTAAAGACCTTTATTGGCGTTTCAAAATATACCCACTTAGGGGGGGTAGAAAACGAGATGACAGAGGTCACTTATCGAATTTGACTTCGGAGTCAAAAGTGACATATGAACGAAATATAGCCCTTGCCAAAACTCGAACAACAATATGCATCTCGTTACGATCGGACATCAAATGGCAACGCAGCATAATAAAATTAAAAGGGCGTCATGTAGGGTGCACAGAAAATGTTTTTTTCTGTTGCCCCGGAATTGTCTCTAGATAATCTTCAAAACTAGGGGGTGACTGGCGCAACAATTTTTTGTGTATGGGGACCGACCCTTACTAATGTGCACCGCTGGTCGCCCTGATAACACTATGCAACAAATGAACACTTTTTGAAAAGTACACGGACTTGACAGTATAGGTTCGATTCTACTATGAAATGGTAGTATAACCCTGTACTCGGTTTGGCGAAATTGGTGACCAATTTTTTTATGGTTCTCCAATTTTTCTGAAAATCTGTGGGCCTCTCGAAAAAGGTCTAATCAGCTTTTGTCCAACAACTAATTCAGACTTGGTGATACCGCTTAAGTATATTTGGCAAATAATGTAGCTAAGAATATGCTGAACAAAGTTTCTTAAAATTTTTTGCGAAAACATTTTTTTTCCTGTAAAAAACAGTTTTTGAAACCATGAGGGAAAAAATATTTGTTTTCACATTTTTCAGCATAAATTCCAGGGACTCGTAATTTTTTACTAACAATGCTTGGCAAAATTGTACCCAACGTAAATCTGAACAACAAACATATCAATACAATCTGAACGTTTCTAGGCACCCTAAATAGCTCAAAAATCCACATTGTAATGTAACAAAATATTTTGTTATATATTCTTAGGGTATGTTCAGCAACTTAATGGAAAATATTAAAGCCAATATCTTTGTGGAACATATTAACCGTCTAGCTCCCACACATAACTGTAATTTTTGGCCCCATTTTAACAAATTGTAAAAAACACACCTCCAAATGGGGAGGGTGGGGATGAAATGTTGTACAATAATGTTGGCCATAAAATTTTACTATATGTGTCAGAACACACCAAAGCTCAAAACTTAACACAAAAACCAAAAAAAAGGTGATGTCTCCGGAATGTTCACTGTTTTGGCTTTTCACGCTTTGGTTTATCGATGAGGATGCCAGTTTCTTTCACTTTTTTCACAAGATAACGAACATACGGAGCTGACGGTGCTTCTCTTCTTCCAAAATTCGTACGCAATTTTCGCACACATTCTGCAACATTACCATGATTTTCAAAGTAATGTCGCAATATTCGCAATATACACATATTCGTTCAGCGGAAGGATAAAACTAATTATATGTGAAGTCAGACATGAGCTAAGTGTTACCATTCACGAAATAAGCACTGGTTGAAAAAAAAACGTTAGATGGCGGACCCTTATAACCATGTCCCATTTTCCATTGATGGGAAGGCTCCTAAATTTTCTACACATATTTAATTTATGTGGTACTAAGCACCCAGCGGTAAAATGGTCCAGGCCTTCTGGGCATCAGGCCTGATAGAAGGGCTTCCAACACCTTCTATTAGAAGGCTCGCATGCCTTCTTTATGAAGGCCTGAAAAATGTGCAATCTCTCACTTCTAAAAAAGTAACCGTGCCTCCTGCTCCCGTCTTTTTTCAAACATGTCTAACGCCTTCTAAAAGATGTCAGAGAAAAGTCGTTCTCCATGGTCAGCAGTCAAATTGAATTATTGACAACCACCGCCGATATATGTTCATATATTGATGCGTTTCGTTCTCCCTCTCTCTCAAGTTTTTGCATATGTAGAAAAATTTACACTCTGCCTTCCTTCTCCCGTCTTTTATCAGGCATGATTCTGTCCTTCTAAAAATATATCATATTGAAGGTGTTTAGCACACAACATTTAAATTTTGTGTGGACATAATCATGCATAATAAAAGACGGGAGAAGGAAGGCAGAGTGTACACGAATTCGTTCTCCCTCCCTCAAGTTTCTCATGTATGAACTTTGTTGCTACTGAGAGAGTTCAAAACCAGTTTTATGCAAAAAAAAAGAAATACCGCTACACAAATTGAAAAGTGAAGGTGAAGACAATTAAAATTAACAAACAATTAGTCGTTGCAGAAGTTTTGTGGAGTTCAGTTGCTTTGTGTTTTTGATAGATTAAGATAGATTCTTATCAAAATTATTCTATATTATCTTTGCGAACTCCTATATTATGCATTTGAAGTGCTGAATGTGACATTCATTTAAAATACATTATTTGGTCTGCATTTTGAGTTACTGTAGGACTTTCCTTCGAAGCTGTACATCAGACGTAGATCAGACCTTCATTTCGAAGCTCTAAATCATACCTTCATTTCGAAGCTCTAAATCATACCGTCATTTCGAAGCTCTTCTTAAGACCTTCCTTTCTAAGTCCTATATCAGACCTTCATTCGGCAATCCTTTGTTAGGCATGATTTTTACCGCGAGATGCAAGGCCTGGCCTCGCAATGTCACTCCATGTAAAAAAGAAATAAAGATTGAATGCGGCGGCCAGGCCTCGTGGCTCTTAAATCAGGCCTGATAGCTTGCCGCCTAAGACCTGATTTTTACCGCTGGGCACCCAAGTGGACATTTCCTAAATGGTGTGTACTGCCTACTACCTTTACAATTATCTTGCCGGAACTGGTTGGTTTGCCCAAATTCCATCCTTGACAATTCATATCACTCATAGCTACTAGTCCTCCCAGAACTCTTTGGACTATACACAACTCTCTCTGACTTTTCAGAGTTACCAGTAGTCGCTCCTTCAATGTCTTCCCTTGAAGACGGCTGAGCATTTGCTCCAAATGTTACTTTATCAAACTGTTCCTGTAAAGCATTTGTATCTAAGTGACAGTCCACACTGTCAAATTTATCCATAGCGTCCCGGCTAACCACTTCCCATTGGCAATATGAAATTATTTCCATAGCTAACGTTATCGGACGGAGTTCCCTATCGTTCCTCTATTCTGCTAAACCCTCTATAAATATGAGCAATTTTGCTCAGTTCTTTCCTATATAAATTTTTTTTTAAATTATTTTATTATTTATTTTTTATATATATTTTTATAAAAATATCACCACAACTCTATAGCTACCTGCTGACGTTTTATGAACGCATAATTAGATCTAGCCGACTTAATACAATTCAGTTCAGAGAATTGAACAGACGTAAAGGCTCTATCCGGCTTATACTACAAAAATATGATCCAAATACTAAAGGTACCAAACATGACAATTGGAATTAATTAAAAAAACGTTGCCATAATTTTTGTTTGTTTTGTTTTCGTAAAATATTATGTCTTAATCTACACAAAGAAAGGCCATAATCCATACTAAATTTTTGCAAAAAGTTGAGGTTTATTTGATTCGGTTTACACCACTACAATTTTCGCAATTTTTATTTCTACTGAAGGTAATCCTTACTCCTAGATATACTACTCCTTTCCCTGTCAAAAGCTTGACAAACTTTAAGGTAGAGGGAGAAAAGACATCTAACAAAGTAGTGTGACAAAAGCAATCAATTTTCACACGTACTCAGCCGCTACTGATTGACTTAGACGTCGGCAAAAACCTACGTCCAAAAACCAGTCCTTTCACACATATTTATTCGCACTTTTTCTCAAGTATGAATTTTCAAATCCGTTTAAGTATTTATTGAAAGCAACTCGAATAAAGCCAAAAAGGTGTCCAGGTATGTATTGTGATTGCTCCTCACACACAGGCATTCAAGAAGGAGAAACTTCACACAAAGAACTTCTCCTGGGTCTCATACACAATCAAACAATGCATTCCGTACAGTGTTTCGTGCAGGGATGCGAAAGTTGGTACAATTACGACCTGAAATGTACAATGGTACACCAATGACCCATTTGGTACAATTTAAATTTTCTCGAATACACACAGACAAAAATGTGTCTTAAAATTAAAGATTGGCGCCAAATACGTCCCTAATCTTTGAAATAAGTATGCTTGTAATTAAAATTAAGTACATTTTCTTAATATTTATGAAATGTTTTTTATTTAAATAGCAAAACCCTTGAAAAAGTCAACTGACGAACCGCTGGGTGAAATGGAATAAAATTGAATTTTATTTTAAACATAAAGGTCCAATTAGCTTGGCAAAGAAAACATCAAAAAATTAATGAAATTGTCTATATTTAACGTAAAAAATGTACTTATTTTCAAGTCTAGGGACGTCTTTGGCGCTATTCTTTAATTTTATGAATTTTTTTCAAGGACTTATATTCCAAATCGTCCATTTTATTTTTATCAGAAACGGGATTTTTATAGTAAACTCTTCTATTCTCTTCTATCTATTATTTTAATTTGGAATCCAATATGTCTTTTTTAGCTATTTTATTGTAATGAATAAATTGTATTGCAACACTTTTTACATGCTTGTACAATACTGTAATAATAGCGTTATCTAAAAGTTGCCATAAAATTAAAAAAACTGCATCGTTTTCGTTCCTGAAAAATGCCTGGAATTTCAAAAATTAAACTCAATCTGAGCTAGATCTTTCATACAAAAAAGTTGATCCAACTTAACTCTCAAATAAATACTAACATAATTTGTTAAAAGGGTCAATATTTTGTAAATCAAGGAAAGAATTTGTTTGCTCAAAATGTTTAGAGATCGTTTATCATTTTTTAATATTCTTACCTGAAACATTTATTGGCTTTTAAATTTAAGTGCTTTTTGTTTTTGCGGTTTTACTCGTTGTTCTCTAAAGTTTAAGTTTCTAAAGAAATGTGTGTCTTTTTAAAGAAAATGTGACATGAAACAGCATTTGATAAATAAATTTGTATGCATACACTTCTTAAAATTTTAAAATAAAATTAAAAAATTTCATTTATAATAAAATAAGTTCTTGGCCAGTCTCTGGAATCTGATATAAGTATCAGTAAAAAAAAGATAAAATAAAAATCGCAACGACCAATGAACATTTTGAGCAAAAAGGAAATTAGTTGTTGGTACAATTGAGGCTCAGAAAGTACAAATTGTGCAGTCTGTTTGTACAATTAGAAATTTTGATTTCGCATCCCTGGTTTCGTGTTTGTTTGCAGTTGATGTGGGAGTGGTTTCTCTCTTGGTTTTTTTTAAATTGATGTGTTGCCATTGCACTTGCTAAACCTTAAAACCATTCTTTCATTACAATTTTTTAAGAAATACAATAAAAAATCTATGTACGTTTTTCCCCCTAGATCACCATGCCTCGTTAACGAACACACACTTTCTCCATTTGCCAACATAAACACATCGTGTGAAAGAGCAAAATGGTCAAATGATTACAAATAGTCGTTAGGGGGGGACCAGTAAGCGAGCGTACCAACAGCAGAACGATTTAGTCTCATCGGGCGGTCCGTCGAGTGATAAAGTGGAAGAGAGAATTTTTTGTTTTCACAACGTTGCCTCTTATTTTGCAAAGTTTTCATATGAAAGCAAGCAAAAATCTGTAAAACGAGGAAGTATATGAAACCAAAAAATACAAAAATTGCAGCGTGAAAAAGGAGCTTTCCGCTTGTTGGTTGGTCCTTTAACATCAACAACTTAACAGCAGGTTTCCTTGGTGTTTGTTTGTGTCAAGAGCAGAATGAGTACATAAGGACGTGCAACGCCAACGACATCTTCGTTAATACCTTTTTGTCGTGTATACGTGTGTTTGTGAAGTATTCATTCTACTCGTTTTTTGGCTCTGGATATGTTTTCATGTCGACTTCAAAGTGGTCAAGTAATTTACTTTGTAAATTGCATTTTCGGCTTTCATTTCATGATTTTTTTTCTTTGCAACTTTGCACACCATAACGAGGTATGTTGTTTAAGGCTATGTTCACTAAATAACTTCCTAGTTATTTATATATATTTGTTTAGTTTAAGTTAGGGTGGCAGCCGTATTTTTACGCCAGTGTTACCACGGACTGAAATACCCCTCATCGAAACCAATGTGTTTGATATAAAAATTTATCGATAGTACGAATATCGGTACAGGAAAGATCTGCTAAACTTCCAAGAAAGGCCGACCCCAGTATGTCCAGTCGTCGCTTACTCAAAGCCGGACAGTCGCATAGCAAGTGCTCAATGCTCCAACTTCTTCCTAATCTCCACAGTTTCTGCAGAAGTCATTGAGTTAATACCCAACCTACAGGCGTGTACGCCGATCAGGCAGAACTGATACTAACGTAGACAATTTTTTCCTCTCTAGTGCGAGGAGATATTTTGACCTTCTCAGGTTATACCTTGGCCAGATTTGTCTAGCTACCCTGCAGGTGCCGAATTCTGTCCATCTTTCATTGGACTGCCTGATTGCTTCTTGCCAAAGCCAAAGCTTGCACGTGGATAGTGTCGCATTAATATTTGCAAATTTTGTAGTGTTCCGGGATATCTCTATGCCCATGCACCCATATGAGGTGTATATGGGTGCATGTATGCACTTATGCTCAGGCAGGCAGTTCTCTGAACCATTGATAGTAGGTTGATGGTGGTCATTTGTCAGTTTTCGTCCACCATACCACAATGCCGTATAACAGGATTGGACGAACTACTATACCCAATAAACGATTTTTGGAGAGAGGCCCACCGCGACCTTACAGCGTTTCTGCAGGAATATAAGGCAAGGTTGACCTTCCTTAGACGTTCCAAAGGAGTTGCAGGTGTCTTCTTTGACTTTTCAAAGGTGTTTGACTTGGTTCAACATGACATTTTAGTGAGGAAGCTTAAAAATATAGGGTTGTCTAATGATACTTTGGCACTATTTAAGGATTATCTTAGTAAAAGGTATCAGTATGTTCAATTTGGGGATTCCAGAAGTAGTATGTTACCTGTTCAACATGGTGTTCCTCAAGGGAGTGTTTTGGGTCCCCTATTGTTCAAAATCTACATTGATGATCTTAAAAATATAAATTTTTATGGAAAGCTTTACATGTTTGCGGATGATGTTTGTTTGTTTTATAAATATAGTCACGAAAAGGTCCTCAAAACGCAAATTGAGTATGATGCTGCTATTCTAGCTGAATTTGCCCGTTTTAATAAATTGGTTTTAAATTCTGGTAAAACGAAATTCATACGATTCAAGCCCCATGTTAATCGTAGTGACGGTGATATGTTTTTTCACATAAATGGTGCTCTTGTTGCTGAATCAAGAACAGTAAAATACTTGGGAGTTACTTTTAGTCATAATCTGTTGTGGGATTCTCATATAGAAGATGTAAAAGCAAAAATATCTTCAGCTACAGGAATCTTATACAAATTCAAGAACAAGTTAAACACTGAAACGAAAGAA
The DNA here is from genome assembly GCA_963930755.1 of Eudasyphora cyanicolor. Classification (NCBI taxonomy): domain Eukaryota; kingdom Metazoa; phylum Arthropoda; class Insecta; order Diptera; family Muscidae; genus Eudasyphora; species Eudasyphora cyanicolor. Next base: position 133,334,199 of record OZ005736.1, on the reverse strand, counting down.
CTGATCTATCAAACCCTTGTACACTCTCATTTAACGTATCTTCCGATAATATATGGATGTAAAGTGAGTACATACTCCATTAAAATCCTTACAATCTGCTCAAAATAAAAAAATTGTACATAACCTACCAATCAGATATCACACACTAAATTTGTATAAATATAAAACTAAAAATGTGTTACCAATCAGAGGTTTATACAAACATCAAATCCTAATGTACATGTTCAAGTCAACAAGAGGTGCAACAACTATGACATTTGGAGAAAATCGAATGAGAACTCGTAGAAATACCAGACAAGCAAATAATTTGGTAGTTTCAAGATGCCGACTTGGTTTAACTAAACAACGTATTGGTTTTGCTGGACCAAGTGAATATAATGATTTGGCTGATGATTTGAAGAAGATATCGGTAATATCAACTTTTAAAAAAATGGTAAAACAACACCTTTTAGAGAATTTAGAAACACTTCTAACATAAAATTTAGAATTATTTTCAATTTCGAATTATAATTTATGTACATTCATAATTATTTTATTTTTTTATTTTTTTTTTAATATTATAGATATTTTGTTAATGTTGCCAGTTTTGCCTGTATAAAGCCTATGAGGCGCTGGGGCTCTAAAGATATATTGTATAAACAAATCTATGAAAAAAAATAAAATTTCGAAAAAAAAAAAAAAAAATCTGAATAACTGTTTCCTATCTAGAATTATTTCTAAAAAATTTGTACTTTCAGAAAAGACTAGATCTGTTCCATTTATTCGAAGTGTAGGGTCCACATGGGGGACATTATTCATCATAGTAATGATAATTGATTCTGTCTTGTTTGGGTTAACCACTGCGTTTGGCCCATCTAGCCAACTTGTTCAGACCCAACTGTAGGATGTCTCTGAGAACGTTTTCGAATTTGCCACTCACTGCGATTGCCACGCCGTCCGCATATGCCACGACCTTGCAGCCACAACGTTCTAGATATAGCAGGATTTTATTCACCTCCTTGTGGGGTCCCTCTGTTTACAAACCTTGTAAGAGTTGTGGACTCAAGACATGCTGTTATGCGTCTTCTGTTGAGCAGACTTTGAATTTGTGTAATCAAACTAGAGTTAACTTTTAGATGTGACAGTGCCGCAATTACCGCATATGAGTGAATGTCGTTAAAAGCCCCTTCTATGTCAAGAAATGCCACCATTGTGAATTCCTTGAAATGCAGGGACGATTCGATAGTGCTCACAACTTCGTGCATGTTGTGCTCACAAGTTCGTGCACACACTTCCCCTTATTGTAAGCATGTTGGTTCCCCGACAGGAGTTTTGTATCCAGGTTTTCCCTAATGGAAAAATCTAAAAGTCTTTCCAGACCTTTCAATAGGAATGAGTATAGGCTAATTGGTCTGAAGCATTGTGGCTTAGTGTGCGATATCTTTTCCGCTTTGGGTATGAACACCACTTTGATATCTCTCCATCGATTCGGTTTGTATTAAAGCCCGATACAGCCTACATAAATTTTCCCCAGCCAGGGGATAATGTACTTTAACATTTTCTGCATTTCTGCTGGAGTGATGCCGTCTGGTCCAGGTGACTTGAAGGGCTCAAAGCTATTAATAGCCCATGATATTCTGGATCTCTCAGTCAACAAGCTATCGACGCTCACAGTCCACCCGCACTCTTGTTGGTCCTGTTGATCCTCGGGTACTGTTAGGGAGTTCCACGTGGAAATGTGTGCCGAGCAGTACATTGAGAGACTGCTCGCTGTTTTTGGTCCAGTTATGCGCCACATTCTGTAAATATATTTACTCTACCTAAAGTTTTGTTTACCAATAAATGCCCGTTTTTATAACCTCACTTTAATGAAGAAGGGTGGCCTAAGGCCCCAAATTTGTTCGGCGGAAATCCGTTTTAGGACATTTGAGCATGATAACCCTCGAAAGGAGTAACGGATTGACTTCAAATTTGGTAAGTGATAATATTTTTTTAACTCGGGCTAAATTCGAAGATGGGCCATATTGATCTACTCCTTCTAATACCTCCCTCACAAAGGGTTAAATTGTAATGAAATATTCGTTCTCTAAAAATTTGTGTACTACTTATCCAAATCTTATAGAGGATCGACACATAGTAATAAACATCTGTCGCTATCAGCTTAAGAAAGATAGGCGAAGTTGCCACGCCACGATTGGTATCTACTGTACAAATGGACCATTTTTCACAAAAAGTTAACGGCTTATAACTTATATTGCAGTCCATACAAATACTTGAAATTTTGTCCAGTGTAATTCGCACTGGAAGCCAATATTGAAAATTTTTTTCGTGAGATAACGGCCGAGAGAGAGTTGGAGAGAATATGCCAAAATTGGACTCAGCGAATGAAACATTTAAGGCGCAGCCGCGGTCAGTGTTTACATGAAATCAACTTTAAACAATGAATTATATCGACTCAAAAAGAGATTTCATACACTTCTCTAAATTTATTGTGTTTTTTTTTAACAAATCCGAAGGCTCTTTTAAAATCATACGTTATATGAATAAATGTAAAATTATAGCACTTTTGATAGAAATAAGTGAATTTGAACATAATCCTGTTGTTATACCCCCACTAAAAATGTGTAACACATCGATGGAGTCACCTAAGAGACCCATATGGTCCATTTTAAGTCATTTGAGCAATGTCCGTCTGTCTGTCTGGTTGGTGCGCACGATAACATTCGACAGGATTAACCGATTGACATCAAATTTGGCATGTGTCAATATTTTTTTCCTATTTCAGGATAAGGTCAAAGATGAAAGATGGACTATGTTGGTCCTCTCCGAGTACTTCGAGTAGCTCCCCATGAAGGTAAACATTGATGAGTGAAATATTAATTATCTCTTAATTTATATACTACTACTACTCAGAATTCCACACATAGCATTAGTTTGTTTGTCGGTATCATCTTGAGAAAAGTGGGGAAGTTGCCATGCTTTTTTGGTACCTTTTCTGGTACAAATGGGCCTTTTTGGACAAAAAGTTAACGGCTTATAACTTTGATTTCACTTCATACAAATAATTAACACTTTGTGGGGCGTAATGCTTTTATAGTACCTACAGTCATGAACAAAATTTGCGTTATTGCCACGCCCCTTTTGGTACTTCCAATACAAATGGACAATGTTACACAAAAAGTTAGCTGCTTATAACTCTGATTCCATTCCATAAACATACTTAAAATGTTAAGGCATTAACGGTAATTATAGGCCCGTGCAAAATGGCCTTTATTGTCACGCCCCTTTTGATGCCTGCCATACAAATGGATCATTTGCACAAAAAGTTAACGACTTATAACTTAAAACAAATTGTATGCGATTTTTTTTCTATTTTTATGGTCTTTTCGTGTCAGCAAAAAACGTTTTTTTTTGCAAAAAAAAAACAATATTTTTAATTATTTTAAAGATCGTTTCTAAACTTTCTTTTCCACATGAATGAGATGTTTTTATTACTGCTATTATTAGCACTAATAATTTCCTTTCATTTAAATGGAGCTTATACTTAAAAAAATATGTTAAAAATAGAAAAAACACTTTAACATAAACATTTTGTTGTGGTTAGGTTTCATTAAATAGTGTGTCCTAATCTATAAAAAACTGAGAATTTTGTATTTAAAATAAGTAAATTTAAAAGTAAAAATTATTTTTTTTTTCTTAATATGTAAGTGCTTTTCTAAGGATGAAAAGTAGTCACGATCAAGACAAGTTTGTCATTGGCTGAAATCTTTAAAATAAGGATATAAAAAAATACAAAATAAAGTTCTATACTCATCTGATCATATATTCCTCATTACTAGTTTCAGCAACTCTAGGTCCTACGTCGTTTGCATTTCTCAAAGTACGAGGGCGGTCCCAAAATTAGTCGACCTAACAAAGAAAACATAACAAATTTCGGAAACTTTTTTCTCAACACAATCTCTTTTTAGCTCGAAACACTTTTTCCAGCGATTTTCAATAGCTTCAATACCCTGTTTTTTTGGTAAGAACTGTCTAGCTTCTGCAAATAGCCATCAACCTTGACTGAGACCTTTCCGATGAAAGTATTGTATACCATATCGGTGATCAATTGTTTCCATGTTTAAAAATTTATTGAGATCGTTTAAATTATGAGTGCTCAAAAAAACTAAACAACGGTTATCACTTTACACGAAAGTAGTAGTGTTCAGTTGGCTAATTTTGGGACCGCCCTCGTATTGCCTTGTTGCCCATTATGGTTAATAAGCCATTTGCAAAGTTTTAACGTTTTTAATCCCAAGTGACTTGCCGTCCAACCATTTGGCCATTTCGCCACCGTGTTTTTCTTTTTTTGGTCTGCTGCGTATTTGCTTGCTTTAATTATGCTTTGAACCCAAAAACATGTACAAAGCTATCTCCATTTGTAGTCTCATAATGATCTGACTGCAATGCCTGTTTATTTCTTTCTGGCAGATTAACAGAATTTGTGACATAACCTAATGCTGTCAGTTTGGTAAAACTGCATTATTTTTGATATTCTCACTGATAATCTAAACTAATATTATATTTTGAAGTGCCTTTTTTATGTTCGGAACAATCTTGAGAAAGGCCCGGCTGATTTTCATGAAATTTTTTATAATAAAAAGCTCTCGACCTGGTGAAGGTTTTAGGCCAAAAAATTATTAAAAAGTTTATTAGAAAAGGAGATTCATGGCTTTCAAAATCCTAAGTAAAATTCACCACGGACATGAACGACTCATAGCGTATAAAAATTGTAGTTGTGGTAGTGAAAAATAAAGCAGTGTGCGGCACATCGACACGATGCGAGTGTTCCAATATTTTACTCTCCCATCCTACAGTGAGTATTGCTTTGCTGAGAATAGCAATGTGATTTGTTTTAGTTTTGCCTACATATGGCCGAGCGTGTGTGTGCTATGGATACCCAGTGGTATAGGGGACTAGCGCCGCAAGTCTATATTCGCTAGGCCTTAAAGAACTACCGCTAGTCCCTCACAATCTACTTGCCATGCTTTTACCTGGTGAATTTAACATGGGCATGTCCTACGAAGGGGGTTATTGACCCCTCACTGCATTACCTTTCCACACCAAAAGCGCTAGCACATTTTGCCTATAAACTACACTGCCTCCAAGGGACGGGTGGCAGTGTCAGTCCCTCGTAGGTTGAACCATCTCCCCTATCGCCAATTAACCACCTAATTCGACACTCCTATCTTAGTGTATCTTTCAGTATACTCAAGGGATAAAAACTATATGAATTTATAAAGATATTAAAAACAGTTTTATTTTTAGTCATAGCTTAAATACTTATACATATTAAAAATGCATGTGTAATATGATTCTTAAAAAAATTTTCTAAATAAAATAAAAAAAAAAATACTTCAAATTTGCTTGTAAGATTACCATAAAAACACAACATAAAAATTTTACTATTCGTTTAAATCCAAAAATAAGAAAAGTAGTCAACTTTGGTGCAATTTCTAAAAAATACCCGACAGCCCGATTTTCAATCTTAATATCTCAAAATAATCCTTGGGTCCTTGAACTCAAAAATGTTTACTAGAACAAAAGTTATTGAATTTTGGCCGATGATACTGAACCACTGCGCGTCGGTTTGTTTGCTGTGCAGGGCGTTTAGAAGCACATTTCGTTTTGCTGTAGCTTCTGCCAGGAATTTTAGTTGATCTAAAAAATATAATTCAAAACAATTAAATTAGTTCCATTATAAAAATACGTTACCTTGAATAAGATTATCCCGTTTTGTATGTTCATCTAAAATCAGTACTCATTATCAACTTTGAATTGTTTCCTTCTGTTCACCACGCACAATAAGAAACAACTGAAGATCAGTTTTTTCTTTTTTAACAAAGAGCTGGAAGTAGTGGTTGATTTTGTTTAACGGGATTTTTGTATGACAATAAAAAAATGTGTCGTAGAAAAAAACCAGATCTGTGCATTACTTAGGACTATGGAATGCGGTGGCGAATAGTGGGCACCGCTTAGTATAAGAAACATAGGATATTATTTCCTGGAGAAGGCGGTGTGTCTTTGTTACATGTCACATGCATAACGATTTATAGAAATAGCAAATAAGAGCTAACCCCTGCACCCGCCCTTTGTGGCGATGGCTTCATGTTATACCACTGGGTAGCAACAGAGAATGGCAATGTATTTTGTTTTTGTTTTTTTTTTTGTCGTACGCTATGCGTGGTGACGTGAAAAAAAGACTGAGGCAAGCAAAAACAAATATAGCCAAACATTACCATGCTGCAGGGATGTTATGTTTGGTTTGAGTTTATTTTATTTTTGCCTTTGTTTTACTATTTTCTTGCAATGCGTTTACATTTATTTGCCGTTATTTTTCAGAGCAGAATATCAAATTTTTTTTCAAACGGAATCGCTATCTAAATTCTAAAAAGTGCATTATGCCTAAAGTGCGAACAAAGCTTTCTAGGAAAACTCCTGACGCGACTAGAATGAGTCGATTGAGACAGACTGTAGTGCATTTACCGCGTACTTTTACTTCAAGATGTACCTTTTTTTACCAAAGTAATATTGATTTTTTAAGCTTTACTGATATTCAAATTGGTAATATGGACAAAATATGTCCAAAGTGTAATGCAAAAAAATGGAATTTTATGTCGGCTTAGCCGCCTAGACGCCGCCGCCGATCTATAATTTTCAATGGCAGCCGCCGCCGCCAATTTTGGCTCGGCTTCATTCTCTGGTCGTGGAGCTACAAACAGGAACGATGGAAACAGTTGGCATGACACCCCCATATAAATAAAAAATGTAGAACGCAATATTTGAAATAGTATTGCGGCGATATCTTTGCAAAAGAGAGTGATAATATCATTGCAGGACAGTTTTCAAAATTTGCATGAAAATAGTGCCGATACTCAAAACGAAATATAGAGAGGCGTTGCACTCATCGTCTTGAAGTTTTTAGTGGATGCTGTTGATATCACTCTACGGAATCTGATTAAAAAGCTGATCAGCGGAAGTATCTGTGCATACGACACGCTTGCTGAAAACGAAATAACTGGAGACCATTATATCTAGATTGACGCTTTACCAAGTGTGTTTAGTATTCAAGTGCCTTAAAAGTTAGCACGTGACTCAACAAAATTGGGAGATATCGGATTAGAGGGCGTGAATACGCGCATGCGGCATCGTTGTAGAAAAAATAAATACTGATAGAATTATTTCGCTAATTGGTATGACTGTATTTCACAGCAATCTATATGCCCCAACAGAGAATTGGCGACGTAGCCTCCCAAGGTGATTTTACGGGTATTACACTACACAAAATTTGTGCATTTCAGTGCAATATGGATTAGCCGAAAACACCGCCGTTCTATTTCACTGAATCGTACTTTGAGGGCAGCGAAGCGCACCGGGTCAGCTAGTAAATAAAGATAAAATTAAAACATATGAGTAGGAAATTTCCTGGCAGCGTAATTACTTTAATTAAAAAAACAGTACGAAAAGTCGGGCGGGGCCGACTATATAATACCCTACACCTCCCTAACAATGCGATAAGGGTCATTGCCATAATAATTTGGAATAATTGGTAAATGGGTAGAAATATATTATATAATTCTGAAACGATAATCGCTAAATTAAGCAATATTCGTTCCTAAATTGAGAAACATCTTTCTGGAAAATTTTAATGATCGGAAGTAAAATACAACTTCTATGGCGGTTTGATACAATCAGGAGGAACATCTATATGGACCTTTAATATAAATCTGAACCGATCTTCCATGAATACTCATTCACGTAAAAATACCTCCTTCTGTCGAATTTCGTAATGATCGGATATAAAATACAGTCTCTACAGCGCTTACATGTCAAATGGGGGTAACATATATGTGGGAGCTTCATATATCTAAATCTGAACCGCTTACAGGTCAAATCGGGGGTAACATACATATGGGTGTTATATCTAAATCTAAACCTAGTTTCTCCGAATTTGTATTACTACACAGTATTACTTCATGTAGAAAGAAACCTCTTTTTGCCGACTTTCGCACTGATCGGATATAAAATGACATTTTTACAACGCTCACATGTCAAATCGGGGGTAATGTATATTTGGGGGCTATATCTTAATCTAAACCGATTTCTTCCAAATTTTAAAGTGTTCATTCATATAATAGGAAACCTCTTTCTGACGAATTTCATACTGATCGGATATAAAATACAGTTTTTACAGCGCTTACATGTGAAATCGGGGGTAACATATATATGGGGGCTATATCTAAATCCGAACCGATTTTCTCCGAATTTGGCAGTAGTGCTTCCTGTAATAAGAAACCTTTTTCTGCCGAAAAACTGCTTCGTCATGGTGACGAACGGTTTTTCTACCAGTGCAGAAAATTGAATGGGGAATGTTTATTATCATTTGAAAGAACATTCTTTGGCATTTATTTTTTGAAGATTATGTCTATAAAATGTTGGCCGCGGCTGCGTCCCAGATGGTCCATCTGTTGATGTTTGCTCCAAGGCCAGAATCGAAGCGTGTTTGTCGGCACAAACATTAGACTTTACATATCCCCACAGGAAAAAGCCTAACGGTGTGATATCACACGATCTTGGTGGCCAATCGACCGGCCCAAAACGTGAAATTATCTGCTCACCGAAGTGTTCTCTCAATAAATCCATTGGTTGATGCGATGTGTGGGAAGTGGCGCCGTCTTGTTGAATGTCGCTGAGATCACGAGCTTCAATTTCAGGCATCAAGTAGTCCGTTATCATGGCACGATAACGGTCGCCATTGACGGTAACGTTCTCACCGGCATCGTTTTTGAATAAATATGGACCGATGATTCCGGTACGTCGGATCGGGAATCGGTCAATGGCAAAAAGATAGCTCTTAACGAGAGCTAAAATATTGCTAATGGGTGTCAAGGTCGTGGGTCGACTGGAAAGTGTTTTTTTATTTAAAAAGAATGGACCTAGCGCAATTGGCGAACGGTTATTTGGATAATAAAAGTAAATAATTTGTAAACGTTGTTCAGGCGTAAGTCTTTCCATGATAAAATGCCAAACATTACTTACCAAAAATAACATGACAGTATGACACGACTCACGCGTGATCTGTCAAAAAAAGGATATTGATAAAGTATCTCTACTTAGATCACCCTATACTACCCTTTGACAGTATAATCGAACTTATACTGTCAAGTCCGTGTATTTTTTTCACAGTTGCACAGTGTTAGCGATAATGCTGTTATTACGTGGATATGTATCTGGTGGCAGTCTACGTGATTGGTCAAAATATGGGCGGGATCAGACCAATGAGCGTGGCCACGCCCATATAAGCCTAACTTTGTCTTATCTTACACAATTTGTTAGCGAGAGTGCTGTAATTTTGTAAAAATGTATACGTGACTGATCCCAAAATGGGCGGGATCGAACCAATGGGCCAGGCCCCGCCAATATAAGCCAAATTGTGAAATTATGATATATTGAAAGAATTTGTTTGTGAGGGTACTATAATTTTGTTTATATGTATCTGATGGCAGTCTACGTGATTGGGCGGTATCGAGCAAATGGGTCCTCCGCCCTTATATGGCAAATTTTAAAATGCAGATATTTTGCGCAATTTTGTAGCGAGAGGGCTGCAATTTAGTGTATATATACCTGGTGGCAGTCTACGTGATTGGTCCAAAAATGGGCGAGGTAGGACCAATGGCGTGGCCCCGCCTATAAAAGCCAAATTTTAAAATTAAGATATATTGCACAATTTGTTAGCGAGAGTGCTGCAATTTTTGTGTAAATGTATCTGGTGGCATTCTACTTGATTGGTCCAAAAATTGATGGTATCGGAAATCTGAAATCCGGGGCAACGAAGTGGACCGGGTCCAGCTAATTGTATATAAAATTAAAAACACTTTTTTGTGAGTTACCTTGTTTTTTTTAGTTTCTGTGGTCTTTATAAAATTTTTATCGAATGCCACATTTAAGTTTCCTCTTCTACTTATTATACCCTACACCACACTGTGGTACAGGGTATTATAAGTTTGTTTCACGGCAGATGTTTGTAACACCTGAAATTAACACAGCTAGACCCACCTTAAACTATACCGATCGACTCAGAATCACTAGCTGAGTCGATTTAACGATGTCCGTCCGTCCGTCCGCCTGTTCATGTAAAGTTGTTCGTCGACTACAGGTCGCAATTTCACTCCGATCGTTCTGAAATTTTGGACTTTAGAGTATTTCGCGGCTTTTAAGATCGCTATTGAATATGGTTGAAATCGGTTCAGATTTAGATATAGCTCCCATATATATCTTTCGTCCGATTTGGCCCTTTAGTCCTATAGAAGCTGTATTTTACACCCAATCGTTTTAAAATTTAGAATGGTAGAGTTTCTTGATCCATTAACCAACATTGCCGAATTTGAAAAAAATCGGTTAAGATTTAGCTATAGCTCCCATATATATCTTTCGTCCGATTTTGCTCTTTAGTCCTGTAGCAGCTGTATTTTACATCCAATCATTTTGAAATTTAGAATGGTAGAGTTTCTTGATCCATGAACCAACATTGCCGAATTTTAAGAAAATCGGTTCAGATTTAGATATAGCTCCCATATATATCTTTCGTCCGATTTGGCCCTTTAGTCCTATAGAAGCTGTATTTTACATCCAATCATTTTGAAATTTAGAATGGTAGAGTTTCTTGATCCATGAACCAACACTGCCGAATTTGAAGAAAATCGGTTAAGATTTAGCTATAGCTCCCATATATATGTTTCGTCCGATTTGGCCCTTTAGTCCTATAGAAGCTGTATTTTACATCCGATCGTTTTGAAATTTAGAATGGTAGAGTTTCTTGATCCATGAACCAACATTGCGGAATTTGAAGAAAATCGGTTAAGATTTAGCTATAGCTCCCATATATATGTTTCGTCCGATTTGGCCCTTTAGTCCTATAGAAGCTGTATTTTACATCCGATCGTTTTGAAATTTAGAATGGTAGAGTTTCTTGATCCATGAACCAACATTGCGGAATTTGAAGAAAATCGGTTAAGATTTAGTTATAGCTCCCATATATATGTTTCGTCCGATTTTGCTCTTTAGTCCTGTAGCAACTGTATTTTACATCCAATCATTTTGAAATTTAGAATGGTAGAGTTTCTTGATCCATGAACCAACATTGCCGAATTTGAAGAAAATCGGTTAAGATTTAGCTATAGCTCCCATATATATGTTTCGTCCGATTTGGCCGTTTAGTCCAGTAGAAGCTGTATTTTACATCCAATCATTTTGAAATTTAGAATGGTAGAGTTTCTTGATCCATGAACCAACACTGCCGAATTTGAAGAAAATCGGTTAAGATTTAGCTATAGCTCCCATATATATGTTTCGTCCGATTTGGCCCTTTAGTCCTATAAAAGGTGTATTTTACATCCAATCGTTTTGAAATTTAGAATGGTAGAGTTTCTTGATCCACGAACCAACACTACCGAATTTGAAGAAAATCGGTTATGATTTAGCTATAGCTCCCATATATATGTTTCGTCCGATTTGGCCGTTTAGTCCAGTAGAAGCTGTATTTTACATCCAATCATTTTGAAATTTAGAATGGTAGAGTTTCTTGATCCATGAACCAACACTGCCGACTTTGAAGAAAATCGGTTAAGATTTAGCTATAGCTCCCATATATATGTTTCGTCCGATTTGGCCCTTTAGTCCTGTAGAAGCTGTATTTTACATCCAATCATTTTGAAATTTAGAATGGTAGAGTTTCTTGATCCATGAACCAACACTGCCGAATTTGAAGAAAATCGGTTAAGATTTAGCTATAGCTCCCATATATATGTTTCGTCCGATTTGGCCCTTTAGTCCTATAAAAGCTGTATTTTACATCCAATCGTTTTGAAATTTAGAATGGTAGAGTTTCTTGATCCACGAACCAACACTACCGAATTTGAAGAAAATCGGTTATGATTTAGCTATAGCTCCCATATATATGTTTCGTCCGATTTGGCCCTTTAGTTCTATAGAAGCTATATTTTACATCCAATCGTTTTGAAATTTAGAATTGTAGAGTTTCTTGATCCATGAACCAACACTACCGAATTTGAAGAAAATCGGTTATGATTTAGCTATAGCTCCCATATATATGTTTCGTCCGATTTGGCCGTTTAGTCCAGTAGAAGCTGTATTTTACATCCAATCATTTTGAAATTTAGAATGGTAGAGTTTCTTGATCCATGAACCAACACTGCCGACTTTGAAGAAAATCGGTTAAGATTTAGCTATAGCTCCCATATATATGTTTCGTCCGATTTGGCCCTTTAGTCCTATAAAAGCTGTATTTTACATCCAATCGTTTTGAAATTTAGAATGGTAGAGTTTCTTGATCCACGAACCAACACTACCGAATTTGAAGAAAATCGGTTATGATTTAGCTATAGCTCCCATATATATCTTTCGTCCGATTTGGCCCTTTAGTCCTATAGAAGCTGTATTTTACATCCGATCGTTTTGAAATTTAGAATGGTAGAGTTTCTTGATCCATGAACCAACATTGCTGAATTTGAAGAAAATCGGTTAAGATTTAGCTATAGCTCCCATATATATGTTTCATCCGATTTGGCTCTTTAGATCCAATCGTTTTTATACCCTACACCACACTGTGGTACAGGGTATTATTTAAGTATAAAATGTCCCAAAAGTAAATTTATGTAAACAATTTATACATGAATTATAAAATTTATATATCAGAGTTATTCAATATTACGATAGTGGTGTAGGGTATTACATAGTCGGCCCCGCCCGACTTTAGTCTTTCGTTACTGGTTTTTATTAATTTTGTATCCTTCATTTATTCTTACCACTTGCATATTTCAAAACCAGTAAGGAAAGGCTAAAGTCGGGCTGTGCCGACTATATAATACCCTACACCACTCTCGTAATATTGAATAACTCTGATATATAAATTTTGTAATTCATGTATAAATTGTTTACATAAATTTACTTTTGGGACATTTTATACTTAAATAATAGCCTGTACCACAGTGTGGTGTAGGGTATAAAAACGATTGGATCTAAAGAGCCAAATCGGATGAAACATATATATGGGAGCTATAGCTAAATCTTAACCGATTTTCTTCAAATTCGGTAGTGTTGGTTCATGGATCAAGAAAATCTACCATTCTAAATTTCAACACGATTGGATGTAAAATACAGCTTTTATAGGACTAAAGGGCCAAATCGGACGAAACATATATATGGGAGCTATAGCTAAAACTTAACCGATTTTCTTTAAAATCGGCAATGTTGGTTCATGGATCAAGAAACTCTACCATTCTAAATTTCAAAACGATCGGATGTAAGATACAGCTTCTATAGGACTAAAGGACCAAATCGGACGAAAGATATATATGGGAGCTATATCTAAATCTGAACCGATTTTCTTCAAATTCGGCAATGTTGGTTCATGGATCAAGAAACTCTACCTTTCTAAATTTCAAAACGATCGGATGTAAAATACAGCTTCTATAGGACTAAAGGGCCAAATCGGACGAAACATATATATGGGAGCTATAGCTAAATCTTAACCGATTTCAACCAAATTCAATAGCGATCTTAACAGCCGCGAAATACTCTAAACTGCAAAATTTCAGAACGATCGGAGTGAAATTGCTACCTGTAGTCGACGAACAACTTTACATGGACAGACGGACGGACGGACGGACGGACAGACATCGTTAAATCGACTCAGCTAGTGATTCTGAGTCGATCGGTATACTTTAAGGTGGGTCTAGCTGTGTTATTTTAAGGTGTTACAAACATCTGCCGTGAAACAAACTTATAATACCCTGTACCACAGTGTGGTGTAGGGTATAATTAAATTGCCTGTGCGAATAGAATTTCTTTTTTAATAATTTCTAATTCTGAGAATTTTTGCCTTTATTGTTTTGGCATTCATTCTCCTTGTAATCAACAAAACCTAATAAAAACAGTAGGCACATATGGGAAGTCCAACAAAGAGTGCGTGATATAAGGAGGGGGAGATTAAAATGAAAAACCTCAAAGCTCTGCAAGTCGAATAATTTGTGGTATATACTTATATATGTACAAGTCGTAACATGAGGTTGAAACGGTTCAGGGCACCGGAATACCATTTGTGTTGGAATGGCTAACTTCCATAGAAGCATGTGATAAAAGTAGAGAGGGAGACTGAAATATTAGTATCAAGGTATAGTCGGGCTGAAAGGACGAGTTAATTGTGGTATTGGGGAACTATAACTGAGTGTTTGCTGCATTCCAAACCACATTGAATTATAAAGCCATTTAAGGGATACCGGCACTCATTCTCTTTTTTTGTGATACATATTGGCCTTTTGGTATAAGATAATAGGTTGTGCGCAAACAGAAATAATTGTGGCCAGGCTTTTTATTGCTTCCAGATTTTTTAAAAAGTATTTTTTTAATTAAAAACATTTATGTACACCGGATGTTAACCCATATCATGCCCTATATGTCCAAAAAAATCATTTTGGGATCGCCGGTAGTTTGAGAGATATCTGTAAAAGCATAAGATTACTTCACAATTTTCTCCTATTTAGAGGAAAACATTTTCAGATCAACTGAAATCAAAAACAGTACGAGTATAGATTTTAAAATACGAAAAACAGTTTACAAATAGTTCGAATAATGAATAGGAGATATGTAGGGCACGATATGGGTTATCATCTGGTCCACTTTCTTATTACCTCACCTTACGGGAGTGACCTAAGACGCCAAGTATTTTTGACGGAAATTCGTTTTAGGACATGTTAAGTCATTTCAGTAATGTCCGTCCGTCTTTCTCTCTGTCTGCCTGTCTATCTGCCTGGAGCGCACGAATTTGGTACGTGATTATATTTTTTCCTATCTCTGGCTAAGTTCAAAGATGGGCCATATTGGTCCACTCCTTCTAGTACCTCCCTCACAAAGGATTAAAATTTAGTGCAATTAAATTAATCGAATCATCTGTAATTTCTAACAGAGTAATAGTTTATCCGTAGCTATCACATTGAGATTTTTCTCAATGTGATAGCTACGGGTGAAGTTTCGCCACCCCTTTTGGGACCTCCCAAACAAAGGGACCATTTTGTACTAAAATGTAATATATAATATTTAAAACTAGTGAATATAAATACTTGAAATTTTGTACAGGGTAATAATTTTGTAGTACCTAGAGTCCCGTGAAAAGTGAGCGTTATTGGGAGGACCATTTTGCACCAAATTGTAACAAGTGTACAAAAATGCTTGAAATTTCGTTTAGTATAATGCTTTTACAGGACCCACAATCCAGTGAAAAATGAGCGTCATTGACACGTCCGTTTCGGTACCTCCCGCACAAATGGACTATTTTGCAACACAAGTTAACAGTTTATAACTTTAATAACAGTGCATTCTTTAAAATTAATAAATTAAATTGATAATAATTGAATAAAAACAAAACAATAAATACTTTCACGAATATTTTTTGGAACTGAAGGTAACTTTAATACAATTGGACATAAACACTTACAAGTCGTTAAAGTGTAACGTGTTTGAAGAATCGACTGTTAAACGCAAAATATACCTAATTATCAAGCCCCTTCTGGCACTTCCCACACAAATTGCCAGATTAATTCAAACACAACTGCCCAATAACTTTTTCAGCAATATCTAAATGTTTTCTTATTCTGTATGTTAGAAAAATACGTGTAGGCTAAGCATAATGTTTCCAACATTTTGGCTCCCAAAAAAACTACCATATTACATTACGCCAAAAGTGATGGTATACCTATGTCGGATTAATCGATTGAAATTGGTTTACTTGGTTTTGGTTACGATTTCCCAAAAGATTCATAAGAAATATATTTTCCTCATTAATTATGTAGCACTCATCCAAATTATTTAACTTTCTTTATTTTAAACTATTTTTCCAATGGTTATTTTCTGAAAATGATACAAGAATTTTCCCTCTTCCGCAGTTACCACTTAATTTAACGTGAGTCTATACTTTTGTCACTTCACTCGACTAAACTAATCTTTGTTTTTATACCTTCCACCATAGGTTAAGGGGGTATATTAATTTTGTCAATCCGTTTGGAACACCTCTATTTATTGATCTGAGACCCCACAAAGTATATATCTGTGGTCACAAGGCATAACAGCACAACTCGAACTGAGTCATTAATGCCATAATGTTCCCTATCTTCGATTACATACTGTGATACATTTTGGTGATGATACCTCCTTTCGTTATCTATATAAGCAGCATGTCACTACCTTACATATGGATTATTATACCGATACAAACCTTTAAAGTTATCTCCTGAAAAGTTTCAAAAACAGACATATGCTGTTATGCCTTGTGACCACAGATATATTCTTAATCCTTGTAAAATTCTAAGACGATTTAGCTGTGTCCGTCCGTCCGACTGTTGTAATCACGCTACAGTCCGTAATAATAGAGCAAGGTTGATCAAATTTGGTAGAAATATTTCTTATAGTTGCAGGTTGTTTGGGATTGCAAATGGGCCATATCGGTCACTGTTTTCATATAGCTCCCCTATAGAGGTCGCTCCAAAATACAGGTTTTGAGCCATAGATACCACATTTTTAAAGACATTTAGCAGAAATTTTGCTATTTGTATTCTGTTTTGACAAGAATTCACCACAGCAAAAATTTACAAATCGGTTCATATTTTATTTTCCTAACATTTTAACTGAATCATTGCAGTTTGTATTTAATTAAGACAAGAATTCCTCGCAGTACAAATTTTTTAAGTCAGTTCATATTTTGTTATAGTCCACCTATACATGTCGCTCCCAAAAAGGCTTATTTAAGCCATAAACACTACATTGGCTAAAACATTTGTGGCCTAAAATTTGCAACGTTCGTATTTTTAATAATTTACTTAAACAACAAGAAAGAAAGTTTAGTCGGGTAAACCGACATATGAATCCCCTCACCTTGAGTCCCAAAAAAATATTCGTAGATTTATTTATTTTTTGTTTTAATTAAATTGTTATCAATTTAAATTGCATTTAATAACTTAAAAGTATGTACTGGTATTAAAGATATAAGCTGTTAACTTTTGGTACAAAAAGGTGTATTTGTGTGGGAGGTACCAAAAGGGGCGTGCCAATAACGCCCATTTTCTCTGGACTCTTGGTATGATAAAAGCATTACACTGTACAAAATTTCAAGTATTTATATGCACTTTGTGTGGGAGGTACCAAAAGGGGCGTGCCAATTACGGACACTTTTCTCTAGACTCTAGGTACTATAAAAACATTGCACTGTACGAAATTTCAAGTATTTGTATGCACCGGTATTAAAGTTAAAAACTGTTATTTTTTGGTACAAAAAGGTCCATTTGTTTGGGGGGTACCAAAAGGGGCGTGTCAATAACGCCATTTTTTTTCTCCGGTCTCTAGGTACTATAAATGCATTACACTGTACAAAATTTCATGTATATATATGCACTGGTATTAACCCTAATTGTACCATAACTTTTTTTGTTCGGAATTTAAATTATTGTCACATAAATGGAATCTGTAGAGTGTAAATATTAGAAATATATATGTTTCTCGACATTCTGATGTGTAGTTTAGGAGAAAATAGGTGTGTCCATATGGCTACACGGGTACACGGGGCAAAATCGCCTTTTCTGATATGTTTGAATCGAAAGAAAATATATTTGGAACACAAATTTTTAAATATTATATATTTCTGAGCAAATAAATTTTATTTGAAAATCAATAAAATATATTTGGAACTCGTATATTAATATGTTACAACATATAATATTTGCAAACTAAATTTCTCAAATAAAATATGTGTTTGAATGCAAATGAAGTTATTGTTTAGGAATTTCTCCAAATATATTTTATTTAAAAATATTTTCAAAACTTTTGTTGAATATTTCGAATTTCAGTTTAATTTTTTTTGGCGTTGAATTGAATATCCCAGTTATGATACCAATTACAGCATTGACTTCTATTTTAAATTAATAATTTCAAATTTCTGAGTATTCCAAGCCATCATTAGTTGTCAATCCTCCAAGTAATATATTTCCAACCAAGAATATACGATTTCAATTATTATTATGGCATGAAAAATTTCTAAAAAATTAACTTTGAATTACTGACAAATTTAACACAATTTATTTTCTGAATACTTAAATGCAAATAAATATTTGTTTCGGAAAAAATAGTCCAAAATAAACACATATTGGGATGTAAACAAAGATTTGTTTAGAACAACATCTCCCCAAATATATAATTTGTGTGTGTACCAAATATTATATATTTGGAATGTACCCTAAACATATATATGTTTCAAGCCGAATATGTTTGGGACAATATACTACAGAAGCGATTTTTTTTCAGCGTGTACAAACACTGGCACTTTAAAAAAATATTAATTTTATGATAAATTAACGATGTTATTTGCCATTCAGTACATTTTTATGAAATTATTTTAATTTGTTGCTTACTATACGCTTATTTCTAATTTTCTGTGTGATAGGATACAAAGCATTTGACACATACACCAGCATTGTAGTTAACGCAAGCAGTTGGACCAATCGATTTGCAATATTCCCAGGCACATCACCGTTTCTTGTCTATTGGTTCAACATAATGGTCATATCCATCATAACGGAAAGTGTCCGCAACTATATTGGAGTTGTCTTTCCTTTGATTTACTGATGGTCCTGGACATTGAGATTTCCCGCTATAACGCTTACAGCATTAACCTTCGCATGCCCAAAGATATTTATGTACATGTTGGTCCAAGACCCACTGGGTGGGTCTTGGACCGCATATTTTGTGTCCACTTTTGCCTCCCACTTCTCTCCTCTATCCTACGCCTATGCTAATTTACCGATATAAAACACCAACCTTGCACAATTATCAATCTTTGAAAATCGAAAATCCCACCCGGGTGGGTCTTGGGCGTGCGAAGGTTAAACCTCAAGTTGTCTTCTGAACTCGAGTTGTGACATGCTTGAAATTTTCGAAAAAATTTATAGCCACCGTTTTTTTCTTCATATGCAATCCGATAAAGAAACACATTTTGGTACATTCGATCAACACCACACATAAATTAGTTGTAGTTTGTAATGGCAGAAGGATGAGAAATGCTGACTTTCATTCTTCTTTCGCAGCAATAATGGAATGCATATGTCGTAGAGTGCTTGCCAAATAAATAGGAAGCAACGCTCACCCATTTCATAAGACGTATATCATTATTTTCTTCAGTTGCAGCTATACAAAACCCGCGTTCCTCTTTTTCAGTTCCTTCTTTGTTGCTAATGGCGAGTCGCGTGTAATACGATTATCTCGTATGTTTCCGGTTCCACTATAACCACGCGACTTCAGGTGAATGGCAGTCGCTTAGTTGCTTCAGAAAAATCCTCGATCATACTAAGATGCTGCACATTTACCATATATATTCATTTTCTCAAACAGATTATGGGCGTGGGGTTTTCACCTGATATATTTCGAAATTTATTAAGTAACCTGATGGAGTGCATAAAGACCAAACATTGTATCCAAAACGTAGTGGCTTTTGAGTAGAACCATGTGTGTGCCATTTTCAGCAAAATGTAAGCACTTCAATATTTCAATAGAACTGTTTTTTCGCAAACTGTCACAGACTAAACTGTTCCGCAAATATTCATCATTCGATCAGATGTTTCACATACTGTAATAATTATAACCGCTTATCAGGGTTATAATTATTACAGGACATCTTTCAGAGTTATTTTTCTTGAAAATTAAAAAAAAATCACATTATGAATTATACGATCATTATAAAAAAAGTCCCCGTGTGTCCATATGGACACACCTACACAATTCTTCAAAAATATACACTATAGAAGCAAATATTTTAAAACCTTAAAATAGTATTGTTATTTGCAATTGATTGGCTCTCTAATTCACTAAAGTATTTACAATTTTTATCAATATAAAACACAACGTAGCACAATACTTACTTTTTCATTTGAGAATTTCCCGTTTTATTCATCTTTTTAATTTTCACTATTTTACAGACCCGCTGGGGTCAACAGATATTCACCAACAGATCTGGCGTTGAATACCAATAAAGTTCATTGCCTGAGGATGCAAAACCAACTTGCACCGTTATTATAGGATAATTCGTTCACGTTTGCTGGATTGTCTAGCAACAGCCAATTTGTGTGTTCATATGGACACACGGGTACAATTCGGGTTAAGGTTATAAGCTGTTAACTTTTCGTACAAAATGGTCCATTTGTGTGGGATGTACCAAAAGAAGCATGGCAATAATGTCTATTTTTCACTGTATTGTAGGTACTTTTAAACCATTACACAGTACACAATTTTAAGTCTTTGTATGCACTGGTAATAAAGTTATAAGCTATTTACTTTTTGTTCAAATTTGTCCATTTGTGTGGGAGGTACCAGAAGGGGCGTGGCAACTTCGCCCATTTTTCTCGAGGTAATAGTGACTAATAAACAAAAACTATGTGTAGAATTTCAGAGGATTCAAGTCAGTAGTATAGAAGTTATTTAATAATCAATATTTCACTAAATGTTAACCCTTTGTGGGGGAGGTACTAGATGGAGTGGACCGATATGGCCCATCTTCGAACTTAGCCGGAGATAGAAGAAAATATTACCACATACCAAAATTAAAGTCAATCGGTTACTCCTTTCGAGAGTTATTGTGCGCACTAGCCAGCGGACAGACAGACGGACGGACTTTGCTCATACGACTTAAAATTATCGAAAACGGATATCCGCCGAACATACTTAGGGTCTTAGGTCAATCCTTCAATGTGTTACACTTTTGGCTCGTAGCAAATGATATATACCCTCCTCTCCAAGGTGAGGGAATAAAAAGGATTGTTTCATGATTTGCTCCGTATCCAAAGATTTGACCAGAAATAAAATTGAATGCAATCCATGTTGGAGAATATATAGGATTCGACATGGCCGAACTTAACGCTTTTACTTGTTTCTAAATTACTACAAATTAAATACAATTTTAATGTTGTAAAATACACATTTCCCAAATTCTAATATAAACACTTTTGAATTTTTCTTCCGAACTATAGTGCCATTCTGGCGGCGGTACATTGCCACAAAATGGTTTTTCAAAAAGTTTTGCCCATATTTTACGTATATAAAGGATATTTACTTAAGTTCAACTAAAGTTCTTGCAAAAGAGAATAAGTTTTGGTTAATTAAATAATTGCTTTGACAGCATTATTTTAAGGCATTCTCCTTTATCTAACAGAGTATCCTCGACAACAGGATCTCATTAGCCAAAGATAACTATTTTAAGACATTTGGTAAAGAATGTTCATACAAATATACATGTTTTGAAGTTAAGCTAACATGTGTCAAAGGGGAAAAGGTTGTGTGCGCATCAGTGTCTAAATAAGAATTACATAAAGTCCAAACCAGAGTATCATAAAAAAAACTAAAGTTTATTTTTTATTTGTTCAGAAACATATATGATCCACAAGATATCGAAGTCTCCCTTTTTTTCTTTTGTAACTATATCCCTTAAGGATTATTATACGTGTGGGTCAAAACTGTCGGGAGAATTTTTATTTAAAATTCATTCCAACATACGACTACACAAGCATTTGTTAAAATAAACATACAAGCATGTACATAAATGTGAGTGTGAACATAAAGTTTAATGACCGCATATGGGTACAATGGAAATGGTTAGCAACCACTGCTCAGAGTGTTGGTGTGTGTGATTGCCAAATTTCAATTGTGAGATTGCGTGTGTGTGAGAAAACATATCGCTCACTCACTTCAAGAGTGACATAACTCAAAATTGAAAATTGCCAAGATGTGTAACTTTAAGTCCGTATAAAAAGATAAGTAACAAGAAATAAGACGTTCTAAAACGCTTAAATAATCCGAAATATGGTTGTTTACTTATAGACCAAATTTCGCTGAGATTAATTATGGGCATTTGCAAAATTCGCATTTTTGTAAGGCAACCTCAAAAATTTTAAATTTTGAGTTATGTCACTCTTGAAGTGAGTGAGCGATATCCTCTTGTTTGACCAACAACTTTTCAAAGAACTAGAACCAAATCCCTTTTGCAAGCAACCCGTCCTACCTCATGGCATTCCTCTCTTGCTCCCTCTCGGTCTTCCTCTGTGGCCTTTTGCATTGAGAGTTTTTATAGATTCCAATTGAAACTCGCCGTTCTTGGGTTCATCTGAAATTATTGGCATATCAAAAATCCAGCTTTGATATGTTTCCCAAAAAATTCGATACATTCAATGGTTTATCCTTCTGCTGCAATGCTTGTGCGCTATGTGTGGCATTACGTACTGGTATTAAGGAGTCAGTATGAACCACACCATATTTCGACCTTAAATCACTGGATGTTCACAAAGTTTCGAACAAAATTGCAAATTTAAAGAGTTTCAAAGAGTTGTATTGACAAAAAAGGGGGTTTAAATCCAAATGGCTTAGCATTTTGCCTTCAAAAACTTTGTTGTTCATTTCAATTCAGATTGCTCACATAATGGATATACATATACATATGTATTTTTTTTAAAATTCACTTCAGTAAAATTTTTCTTATGTTAATTACTTCCATTTGCTTGATTGACCCAAATCAACCAAGGGAATAGTGGTAATTTTCATTACCGCTAATAACACTATGCAACAAAAAAATGTTTTCTTGTGTCCGAGACCTAAGAAACTTTTGTTGTATAGATTGAGTCATACTTTTATAAAATTAAATTATGACCAATACATAATTTTTCATATTTTTATACCCTACACCACACTGTGGTACAGGGTATTATAACTTTGTGCATTTGTTTGTAACACCCAAAAGGAGAAGAAATAGACCCATTGTTTATTATACCGATCGACTTAGAATCACTTTCTGAGTTGATTTAGCTTTGTCCGTCTGTCTGTGCATGTATTCTTGTAATTAAAGTACAGGTCGCAATTACGGTCCGATCTCGTCGAAACTTTACACATATATTTTATTTGGCCCAAGGACGATCCCTATTGAATTTGGTTAAAATCGGTTCAGATTTAGATATAGCCCCCATATATATGTTACCTCAGATTTGACATGTAAGCGCTGTAAAAACTTTATTTTATATCCGATCAGTCTGAAATTCGGCAGACAGAGGTTTCTTATTATATGAATGAACACTGTTAAATTTGGAAGAAATCGGTTCAGATTTAGATATAGCCCGCATATATACGTTATCCCCGATTTGAAGTGTAAGCGCTGTAAAAATGTTATTTTATATCCGATCAGTATGAAATTCGGCAGAAAGAGGTTTCTTATAATATGAATGAACACTGCTAAATTTGGAAGAAATCGGTTCAGATTTAGATATAGCTCTCATATATACGTTACCCCCGATTTGACATGTAAGCGCTGTAAAAACTGTATTTTATATCCGATCAGTATGAAATTCGGCAGAAAGAGGTTGCCCGTTATTTGAATGAACACTGTTACATTTGGAAGAAATCGATTCAGATTTAGATATAGCCCCCATATAAACGTTACACCCAATTTGACATGTAAGCGCTGTAAAAATTTTTTTTTATATCCGATCAGTGCGAACTTTGGCAAAAAGAGGTTTCCTTCCACATGAAGAAATACTGCCAAATTCGGAGAAAATCGGTTCAGATTTAGATATAGCCCCCATATATATGTTACCCCCTATTTGACATGTAATCGCTGTATAGACTGCATTTTATATCCCATCAGTACGAAATTCGACAGGAAGATGTCTTTTTACATGAATGAGTATTCAGGGAAAATCGGTTCAGATTTATATATAACATCCGTATATATGTTCCTCCTGAGTTGGTATCAAAGCGCTATAGAAGTTGTAC
Source organism: Eudasyphora cyanicolor (assembly GCA_963930755.1). Classification (NCBI taxonomy): domain Eukaryota; kingdom Metazoa; phylum Arthropoda; class Insecta; order Diptera; family Muscidae; genus Eudasyphora; species Eudasyphora cyanicolor. The sequence goes on along the minus strand of OZ005736.1, from coordinate 133,310,316 downwards.
TTTACTTCCGATCATTAAAATTTTCCAGAAATATGTTTCTCAATTTAGGAACGAATATTGCTTAATTTAGCGATTATCGGTTCAGAATTAGATAATATGTTCCTACCCATTTACCAATTATATAGTCGGCCCCGCCCGACTTTCTGCCTTTCCTTACTGGTTTATTTTGACAATTTTCTTTGGAAGGTACCAAAACGGGCGTGGCAATAACGTCCATTTTTTTACCGGACTGTAGGTACTATAAAAGCATTACAATTCACAAAATGTCAATGATTTGTTTGTGGTGAAATCAAGGTTATAAGCTGTTAAATTTTTGTGCAAAATGGTCCATTTGTATGAGAGGTACCAAAAGAGACGTGGCAACATATTCCTCAAGATTATGGCGAACAAAAAACCAATAATATGTGTTGGATTGTGAAAGATTGTTAGTAGTAATATAGTAGTAATATCCTTTGGCTTAAATAACAGCATTTACTATGCCCAGGAAGGCTTCAGACGATGCAAGAATATATTTCGTCTCTTTAAAGCGTTGGCCGAGTCATATTTGTACACCCTCACTTTACTGGAGGGGGTATACATCATTAGCTACGACCAAAAGTGTAAGACATCGACTAAGTGAGCTAAGACAAGAGTATATATACTAAAAAAAAATAATAATAAAACTAAAGACGATACGTCCTTAAATTAAGTAGGCCACTTCGGCATCAGTCAAATCACAATTTTCATAAAGATACTGACCATTTACATTTTTTTTTACAAAATTGTCATTGATCTAAAGTATCTCGTAACTGATTTAATGACACACTAACTAATTATTTGTCTACGCCCTTCTTTAAAAGTACGTCTTTAAATTAAAGAAAAAATCATTATGTTTGTGACAAGCTGAATTACTTTAAGTAATATTTCAATACTTTTATGGATTTTCTATATTAAAACAACACTGCAGACATGTCATAGTTTTTATGCCGGATCGGACTTAATTGTCAGACTCAATTGTCTCACTCTCTCTCGGAGAGTCATTCAATAATTGTCATGGGAAGGTGGAACAGCTACTCTCTCCAATTTGACTTGAGCTATGTTGTTCGTTTTCCTTTAAATTGTCTGAAACCGTAGAGGCAAATGGTTGTATTTTTTTGTTACGCTGATTGTGAGAACATGAAATTGTAGTAAATATTTAATAATAAGTGCATATAAAAGTGTAATTTTATTAAAATGTATTTTACTTTTCTTTATTGCACTGAAATTTATTGTATTATGGTCTGTTAAATGTTATTTCTGCTAAAATTGTTAAAAAATACATATCTGAAACAATTAAAATAAAGAGTGGACATAAACAGATTGACACAATCCCATATCAACAACTACAAAGGTAAACCAAAAATAACGGCGAAGAGTCGTGTGTATAGATTTATGGCCTGTTTCTGTATTTCTAACGAAAGTATCTGCGAACGAAAACCAGTCACTCAATTTCGTCAGGAATTTGGTTTCTCTAAGGTTCGTTCGTTCGTTAGCCTGGCCTTACGTCAATGACGTTGGAAATAGTCATATTGGATAGTATTTATGACACAAAACTTCAACGAGATCGGTTTAGGACTGTCGAAGTTGAAGGCGGTTGAATTTTGAGATTTTGGTCAAACGGCCCTATTTTCCCATCATGTAACTACCTATTGCAGTTAAAAAATTGTGCCCAAAGAGTTTTCGATAGTCTTTTCTTCAATCTTCTTAAAAAATAATTTTTGTGATTTTTTTTGGCGAAAACAATATATTTTGGCACTTTTGCAAAAAAATATGTTTTGATTTATTTTGCTTAAACGAAAGTTTTAGCCATTTCCTTTAGGAGCCTTGTGGCCTATTAGTGCGGTGGGTCTTCGTTATTAAACCTCTGCAATGAATGTCTTGAATGGCCTTTCAAGACATTCAGTTGTTTATCAAATACTTACTGCCACATACTCTATTTTGACAAAACAAATGAATGAGTGAAGAGAACAGTAACCGCCAAACAGGTTTCAAAACAAATAAGTAACAAGACAATGGAGAAGTACACTCATTCAAGTACTGTACACAAAAACTGAAATATTCGATTTCAGTGTACACTGCACTACTGTACTCATTGTCATTGCAAAGAGAGACGCAACAACAAAGAGCGACGGACCACCTTAGAAATTTATTGATTTTGAGGGGTAAATACACTAGTGTACATACTGAAGAAATAGAAAACAGCACTGTTCTCGCTTCATTATACTCATCGTTTGACGAATTGAAACGAGTATAAAGAGTACAACAACCGAACGAGCAGAGTACACGACTAGATTGTAAACATCAAACAGTGTGAAGTGTTTGTTGTTTTTTTTTTCGATCATTCTATGGTGGTGTCAATCGAGTAAAATATACAATGTTTCGTGTGCAGTGAAGCAGTGTACACTACTGTAGACGAAGAAATGAATGTCTTGATGCAGAGGTTTATTTCTTATCTATCAAAATAAATATAAACATCAACAAAAAATAGAGGTATAACCACATATTTTAGCAAAACTCCAGAACCATTTATCCGAATTGGTTCAGGAAATAAAGTAGCCATAAAGCAGACATTGGGCGTGTTTTTTACGATTTTTTAAAATGGGGCCAAAAATTACAGTTGTTTGGGGGAGCTAGATGGTTAATATGTTCCACAAAAATATTGGTCTTAATATTTTCTATAAATTTGCTGAAGATACCCTATACCAAAAAAAATATATTTTTGTTACATAACATGCGAAACACTAACATATTTGTGGTACAATGTGGTTTTTTGAGCTATTTAGGGTGTCTAGACACGTTCAGATTGTATTGATATGTTCACAAAAGTTTTTCAGATTTACGTTGGCTACAAGTTTGCCAACCATTGCTATTGAAAAATTAAGAGTTCCCGGAAATAATGCTGAAAAAAGTGAAAAAAAAAACAATATTTTTTCCATTACTTTTTCAAAAAAAAGTACCGACACGAAATTTTTTCGCAAAAAATGTTAAGAAACTTTTTTCAGCATATTTTTAGCTACATTATTGCCAAATATAGCCAAGCGGTAGCACCAAGTCTGAATTAGTAGTTACAAAAGCTGATGACACCTTTTTCGTACGGCCCACTGATTTTCAGAAACTTTGGAGGCCCATAAAAATTGGTCACCAATTTCGCCAAAGCGAGTATAGGGTTATACTACCCTTTGATAGTAGAATCGAACCTATACTGGCAAGTCCGTGTGTTTTTCACTGTTGCACAGTGTTATTATAATAGTATCCTAGGAAGTCAGCTGATTTGCTTTCTCATACTACGAACTATTATTGGAAATCGTAGCGTCCGTCACTTAAGGCTGCGTTAGGCAAACGTAACTTTATCGTCCCAGTAGTGTAACGAATCAGCTGATTCAATCTGACATATGGAAATCAGTGTAAACGATTAGCCAACGGAAACAAAACGTAAACGGACGGCTGAATCTGCTGAAATTTGATTTGGGCCGTACGTTTACGCGCATTTGCAAACAAAATTAGTAAAATAATGAAAACAGAATAAATTATGCGAAACTTTTGAAGAGTAATGATATATAAGTAATAAAATAATAAATTAGTACCAAATAATTATAAAATACGGTTATGTTTGCCTAACCCGGCCTTTAATTGCACCGTTTTTTATTTCGGGACAACCTTATTAACGAGCTATGTGATTTCAGTGACGATATAAATATTTTTTACCCATAAAACCAAAATCTGGCAAAGTGTACCGCCACACAATTTTACAATATGAAATTGTATCAAAATAGTCATTTGTGTACCAACGTACCAATCAAATACGAATTGTTCCAGAAATGGTACAATTGTTCCACATGTCCATCTATAATTTGCATACATATCAAAGATAATTTAATTAAAGCTTAGAAGTAGACAAAAACACTAAACGAAGGAGAAAACCCTTCGATTTATTGCTATGTAATGCAGTAAATAAAATACAGGAAATATTCAAACAAAATTTTAGAATGAAATACCTATATTTTTTTCTTCTGATTTTATTAGCTAAAACTTTCAGCACTTCACAGGAATTTTGAAAGTTTCCCACTAGCAAAAAACCGATTGCCATTTTAATTTTTTTTTCATCTAAGAAAGTCTTTTTAAGTTCTAGCAAATGAAACTAAAAATAGTGAAAAATTTTAACTTGAAACGAAAACATATCCAGGCAAACAAATTTAATTTAAAGTTTTAAATTAAAAATTCGGCAAAAGAAGTACGATCAGTGCGTGTTTGGCCACATTGTGTCTTGAGCAGCTCTAGGAACGAAATTGTACTCGCATTCCTTATGCAAACTGTAGAGAAACTCTGCGAAAAGCCAGAGTAAAAATAAAATGCAGAGAGCTGAGAAAAACATCTTAGTTTTCTTTGTGCATTGTTCACAACATTTTGGTGGGCTGGGCTTATACACAGGGAAAAATCGTCGTTGTTGGTATGTTTGAATTGAAAGCAATTAATTAAAAATCTAGAAAATTTATTTTGAGCGCTTTTTTAATGTATTACAACAAAATATTTGTGACATATTTGCGAACTAATTTTCTCAAATAAAATATGTGTTTACGTACAATTACAATTACACTAGTCCATCCGACGAATCTCAAATTCTATATAAAACCAGTAAGGAAAGGCAGAAAGTCGGGCGGGGCCGACTATATAATACCCTACACCCCCCTAACAATGCGATAAGGGTCATTGCGATAATAATTTGGAATAATTGGTAAATGGGTAGGAACATATTATCTTATTCTGAACCGATAATCGCTAAATTGAGCAATATTCGTTCCTAAATTGAGAAACATTTTTCTGGAAAATTTTAATGATCGGAAGTAAGGTATAGCTTCTATAGCGCTTTGATACCAAATCAGGAGGAACATATATATGGAGGTTATATATAAATCTGAACCGATTTTCCCTGAATACTTATTCATGTAAAAAGACCTCTTTCTGTCGCATTTCGTACTGATCGGATATAAAATACAGTCTCTACAGTGCTTACTTGTCAAATCGGGGGTAACATATATATGGGAGCTATATCTAAATCTGAACCGATTTTAACCAAATTCAATAGGGATCGTCCATGGGCCGAAAAAAGGATATGTGTAAAGTTTCGTCGAGATCGGACCATAATTGCGACCTGTACTTTGACTACAAAAATACATGCACAGACAGACGGACATAGTTAAATCAACTCAGAAAGTGATTCTGAGTCGATCGGTATAATAATTTCTTCTCCTTTTGGGTGTTACAAACAAATGCACAAAGTTATTATACCCTGTACCACAGTGTGGAGTAGGGTATAAATATACTGGAAACAATTTTATATTGACTCAATGAAATTGCCAAATCTTTTAGGTCCATCATGGCTCCATTTTGACTTTCTCATTCGGATATATTCATTATTTTCACATCCGTCCACCAAAAAGACATTCCGAATGTTGACTGTGGCATATGGTAAAGTTACCTTGGACCAAAGCAACGTTTATCGGTAGTACAAAATGTTCTTAGAGGGCCGAGAAGATGGGATGGACGAACACCGTGCCGGTCGCCCGAGTTCGGTCGAACGTAATGGTTTTGCACACTGTTTTCTTTGATTGCAGGGGCCCATGAAAGGACGACGCTACGTTTCGATTGAGGAGATAAAGACGAGATCGAAGGAGGAGCTGAATAAGATCACAAAAATTATTATTTGAAGTGCTTCAAGGATTGGAAAAAACTTTTGGCAAAAGTGTATTATATCCGAGGGGAATTACTATGAAGGGGACAAAATAGATATTCATGAATAAATAAATACTTTTTGAAAAAATAAAAAATTCGCTATATTTTTGAACATACCTCGTATATATATATAGGAGCTATAGCTAAATCTTAACCGATTTTCTTATATAATAAATTCTAGAATGCTAAATTTCAAAACAATTGGATATAAAATACAGCTTCTATAGGCCAAATCGGACAAAACATATATATAGGAGCTATAGCTAAATCTTAACTGATTTTCTTCAAATTCGGCAATGTTGGTCCATGGATCAAGAAACTCTACCAATCTAAATTTCAAAACGATTGGATGTAAAATACAGCTTCAACAGGACTAAAGAGCCAAACGGGCGAAAGATATACAGGGTTGCCCATATTCGACGGACCCATGTTTTTTTCGATGACTCGTTGGACCCATTCCAATCGACGAGGCTTGTCCGCAGGCAACAATCTTTGCGTCAATTGAATTTTGTACGGGAACAAATGCAAATCAACGCGAATAATCCGTTGTAAAGTGGACCGAGCCATGCCCAACTGCTGAGAACGGCGTTTTTGGGATGTTCTTGGGGACCTCTCAACACTGGCTCGTACGGCAGCGATATTCTCGGCCGATCGCCTTGGTCGACTTTTATTTGGCCTCTTCGGATTAGAAAGAGCCTCACCAGTCGAAAATTTTTCGTATAAACGCTTAATGGTGTTCTTAGAAGGCCACATTTTTTAATATTTTAAAAGCACGTTGAGTTTTCACAATTGACTTCTTCTGTTGAATGTAAATTTCAACTATTTCAGGCGCTCGCGTGGCGTGTATTGTTCCATGGAAAAAATCTGCTTGGACTGACGCTTCAAACGCGGTATGTCATTAAGCGATCTGACATCTCTTTCAAAAGTTATGGCGTTGCCAGATGGGTCCGTCGAATATGGGGGACCCTGTATGTGGGAGTTATATCTAAATCTGAAGCCATTTCAACCAAATTGAATAGATTCCAAACTGCAAAATTTCAGAACGATCGGACTGAAATTGAGACCTGCAGTCGACGAACAACTTAAGATGAACAGACAGACGGACATACGGACACACAAGGTTAAATCGACTCAGCTAGTGATTCTGAGTCAACCGGTATACTTTAAGGTGGGTTTAGCTATAGTGGTGTTACAAACATCAACCTCAACACCAGGATCGTACGCTCTGGCCTAATCAGTCATTCGTCTTAAATATGTATATCCCAATTACCGGAACTGCAATAAGAAGAAATACTAGTAAACCCGATGTAAAGATGACTAAAGACTAAGCATGAAATCAAGGACACAGATTGGAACTTGGAATGTAAGAAAGCTATCGGAAACATCTCGCTTGGCAAAACTATGCATTGAATTTAAGGCATACTCTGGTGAATTCACATCTGCAGAAGGGTTTACGCTACTCATTCAGGAAAAGCAAATAATGGACCAGATCCAGTGGTGTTACATTTATATTATCCCGCCCAGCAAAGAAGGTTTAAATTATTTCGAAACCTTACTCACACAGAATTATAACTGCACGGTTGCGCCCTAGAACTTTTCTACGAACATCTCGGCAGAGTTTTAACATCTGTACCCCAAGTTGATATCGTTATAATGAAGAGAGACTCTAACGCCCATGTTCGAACTGATAACACCAGCATAAGGAATACAATGGTCAACTACGGATTGGGCCAACGGACCGAGATTGGTGGTACGCTATTTGCCCATCGCAGAGTACACAAATTTACACGGGTGGCTCCTGACGGGATCACGCAGAACCAAATTTACCACATCACTATCAGTAGAAAGTGGCGCGGATCTCTTTTAAACGTCCGAATCAAATGAGGTGCAGATATCTGCGATTGCTACGATCCGACTAAAAATTGCAGCTATCACAAATAACAGTCAGAACTCACAAAGGAAATGTTTAAGGAACCAAATTTAGCCAATGCCTACTGTTTACGCCGAATGCGTGAAAATAAAGAAAAAAATAAAACACGAAAGTTTAGTTTTTTTTCTATAATAATAAATGGCAAGGGAGCCAAAAAGTTTTATTTAAAAGGTTTGGTTGGCTGTGGTAACGAAGTATACCTTTAAGTTGGATGGTACAGCAAGGGTACTTATCAAGCGAAAGTAGATTTTAATCTAAAGATGGAGAAAGGTGGCGGCGTCTGTCCTATTTACTCGTTGAAATCTGTAAGCTCATCTTACAAGGATGTAACAAGGAGGAGCAGGCAGACTTCAACGAGCAAGTAGGTACGAAAATTGGGTCAATAGATACACCGAAAGAAATTATATGTTAATGCAAATCTATAAACATTCAGAACTAAACATTGCCGGCCACCTTGCAACATCAAAGGGATGTTGTAATTAAAACTAAGCTTAAAATATAAATAATGGCAGGTATGGTGCAGTAGTTTATTGGTGAGCATTCATTTATTTCATCTTAATTTTCATTATATTTATCTAATTAAATCTACACATTTTTTCGTAATAATATACAAGATGATAAGATAAGGACAGAACCTTTGAGGTGCCTGTGACGGGTCATAGACCACGAGTGAGGGCCACGAAGGCTCCCACAAAAGGACAGGCCCATTACGGAACCTGTGACGGGTCATTAGAGACCACGAGTGAGGGCCACGAAGGCTCCCACCAAAGGACAGGGTCATACGAAACCCTCTGACGGGTCATTAGAGACCACGAGTGAGGGCCACGAAGGCTCCCACCAAAGGACAGGGTCATACGAAACCCTCTGACGGGTCATTAAGACCACGATTGAGGATCAGAAGGATCCCCACACTACACGTTACATAACATGCTCCAAGTTGGACACTCTAGCCGTCAAGGTAAGGCGTTGTTGGTGGTCGTAGGCATGTGGTCGTTTGCCACATGGATCGAGCACCGCTCGCACCGGGATGGGAACTTCATGGCATCTCACTTGTACCACTAAGCTTGGGGACAATGAAATCACGCTAACTAGGGGTAAGGTTGCCAACGAACTGACTGACGAGCTGCTGGGACATAGCTTTTCTCCGGACGGACCTGGGGCGGAACTTGGACGCGGACGGGACTTTTTGGACGGATTGGATTTATTAAACGGACGGATGTTGGACTTTTTCCCGGGCTGAGACGGTGTTGGTCCCGAATGAAGCAAGGGTTTGTCCGTCGACACAGGGTCGCCATTCGGTAGAGGCTCGCTCTTCGACTCAGTCGCCGTCTCGTTTTTCTCCACAGGCGGTTGTTGGCGGTTCCTCTAGCGAAACTGCGGCGATTCAACTGCGCCAGGCACGATCGGCGGCAGCACCACTGCAGGCGCAGCACCAGGACAATTTCCCTCTTGCGACAACTCCATCAGTTCGTCGAAATCCTCCAAGTCATCGTCGAAAAAGGTAATTTTATCCATAGTACTGCGAAGGAAAAACTATTTTACATTGTAGTCGAAGTTGGGTCGGTCAGAACGACCAATTTGGCTACAGGCCGCCTTACAACGCCATTTTCCGTTCGAACGTCCACGACGCGAACGTGACCGTCTAATTTCCACGAGGTTGGCGGAAGCTGTTCATGACGAATGACAACAATATCATCGATTGTTACTTCTCGTTCCGGAAATTTCCATTTATACCTTTTATGTAGATTTTTTAAATATTCTTCCTTCCATCGTATGCAAAATTGGTGGGCAAGGGCTTGAACTTTCCTAAACCGATTTACAATACATAAGAGTTCTTCCGTTATTAGGGGTTCTGGTGGAGCGAGAAGAGGAGCGCCGATTAGGAAATGGCCCGGGGTTAACGAGACTATATCATGTGGACTATCAGACATTGTACAAAGAGGACGAGAGTACAGGCAAGCCTCGATTCTAGCTAAGACAGTGGCCAATTCCTCAAATGTGAACCGGAGGTTTCGAGCTTGTTTGCGAAAATGAAGTTTAAAACTCTTAACCCCGGACTCCCAAAGTCCACCCATATGTGGAGCACCAGCAGGAATGAATTGCCACGACAGGCCTTGATGTGCAAACGTAGAGGAAACAGAATCGCAACTTTTCCGAATAAACAACCTAAAATTATTTTCGATTTCTCGCGACGCACCTACGAAATTTGTACCGTTGTCCGAAAATATGGAACTAGGACACCACGACGAGCAATAAAACGGTGAAATGCTGCTAAGAAATTTGCGGTGGACAAATCTGATACTGCCTCTAGATGTATAGCCTTTGTAGAGAAACAAACGAATACACAAACGTATCCCTTTGTGATCTTACAAGCTCGCCCTGTAAACGATTTCACCTCAAATGGCCCAGCAAAGTCAACACCGGTTGTTGTAAACGCCCTATTAAGTGCAGTTCTCTCTGGAGGGAGAGCAGCCATAAGTTGACTGCTGGCGCGTTTCCTTTCCAAAACACAAATCCTACATTGATGTACAACAGACCGAATCAGAGTTTTTAAGCGAGGTATCCAATATTCAATACGAAGGATACGTAACATTGAAAGATTTCCTCCATGCACGGAAATCAAGTGGACGAATTTTACCAAAAGCTTAACAAAACGACAATTGTATGGCAGAATTAAGGGATGTCGCTCGGTATAGGAAAGTGTAGGGGAACGTGACAATCTACCGTTAATTCGTATAACACCACTTTCATCTAGAAAAGGATTTAAAGTCACCAAGGGGCTTTTAGAAGGTATCGGTTTCCTGTCTATTAAAGCCTGATACTCATCAGCGCAATTAACTTCCTGAGCAAGCACAGTCAAGCGAGTTCGAACTTCCTTGATTTCCGAAGCAGAAACACAAGAATTCGAATATTGGTCATGGCTCTTATAAGTGGGATGAGTTCTTCGGAAGAACCTCAACATGTAAGAAATTACCCGGAGGGCACGATCCAACGATGAAAATCTCTCATCATACGCCGAGAAAAATGATGCGTGACTTTTCATCGCACGAACTTCTATATCTGTTTCAAGGGGAGTTAAGTCCCGAATGGACCACTCCGATTTTTCTCGACTAAGCCAATGTGGTCCATGCCACCATAGGGGGAAGGCAGCTAAATCTGCCGGACAAATACCTCGACTTCCTAGATCGGCAGGGTTGTCTTCCGATTTCACGTGGTACCAATTATGATTCCCGACGTTTTCTTGAATGCGACACACCCTATTCGCCACAAACGTAGTCCACGTCGAAGGAGTCTTCCTCAACCAGGAAAGCACTATTGTGGAATCTGTCCAACAATAGACTTGGCGAAATTCCAAATAAATTTCCCGAACTATGGTTTTCAACAGCTCAGACGCTAAAACCGCACCACAAAGTTCCAAACGAGGCAACGATATTGATTTTATTGGGGCTACTCTGGTTTTTGAGGAGAGCAAATGAGCTACTACTTTTCCACCTGGACATTCAATACGAATATATACTGCCCCCGCGTATGCCTTTTCCGAGGCATCCGAAAACACATGAAGTTCAGCCGGAAATCCCGGGGAGTACTGAACCCATATTGGAATTCTAATAGAATTCACATCGGGGTGATATTCTACAAATCGTCGCCATTCAGTTTCAGTAGCCGACAAAAGGGGATCGTCCCAGCCAATATTATCCAGCCATATTTTCTGCATAATCATCTTAGCAGAAACCAACACAGGACCTAACCAACCAATGGGATCGAACAATTTCGCGATGACCGAAAGTACTTCTCTTTTGGTGTAGCTAGCCCTTTCAAAATAGGCTTCGCATCGAAATAAAATGAATCTAATTGTGCATTCCACCTGATCCCTAGAGGTTTGGAACTACTAGTCTCCACGAAATCCAAGACTTTAGCATCTACTAAATATTCAGGGGAAAACTGATCGAGGATGGCTTTGTCGTTGGCAGTCCACTTCCGAAGCTCCCCTTCGCGAATCAAGACGCATATCTATATAACAAAGTGGAAGTTTCCTCCAATTAAACCAATATAAACTGATGGATCAAATTGGTCAGGGTTCATATGGTCTTGTGAAATTAGCATATTCAGAGGAAGATTCGACACATTATGCTATGAAAATATTATCGAAGCGACAATTGCTCCGACAAGCCGGTCTTTTAAAACGTGGTCCAAAGAAAGCAACTTCGTCCCTTGACCGTGTGTATCGAGAAATTGCTGTCTTAAAGAAGCTAGATCATCCGAATGTTGTTAAATTAGTTGAAGTTTTGGATGATCCATTGGAGGATTGTCTATACATGGTATTTGAACTTGTGAAAAAAGGGGAAGTCTTGAGCATACCGACCAAAAATCCATTGTCGATTGAACGAGCTTGAAGCGTATTTCGTGACACCATTCTTGGTTTGGAATATTTGCATTACCAACGAATTATACATGCCGACATAAAGCCTGGCAATCAGCTTTTGACGGAATGTGGGCGAGTGCAAATAGCTGACTTAGGAGTGTGCAATGAATTTATCGGGGAGGATTCCACTATGACAAATTGCTCCACGGTTGGCACCCCTGCCTTTAGAGCTCCAGAAACTTTAAATGTTGGACAGAATATATATTGTGGAAAGGCGGCTGACATATGGGCACTTGGTGCCACACTATTCGCATTAGTATTTGGCAATGTGCCGTTTGTGGCAGCTTCTATTCCAGTTTTGTACGATAAAATAAAAAACAAGGCGCTTATGTTTCCGGAACGTAAAGCAATGTCCTGACTTAAAAGACTGCATAGAACGCATGCTAACCAAAAATCCCCAAACTAGAGCTGTCAAACTATCGATAGTCGCGCCATTCGATAGTTTCGATAGTTGTTGTCAAAACTATCGATACTATCGATAGTATCGAAAAATTTATTAACAATAATAAAAATAATAATTTACACATTAAATATATGTATGATTGTATTATTTTATAAAAAAAACAGGTCACAAATTAAAATTAAAGTATTTCAAGAATATAGAAGGAAAACAAAACGCTTATAGTAATGACTTCGTTAATTCATGAGATCATTGCATACAGTGGTTGAAAAAAAATAGAAAATTAAGCTTCGATCTTTAAAGATCTTTCAAATTAATGTCTAATCCAATAATTTTTGTTGAGAAACAGAAGCATATTAACATTTTTGGGTTTCAAGCAAGTCCTTCTGTCTGAAATTATACAGCCAGCTTTGCTGAACATCCTTTCAGATTCCGTCGAAGTTGCTGGAATGCATAAATATCGTTTCGCGCAGGATTTAAGCGTAGGCATCTCGTTAGCATTACACTGAAAAAATATGTAATGGATTATCGACACATTAACTAAGTCATAATTCTTGCCTTCCAGTATTCCAGGGGATCACTTTCTGTCGGAGTGTTTTCATTTTCAAAGTAGTGTGGAATAGAAGCGGTAGCATCTACTCTGGTTATTTTCACTTTATTAGCGATTTTATTTTGTAGAAATTTAAGGAGTGGTTGATGTGTTTCAGTCTGCATATTTTTTGAAGTTGACGGTTCTACATTTGGGGAATGTTCACTATATATACCAGCTAATTCATTTTCTAAGAGTTTTGCTGCCTGATCCGAATTGTATGTAGTTCGGAAACCCTCTTTTTTAAACCTGGGATCCAGTATAGTTCCTAATCTTGCTTCCGAATGATCTTCGTATGGAAACAGCCGCTTCTTTATTCTCTCGATCAAAAATAGGCATGTCCGCAACCCTTCTGAAGTCTTCATTGTACTTTTTAGTTCTTCAAGGCTTTGGAAGAGGCCACATGTCAGAGGTATTATGAGAGAAACGGTAACAGAGGAACTCGATGATGTTTGCACTGTGGCATTATCAAATGGTGAAAGTAAATCTTTAAGATCTTTCAATAGTTCAATTTCATCTGCCGTCAGCGGTAAAGGAGCTTTTGATGTTGCTAAGAGTACAGTAGATATGTAATCGTTGGTCAATAGAATTCTCTCAATCATCCTGTAAGCGCTGTTCCATCGAGTGGGTACCTCTTGTAGTAGACTATACGGTTTATCTGTCTCCTGTGCGCTTTTAAACTTTTCGTAGGATATAGTGCTTGATTTAAAAAATGTGACGATCCCCTTACACTTAGATATAATTTCTTTTATATTTGTTTGTGCTAAACAGTCTTGAATTACAAGATTCACTGTATGCGCGTAGCAAGGAAGATGTTTCTGTTGTAGCAGTCTGCATGCTTTTATCATTGTTTTGTCGTTATCTGTTACGATAGATATTACCTTTTTCATAATACCCCATTCATCAAATACTGAGCGCAATGATGACGCTATATTGTCTGCACAATGGTTGGTAGCCACAAGAAGATTTTTTGTTGATAAAACAGCTGAACGTAAAGCAAATTCTTCCGTAATAAAGTGACATGTTACAGTCAGGTATCCCTCATTTGCACGTGATGTCCAGCAGTCTGTTGTAATTGCACAGTGATCAACTTCATTAAGGATTAATTGCAAATTATTTTTTGTTTGTCTGTACAAATTAACCATATGCACATTTTGCAGGGTATTCCGAGATGGTACAACATAGCGAGGATCTAAACATTTCACAAACTCCCGGAATCCTTTATCCTCGACAATGCTAAATGGTTGGACGTCTGAAGAAATCATTGTCATTAAGGCACTGTCAATAGCTTTTTTTCGGTCAGACGTGGATTCGTATTCATTAGATCTTTTAAAAAAAGTATCTAATGTATTTACTGGCTTTGGTAATTCTCGGAAAGTTGGATGAGCGCGTTTAAGATGATCGAAAAGGTTCGATGTGTTGCCGCTGGTTTTGTAAATTCGAGAGCAGGAACAACATTTGGCCATCTTACCATCTTTCGTTCTTTCAAAAAAAGACCACACTTCTGAGGACGCTTTTCTTGACCGTTTTTCAGTTCCATTATCGGATTCGCTACTGCTGTCGTTGCTGGCGTTTTCAATAACATCTTCTTTGCTGGCTGCTAGGTACGATGTGGAAAAAAATTATGTACATGCATGTTAATAAAGAAAATCTTTTTGCGCGTTCTAAACTATTACTTACTTTTTGATCTTTTCAGATATTTATCCATGACTTGCAGAACCGTCAACTTAGCTTTAGATTTGTCTAGTTTTAAATAAGCATAAATTAATAATTATAATTTAGTATTGTTTATATTTTACTTACCCAATTTCGCAGTGTCCCAACATATGTGCAAGTGATGACATTTTACCGATAGTATCGATAGTGAAAAAAACTATCGATACTGACGCAAAGAAAAAACTATCGATACTATCGATAGTTTGACAGCTCTACCCAAACCCGTGTAACTTTGGCACAACTAAAGGTCCATCCCTGGGTAGATGTATCGAGGTTGCACCCATTGCCAAGTGAAGAAGAAAATTGACGTCTGGTACAAGTAGATGATAATGATATTAACTCTGTAGTTCGCAGCATACCGAAATTGGATACGCTGATTCTGATAAAGACAAGGCTTAAACAACATTCATTTGGTAATCCATTTCCTCGTCGTGTTTCGGGACGTGCTCCACAACGTGGAGGTTCCCGTTTAGAACGTTTTGTACGTGCTGGGCGTTCAAATTCAGCACCTGGATCTTATAACAACATTGAAGATAGACAAATATCTGTTGATAATGCACTTCCTGCTCTGACCGAGCACTCCACTGCGAATTGCACAAATGAGGAATACCAATAGACCCTAACTTACAAGTCTTCAAAAGCACAAGATGAATTAAATTCAAAATAATCGTACGTTTTACCACATATACATACAAAAATATACATCTTTCGATTCGAGAAGTTATGAGGACACCAGACAACACAATCCACTTTGACAAACAAGTGCGGAACATCGAGAGTTGACGATTCGCTCGGGCAATGTTACAGAGACCCAGCGTAGAGCAACGCTTACAAAATAATCTAATCAGCGTTCATTCTGTTAGCACAAATATAAACAGCTTGAAGTAATAATCAACTATCATAATTTCCGATTCAAAAATATTAACTCTAATTTGTGTTCACGAAGACCCCCCACAGACATGAGTTTGCACAAAATATAAATGAATATTTCTGCTGGGCAAACTGCCTTTTCGCGTCAGTGCTTTAATTAGTTTTAATTACGATAGTTTTATCTTTCTTTTCTTATGCTAATAATAAATATAAATATGATTGTAGATTTAAATCTCTGAAAATTGTCGGACAATTCGTCTCATTGTAAGATTAGAAATGTATTTTGTCTAACCTATTTAAGAGTTATAAAGTTACAGTACGTTACTATTAAAAATATGAAAGCTTTACACTCGATATGTTATTGCTGTTTTGTTTTATCCCTATAATGAAATAAAAACTATTGGTGAAATATAATACAATTCAAAAAAAAAAATAAATAAATCCATAGGTCACTGGTTCAAATCCGGTTCGAAGGACCAATGTTTACGCCGAATGCGTGATAATAAAGAAAAATAAATAAAACACGAAAGTTTAGTTTTTTTCTATAATAATAAATGGCAAGGGAGCCAATAAGATTTATTTATAAGGTTTGGTTGGTTGTGGTAACGAAGTTTACCTTTAAGTTGGATGGTACAGCAAGGGTACTTACAAAGCGAAAGTAGATTTTAATCTAAAGATGGAGAAAGGTGGCGGCGTCTGTCCTATTTACTCGTTGAAATCTGTAAGCTCATCTTACAAGGATGTAACAAGGAGGAGCAGGCAGACTTCAACGAGCAAGTATGTACGAAAATTGGGTCAATAGATACACCGAAAGAAATTATATGTTAATGCAAATCTATAAACATTCAGAACTAAACACTTACAAAGAAACACTCTAATTATCGCTTGAATCAAGCAATCTCCTCTACCAGAATCCATTGTCAGAACCCCATTATTTTGTCCGTGCTGCACAGTGTAATCAGCAAACACTCTCGGGGCTAAGAGGTGGCACCATTCTGCTACCAGGGTAGCATATTGAATAAAACCGTTGGCTACAAGGCTGACATCTCTAGTCGTATAAATAAAGCCCGACAACTGTCCCGACATGGCACGCAGCAGAATGCGACTTTTAATCCCTATAATAACGAACCCCAAGTTTTGGTATGGCACTAACCAGAAACCGATTCCAATTGAAATCCGAAGGCGCAAATGGAACTGGATCGGTCACATCCTAGGCAGACAATCAAATGATATTGCGCAGCAAGCCATCGAGTGGAATTCGCTAGGTAGCCGCCAGGCATGATAGCCAGCCCACACATTGGCACGACAACTATAAACTGAACTATCTTCGCTGGAATGATATAAAACATCTTTCTCTATAATGTATTGGGCTAATCTGGCTACGGCTCTATGCTCCTTAGGGAAGTACATGAAAAATGTATATGGGCATTTCCAGCGTTGCGGACGGCAGGAATTTCATTAGTTTTTTGTCCATAACTTCGTTGATATTAATCTCAGGAATATTATTGTTACAGTCGACTCCGGATAACTGCAACACGCTTAACTGAAAAATGTCGCATAACTGAAACAGAAGGCTAAGAACATTTAATTATACCCTACACCACACTGTGGTACAGGGTATTATAAGTTTGTTTCACGGCTGATGTTTGTAACACCTTAAAATAACACAGCTAGACCCACCTTAAAGTATACCAATCGACTCAGAATCACTAGCTGAGTCGATTTAACGATGTCCGTCCGTCCGTCCGTCCGTCTGTCCATGTAAAGTTGTTCGTCGACTACAGGTCGCAATTTCACTCCGATCGTTCTGAAATTTTGCACTTTAGAGTATTTCGCGTCTGTTAAGATCGCTATTGAATTTGGTTGAAATCGGTTCAGATTTAGATATAGCTCCCATATATATTTTTCGTCCGATTTGGCCCTTTAGTCCTATAGAAGCTGTATTTTACATCCGATCGTTTTGAAATTTAGAATGGTAGAGTTTCTTGATCCATGAAACAACATTGCTGAATTTGAAGAAAATCGGTTAAGATTTAGCTGTAGCTCCCATATATATGTTTCGTCCGATTTGGCCCTTTAGTCCTATAGAAGCTGTATTTTACATCCGATCGTTTTGAAATTTAGAATGGTAGAGTTTCTTGATCCATGAACTAACATCGCCGAATTTGAAGAAAATCGGTTCAGATTTAGACATAGCTCCCATATATATCTTTCGTCCGATTTGGTCCTTTAGAAGCTGTATTTTACATCCGATCGTTTTGAAATTTAGAACGGTAGAGTTTCTTGATCCATGAACCAACATTGCCGAATTTGAAGAAAATCGGTTAAGATTTAGCTATAGCTCCCATATATATCTTTCATCCGATTTGGTCCTTTAGTCCTATAGAAGCTGTATTTTTCATCCGATCGTTTTGAAATTTAGAATGGTAGAGTTTCTTGATCCATGAACCAACATTGCCAAATTTGAAGAAAATCGGTGCAGATTTAGATATAGCTCCCATATATATCTTTCATCCGATTTGGTCCTTTAGTCCTATAGAAGCTGTATTTTACATCCGATCGTTTTGAAATTTAGAATGGTAGAGTTTCTTG
Source organism: Eudasyphora cyanicolor (assembly GCA_963930755.1). Lineage (NCBI taxonomy): Eukaryota > Metazoa > Arthropoda > Insecta > Diptera > Muscidae > Eudasyphora > Eudasyphora cyanicolor. The sequence continues at coordinate 133,292,048 of OZ005736.1, read as the reverse complement.
ATCCATGAACCAACATTGCCAAATTTGAAGAAAAGCGGTTAGGATTTAGCTATAGCTCCCATATATATGTTTCGTCCGATTTGGACCTTTAATCCTATAGAAGCTGAATTTTACATCCGATCGTTTTGAAGTTTAGAATGGTAGAGTTTCTTGATCCATGAACCAACATTGCCGAATTTGAAGAAAATCGGTTAAGATTTAGCTATAGCTCCCATATATATGTTTCGTCCGATTTGGCCCTTTAGTCCTATAAAAGCTGTATTTTACATCCAATCGTGTTGAAATTTAGAATGGTAGAGTTTCTTGATCCATGAACCAACACTACCGAATTTGAAGAAAATCGGTGAAGATTTAGCTATAGCTCCAATATATATGTTTCATCCGATTTGGCTCTTTAGATCCAATCGTTTTTATACCCTACACCACACTGTGGTACAGGGTATTATTTAAGTATAAAATGTCCCAAAAGTAAATTTATGTAAACAATTTATACATGAATTACAAAATTTATATATCAGAGTTATTCAATATTACGAGAGTGGTTTAGGGTATTATATAGTCGGCCCCGCCCGACTTTAGCCTTTCCTTACTGGTTAAATCTAAGATTGTGGTCAGTTTAGCAGTGACCAATCATTCTAACACTGTATTTAAAAATTCTTTAAGAGTTTTTTTTTCATTATTCCAATATTTTAAAAATCCCATTAAAGACACAATAATACCTATAAAACATTGCATTGAACCAAATATTAAATATTTATATTCACTGGTATTGATAGTTATTAGCAGTTAACTACGAACTACGGTTTTACGAAAAACACGGATAACTGAAAAAAAATTGGTGCAGTTTTCCATTTTCAGTTAAGCGGAGTCGACTGTATTAGTGAATTTGTAATGTCTATTGATTGATTAATAACACTGTATTTATAGAATTTTGAAAACTTTTTTAGTTTCCATAAAAATCTAAAAATCTGGCACAAAAAACCACGATTCTTGAGGTATATTCATAATTTAAAAATTTCAAGGAATCTTTTTATATAAATTATACATAACTTTTTGCTCGCCTATACTAGAGGCAATGCCTCTTATGAGTGTATTTATCATTTACTCTAAAAATAAAATATTTAGATTTTTGTTGAATTCCGGACGGCATGTTCCGGACAGCACAACATTTATATAGAAAAGGGGTTATTAAAATATGTCTTTTAATGTCAATATTATAAAATATTTCTTAATTTTTTTACTTAGAAAAATTGGCCAGGTCTAATGGAATAATTTCATGCCAAGATTGTAAAAATTGTATACCCTCCACCATATGATGGGGGTATATTCATTTTGGGGATATATTCATTTATGATGGGGGTATATTCATGATGGGGGTATATTCATATTTCTTAAAGCTGCAGGTTGTTTGTATTCTATGTATTTCTTTGTATTCCATTTTATTGTATTCCACATTGACAAGAATTCATCACAGCAAATATTTTACAAATGGGTTCATGTTTTGTTATATCCACCCTATAGAGGTCGCTCCAAAATATACGTATTTAAGCCATAAGTTCCATATTTTCTAAGCATTTTAACTGAATCTTTGCAGTTTGTATTTAATTAAGACAAGAATTCATCTCAGTAAAAATTTTGTATATCAGTTCATATTTTGTTATAGTCCACCTATAGATGTCGCTCCCAAAAAGGCTTATTTAACTTTGCAGTTTGTATTCAGAATTCATCTCAATAAAATTTATACAAATAAATTTTTATTTTGTTTTAGTCCCCGTGTAGATGTAGATCTCAAAAAAACTTATTTAAGCCATAAATACGACATTTTTCAGGTGAAAAGTTTGGCAGCGTTCGTTTTTTTTTTAATAATTTACTTAAACAAAAAGGATCGTTCCATGAGTTGCTCCATATCCAAAGATTTTACCAGTAATAAAATTGAATGCAATCCATGGATCTCAAAAAAACTTATTTAAGCCATAAATACGACATTTTTCAGGTGAAGAGTTTGGCAGCGTTCGTTTTTTTTTAATAATTTACTTAAACAAAAAGGATCGTTCCATGAGTTGCTCCATATCCAAAGATTTTTCCAGTAATAAAATTGAATGCAATCCATGGTGGAGAGTATATAAGATTAACGCTTTTACTTGTTTTATTTACATAATGGGTAAATGTTTGTTATTATCTAAAAAACTTTAGAAGTTATAAGCACATACATTTCAAAGTTGTGAAAAAGTCCTAGAAATGTTCATATCTGGATTCTTTTATAAGTTGTGGCCAAACAATTTATTCTGAGGTTACTGGTCAGTTACTTATTTGAAGATTGAAGTCTTGTACGCGAAGAACGTGACACTTTTGTCTCAGCAATGATCTTCAAGGCACACCCAGTGCGGGGTACAGATATTGCGGAAGTGTATATGAAATAAAAGGATTTTTAACGCTCTATTCCGAAATCGGAGGGCCGTCATTTTATTTTTATGATTGTGCAAATTATGCACATTGCAAAAATTATATTTCCACAAAAATAAAGTTCGTATGAACATTTTATCTGGATAATTTTTGGATTTTTTGGATTCGCTATATTTATCCGAATAATGAAGCTACAGCGAATATTTTGTCATAGGCTGATAGAAATGCTAATTTTTTATGATTGTAATTTTAGTTTTCCGAGTTCCGCTGAAAATTACATTTTATACAATTTTTTTTAAATTTCAATTTGGAACCGGCATAACTTTCGCGGCCTTTGATGAAATTTATTCACAACAACGGTTTTTGCATGTCTATATTTTTATCTTCGTCTGTTGTAAAAGCCGTTGATGTGCTCGCCAAAAAAATCTTGAAAAATATTTACTTCAAAATTAAAAAATTTTGATATTTCCATATGTGTTTAAAGCAGAATATCTTTAGGACAATATACTATAGCAGCGATTTTTTCAGCGTGTACAATTCATGAAGTGTTTCCCTGCAAACGTAGGGGGAAAAACGTATTATTAAATGAACGCACCGGAAAAAAACCTATAGTTTGAAGCTTTAAAAACTCTAGGCGAAATATTCAAGTTGCAAAAAGTAAGAACGGCAGATATGCCGACAGCCGCATTACAACATTGGCAATTGCAGCTGCAGTTGGCTCGGCAACTGGCTTTGCAAGTTTTGCTCAGACTACAGAATTCCAAGGCAGTCGAGCTGAAAACACTTTTCGCTTTTCCCGCATTTTCCCTTTCTTTTTTTGGGAAAAAATAAACTGCGAAAAGACCAACAAAAAAATTAAAACCTTGCCGCACGTCATCAGCACAAGGAAGCTGTAGATGTTTAACGAAAAAACTTTTTGGGCATTTTATCTCAAAGAAATTGAAGACCATTTTGGATGTATAGTTTGTTATGGATGGCAAAGCTGGATGGTCGGAGAAAAAAACACACTCTCATGTTTCAAGTCAGAAGTGATTCAAGTTCAATTGGCTATAGGGAGAACAAAAGTATAGAATGTTTTTTAAAAGTGTGGTTTCCAATCTGGCAATACTTTTTTCGGAGTTGGCCTTTTTGACAGCTATCACTTGATTTGTGTTCAGTTTGGTTTGCCATTTCATAATGAATCGACTTAATCAGGAACAACGTTTGCAAATTGTGCAAATATAATACCAAAATAATGGTTTGGTACGCGCAACGCATCGCGCGCTGCGTCCTATATTCGGTCAATAAACAAAATTGTCGCATTTGGAGTAATGATAATCCATAAGCCATTGTTCAGACGCCAATACATTCACAAAAAAGCCGGCAATAATGTTACAGTCAATGGGGAACGCTATAGAGTCATGATTAATGACTTTTTCGTGCCTGAATTGGAGCATGATGATGTGGGCGACTTTCGGTTCCAACAAGACGGCGCTACATGATTTACAGCCAACGAAATAATCAATGTATTGAAAGAAACTTTTGGTGAGCGCATTATCTCGCGTCGTGAACCTGTAGCGTGGCCTTCAAGATCGTACGATTTAACACCGCTGGACTATTTTTTGTGGGGTTATGTGAAGTCGCTTGTCTACGCAGATAAGCCCGACACGATTGACGCCTTGGTAGAATATTCAGCGCGTTATTCCTAACATACAGCCACAAATACTGCAAAGAGTTGTCGAAAATTGGGCCTCTCGGCTGGATTTTATTCGAGCCCGCCGCGGCGGGCACTTTCCCTTAAACATTTTTTAAGCATAATGGCAAAATTATATCTTCATAAATTTTTATTTCTCCTTGAAAACCACACGTCTAAACAAAACACCCTTCTTATATTCAGCCATTAGGTCAGTGACTTTAGGCACTACGAGGTTTGCTATATATATATTTCTGGAACTAAGTGTTGCCTGGCGCCATCTTACATTTCCATTGGAAGGTTTGACTTTTTTTTAGCAAAAACGTACTCAGAAGGTTTTGACGTACGACCATCATTTGTGTTGTTTACAGTGACTTGAAAAAATCAATTTGGCAAAAAATGGAATTAACTCGTGAACATTTTCGTGCGATCATTTTTCACAACTTTTGACGTGGATTATCACGACAAGAGTGCATAGATGAACTTAAATATTTGTATGGCGATGAAGCACCATCCTATAGCACTGTGAAAAACTGGTTTAATGAATTCAATCGTAACCGACGCTCGATCAAAGACAAAGGTTGTGAAGGTCGTCTAAAAACGGCCGTTGTGGCAGAGAACATTGATACCATGCCTGAACTGATAATGCAAGATCGTCATGTGCCATACCGTGAGATAGAGGCATCCTTGGGCATTTCTTCCACCAGCATACATTCGATATTGCATGAACACCTGGCCGTAAAATAGGTTTGTTCTCGTTGGATCCCGCACAATTTGCCAATCGCTCAAAAAAAGGCTCGTGTCGATTGGTGCAAAGAAATTTTGAAAAAATAAGATCGCGGTGCTTCAAAAGACGTTTATAAGATCGTCACAGGTGACGAATCTTGGATCTATGCGTATGAGGCCGAAACAAAACAGCAATCGACCGTGTGGGTCGAAGAAGAAGCACTTCGAAGCAAATGGTCGCCTGTTTCTTCGGCAAAACCGGTCATGTGGCGACTGTTCCGCTTGAGCAACGTATGATGAGAGGTACACCACAATTTGTTTGCCTGAAGTCTTCGGAGAAATTCGAAAAACGAACAAGAGAAGACGAATCATTGTGCGCCATGACAATGCGAGCTCTCACACATCGGCTCAAACCAGCGACTTTTTGACCTGCCAAAACGTCGAATTGATGGTTCATCCACCGTACAGCCCTGATTTGACACCCAATGACATCTTCTTATTCACTCACATCAAGAAAAAACTGCTTGGTCAACGTTTTTCGACGCCTGAAGCAGCTGTCGAAGCGTTCAAAAACCATGTTTTGGGGGTGAATTTTTAACACGCTGTAACCAAAACTATTCGCGCTCAAATGACAAAACGGTCTGAGTGAAGTTATGCTAAAAAAAATGTCATACTTTCCAATGGAAGTTCCAGTTTTCATATGGCAACACCAGCATTGCCAGGACCGAAATATAAATTGCAACCCTCGTATGAACGAATAAGTTACATTGAATGCTTTTTGAAGACCTAAGTCTTGAGCAAAATTCCTATACGAGTGTACTTCTTCCTATATTCAATAGAGTGGCGTCAAAAAAGGTCTCGTTGATCAAAGCTTATATGAAAATTTGGTTTGTTTTAAATACCCTATACAAATCAGGGTTTACCTTAATAATATTGTCAATTTTTATTGCTTTTAGGAATTGACCACTGGACATTAAAATCTGGACCATTACTTATAGGGCGACGTGACTTCCATTAAAACAATAAAGAAATTTCAGTCTGGTAAATATACCCTCACTTTGTGAGCAATGTTAATATGCACTGGCATATTTACTAATATTATGTGCTAAAATATTAGTAAATAAATCGTACAAAAATGGATGTGGTCATAACTCTCATTTTTAACAGGATTGTAGAAACTTTAAAAGCTATACAATGTGCTAAAATTTTGGGTATATACCAAAAAGGGCGTGATAGTAACACCCATTTTTCACAGACTTTAGGTACTATAAAAACATTATACAAAGACATTAGTATTTGTAGGTTATTAGTTATAAGCTGTAAACTTTTCGTACAAAATGGGACCTTTGTGTGCGAGGTACCAAAAGGTAACGCCCATTTTCCACTGGATTGTAGGTACTATAAAACCATTACACTGAACAAAATGTCAAGTATTTATATGTACTAGTATTCAAGTTATAACCTGTTAACTTTTGGTGCAAAATAGTCAAGTTGTGAGGGAGGTACCAAAAGGAGCGTGTCAATTACTCCAACTTTCCCTGAAATGTAGGTCCTATAAAAGTACACAATTTCAAGTATTTGCATTAAGTGGTATTATATTTATAAGCAGTTAACTTTTGGTGCAAAATAATCCATTTGTTTGGGAGGTACCAAAGGGGCGTGGCAACTTCACTCATTTTTCTCGAGGTAATAGTGACCTATAAACTAATACTATGTGTAGAATTTGCAGAAGATTTAATAAATAATTCACTTAATATTAATCCTTTGTGGGGGAGCTACTAGAAGGAGTGGACCAATATGGCCCACCTTCGCACTTAGCCGGAGATAGAAAAAAATATTACCCTATACCAAATTTGGAGTCAATCGGTTACTCCTTTCGAGAGTTATCGTGCGCTCCAACCAGCAGACAGCCAGACAGCGGATGGACATTGCTCATTAGACTTAAAATGGCCAAAACGGATATCCGCCGAACATACTTAGGGTGTTAGGTCACTCCTTCGATGTGTTACACTTTTGGCCCGTAGCAAATGATATACATTTGTATCTTTAAAGTGAGGGTATACAAATTGCAATGTAAAGTCACTTTTTCTCGATTTCATTAAAATTGTTAGTGCATTTTTTTAAAAAATTGGAAACAATTTCCCCAATTATGGCCCAATTTCAATTTTCAGGGCTTTTATAAAAAAATAACCCTATCAAGGCCGCAGATTTTTTATTTGATTGTTGGTCCCAAATGGGTTAAAGCGAATTGATTGCAATAAACATGATTCTACACTCATTATTTCAACCTTAAAACCTGAAATTATCACGAAAATAGGCATTTTGTAAATTTTATTCAAAATATGTGCCCTAATCTAAAACAATTGTTATATTTATCGACTAAGAATTTTTATTTTTACTTGAATTTGAGCAATTTAATAGATAAATGCACGAATTGTCCAACATTCATAAAATTTTTTGCTTTTGAGGTTAAAATAATGAGTATAGGATCATTTCTATTGCAAATAATTCGCTTTAACTCATTTGGGGCCACCAATCAAATAAAAACTTTACGGCCTTGAAAGGGTTAATTTTTTATAAAAATGAAATCTAGAGACTAAAAATTGCAATGAAATCGAGAAAAAAGTGACTTTACATTGCAATTTTGTTAATGCAAGTCACGTCGCCCTATAAATAATGGTCCAGATTATTCTTAAAAAATAATTGGCAATTTTATTAAGAGAAAACCTGTTTTTAGAGGTTATTTCCACCGCAAATAGCCCTACTAGCTTTGATCAACGCCAACTTTTTTTCTTCTTCACAAAAGAAGCCACTCTAATATTCAATACAAACACAATTTGTGAAAACTAAATGAATTGAATTTGTTATTTTCTCCTTTACATTCTCCATGACAATATATGTATGTATATGTGTAATTCCGACCCACTCCGAATATTTATGGATTTAGATTTCATTGAATGAGATTACTAGAAGACCATGCTGACTTTTTACTGATTGTCGAAATTCATAACGGTTTAGATTTTGTAGAATGCCCAAGTTGGTCACCTACAACATTTTTTTACAAATGTACAGTCGTCGGCATAATTATTTTGACGAAAAATCACATATTTTTCTATTTAATTTTTAATATGCTTTTTACAAAATTATGAAATATTTTTTTATTAAAGTATTGATAATTTAAAGTAAAAAAAAAACAAAATAATATACATTTTTCATATAAACTTAAAAAGTTATAAATAAAAAAAAGTTGTATCCATTGGCATAAGTATTTTGACAAATTAAAATTTTTAATAACACAAGTCTTTTTATGTACATAATAATAGAGAATCCTTATAAAGTAGTAGAAAGTAAATCCCCCTTTGGCTTGAGTGACTTTTTGAAGCCGCCGTGGTACTGAATCTATCAAAGATTGAAGAACTTCATTAGGAACCTCGTTCCAAAGGGTAGTGACTTCGGAAATGGTTTTTCTCTAGTTTTATTTAAGGATACATTTCGCTTACGTTTTATATATGCCCATATGAAGTGGCCAATCCAACATATTGAATCCAATATTAGTTACGAAGTTTTTAATTAATTTACTCGCTTGGCATGGGGCATTATCCTGCTGCATGATAAATGATTCCCCTATCAGTTTGTCCCCAGACGGGAATGCATGTTCATTTAAAATCCTCAAATATTGATTTTGGTTCATGGATCCAGAGATCTGCACCAAATCACCCAAGCCGTTATAGGCAATGCATCCCCAAAAAATATCGGAGCCCCCACCATGGCTCACTTTTTCGCAAACTGGAGCAGTTTTCTGTCTTTGAAATTGTGGAAGTCTTACATAAATCTTTTTTTCGATGAATTGTATTCGAATGAGCTTTCATCAGTCCAAAGAAATCTTCTCCAAAACCCTACTGGCTTCAGGACATGGTTATTAGCAAAAGCTAAACGTTTGAGTTGGTTTTGCTTCGATATGTATGGAATCTCTCCTGCTATATAAGTCTTAAAATTGGCTTCTCTCAAGCGTCGCCGAAACTTCCTCTCACTTATTGAAGTCATTGATGATTTATTCCATTCATCTGCAGCATGTTTAGGTTTTCATTGAACGTCTGTTTTAAATTTTCGTAAGAGAATTCGGTCTTCACTAGGAGTTGTTTTTCGTATTGTACCTGATCGCGGCAGATTTCTTACATCGTTATTCTTTCTAAATTTGTTGATTTGATAATAAACAGTTTGACGTGGCAAATTGAATTCTTTAGCGATGTCTTTTACTTTGACGCCGGCATTAAACTTTGGTACTATTGAGGCTCTAACAAATTCAGTTAACTCAGCTGTCTATCCCATATTACCAAAACAATGTTCAATATCTTTGCAATCAGAAATATAATTAGAGCAAAACATAACTGAGAGTCAAAATAATTATGAACTGTATGTCAACATAATTATGCCTTAGCCAAATTCGGTGTATGCTGACATTCTTATTAGCAGAAAGTGAGTTCATAAAGTAAGAGACAACATATTTTGCGTAGGTGTAGTTGTTGTTATGCACTTTGTTTTTAACATTATTAATGAACCGTTATCTTACTCAGTTGAACAAACCAACCGCCGATTGTCAGGAATAGGATTTGTCAAAATATTTATGCCGACGACTGTAGCTTTTTTGAAGTCTACATAACTTTTGAACGGAATATCAGATTTGAATGATATAATACCATTTGAAAGAATTTAAATCTCTCTCTAAGAAATTATATAATTAATTGTTGTCTACTAAGGACATCAAAAGGACGAAAATGGTCTTAATCCTTGATTATCGTGAAATGCATATCTTAATTTTTTCGTTTTGTTTTTAAAAAATACCCACATATTTTACCACAAAATGGATGCATGGGTCCTCCATGGGTTAAGAAAATATTAATTAAATAGTGTCCGTCCGTCTGTCAGTTCGACTGAATGGTGCTAACGATAACTCTGAAACGGAGTGACCGAAGACTTAAAATTGTGTACGTTATAATATTTTATTCAAACCCAGTTTATGTATGATGAACAACCATATAGGTCAACTCTTTGTGGTACCTCCCCCACAGATGGTTAAAGTTTTGTGACATGTTAAAGCTCCTATAACTTCTTTACTTCTAATGAGTATCCTGAAAAATTACATACGTAGTAATAATTTTGCCGTCTTTATAAGCTGAACAAAAATGGGCAAAAACGTCACGACACTTTTGGTACCTCCCACACAAAGGGACCAGTTTGTACATAAAATTCACAGCGTATAACATTAATACCAGTGCATACAAATACTTGGAATTTTGTCCAGTTTAATGTTTTAATAGCACCTACAGTCCAGTGAAAAGTGGGCGTTATAGCCACGCACCTTCTATTACCTCTCACACAAATGCCAACAAAACTGTATTTTACGCCCGATCTGATGGAAAAGCTTCGTCATGACGACGAATTTGTACATCATCTTGATTATTTTTTCGCCAAAAGTCAGCTAACGTACGGAATAATCCTCTTGATGAATTTGTTCGTCACCATGACGAATCTTTGTTTCCAAGAACTTTCGTCCTCTGGACGATCACATTTCATCCCTACGATGAATCGACTTCATTACCACGACGAATCCCATTCATCACAACGATGAACACCATTCATCCCCACTATGAATCGAGTTCATCAATCGCAATGCCCCTTTTCGCATTGTTAGAGAGGTGTAGGTTATTATAAAGTCGGCCCCGCCCGAATTTTAGTCTTTCCTCACTGGTTTTCTCAGAATTTTTGAGTTTGCATAATACAAGTAAAGCTTTTTAGATATTTTTAAAAAAATTTCAGATTTCAGATGCTTATAACAATTATTGTTTTTTTTTTCTCGCCAACTACAAAATGATTCACTTCCATAGTAAAACGCATATACAAATTTTCAAGACAATCGGGAATGGCGACCAGATTTTTATCGAAGAATCGTTCGGTTTGACATGGAATGAACGATATAAAAATCCTAATTTCTCAACAGATTTATATATACAATTTAATCGACTACAGTTTTTGAACCAAACACGACCGCTTTCTAATTTCAAGAGGATCTGTTCAGATTTAGATATAGCCCCGATAGTGCAAATCAAATAATACAAAATACAAATTTTTTAGCATATCATTACACAAGGGAACAAAATTTAATTTTTTAGTGTTGACTGGAACTTTATAGCATTTTTAGTTTTTATGAAGTTTTAAAGTACAAACATTATTACGAGTATTTTCTGTTGATATTTTTTAAAACTTCAACCGTATCTCTGAAAAAATTGGCACTTTTAAAACCAATGTATGTACGACTTATAGATACTTTTATTGACGAGTTTTGTATATTTTTCTTAACTGATTATGATGATCCGATTTCAAGTAATTCCAATATATGTAGTGGAAGTGCCTTAATTTATGACATAACGGTATATCGCGAAAAGTCGAGCTGATAGAAAAAAATTTAGAGAAATTAAATAAAAACAAGTAAGAAAGTTTCAGTCGGGTAAATCGGCTACGGTATACCCTCACTTTGGGAGTAATGTAATATTAACGAATATTACACGAATTATTCTGAAAAGGTAGTAAGGGAACGCTAAATGGAGGAGCCGACTGTATAATACACTCCACCGTTATTTTCCAAGCAACACGCGGATAGACATCTACGGGATATATCAAACCATTATGGATAGGAGTTGTTGCAGGTTAAATAGAGTATATAAAAAAAAAATTTCTTAATTTTAGACTCATCACCTAAAAAGCGTTGCACCTACACCGGCAATAAGTAAAATTCGTCTGGGGTTTATATCAAAATGTGAACATGTATGGCAAATGTTTACGGGGAGTAATAATTGAAAAAATAACAAATAAGAAAGTTCCAGTCGGGTAAACCGACTAAGACATACCCTCACTAATTAATCTGTCAATTTGTGTGGGAGATACCAGAAAGGGGTTTAACAAACAAATCCATTTTTCGGTAATCAGTAGATTCTTCAAATACACTGCACTGTGCCGAACCAATGGGTTTTCCAATAAGAGTGATATGATTTCTTTGAAGAAGAAAAAACACACTTATTGTTAATGAAATTCAAAAGTTTTGTTAAGTTTTAAATAAAACGTCATTCTAATGGCCTCCACGACTTCTTCTGCAGGAACGACTTCGATGAACCCAATTTTCGAGTACTTTTTCCACTAAATCAAGTCGTATGTCATGAATGGCACGTTCAATATTAACTTTTAAAGCATGAAGGGAGTCTGGTTTATTTCGAAAGACCAGTGACTTCAAATAATGTAGGACGACTGGAAAGTGTTTTTTTGGATTTAAAAAAAATGGACTTAGCGCACGAAAAGTTGCAATTGGAGAACGATTATTTTGATAATAAAACTGAATAATTGGTCCACGTTGTTTTTTCGTATATCTCCCCATGAGGAAATTGTAAACACTACGGAATACAATGAAAAACAAATGACGGATCATGACATATTACAAATTGCCGAAACGTCACTTCGAATTCATATCATCCCTATTAGAAAATCCTTTATAAACGTTTATGTGCACTAGTATATTCACATTACGAGCTATTTTGTGTGGGAGGTACAAAAAGTGGCGTGGTGATAACGCCCACTTATAACAGGACTGTAGGCACTTTAACAGTATTACACTGCGTAATTGCAAGTATACGGTGATCTAAATAGAGATACTTTTTTCACACACCCGGTCTCTATTTATGCGGTAGCTTCGTTTCTCAGAAAAGCACCCTTACACACAAAAACTAGGGATACGTTTCAAAGTTTATAAATACCGTAAAAAATATCTAAAGAACCGCATTCATTCAAATCCATATAAAAACCAGTAAGGAAATGTAATTCATGTATAAATTGTTTACATAAATTTTCTCTGTACCACACTGTGGTACAGGTATAATAAAAGTGTCGTTTTAAGTAAGAACAAAAGACTGTAAACTGCAAAATTTCAGAACGATCGGAGTGAAATTACGACCTGTAGTCGACGAGCAACTTAAGATGCACAGACAGACAGACGGACGGACAGACATGGTTAAATCGACTCAGCTAGTGATTCTGAGTTGATCGGTATATTTTAAGGTGGGTCTAGCTATATTATTTTCAGGTGTTACAAACATCTGCCATGAAACAAACTTATAATACCCTGTACCACAGTGTGGTGTAGGGTATAACAACTATTGGATGTAAAATACAGCTTCTACAGGACTAAAGAGCCAAATCGGATGAAACATATATATGGGAGCTATAGCTAAGTCATAACCGATTTTCTTCAAATTCGGCAATGTTAGTCCATGGATCAAGAAACTCTACCATTCTAAATTTAAAAACGATTGGATGTAAAATACAGCTTCTATAGGAATAAAGGGCCAAATCGGACGAAATATATATATGGGAGCTATATCTAAATCTGAACCGATTTCAACCAAATGCAATAGGGATCTTTACAGCTGCGAAATACTCGAAACTGCAAAATTTCAGAACGATCGGAGTGAAATTGCGACCTGTAGTCTACGAACAACTTTACATGGACAGACGGACGGACGGACAGACATGGTTAAATCGACTCAGTTAGTTATTCTGAGTCGATCGGTATACTTTAAGGTGGGTCTAGCTGTGTTATTTTCAGGTGTTACAAACATCGCCCGTGAAACAAACTTATAATACCCTGTACCACAGTGTGGTGTAGTGTACATTGTGTACATTAGGCCGGTCGATTTGTGGGGAGGCAAAAAAGTTGCCATTGCTCAGTGAAAATCGTATTCTAGGGATCAAAATAAGAAACTTTGCCGAAGGAACCATACCTCTAAAACGAATTCTGAATAAAAAATTAGATCAATACAATAATGTTGTTATAAACAATAAATAAAAAAACGGTTAACCGACAGGACCAATTCATTGACCAATTTTGAGATAGAAAATATTAAATAAAAAAAATAGATCAATACAATAACTTTGTTATAAACAATTAATTTTAAAAAACGTTTAACCGACGGTATAAAACAGGCTTTCTCTGTTAACCAAAAATTAAATTTTTTAGCTGGCAAAACCGGATAACCGGTCCCGGTTCTGAACACTCTAGTGCCTATAAATAAAATTGATAAAAACGAATTTAAAAAATATTAATACATTAAAAAATGTTCATAAGTGAACATAGAATTTAAAAATGTGATGTTTGTAATACAAATTTCAGATATGTTTTATTTATTTTTTAAGATAACTTTTTAAAGATCATTTTCGGCAGTACTTCTTAAATGCTTTTTTTATGCCAGATCCTCTAAAGGCCTCCTGCGGAAGACCTTATTTTTTGTTTCGGATGAAGACATTCTAGAATGCATTTCCTTAAAGGTCATCTGGACAACATTCCAATTGAAGTGAGAGGCAAGGCATTGCTCTCCATTCTTACCCCATGTTAATTTTAAATAAGTGCTGAATGCAGCGAGCAGGCCTGTTGGCTCCCTGAGTGGCCTTCTATAGGGCATAGCGTGCGAATTATTTTTCCCGTTGGGTACTTCCACATTTCGCTGTATTAACACACCCACACTCACACATACGTACTCACATGCATCAAAAATTCCTGACATAGGCTGTTATTCCAGAAAACCACAGATATATCACTCAGGTATCTATCTATGCATGTAGGTGTGTGTAGATATTTATGGAAATATACGTAATTGTACCAGCGGGGTAAATGCGGAGGCTTACTTCGAAGAGGCCTTCAAGAAGACCTGTCTAGACCTTATAAGTCAATACCCATACTTGCTGGCCTTCCTTGATAACTCCTTCTTTAATCCCTAATGTAGAAAATCCTCAAAAGAGTTGAAATATTACTTAAAATAGTCATTTTTGTCACAAAAAAATATTTTTTTAAAGGCGTAAATTGGATGAAGGTCGTACACAAAACTAATGATTGGTGTATCATTATATCAAACTAAATACTTTAGACAATGGAAAATTTCGTAAAAAGATGTACATTTTCATTATTTTAATAAATGTTGTAATTGAATTGATGCCGAGGTCGCCTACTTTATTTATAGATGGTGTATTTTCCAATTTATGAAGTTTTAAAATGTCAATCTAAAAACACTATTCAACTCCGCATCACAGGATTCGCTTTTATTCATTTTGAAATGCAAAGGTTTTTTAAATTGCTCTAATTCCTGTTTATATAAATTTTACAAATCTTTGTAAAAGCTGCAATTACCAATTTCGAAGTCCACCTAAAAAACATTGTTAAAAGTTAAAAATGTTATTTTATTGCCTCTTCGAATTTTATTTCTCAAGAATAACACATTTTCTTGGCTAGCGTATTGTAGCGCCCTCATAAATCTAAAAATCCATCGATATCATCCGTTTTTCACAATAATTGCTTCAATGACGCATTAGGCCTCGAATGTATTTTTTTATTTTACAAAAAGGAATATCCCGAACGGTTTCATCTGTTCGGGACAACAGAAATTAATCATCATAGATTAATTTTTGTTGAATTACAAGTAAATTGCAACAGATTACCGTATTTTGGAAGTACCCTCGCATATTACAGCACAGGATGAGGTAAGGCTGAAAGTGAGAATACAATGCTATTGAAAATCCTTCAGCTTATTTATTAGTAATTTAAGCCGCTGTATCAAATTACATTTCTGTGTTAAACACCAATGTATACAGATCGGTAAATGTATTTGTAAATATGTAATCTTGTATTTACCCTGTGGGAATTTTATCAACTGGTTTACAAAATGTCAGTCATAAAGAAATTATTCTACAACTAACTATAAATTGGTTGAAAAATTATCTACAACTCAACCAAATTGAACACAAAAACATCTTTGTTCCATCTAAGTGCAAAAACAAAACAAATGTAATTTCGTCATCCTTCATTCCACCAAAACAAGAAACAGCTAGAATTGCATTCCATAAATAACAAAAACTTGTTTGATTTAGTTTCAAATGATGTTTTCGGCATAACTCGAATACATCCCTCAAGTTCTTGAACATATGTCTTTCTGAACATCCTATTACAACTAAATCATCCATGTAGAGAAAAGCTTGCGAAGGTTTTAACCCAGAAAAGGCAAGGGTCATCATGCGTTGGAATGAATTTGGTGCTACTTTCAATCCATAAGGAAGTCGCGTATAGCGATATATATATCGTTGCTCAGTCATCTACAAGCCAGATTGCTCGTCAATCCATCAGAGATATAAGCTCCCTCAAGAGCCTTAGTTAGCTCATCAACCTCCTTTGTATATTCATTCGCAGTCTTATTCCTCTGTTTTTAATTCATGAGTTTGGCGGTAATCACCTCCACTGATTCGCCCTTAACCGAGTTCTTCAGTGTATCTATTATCCGTCTCAATGAGTCTTCGTTACTTATAAGGTTTCTTGCCAAACCCTTCTGCTTGGTTTTCACCAATGAAACTGCTACAGCCTCATGAGATTCTTTGATTGTGTTAACTAACTCCAAGGCATCTATAAAACTAGCCAAATTCTCCACTCTACAATCGAAGTATGGAATTAGACTTGCGGCTGTCTTCAAAAACTCCGTAACAGTCTGAGTCATTTTCGTAACTTGTTCCTTTGCAATTGATGGTATTTCGATTTTCGTGTGAAGGGTGTGTGGTAATATTACATCTATTCCTCTCCTTGCTGCTACATTTATTATCATATTTCTATGATCATATAATCTTATATCTATGATCATTCTGGTGTATTATCTATATTTATTAAATTATGTTTTCCTTTTGAGTATATATATCATTCTTATGTATAATTTACTTAATATTTTCTAACATTATTTCTATTAATATTTTTGTGTTAGACTTTTTTTTTATATTTAAATCATTTTATTTATGTAAACCATGTATAATTAATATTTAAATTATTATTAGAATTAAATTAATAGTTATTAGAATTACAATAATAGTTATTTTCTGAATAACATTAATCTATCCTTATGCACAATTTGAGATTTTCCTTTGTCATCCTTAATCGTTATATTGTCCTTATCTCCTATCTTAGTCACTGTATACGGTCCTAAATATCTATTTTTCAACTTGTGTCCTGTTTCATTCCTAAGCGTAACTAGATTTCCTATTTCTATTGTAAGATTATTAACAGTCTTATCATAATAAATTTTTTGTCTTATCTTTGCCTTCTCTATCATTAGTCTGGCACGTTTGTATGCCATATCTAACCAATATTTAGTCTCCTTAGCATTATCGTCTATATTATATAATGGATCCACGCTATCTATATTATCATACACTAATTGTCTAGGTGGCCTTCCGAATACTAGTTCGTAAGGACAGTATTGATGTACCGTTGAGGGTGTTGTATTGAAACAATACTGGAAATATTTTAACCAAACATCCCAGTCGTTTATGTCAACTGATATGTATGAGCGGACATACTCATTTAGTGTTCGGTGACTACGCTCTATTGTTCCTAGAGTCTGATGGTGATGCGTTGTCGATATTAACTTATCGACCTTAAGATATTTACAGAGATCAGACATCAAAGCATTTTTAAACTCTGTACCTTGGTCCGTTATGAACGTCTTCATAGGCCCATAATTTAGTACAAAATGTTCAAAAATTGCTCTAGCTATTGTCCTTGCGCTTTTACCCGCAACTGGAATTGCTACTAGATATTTTGTGAGGTCGCAAATTAGTGTTATCGCGTACTCGTTACCGTTCTCAGTTCTCGGTAGTGGTCCGACAGTGTCAATGTACACAGTGTCAAAAGCAGTTAAAGATGTAGGTGTAATAGTCATTGGTGTTCTAGTATGTCTTGCCGACTTTGACATTTGACATTTTACACACCTTTTTACGTAATCCGTTATGGTTCTTGTCATTTGTGGCCAGTAGTAATATTTGCTTATTTTCATCAGGGTACGCGTAATCCCTGTGTGTCCTCCGTCTATTGGATCGTCATGGTACTTTGTCAGGATCGCTTCAATCTTGGACCTTTCGTTCCTCTCTATTATTGTCACCTTCTGGAGTAGCGCTACTTTTATTTTCTTCAAAAACTTATTTCCCATTTCTTTGAATTCATTCAACAAGATAGATTCGAAAATCTTCTCGCTAGGTGACATTTTAAATCGCAAGGTTCCGTGTACTCCGGCTTCTGATTCAAGCCTTTGGAAGAACTGACCTAAGTCCAGAATTCCATTGGAGTACAAGTCCCTTACTGTAAACTTTGATAATACTTTTTTCCCATGTTTAAGTAAACATGTGTAATGGACGTTTCGCACAGTAGTATTTTTTTATTTTTGCACTGCCTCCCTTTAGCAATACAATAGCTTATAATTGTCAAACTTTTCAAGAAGGTTCTCTCCGATTTTAACAAGACTTACACTTTACATTTTTATATTTATTTACATTTTTTCGCCGATAATCTAAGAATCTGATTTTTTTCGATTTTTTTGTGTGTCCGACTAAAACTTTTTTTATTCAATTTTTTAAAGCACTAAAAGTTGTTCCTTTCCTATTTCGATAAAACTCAAATGAGTTACAGAAATTCTCGCTGACATGATGTTTCAATGTTTACGAAGTTATTAATAAACAAACGGTAAAAAGAATGACAGTTACCATGATTAACAATTCATATTTCTCAATTTTTTTTCTATTTTTTTATTTTGATCTGATATTTCGTCAATGTGGTGACTTTCAGATCAAACCAGAGAGTATGTATGGTTCTAAGCCAGACTAACGTACGTACATATGGACGAGTATATATAGCTTGTGCAGTACACTCAAGTTCAATGAAATGCTATGAATTTATAACATGATAAAATATGTACATATATATAACCCGATATATTGAAACAGAGAACGGATATGAATTCGCTGATATATGCCATAAATGAATCTACGAAACACATACGGGTACTACCATTTGTTGCAACTTTGGGCAAACTCAATAACTGTGGCAGCATGAACGGTTACTTGTATTTTTTTTTTGACAGCCTTATTTTCGCCGACATTTGCCAGCCTGATAAAATGGCAAAATAGCAAGGTAACAAGTTAAGCAAATTACTTAACAACTTCCTTTTTACGCCAACCTCCAAAGTGATTGTATCAAATCAGAGTTAACACGAAAACACACCAATATTGTTTAATCTTATATCTGTGAAAAGAAAATTCAGTGATTTTTTAAGTACCACTTTTGAGAAGGTTCAACCTTTATAAATAGGTTAATTGTACATATATTTCTATGAAATCGGATAAGGTGAGAAATTGTAGACCAGTTTAAATCAAATAAGTGCCTGACCTAGTGTTTTTTTTTAAGATCCAAGATTGCAATCAAGTTGCAATTTTTATACAAAAATCGATTCTCCTCAGAAGCTCCAATTATATATTGAAGAACCACGCTACCCACAGGGTAGCGTGTGCACTTTTTCTTTCACCGGCCCATAATTATTGAAACAACCATATTGGATTGGCTAATAGAGGCAGAACATTGAAACGCTGACAGCCATTTCCAAATTCCACATATTTCCATTGAGACGATCAAGAAAATCCGGGACGGATTCACACAACATTAACATATGCTACTACTACAGATCCTACTACTTCGTGCGAATACTCAGGAAATCAAAGTCAACCTACTCAACCCAAAGTACGTTTAGTGATATAACAATCTTAGAGATATCTGTTGGAACACATATCACCTATAAATACGTTGCACAGAGATATTCAACTTGCACCCATACATTGGTTCTCTTGGCCAACCATCGAGAAGAAATCATCATTAGTTGCTCCTGGTTATAATGCCGTACAATCGATAATCAAACAACAAATGTCTTCAAAACACAATTACTCATGTATAAGTACCAATTGTATTAATATTCTCCCTATTTAATTTAAAATCTATTTTTTTGAGTTCAGATTTTGTTTAACTTCTCTAAAAATTGCATGAGCATAAGAAGTATTCAAGAGACAGCTCCCCACATTTGCCATAACTCTTTATTTTAGCAGCAGCCATCACTCACATCATGCAGGAGGCCTTCTTCATCTTCGTGTTTTGGTGGTAAGTTCAATGACAACTGCAGTCTCTTAATTAGAAATCTCTTGAATCAGTCTTACATTACTCTTGCATTCCGTTCCATTACCCTAAACTGAAAGAAATGAGAGATCACTAGTGTTATAAAAAAAAGTAACTATTATCATTCCCCTTATCAATATGCTCACTAGTGGTGAATACTCAATTGAGTATAACAGTTGTAACTAGTATTACTCTCACTTATGATCTCTCATTACAAGTGTGGTTACATCGTTACATACATATGTTCGTATATATGTTACGCGAGTATATCTTTTTTTGTTTGTTTTGATATCCATCTTTTGCAAACTGTTTGCAATCCCATTTTTTTATGAAACAGAAGTAATGAACACATATTCTTTTCGAGAGCTATTAACCCCTTAAGGGACAGATGTTAACTTTGTCGATTTTGATTTGCAGTTAATTCCTTTCTTTGTTTTACTCATTTCTTTTTATATATTAATGATATATAATGATAAATATAAATATTTAAATTAATTTTTGAATTAATATTTTTTTTTTGCTAAATAATAATGGACAATGGATTGAATAAATTTGTTTTTGTAAGCCAACACATGGCCTGGTAAATTAATTTTTAGATGTTTTCCTGCAAAGTGAAACCATGAAGAGGAGAAGGTAAGTATCGTAGGGGTCCAAATGTTTATAGTTAGCGCTTTTTGGACTATGGATGGTGAGGGTTAAGAGGCGTATTCTCACAAGAACACCAGTGAGAAATCTGATAGATGAAAGCAGATATTTTTTTGTTAGAATTTTGTGTTTCCATTGTGACTAATTTGGGGCAAGGTTATAGAGTTAGTCATTCAAATCAATATTAAAGTAAAGGTAAATATATAAAAAGGGAGTCTATAATAATTAATTGTGATGGATGAAAGATTTTTTTAGAGAAAGGACCGAACTCCCCCGCCCGGCTGATAGCTAGCACTTCAAAGGCTCCCGCAGTTCTTTATCTGAAATAATTCTACGATGTTTAAATAATATAGGAAATTGCATCAAATCCGATCAGGGACATTACAATAAATTTGGCGCCCAACGTGGGGCAGATAGATGTTGCTCGTCTTTCCGGCTCTATTTTTTTAGTAAAACATATTTACAATTTCATATTTTTTTAACATATTTTTTTTAGATTTCAATAATTTCACGGATGGAGATACATAATGGACTTTGGATTCTGTTTTGCGAATAGTTGTCGAATTCTTACAGGAATATTTGGCACCTTGGGGTTTGAAAGACCGAGATAGCTAACCGTTAGATATTCGTCGACAATTTCGTGGAACAGATGAAAAACTTCATGTGGATTTTCTTTGTCTGTTGAAACTTTGCTAGATCATTAGAAATCGGTAATTAGTAGAGCTATGTTATCAGCACCCTAATATTGAGTTAGGATTTCATTAATTTTGCATAGTGCATTTTAAAGACCACCAATAAAAGGAAAAATATAGTTCAGAAATTAAAATTATTATGTTGGTTTGCTCCTAATACTAGAGATTTAATATATTAGTAAAGTTCCATAGCCCAATTTGAGTGTCCTATATCTGCAATAGCTTCATCTTTACATATCTCTTCTTCAACGGTTTCACAATCTTGTAGGAAAACATCGAATTGCTCGAATATTTTTAAACAAATTGTAATTATTGATATTTAAAATATTTCTATTATAATCTTATTGAATTGGTTAATTTTAATATTCTTTACTGTTTAATTTTTGATATTAATAATTGAAATGTCAATTCTGTAAATGTATTGGTTCTGTTTTTTTAGACTTTGCATTGGAAATTTTTTGATATTAATACGAGTATTTGATTTATTTATTTGAAATACACTTGTTTTCATTAAGTAGATCAATTCATCATAAAGCTTTATTCTGCATTTATATCTAAGTATTTGAATAACTGCATTTCAAGAATTTAATTTCATTTCAATTTAGATAATTGTTCTTTTAATGATAAACGATTTCTAAGCCTTTAGAATTTGTCAAATTCAGATAATCTAAAAATTATTTAACATCTTTGAGAAAACTCATTTCAATATGCCAGTGGAAAATTCTCCTCCACCATCCTTGCCGCCTCCTCCTCCTCCGGCACCAGCTGGTATTCAACCCTCAGATTGCTATATCTGTAAGGAAACTATGGCAGAAGGCGATGATTGTCTTATGATAAATGATTGTTCTCACCCGTTTCATCGATCATGCATCGAAACTTATTTGTCTAATTCTACTGAATGTCCAGTGTGTAAGCGACCAACGCAGCTTAGCGAGCTAAAAGAACTTGTAATTTTGGCTAAAAGTGTTCAACCTACCAAAACTCATGGCACCCGAGGTAAAGGTAGAGGTGCACTATCCAAACAATACAATACAAGAAGCTCCGTTCGAAATTTATTTCAAGATCCTTCGACTTCAACTCAGAATCTTCATACAAATAATAATTTAGAGACACTTGTGACTCCAGGCCGAAACACTGAAACGTCAAATCATATTTTTACCCCAGTTCAACCTACAAATAATAATATCACTGTTAATTACAGTGAAATAAATAAAATGATTGAGGCTAATTTGACACGGCTACTTCAAAACATCAATATTCTCCCAGGGTGTAATAATGCAAATTCCAATAATATTGTACCGAGTCCAAATCATAACCAGAGTTATGATAATAACCAACCAATAAGTCAAAATCTACATTATCAACAACAACCGAATCTTAGTAATCAAAGACCAAATCAGTTTCAGTCTAATCCCAACATTAATTTTCAAAATCAAGTAAATCCTTTACAACAAACTCAACATCCGCCACTACCAAATAGTAACATTCCATATCAGGCCAATTTGCAACAGAGGCAATTTCAAGGTAATCCCACTCAAACTAACAATATTATTCCACCTCATGCACAGACGAACAATTTTTCAAATTTATCTCCACAGTCATTCTTGAATTCCAACATGAGCAATATGCCTTTGGACAAGATCACATCGATCATCCAGAATTGGAATCTCAAGTTCGACGGATCATCTAATGGCTTGAATGTGGAAGAGTTTTTGTACCGATTAGGATCTCTTACTTCAGACTATTTCAATGGTGACTATAGCGTTATATGCAGAAATTTAAACAGCCTTTTGACAGGCAAAGCCAGAGACTGGTACTGGCGTTATCACAAGCAGGTTCAATCTATTGAATGGAACTCATTTTGTGATGCGCTTAGGAACCAGTATAAAGAATTCAAATCTTCTTTCGATATTAGGGAAGAGATACGTGCCCGAAAACAGAAGCCTAACGAAACGTTTGACGTATTTTTTGATTCGGTTTCAGCAATGATGGATAAACTCCCCAGAGCAATGTCTGAAGCTGAGTTAATAGAAATTTTGGCCCGAAATCTTCGCCCAGACATTCGTCAGGATTTACTGTATGTACCAATTCACTCGATTTCGCATCTTCGTAGGCTTGTCCAAATGCGAGAAAATTTTTTCAGTGACGAGTATGTACGAAAAAACCTTCCAAATCGAAATGTAAATCCATTTCAGATTTCTCGTCGAAATGTAGCAGAAGTAGCTACTGATGAGTCTGAAATTGTTTTACCTGTTGAAGACACAGAAAGAGTTGTAGATGCTTTGCAGAAATCTGAAATAATTTCAACCTGTTGGAATTGTGATCAAGTAGGCCACCACTGGCAAGATTGCATTCAAGACCGAACAGTATTCTGTTACGGATGTGGAACTAAAAATACATACAAACCCAATTGCGTAAAATGTGCCAACCGGAAACAAACGGTTCCAAAAAACTACAAATGTATGAGTCCACAAGTGGACAAGATGTAACTTTTGATCCCGAGTCTTTTACGAACTCCGATCAAGTTAGAATTTTAAGACCCAAAAATAAAAATGTTCTCAAATGTGACTATTCTCCTGATGTTCCCGTGAATTCGACACCATTTTCTATATTAAAAAGGCCTACTCAGAATGAAAATTACAATGAAGATGACGTTTCGAAGATAATTCATCCCAGATTGCCATATCATAAAAGATGGGAATTGTACTGTCAGAAAAGAAATGAGATTTTTAACGTATCAGTCATTTCTCCCATAACTACAAAAAAACCTAAACGTTCTACAGTACGATACAGAAAATATTTTAAGATGCGAAAGCTTTGTATGAAATTGCTAATATCTACTATAGTATCACATCCAAAAGACTTAAGATACTACGCAAAAGTATCTTTTTTGAATTATGAAGAATATGGACTTATAGATACTGGCGCAAACATAAGTTGCATTGGATCTGATCTGGCATTAAATGATTTTTCTAAATTTCCTAATTTCAACAAAGTGAAATCTTTTGTTAAAACTGCGGACGGTAATTCTCAGAAAGTTTGTGGATGGCTCGAAGTAAATATTTCTTTTAAAGACCAAATTCAGAAATTGAAATTATTTGTAATTCCTAGCATTTCCCAAAGTCTGATTTTAGGGATCGACTTTTGTAGAATATTTAATTTAATTCCAAATATTGTTGGATCTTTTGATATAATATCATCCAATAGTACAACTAACCAAAATGAGCAGTTAGCAAATTTGAATTTTTCCACTATTTCTTCCAATAAGGGAACATGCAAGATTCAAGAAGAAGCAAATTCTAACTTATATCCTCTCATTGAGTCACAGCGCCGTCAGTTACAAACAATAATAGATTTATTTCCAAATTTCGAGACCCAGGGATTGGGTCGTACAAGTCTTTTAAAACACACAATAAATGTTGGCTCTGCTCAACCCATAAAACAAAGATTTTACCCTGTGTCTCCTGCAGTGGAGAAATTAATGTTTACGGAGATTGACAGGATGCTACAATTAGGAGTGATTGAGCCGTCTAATTCATCCTGGAGTTCTCCGATGAGATTAGTCGTTAAGCCTAATAAAGTAAGACTTTGCCTTGACGCACGAAAATTGAACTCAGTGACAGAAAAGGATGCATATCCATTACCAAATATTGAGGGAATTTTTGCGAGACTACCAAAGGCAAACATTATATCCAAATTGGACTTAAAGGACGCCTTTTGGCAAATAGGCTTGGATGAAAAATCGAAACATTTGACTGCGTTCACAGTCCCTGGAAGGCCCCTGTACCAATTTGTGGTGATGCCTTTCGGGCTGTGCAACGCAGCCCAAACTATGTGCAGATTAATGGATGAAATAATTCCACCCGACATCCGCCATAGCGTCTTCGGATATCTGGATGACTTGGTGATAGTCTCCGAAGATTTCCACACACACTTAGAAGTACTGATGAGAATATCATCCCAATTTCGTAAAGCTAATCTTACCCTAAATATATCAAAAAGTCATTTCTGTGTTACTAGAGTTAACTACCCGGGTTATGTAATAGGGAACGGTGGAATCACGACAGACTATGAAAAAATTAAAGCTATTACTGAATGGCCTGTACCAAAAACCTTGAAGCAAGTTCGAGGATTCCTCGGCCTAGCAGGATGGTACAGGAGGTTCATACAGAACTTTTCCACGGAAGTCTCGCCTATTACAGATGTGGTTTCTACGAAGAAAAAGTTTGTTTGGACAGGAGAAGCCCAAAAAGCGTTTGAAAGAGTAAAAGTTTTACTCACAACGGCTCCTGTATTGACAAACCCGAATTTTTTGAAGAAGTTTTATCTCCACTGTGATGCTAGTGATTACGGCGTCGGGGCAGTTCTTGTTCAGTTAGATGACGATGGTAATGAAAAACCTATCGCATATATGAGCAAGAAACTGAACTCGGCGCAACGTAATTACAGCGTCACAGAGAGAGAATGTCTGGCAGCCATTGAAGCGATCAAAAAATTCCGTTGTTACTTAGAACTACATGAATTCGAGGTCATTACAGACCATTCAAGTTTGGTATGGCTTATGCGTCAGCCAGATTTGACCGGTCGTTTAGCTCGATGGGTATTTAAACTTCAGGGCTATAAGTTTACCATAAGCCACCGAAAAGGGAAGGATAATGTCGTTCCTGACGCCCTGTCCAGAATTCCTTCAGAGGAAATTTATGCGGTAGAACTTACTGAGCCAGAAATTGATTTGTCTTCTCCTTTTTTCGATGATGATGACTACAAAAGCCTGAAAGAAAAAGTAACACAAAATCAGTCAAAATACCCAGATATAAAAATCGTAGATAAGTATGTTTATTATCGCACTCACCATTACACGGGGGACGAAATCCAGGAACAAGTAGCATGGAAATTGTGGATTCCTCTCCGTTTGAGAAAGAAAACTATTTCCGTAGCCCATGATATTCCAGTCTCCGCTCATGGAGGAATGAGTAAAACACTTGAGCTTCTTAGAAGACACTTTTTCTGGCCAGGTATGGTCCGCGACGTTAGAAATTACGTAAGGGAGTGTGAAGTCTGCAAGAAGACAAAATCACCTAACATGATAATGAAACCACCAATTGGCAATCCCTCAGTGTCAGTCCGACCATTCCAACGGTTGTACATAGACATCCTTGGCCCCTACCCTCGCAGTAAATCAGGTTTTATTGGCTTATTGATCGTCTTAGATCATTTGACCAAATTTCATTGGCTTTGCCCTTTGAGTAAATTTGCCTCCGCAGCCATCCAAGACTTCCTTCAGAAGCATATTTTTCACATATATGGTGTCCCAGAAACTATCGTCAGTGATAATGGTAGTTAATTTCGTGCCAATGACTTAAATGCATTTTTTACATCTTTCGGCATAAACCATATTTATACGGCATTGTACTCACCACAATCGAATGCATCTGAAAGAGTCAACAGATCTCTGATAGCAGGCATTCGAGCATACCTTAAAAATGATCATCGACAGTGGGATGAACATTTATCTTCTATAAGTTGTGCGCTACGTAATTCATATCACCAGTCTATAGATTGTTCCCCATATCATGCCCTCTTCGGGTTTGATATGATTACGCACGCTTCGTCTTACGAACTCCTGAAGAAATTGTATATTTTGAATGAACCCACAGTGAAACTAACACATGATGATCAACTATACTTAATTCGTAACGACCTACGCAAACATATTAAAGATGCTTTTGAAAAGAACCAAAAGCAGTACAATCTTCGAGTTCGACAACAGACTTTTTCAGTTGGGCAAGACGTCTACCGGCGAAATTTCTCCCAAAGCAATATGGAAAAACATTTCAATGCGAAATTAGCCCCAGTATTCCTGAAGGCTAGGGTGCGCGAAAAACTTGGAAGCCACTATTACATACTGGAAGATATGCAAGGAAAATTAGTTGGTACTTTCCACGCGAAGGACATACGAACGGAAACGTCTTTTTCCAGTTAATTCGCCTACAAATTTGAGCGAATTACTTGGTTTGTAATGGACGTTTCGCACAGTAGTATTTTTTTATTTTTGCACTGCCTCCCTTTAGCAATACAATAGCTTATAATTGTCAAACTTTTCAAGAAGGTTCTCTCCGATTTTAACAAGACTACACTTTACATTTTTATATTTATTTACATTTTTTCGCCGATAATCTAAGAATCTGATTTTTTCGGTTTTTTTGTGTGTCCGACTAAAACTTTTTTTATTCAATTTTTTAAAGCACTAAAAGTTGTTCCTTTCCTATTTCGATAAAACTCAAATGAGTTACAGAAATTCACGCTGACATGATGTTTCAATGTTTACAAAGTTATTAATAAACAAACGGTAAAAAGAATGACAGTTACCATGATTAACAATTCATATTTCTCAATTTTTTTTCTATTTTTTTTATTTTGATCTGATATTTCGTCAATGTGGTGACTTTCAGATCAAACCAGAGAGTATGTATGGTTCTAAGCCAGACTAACGTACGTACATATGGACGAGTATATATAGCTTGTGCAGTACACTCAAGTTCAATGAAATGCTATGAATTTATAACATGATAAAATATGTACATATATATAACCCGATATATTAAAACAGAGAACGGATATGAATTCGTTGATATATGCCATAAATGAATCTACGAAACACATACGGGTACTACCATTTGTTGCAACTTTGGGCAAACTCAATAACTGTGGCAGCATGAACGGTTACTTGTATTTTTTTTTGACAGCCTTATTTTCGCCGACATTTGCCAGCCTGATAAAATGGCAAAATAGCAAGGTAACAAGTTAAGCAAATTACTTAACAACTTCCTTTTTACGCCAACCTCCAAAGTGATTGTATCAAATCAGAGTTAACACGAAAACACACCAATATTGTTTAATCTTATATCTGTGAAAAGAAAATTCAGTGATTTTTTAAGTACCACTTTTGAGAAGGTCCAACCTTTATAAATAGGTTAATTGTACATATATTTCTATGAAATCGGATAAGGTGAGAAATTGTAGACCAGTTTAAATCAAATAAGTGCCTGACCTAGTGTTTTTTTTTAAGATCCAAGATTGCAATCAAGTTGCAATTTTTATACAAAAATCGATTCTCCTCAGAAGCTCCAATTATATATTGAAGAACCACGCTACCCACAGGGTAGCGTGTGCACTTTTTCTTTCACCGGCCCATAATTATTGAAACAACCATATTGGATTGGCTAATAGAGGCAGAATATTGAAACGCTGACAGCCATTTCCAAATTCCACATATTTCCATTGAGACGATCAAGAAAATCCGGGACGGATTCACACAACATTAACATATGCTACTACTACAGATCCTACTACTTCGTGCGAATACTCAGGAAATCAAAGTCAACCTACTCAACCCAAAGTACGTTTAGTGATATAACAATCTTAGAGATATCTGTTGGAACACATATCACCTATAAATACGTTGCACAGAGATATTCAACTTGCACCCATACATTGGTTCTCTTGGCCAACCATCGAGAAGAAATCATCATTAGTTGCTCCTGGTTATAATGCCGTACAATCGATAATCAAACAACAAATGTCTTCAAAACACAATTACTCATGTATAAGTACCAATTGTATTAATATTCTCCCTATTTAATTTAAAATCTATTTTTTTGAGTTCAGATTTTGTTTAACTTCTCTAAAAATTGCATGAGCATAAGAAGTATTCAAGAGACAGCTCCCCACATTTGCCATAACTCTTTATTTTAGCAGCAGCCATCACTCACATCATGCAGGAGGCCTTCTTCATCTTCGTGTTTTGGTGGTAAGTTCAATGACAACTGCAGTCTCTTAATTAGAAATCTCTTGAATCAGTCTTACATTACTCTTGCATTCCGTTCCATTACCCTAAACTGAAAGAAATGAGAGATCACTAGTGTTATAAAAAAAAGTAACTATTATCATTCCCCTTATCAATATGCTCACTAGTGGTGAATACTCAATTGAGTATAACAGTTGTAACTAGTATTACTCTCACTTATGATCTCTCATTACAAGTGTGGTTACATCGTTACATACATATGTTCGTATATATGTTACGCGAGTATATCTTTTTTTGTTTGTTTTGATATCCATCTTTTGCAAACTGTTTGCAATCCCATTTTTTTATGAAACAGAAGTAATGAACACATATTCTTTTCGAGAGCTATTAACCCCTTAAGGGACAGATGTTAACTTTGTCGATTTTGATTTGCAGTTAATTCCTTTCTTTGTTTTACTCATTTCTTTTTATATATTAATGATATATAATGATAAATATAAATATTTAAATTAATTTTTGAATTAATATTTTTTTTTTGCTAAATAATAATGGACAATGGATTGAATAAATTTGTTTTTGTAAGCCAACACATGGCCTGGTAAATTAATTTTTAGATGTTTTCCTGCAAAGTGAAACCATGAAGAGGAGAAGGTAAGTATCGTAGGGGTCCAAATGTTTATAGTTAGCGCTTTTTGGACTATGGATGGTGAGGGTTAAGAGGCGTATTCTCACAAGAACACCAGTGAGAAATCTGATAGATGAAAGCAGATATTTTTTTGTTAGAATTTTGTGTTTCCATTGTGACTAATTTGGGGCAAGGTTATAGAGTTAGTCATTCAAATCAATATTAAAGTAAAGGTAAATATATAAAAAGGGAGTCTATAATAATTAATTGTGATGGATGAAAGATTTTTTTAGAGAAAGGACCGAACTCCCCCGCCCGGCTGATAGCTAGCACTTCAAAGGCTCCCGCAGTCCTTTATCTGAAATAATTCTACGATGTTTAAATAATATAGGAAATTGCATCAAATCCGATCAGGGACATTACACATGTGGAGGAATCAAGTTTGATCTGTACATATTTCTTTACGCCATTATTACTAATGACTTCATAGACATTGGGCTCATTATACGGTCCTTAAAGTTTTACTGTTTTCCCTGCGCAGGTATTTTCCTGACGTTTCGCCGATCGTGTCATTATAAGAACTTGGTCATTCATGTCTTTAAGTTCCTTAACAGTTATGCGTGAAAGAGCGTCAGCAATGCAATTATCCTTCCCCTTGAGGTATTCCACTGTGAAGTCATATTCTTCCAAGTCCAATCTCATGCGAGTGAGTTTGGAACTAGGATTTCGCATAGAAAATAGATAAACGAGGGGTCTGTGATCGGATCTTACTAAGAAATGTCGTCCGTAGAGGTAGGGTCTGAAATGTTTAATTGCCCAATGTATGGCGGCTAATTCCTGCTCCGTAGTGGATTTGTTACTTTCACCTTTTGTGAAAGTTCTTGAGGCATAAGAAACGGGAAGTTGTATTCCATCATATTCTTGCGTAAGTACTGCACCGCAAGCATACTTGCTGGCATCAGTGGTTATGCAAAATTGTTTCTTGAAGTCAGGGTATTGTAGCAAAGTTGGTTTCATTAATTCATCTTTCAAATGCTCAAACGCATATTGACATTCTAATGTCCACTCAAATGCGACATTTTTCCTACTAGGTCTTGTTAAGTGGCGTGAGTGCTCTGAAAAATTTTTAACGAAACGCCTATAGTAGTTGCAAAATGCTACAAAGCGCCGCACAGCATCTGCATCCTTTGGATTGGGATAGTTTTCAATGACCTCATATTTGCTGTCATCAGGCAGTATACCCTTATCAGTGCATTTGTGACCTAGGAATGTTACCTCGTGCATGAAAAAAGAACATTTCTCTGGATTTAGTTTCAAATGATGTTTTCGGCATAACTCGAATACATCCCTCAAGTTCTTGAACATATGTCTTTCTGAACATCCTATTACAACTAAATCATCCATGTAGAGAAAATCTTGCGAAGGTTTTAACCCAGAAAAGGCAAGGGTCATCATGCGTTGGAATGAATTTGGTGCTACTTTCAATCCATAAGGAAGTCGCGTATAGCGATATGAGACTGTGCTCGTTGAAAACGATGTTATGTTTCTTGAATTATCCTCAAGTTCAATCTGGTGAAATCCGGACATTAGATCCAGACATGAAAAATATTTCGCTCGACCCAATTGGTCAAGAATATCATCTATTCTTGGAAGTGGGAATTTATCCGCCAATAGCCTTTTATTCACCTGGCGGTAATCCACCACCAGACGCCATATTTTCTCTGCAGAATTTGCCAGAAATAGACGGCTCCACTATACCGTCCTTGATCAATTTCGTTACCTGTCTATCTATCTCTGACTTCTGTGATTCCGGGATTCTGTAATTCTTTATATATACCGGTGTTTCGTTGCTCAGTCTGAGTTGTTGTCTGTAGAAGTTATTTGCCGTGATAGGCTCGGTTTCAATCCCGAATATATCACTGAATTCCGTACAAAGTGCGCTGAGGGCCGGTTCGAAAAGTTATGGAAATTTCAATGTCTCCAATACTTTTCTAGTCCTATCCTCTTGTAGTTCATTGGGCGACAATATCTCAAAATTTGTCAATGACTCAAATTTAATGTCTTTAATATCTACTGAAGAATCATTAGTTGTAGTGTTAATTATTCGAATAACAGCGTTCTCACTATCAACAATTGTGCTACCTACTATTATTCCTTCCTGAATCTCTTGATTTGGAACTAAAACTGATTTTTCAGACGTTATCAATCGCACTTGTCTTATTACTTCAGATCTGGCTGGTATCAACACAGTATCTTGCCTAATTATGTGCACCAGAGGGACTTGTATGTTCATATGAAAATTTCTTGGCCTAATGCAAAAGCTATGATTTCCATTATGGAAATCTAGTATGCAGTTATATTTTGTTATAAAGTCCATTCCGAGAATTCCATCACATTGGATAGGAAAACTCTCATCTACGATATGGAAAATATGTGGCACAAGAAAATTACCAATTTTAAGGTCTATGTCTATTGTACCAATGGACTTGACTACTCCCTTCCCAATGCCAGATAAGTTTGTTGTACTATTCCTGTCTATATTATTATACTGTTCACCTAAATTCTTTAGTAAGGATATGTCGGCACCAGTGTCTACCAATAATGTAAGGGATAAATTCGTCTCCGCATTTCTTACATTCACAAAATTACTTAGACTGAGGTTAAAGTGGTATATTCTGTCTATTCTTGGTTGCTCAAGGGGGTTTGCTCGTTTCCCGAATGTGTCACTCGCACATTTCGGTTACTGTCTAAACGCCTGTTATCATTTCCGTTATAGCGGTTACCACGGCCCCTATAGTGGTTGCCATGGTTAGATTGTCTCCTATCGCCATGATCGCGCCTATCGTCACGATCACTGTAGTTACCATTACGTCCTCTATTGCGTCCACGGTTACCACCTCGATAGTTTCCACCTCCGCGTCGTCTATAATGCAGTACGGTATTCACATTGCCGGTTGCCTCCGTGCAACTATTTACAAATTTGGAAATTGCATCATTCATTGTAGCGAAATTACCTGCCTCCATGATAAGTTTTACCTTATCAATGGAGCAATTCCTGGTCATGGCCCTGACGGCCTGTTGAGTGCTGTATCTACTAGCCAGATTGCTCGTCAATCCATCAGAGATATAAGCTCCCTCAAGAGCCTTAGTTAGCTCATCAACCTCCTTTGTATATTCATTCGCAGTCCTATTCCTCTGTTTTAAATTCATGAGTTTGGCGGTAATTACTTCCACTGATTCGCCCTTAACCGAGTTCTTCCGTCTCAATGAGTCTTCGTTACTTATAAAGTTTCTTGCCAAACCCTTCAGCTTGGTTTTCACCAATGAAACTGCTACAGCCTCATGAGATTCTTTGATTGAGTTAACTAACTCCAAGGCATCTATAAAACTAGCCAAATTCTCCACTCTACCATCGAAGTCTGGAATTAGACTTGCGGCTGTCTTCAAAAACTCCGTAACAGTCTGAGTCATTTTCGTAACTTGTTCCTTTGCAATTGATGGTATTTCGATTTTCGTGTGAAGGGTGTGTGGTAATATTACATCTATTTCTCTCCTTGCTGCTACATTTATTAACCTGTTTCTAACATCTGAAAAAATGCTTCGGCAGCAGTTTTATGCGTAGCTGTAAGTCGGTCGTAATTCACGTTCAGAAATACCCTGATCTCCTCTAGTCGGAGGAAAAGGTTCTGTAGGTGTTTATTTACAGTTTCATCCTTTGTTGCACGACGACGACAGTCTGCCAGTCCATCAAAAAGGAATGAACTCAATTTTGTGACATTTGCTTAAGTGGTCTAAACATTTGCACGGCTAACATACAGTTTTTTGAGAGATCTCCTATGCAATAAGTAAATTTTAAGAAGTAGATTAACTGCACACAATACTGTTGAAATTAGTAGCAGATACCATAACTAGTCTAATTGAGAGTTATGGTCTATAATTTCTAAGTTATTAACAACATTCGCGTTGGGATTTTCGATCTTAGATTCCTTGCCTCCCATATTCAAAATATAAACTTAAAATTATTACGGTATGAAAATCCTTAACTATTATATATTTTTCTTTTTTTTTAATTTCAGAAAATCTAAAGATTTCTAAAAATCTAAAAATTGCACCCAAGCGTAAGACGCAATTAGTGCTATTTTTTTCTTTTTAATGTATGTATGCACCCAAGCGTAAAACGCAAATATAGTGCTTTTTTGTGTATATAATTATATTATACATATTTAAATTTTGTTTCTTTTTTTTTTTATAAAAAAAATTTAAGACTGTGCTATTTTTTCTTTCTTTACTATGGATTATTTTGTTGCAGGAATGGCCGTTAATCTGCTTTCACGGGCTTTGGCTTGCCTTGGTCTATATTCAGCGATTGTCAGTGGTTGTGGGCCGAGCAACTTGGTTGCGGTGTTTGGCAGCTTGCAATTGGCGTTCCACGGCTTGCCATTGGTGGCAGGCAGCTCGGCAATGTTGTTAGGCAGCTTGGAAGTGGTGTTCCACTGCTTGGCATTGGTGGCTGGCAGCTCGGCAATGTTGTTAGGCAGCTTGGAAGTGGTGTTCCATTGCTTGGCATTGGTGGCTGGCAGCTTGTTGGTGTAGTTAGGCAGCTTGGCAGTTGTGTCATCTAAAGTCACGGTCGCCATGTAATATTAAAAATTAATTAGGTATCTTCTTGAGTAGATTTTTTATGACTGACCTCTTTTTATTGAATGCTTGTCTTTTTATATGCTTAACTAGGTTACATGTATATTCTTAATCGTATTAGTGCGCGTGTGTCTGGTTTGCCAATACTACCATTTCACTATTATCATTTACAGTGGGAATAGAATTTGTCATTTACCGTACATTGTGAGAACCAATGTATGACATCCGAAACCGAAAGGTATTTGGACTAAAAAACCATTGAGAACTCATTCGTACGATGGGAATATCATTAATTTACTAGCTGACCCCAGCAGACGTTGTTCTTCCCGTCCTGTTTGGGATGTATGTATTGGTTTGTTATTCTTTGATATTTCATTTAAAAATGCTTATATCCCGAGTTTCAGGAAATATTGTATATTTACCATATGTCCACTACAACTCCCTTTACCAGTCCAGAATCATACATGCAAAATATTATCAAGACAATTCACACATACATTTTAAATTTCACTCAAATCGCTCTGGAAATCCGAATTTTGCAAATAACTTGACCATTCCGCAATTTATCGCGGTGAAAATAATTCTAAAACACAAATGACCCCAAACTGAATATATTGTTAAATGTTCAGCCCATTAGTTTTTATGGTTTCAGAGATCATGCGTTACTAACAAACGTACAAAGGATTTTATATATAAAGATGAAATGTAATATAATAATGCATTTTGGTGAAGAACTAAATAATGTGGGAACTGTTAAACAGAATTAAGCATGGGTACTAAATTTGGAAAAATGCGACACAAGTGCACTACATATCCGAATGACTCTTTTCGTTCTTTATGTTGCTAAAAACAAGTTTTTGTTATTTATGGAATGCAATTCTAGCTGTTTCTTGTTTTGGTGGAATGAAGGATGACGAAATTACATTTGTTTTGTTCTTGCACTTTGATGGAACAAAGATGTTTTTGTGTTCAATTTGGTTGAGTTGTAGATAATTTTTCAACCAATTTATAGTTAGTTGTAGAATAATTTCTTTATGACTGACATTTTTTTAAACCAGTTGATAAAATTCCCACAGGGCGATTCATTTCCCTGCAGGGTAGCTTCGTTAAGTACAACAGACACACTGACATTGACACGCATGTAAGTATAGGAATATAACTCAAATATTTTACTCAGATGTAGAGTGGGGTGTAGTCTGTATCATTGATGTAACGAATATTCGCATTCGCATATGCGATCGCGAATTATTCGCACCACTTTAACATTCGCAAAAAAAATCTTTGGATTACTACTATTTACTAACTTAATTTGACTAAACTTGTAGTTAGACTCGAAAAATAAAATTTTTTATTAGATGAAATGAAGTTAAATTACATCTAATTTCATTAAAATAATTTTACAAATTTTATTGAGATCATTTTTTTTTTTTAATTCCAATTCTATTTCATAGGGAACATAAAAAATAAGGAAATGAAGGGTATTAATAAAGTAAACCCATAAACATTAAAATTTTTAATACTAATTTTTTTAATGCACTCATTGTGAAAGCGTATTTGTTAATAACATGCAAGGTTTTTCGAAATTCCTTATCTGGATCTATTGAAAACTATCGCAAAGCGTCCATTATAAATTC
The DNA here is from genome assembly GCA_963930755.1 of Eudasyphora cyanicolor. Lineage (NCBI taxonomy): Eukaryota > Metazoa > Arthropoda > Insecta > Diptera > Muscidae > Eudasyphora > Eudasyphora cyanicolor. Next base: position 133,256,142 of record OZ005736.1, on the reverse strand, counting down.
GAAAACGTTTCCAAAGTCCTTAAGCCGCTTCTTTCCATGCGTGCCATCGATGTTAATGTCAATTTCCCTGATAACCGCATGTATTTATCCGAATTACTCTTTTCGTTCTTTATGTCGCTAAAACAAGTTTTTGTTATTTATGGAATGCAATTCTAACTGTTTCTTGTTTTGGTGGAATGAAGGATGACGAAATTACATTTGTTTTGTTTTTGCACTTTGATGGAACAAAGATGTTTTTGTGTTCAATTCAAAGAAAGTAGATTTATAAAGATGTTCCGTCGTGACTTTGTTTACATTTGCGTGAGTTACGAACGAATAGGAATGATTTTTAAACGCGAAAAAAATAGTTTTCTGGAGTCTTTTTTGAACTTTTTTGGTACTTAACGAACGATATTAATTTTCTAAATATGATAATTACAAAAAATTTCGAAAATCGGTCTTAAAATGCTCAAAAAAATCACTCGCCGAAATCAATTTCTATACGTTCGTCACTGATAGAATACTCGCTACGGGACGGAACTTCTTTATAAATCTAATTTCTTTGGTTCAATTTGGTTGAGTTGTAGATAATTTTCAACCAATTTATAGTTAGTTGTAGAATAATTTCTTTATGACTGACATTTTTTAAACCAGTTGATAAAATTCCCACAGGGCTATTCATTTCCCTGCATTTCCCTGACAGTGACACACATGTAAGTATAAGAATATAACTCAAATATTTTACTCAGATGTAGAGTGGGGTGTAGTCTGTATCAGGGATGTAACGAATATTCGCATTCGCATATGCGATCGCGAATTATTCGCACCATTTCAACATTGGCATTCGCAAAAAAAATCTTTGGATTATTCGCTTTGCCATTCGCTTTCACAAAAATAGATTTCAGTATTCGCTTCCATTTGTTAAAAGTGTTAAATCTCCTTATTCCCTTCACAGAATTTGAAGATATTAATACCAATAAAACCTCTGTCATTTCTCTTCAAAACAATTGAAAAAATATGTTTGTCCATGTGGTAACAGGAGGTAAAAATATGGAAAACATTCTTAATACTTGAATATCCTGGAAAAGTATCAATCAATTATATATCAATTATATATCAATTATATATCAATGCAGCTTATGCTTTCGCAAAAATGCATAGTTCACTATTCGCTTCCGCATTCGCAAGAAATATATTTCAATATTCGCTTTCGCATTCGCTTTCGCTAAAGTCACTTTCGTTACATCCCTAGTCTGTATCTTCGCCTGGCCGTCTGTCAGTATATTTTCTGTGTATAATTAAATACGCAGCATAACACAACACAACTAATGTCATGCTGTAGTTGCTCTCCAATATTTTTTTAATAAGTATGTGCGTATGTGTATATTTTAGCGCAGTAAATCCATCTGACATTATTTCTATTACTGTGCTTGGTTGTTTGTAAGGTTGTTTGGATCTCCTTTGCATATGCTGCAGAATAAAATATTACTTACAGGCATTAGCACTCGCAAACACACATCCACATTCATTGTCTACATGTGTTGTAGGCAAAAAATATAATATTATACTCCTACTCTTCTTGCACACTCTCTCAGGCACGTATACAACATAACAATGTTCACTCAAAGCTCTGTTGCTGTTCTCATAGAAGAAAATTTCTATTTTTCAGGAAAAAATTCATTATAAACAACTGACAACTGACTAAAGGCCATAGAGACAGATATTCAGAAAGCGCATCGGTAGACTGACATTAAAGAAAAACATTCACACGCTTGTCAGCCTAATTTTTCTAACACAAAAATGTTTTATTAATGTAATCCTTCTACTCACAACATCTACATATCGCTCACTCACTTCAATAGAGACATAACTCAAAATATAAAATTTTTGAGGTTGCCTTACAAAAATTCGAATTCTGCAAATTTCCATAAATTAATCTCAGCGAAATTTGGTCTATAAGTAAACAACCATATTTCGGATTATTCAAGCGTATTTAAACATCTTATTTTAAGTTACTTATATTTTTATACGGACTTAAAGTTACACATCTTGGCAATTTTCAATTTTGAGTTATGTCACTCTTGAAGTGAGTGAGCGATATGTACATCTTTACCAATGTTGTTGATGAATACGACGAATTCACTACATTCATATGCTTTTTCACACTCCTACATACATACATACATCCATATACGGAGACATTTTCAAACATTCATTAATTTCAAATTCAACCGCTTCTTTCGCACTAATGCTCTCTTGAAGCGAAGGAGCGAGAATTCCACAATTACTCGTAAAAGAGACGATAAAGTCGTCATTGCACGATATCATTGCAGGGATATGTGTGGGTTTAGACACTGATGAGTAATGTAAAATGACGTAATTTTAAAGTACGTGACACATTTTAGTTTCGGCGTGACATGTAACTAATATTCATTTTACAATTATTAAGGTTTGGGCGAAGATTTTAGTGTTCATTTGGGTGAAATGGTGGTTTTCAAATTTGATTGTATAAGTAAATTATAGGGAAAACAAAAAAACGAAATTATTTTTGGGGTCATATAGTAGAGTAATGACTGCAATCAGGGACGTATCCAGGGGGGGGGGGGGGGCGGTGGTCCAGGCATAGGTATAGGTATAAACTGTTTACAATTTTCAAAATCACTCAAAAAAACACGAAAAATATTTGGAAGGCCGTTAAAAAAACAATACAAAAGCGTAAAAAATGGTAACAGTAAAAGTAATAACAACTAAAAATGAGAAAAGTGCATGGTTTCCTCTTTCCAGGCATAGGTATAGGTATAAACTGTTTACAATTTTCAAAATCACTCAAAAAAACACGAAAAATATTTGGAAGGCCGTTAAAAAAACAATACAAAAGCGTAAAAAATGGTAACAGTAAAAGTAATAACAACTAAAAATGAGAAAAGTGCATGGTTTCCTCTCTAAAACTTTTTAAATTATGCATCGATTTTCTTCGGAATGGTCTCAATTTATTCATAACCTTTCAGAGTTTACGATAAATTACAAAAATATGACAATTATGCGTTTCTAGATGTTTTCATGAGGCTTTTATTTAAAAATTATTAAAATTTTCTCAAAAAATATGATTTTTTGCAATACTTTATAAGATATCGTCGTAACGGCTAAACGGATGGAAAATTGTATTGTGCGAAGTTGAAGGCTACATAATTCTGAAGTTTGTAAAGCTTACCTGAACCAATTCGGATGAATGGTTCTCTAGTTATGCTATAATATGTGGTTCAACCTCTCTTTTTTCTTAGCCTAAAGGGTTGTCTCTTTAAATTCTCGCGATAAGCTGTGATATGGAAAGAAATTAGTGGTTGAACCACATATAGTGGCATAACTCGGGAACCATTTATCCGATTTGGTTGAGGAAAGTTTTAAAGAATTAAATATTAAGTAGTCTTCAACTTCATATATTACCATTTTCCATCCGTTCAGCGGTTTCGACGATTTACGAGTATTACAAAATATTGCAAAAAAAAATGTGATGTTTTGATAAAATTTTAATATTTTTAAAATAAAACTCCGATAAAACAATCTAAAAATGAACAAATGTCATATTTTTATGAAAAGTCTGTTCGGTGATGAATTAAACGAGCCCATTCTGAAGAAAATCTATGCATAATTTAAAAAGTTATAGCTAATTTAGTAAGGTTGTAACTTTAAAACTTTCTTATCGATGTAAAATTTACTAAAACAAACTTTAAAAGCTAAGATTGGAGATTTTGACGTTTTTTGACGTCTAGAATCAGAATCTATGCATTAAAACAGAAACCCAAGAAAAAATGTTGTTTTTGTCGACCGGTGTAATATTGGTTGACTTTAAATTTATGATAACCAGATATGGCGAAAATTAAGTTAAAATTACATTTGTGATTTCTTATCTATGTATCTACCTTTTTAACATGTAGGTTGCAGTGATGGAATGAGTTTGCACAACCGTGTATGTAAATTTGACTTTATATTGGGTGTGGTAATAAGTAGTACGGTTTTGGCCATTACACAGAACTTATCACGGTATTTGCAAACGATTAACCTAGATATAATAAAGGCTTACGAAATCATAAAATTGGCAACTACTAAATTAAGTGACATACGTAGAAATTCACATGCGGAGTTTGATAAACTGTTTGAAGAATCTACACAACTTGCAAGAAGTTTTGGAATAGAAGCTGCACTACCCAGAAGAGTACGCACTCAAAAGTATAGGGATAATATTCCTGGTTCAGATGTCAAGGCGTATTTTAGGACAACATTGTTCATATCATATCTGGACGAAGTAATATCACATTTAAATAATAGATTTTCCGAACATGAAGCTATAATTACAAGTCTGTTTAATATCGTTCCGATACGAGTTGTAAATCTAATAAAGGAAGATTTCGAAAAAGTCACACTTCTTTACAAAAACGATTAAAAAATTCAGCAAAATCTGTTTTAGCTGAAATAAGTATATGGATTGATTATTGGAAGCAGAAGAATGATAAGCCATCAAATGCATTAGATGCTATTTCAGTTTGTGATGAGGACATGTTCCCAAGCGTTTTTACCCTATTGCAGATACTGGCCACAATACCAGTGACAACGGCATCTGCTGAGCGAAGTTTCTCGACGTTAAGAAGAATAAAAACTTATCTCCGGAACAGAATGGAAGGAGAAAGGCTATCTTATCTGGCTTTGATGTATATATACAAAGATGAAGTCAAAATCGATGAAATAATTGATATATTTCTTTCAAAAAATCGAAGATTACATTTTTAACTCTTACGTATTTTATTATAAAAAGTTTTACTGATCTCGTACTAAAGTACACATTTATATTTAGGAATAAAATTCGAATAAAAAACTAAGGAACTTAACTTCCATTACCTACACAATAAACGCAATTTTTTAATTGTTTATCTTTGTTATGGAAAAAAAGGTTGAGTTGCTATCTTCGATATTCTCTATATGCCTCCCGAAAAAGTAGTATGAATACTCCCTTAATCTTTGTGTTACATATAAACTGTGTGTGTTTCTACCGATACCTGAAACTAAACTTTTTTGTTACAAAAATTAATTGTCAACAAGTAAGATAGTTTCAGTCGGGTTAACCGACATTACTCACTTTGTGAGTAATGTACTATGGAATATTACTCGAATTATTCTGTCTCTTGGTGTGGGAGGTACCAGAAGGGGTTTAACAAATACACGTATTTTTCGCACACAGCAGATACTTTAAATACATTGCTAACCTTTGTGGGGGAGGTGCTAGAAGGAGTGGACCAATATGGCCCATCTTCGAAATTAGCTGGAGATAGAGAAAAATATTACCGCATACCAAATTTGAAGTCAATCGGTTACTACTTTCGAGTGTTATCGTGCCCACCAGCCAGCAGACAGACAGGCAGACGGACGGACGGACATTGCTCAAATGACTTAAAATGACCCAAAACGGATTTCCGCCGAACATTCTTAGGGTCTTAGGTCACTCCTTTCATGTGTTACACTTTTGGCTCATAGCAAATGATTTATATAGTATATGATATACCCTCGTCGATAAGGTGAGGGGATACAAAATTGGGAAAGATGAACTTACCTATATTTGTTCTGGATTTTTCGAGTGTTGTCCCTCCCTGTTAATTTGTGCTACGCTTGCTGATTTTGATTTTTTTTGTTTTATCCACACTTCGTAAAGTCTCTCAGCTTTGCGACTCTATGTTGAATATCCCTGGTTGGTATCTTTGCTTTTTATAAGAAATATAATCTCCTTTATTATAAGAAATATTGCTATAATATATAAGGCTTGCCAAAATTATGAATTAGACTTTAGAACTAAATGAATTGTTTAGAATTATATTTGCTTTCAAATAAAACTTGAAACAGACAATAGTTTTTAATTTATGGTCGAAAAATTAAGATTTTTTAAATCGCCTTTTATCAACATTGACCCTCGATGAGGCACGTGTTATTATTTTCAGATTGAGCTGAAACTTTGTCAATAATGTTTCCTTGCTCTCATTTTAGGAGATGGAGACTTTTCGTAGGAAGGCAATACATTTTTCCTTACTCCTTCTGACCACACTACTGGCACACACACATACAGTCGGACGCACACTGCTTATTCGACTTCAAATGACTCAAATTGGATATCCGCCAAACTTACTTGGGTTTAGGACACTCCTTCGAGGTGTTACATATTTGGCAAATGTTAAATATCTTCGTTCACTAAAGTGAGGATATAATTAATAAAACAATTCGTTTAAATCAGTCCTTTTTCAAGCGTCCCTAGTAACAATTGTTTACGCCAACCGAAACGCAACGAAATATAATAAATTATTGCCCCACTTGTGTCATCTTCATGCAGTAATAGTGGAAATTTGGGATAATTTTTGGCTAGCTTATATTTTGTAGATTTCGGATGTGACCTCTTTCACGTATCCCTTCTCCCCTCTCAAATGGATCATCCTCAAAACATGTAATTTGCCCCTGAAAGTGTCCTTCAGGCAGAGTCATTTGCCGGAAACTCGTATCAGACAGAGGGACAAGTATGTACAATAATTGTTCTCTCTCATATTTACAATCATATTGTTGTTTATTTTGCGATATTTTTCCTTTCACTCTTTTTCATCTCATTCTCTTCTTTTTTGATTATTTAAATAAGTTTCACTATGGATGAACGCCATCCGCAGGAATGTGTTTTTCCATGTGGCTCTGTGTGTATAGTATTTATGTCCTTCTGGTTTGTTTGCAATTTTACTGGAGCGGAATGCTGTGGAAAATTAAGTATTATTATTAAAAAGTTATTTGACTCCTTCTCATTTCTTCCTCTCTCCCTCCTGTTGTGAAATTTCCCTGGTATGTTAGCTTTGCAACCTTTTGTTTTTTAAGTTAAACATTGTTTTTTTTTTCATACCTTTAATAACACATCTCAAAGTGTAATTACGCGTTAACATAAACTACAGCAAGAAAAAACGACAAAACGAGTTGTCAAAATTAAACTTTAAATGGCCCATAAACGAATTAGAGTGTTCCCTTTTTTACACAAAACTTTTTATAAAATGAATGTTTTTTATAACATATAAGTTATACTACCAGACAACTTTGTTAATATTTTTAATAAAATTAGATTTGGTCGAAAGCAATATTAGAATGAAGTTGGAAAACTATCCAAAAATACAATATACAAAAATATTCTTTGGCTTTAATTTCATTTGTATTTACAAACAGACCTTAAGAAAAGTTTTCTTCATAGCATTAGGAATTTGACTTCGAAGAAGTTGTCATACATGACAATTACTAGATGTTAAGGGGGTAACGTTTATAAACTTTTTTTGCATTTTTTAATTGTTTTTTTTTCTGAATAGAGAAACTTTTAAGAATATTGTGTGAAAATTTGAGATGAATCGGAGCAAAACTAAAGAAGATACAACAGTCTAGACAACCGCACCTCATTTGTGACTCAGTACATCAGAAAAACTAACTCAAAACCTACTGAACCGATCCTTTTGAAATTTTTAACACCATTTCTTTACATCATTTACGAAGTAATGCTGTCGTGCTTCTTATATTTTTTTAATTTTATTATTTAACAAGTGTGTTCCCAAAAATTGAAAAAATTAAACTTATAACGATGGTCTAACTAATTAAATTATTTTTTTTAATATTGGAAGATCCGGTATCGAGTTATAAGGGGCACCGCAATTCAACTTTTTTCGAGGCGCTTCCGCTTAAATGCTGGCGTTGCCATATTTTTTTATATTTTTTTGACACCATAAACTTTGAAAGTTATACGAGGTATGTTCAAAAAATATCGCGAATTTTTAATTTCCGCGGGCTACGTTTATTTGATTTTTGATATTTTTGTAGCGTTATGTTGGTACTCATGTCCCTTACTTGTCCCTGACAAGGTCGGCCATTTGGAAAGTTTATCAGTCGGTTTAGTCGACTAAAATGTTCTTCTCATATTTAAATTTCTCATCTAGCTAACTCCCTCAAATCTTAGAACCTTTTGTTTATTAAAGATATGTTCGAAATATATATGAAAAACGCCCTCGCAATATAAACCACTCAATTTATGGTACAACACATTTTCTCATAAGAGATATTTCAACTTTATCACAAAGTGAAAAAACTTCACGAAAATACAAAATCGATATATTTTTATTATGAATGTCGGTGGGTGAGTGTAGTGAAATTTGTAAGGTGTCCTAGCAATTCCTTCATTTACTATTTAATTCGCTCTATTCCTTTCATATTTCCCGCAGTTCCAACAGAAGAAGAAGAGCGTTAAATCGTTTGGTTGTGGTTCGATAAGAAAAAAATCAAACTTTATTGAACTTAAAGCAGCGTGGAAGATTTCCGTTACGGTTTTGTAATATCCTTTTCAAGGATACAGGCACTCACTCGGGAGACCGTGCTCCAACTAAAATACGTTGAGGTATGACGTGTTTTTATTTATTTGGCTTCACAGACATTGTATAGCACTGATTGTTGTCAATCTGATTCATTCCTCGTCGACACAGAAATAATAGAGAATTATTTTTCCCATTTCGATAGAAAAGCAGCCAGCAACAATAACAATAATAGTTTGATACAAATGTTCTGTTTACAGTTTTGGCAGCACCAAGTACACGCTGAAAAAAAATCGCTTCTGTAGTATATTGTCCCAAACATATTCGGCTTGAAACATATATATGTTTAGGGTACACTCCAAACATAAAATTTTTGATACACACAATAATTATATATTTGGGAGGATGTTGTTCTAAATAAATCTTTGTTCACATCCCAATATGTGTTTATTTTGGACTATTTTTTCCGAAACAAATATTTGGTTGCATTTAAGTGTTCAGAAAATAAGTTGAGTTACATTTTTCAGTAATTCAAAGTAAATTTTTTAGAAATTTTTCATGTCGTAAGAATAATAAATAATAATAATTGAAATCGTATAATCTTGGATCGAAATCTATTACTTGGAGGATTGAAAACTAATGATGGCTTGGAATACTCAGAAATTTTAAATTATTAATTTAAAACACAAGTTAATGCTGCATTTCGTTTCATAACTGGGAGGTTGAATGCTAAACCTAAATTCGATAATTCAACAAAAGTTTCGAAAATATTTTTTAAATAAAAAATATTTGGAGAAATTCCTAAACAATAATTTTATTTGTTCCCAAACACATATTTTATTTGAGAAATTTAGTTTGCAAATATTATATGTTGTAACATATTAATATACGAGTTCCAAATATATTTTATTGATTTTCAAATAAAATTTATTTGCTCAGAAATATATAATATTTAAAAATTTGTGTTCCAAATATATTTTCTTTCGATTCAAACATATCAAAAAAGGCGATTTTGCCCCGTGTAAGCATCCTTCTTGCTTTATTTTTATATTTTTGCATCCTATTGTAGTGAGAATTTATATTTGAAGTCGTATTTATTGACAGATATATCTGCATTTAAGATGCAGTATTTTTTATATTTTTGTGTTTGTATGAGTGACTATGTGCTCAATTTAGCAGATAAGAGTATACATCATTTGCTGCGGGCCAAAAGTATATCACATCGAAGGAGTGACCTAAGACCCCAAGTATGTTCGGTGGAAATCCGTTTTCCATGTGATTTGTGCAATGTCCTTCCTTCCGTCTGACCGATAACTCTTGAAGGAGCAACGGCCATATTCTATGTCATCTCAAGCTATGTTCGCAGATGGGCTATGTTGGTCCCCTCCTCAAAAAGGATTAAAATTGGGTGTGGCGATAATGCCCACTTTTTGTCGGACTGTAGGCGAAGCAAAGAGGACATTCAGATATCAATGTGTCGTGGGACCGTCAATGGCGAAATTTCTTCTGACCGAAACAAATTATATTTGCCCTCTCCACTTAATTTTCATGATATTTATTCATACATACTCGTAGACGCATTTTTACAAAAAGAGTAGCTACACGCTGAAAAAAAATCGCTTCTGTAGTATATTGTCCCAAATATATTCGACTTGAATTATACATATGTTTAGGGTACACTACAAACATATAATATTTAAAATACACAAATATTATATGTTTAGGAGATATTGTTCTAAACAAACATATGTAGTATATTGTCCCAAATATATTCGACTTGAATTATACATATGTTTAGGGTACACTACAAACATATAATATTTAAAATACACAAATATTATATGTTTAGGAGATATTGTTCTAAACAAATATATGTTCCCATTCTAATATTTTTTTATTTTGAATAATATTTTGTATTTATGTATTTTGGCAATGTATCAATTAACTTAAAGACAAGTTTTCTGTTTTTCAGATGTTCAAAGAGCATTTTTTTTATAAATTTTTTATGTTTGTAAAATTTAATTAAAACTTAAATCGTATAATCTTTCGTAAATATAAATTGCATTGATGGATTGACAAAAATTGATGAATTGGAATACTTATAAATTAAAATTAATTGATGTAAAACAACAGCTAATGCTGCTAAAGACATTTTTAACTATAATCTAGGAAAAACTGGCTAAAATTCGGAAAATTCAGCAAAGTTTAAAAAAATCATTTTTAAATAAAATATATTTGGAAAACATCTTAAACAATAACTTTGTTTGAGGGTAAATACATATTTTATTTGTGAAAGTCAGTGCGCAAATATATATTGTTCTAATATATTAATATATGCGTTCCAAACAAAGTTTAATGATTTTCAAATAAAATTTGTTTGTTAACAAATATGTAATATTTAAAAAATTCGTTTCGAAATATATTTTCTTTCAATTCAAACATATCAAAAATGGCGATTTTCCTCCGTGTATACATAGAACAAATACGATATAACATTAACACTTACCTCCTGTTTTTGTAAAACGTTTTCGTTTGTTTACGATGAAACGTCAAATTTCAATTAACAATACCTCGAAATCTACACGCTGCAAAAAAATCGCTTGTGTAGTATATTGTCCCAAACACATTCGGCTTGAAACATATATATGTTTAAGGTACACTCAAAATATATAATATTTGGTAAACGCAACAATAATATATTTAGGAATATGTTGTTCTAAACAAATCCTTGTTTCCGTCCTAATACTTATTTGGGACTATTAATTCCGAAACAAAGATTTATTAGATTTTTAATTGTTGTTAAGTTTTTTAACAATTTACGGCCGTTTTCAGGTAGCTCCGTTAGTTATTTTTATTGAAAAAGTTAGCTAACAGACAGTTAGTCTAACGAACATTTTAAACGGTCCGTTAAAAATTTCGTTTTCAGGAAGGTTCCGTTAGATAACTTGATGTTAATAACTATTGTGGATGACTCCTAAAATATTTTGGACATTTTTATGTTTTTCTTTGTAATTTCTGAAAATCGTGCACAATATTTGCGTTAAAAAATTTAAAAAAAACGTGTAATTGCATTAAATTATGAGTTATTCAGTTGTAATATGATTTGACTTATTTGTGTGGAAGGTACCAGAAGCGACAAGCCCATTTCGGACATTTCTCTGGAGATGAAATTTAGTGGAGGAGGATACCAGTATTTTGTTATTTTATTATTATGCTATGGAACAAAAGTATAACACATCGAAGGAATGTCCTAGGTATCGGCGAAAATACTTTTTAGGACATTTTAATTAATTTGAACAGTGCCTTACATCCGTGTGTCTGTCTGGCAGATGCGAAATTTAACTTTCACATTTGATATGTGGGTAATACCACAATTTATTTATCTCAGTTCAAAGACGTGTCCTATTGGTCCAATCTTTCTAGATCTTACCGCTACAATTTATTGAAATACTGATTCTCTAATATTTCCAATACTAGCCACCCGAATCTTCCGTTAGTCCACACATTGTAAAAGCTTCTCTGTCGATATCTCCTAGAGATGCTTCCCACAAAAAGTAACTATATTTACAAAGAGTTAGCAGCTTCAATACCAGTAGATACACATACTTGAAGGAGTAATATTTTTAATCGAGTGAAAAATGGGCGTTATTGCCACGACCTTTTAGTACCTTACACACAAGATGGCCAAATCATGCCAAATCAATGCATAACACACTTATAATTCGGTATAGTGCTATTTCTTAGAAGTATCCACAGTTCAGCGAAAAATTAACATTATTTGATCCTCTTCTGGTTCCTCCAAACAATTTGACAGATTCATTCATAAACATTTTCCCCATGACTTCTGTAGAAATCATCCAATTATTTTCGTATTCCGTATGTTAGGTAACTTTGCAATGGTTATTGACCTTTCTGGTTCCCACAATGTAGCATATTCAATATTACGCTACTCACAGAGAGAAGGTATACATAGCTATTTTCAAATGTAGCTTTTTTTCAAATATCTGGTCGTTAACGTACCAGTTAATATTTAACGAAGCTACCTGAAAACGGCCGTTAATGTTAAATTTTTAGAAATTTTTTATATTCGTAAATATGAAATTGTATAATTTTGGATAAAAATAAATTACTTGAAGGATTGACAACAAATGCTGATATGGAATACTCAAAAATTTAAAATGAGTCCCTTCAAACATAAATTAATACTGCTTATGGTATTTTTAACTGGGAGGAATACATATTTGGAAACGAAGGAAAAATAAAAAATTAAATTAGAAAAATTCAGCAATGTTTTGAAAAACTTTTTAAATAAAATATATTTGAAGATATTCCTTAACAATAATTTTATTTGTACATAAACACATATTTTATTTGAAAAAATTAGTTTGCAAATATATTTTGTTGTAATATATTAATATATGCGTTCCAAGTAAATTTTATTGATTTACGAATAAAATTTGTTTACTCAGAAATATATAATATTTAAAAATTTGTGTCCCAAATATATTTTCTTTCTATTCAAACATATCAAAAAATGCGATTTTGCCCCGTGTATGAAACACAGACATGAAATATTTTCGGTACAACCTATTTCGCAGCTTTAATGTAGAACATGACGAATTATTGACTCCTGTGGCTTATATATTTCGAGTATCAATTGACTGATTTTGGATGATTCAACGTAGACGAACGAAAACGTTTTACAAAAACAGGAGGTAAGTGATAATGTTATATTGTATTTGTTCTATGTATAGCTACTCTTTTTGTAAAAATGCATCTATGTATGAATAAATATCATGAAAACAAGTAAGAAAGTTTCAGTCGGGTAAACCGACTAAGGTATACCCTCACTTTGTGAGTAATGTAATATATAACATTACACCAATAAATCTGTCAATTTGTGTGGGAGGTACCAGAAGGGGTTTTCTAAATACACATATTTTTCGGTAAACAGTACATTCTTAAATACATTGCATTGTGCTGAACTATAAGCGTTTGTGTGCACTGGTATATTAAAGTTACGAGCTATGTAATTTTGGTATGATTTGGTCATTTTGTGTGGGAGGTACAAAAAGGGGCGGGGTGATAACGCCCACTTTTTACAGGACTATAGGCACTACAACAGCATTACACTGTACAAAATTTCAAGTATTTGTAAGCACTGGTATTAAAGTTACAAGCCGTTTACTTTGGTACGAAACGGGCCATTTGTGTGGGCGGTACCAAAAGGGGCTGTACAATGATGCCCATTTTTTACCGGACTATAGGCGCTACAAAAACATTATACTGTAGAAAATTTCAAGCATTTTTATGCACTTGTATTAAAGTTATAAGCAGTTAAATTTTGATGCAAAATGGTCCATTTGTGTGGGAGGTACCAAAAGGGGCATGCCAACTTCACCCATTTTTCTCGAGTTAATAGCGACTAATATACTAATATTATGTGCAGAATTTCAAAAGATTCGAATAAGTAGTATAGAAGTTATTAAAGAATCAATATTTCACTAAATTTTAACCCTTTGTGTGGGAGGTACCAGAAGGAGTAGACCAATATGGCCCATCTTCGAACTCATCCGGAGATAGATCAAAATATTACCACATACCAAATTTGAAGTCAATCGGTTACTCCTTTCGAGAGTTATCGTGCGCACCAGCCAGCAGACACACAGACAGACAGACAGACAGACAGACAGACAGACAGACAGACAGACAGACAGACAGACGGACGGACATTGCTCATTCGACTTAAAATTACCCAAATCGGATTTCCTCCGAACATACTTAGGGTCTTAGATCACTCCTTCGATGTGTTACACTTTTTTCCGTAGCAAATGATATATACCCTCGTCACACTAAAGTGAGGGTATAATTAAGTGGAGAGGGCATATATAATTTGTTTACACAAACTTGGGGTTATTCGATTCTTGTTATCGCATGAGTGTTTTAATAGTGATTTTTTTTAATTAATGTAAATAATACATCATTTAAATCATAAACTTTACTTTAGACCTCAATGATCATAATAATTTACAATTTTCATTAATTTTCACCAATTTTCATATACTCGTATTTCTTAACGTTTTGATGTTTTTCATTGCAAAAACAGTAAGGAACGACTAAAGTCGGACGGTGTCGACTTTATGATACCCTACACCACCCTGGTTTTCTTCAAATTTGACAAGGTTTATTGTCGGCGCAAACAACTTTTCCAAATTAAATTACGTATTTCAAGCGGCAAAATATCACTTCTACGCTGCGCTGTAAAATAGGGATACATAAGTATGGGAGTTATATATAAATCTGAACCGATTTTTATGAAATTTGGCAGGGGTTATTACTGTTTCGAACAACTTTCCTGTGCAAAATTTCATCTGCCATAAATTAAAGCTTATATACCGCTTAAATGTCAAATCGAGATCTACATATATAAATGTTAGGGATTTCGATCGAGATCTCCCGATCTCATAAATCCCGAGATTTCCTGATTTCGAAAAATGCCGAAACCCGGAATTTTTGAAGATCAATCCCGAGAAATATCGATTTATACTGCTAAAGAAATTGTCATTTATGTTAAAGAAAATATCTGCTATTATTAACATACATATAAAGTGATGGAATAAATATGTATCTTCCTAAAAGCATATATGAGCGTAGAACAATATAATATATTATTTATTGGCGTATGTGTGATTTTAATACGGAATTATATTCAACTTGTTGGCTTATGTGTGATTGTAATACTGTTCATTCATTCATTCGTTCATTCCATGTCAAACGAACACCTTTTTGGGTCACCATTTCCAATTTTAAAATTAATTTGCATATCGATTCTCAGCTCAAAATAAAACAACTTATAGTAGACGGAAAAAAAATACAAAAATTTTTTCCAGATGTTATTAGCATCAGAAATCAGAGAAAATAGGAAAATATTCTCAAAAGGCATACGTTTTGAGTTATGTATTTTCGCAACGCGTGGACGAATTATTACAACTTAAAGCTTATTTTAAAGGTCGTTTAAAGGTCGCGGCTTTAATGTTTTTTAATGCATCCGATGCAACTGACAATTTAATTTGCATTTTACACATCAATGACACCAACTTAAAATTCTGTGAAAAATATAGTTATGTAGCCCCACATATTCTAAAGGCACGCAGAAAATTTAAAGATGGTGTTCAGCCTCGTGCTTTTTAAAAAAAATCCTGAGATGTGAATACTGCATTGTCATATTTTATAAACGTGTTTGTGGATGTATACGAATAAGAGCTCTTCTTAAAGGACTTGACTAGGACATCCTAGAAATATGCGTTAATTCGCCAATTTGCGCATAAATCATCATGCATTTTTTATCTTAAATTTTTATTTGCATACTGGAACTCAAAAACACCAACATAGATATACTTATATACATAGATATACATCTTTTTTCACGTAGTCCTATTTAATCTGAGCTGATCCTGCAAATTTGAATGTGGTATTGTCTCTCTGTTTCTATATAAGAAAATTTTTACTTAGAAATCGAAACTGTTTTTATTGAAATGATTCTGTGTATTTTGTAATTTCAATATTTTTAAAGGAAAATCATTGGCATTTTTTAGTAAATATTGTTTTAAAAAAGAACAAGGCTGAACACCATCTTGAAATTTTGCTGAGTCAGTTTAGCACAAATTGGGCTACATGACTAAATTTTTCACAGAATTTTAAGCTGGTGTCATTGATGTGCATGATGCAAAATAAAGTTGCATATGCAACTAATGAATTTTAAAACTTTAAATTAACTGGCATTAATATATGTACTAGAAAGTACAAGTCATAATGATACAAACGAGCTTTCATTTGCAAAATTCCGTCCACATAATACATAACTTCCAAAATACACCTTTGCAGATATTTTCACAAAATTTTCAAATTTTAGGTGCTTATAACATTTGGAAACAATTTTTGGTTATTTTCTCGCCAAATACAAGATGATTTTTTCCATAGTAAAACGCATATGGGCATTTCCCTGGGCTACTCAAAAAAATGCATTACAATTTTGCTACTCTTTCTTGAGTATTGTTTTTAGCAATGTACTCAACGTTTCTGAGCCAAATTTACGCTTTATGCAAATAAAAAAATTGAACATCTTTCTACGTAAAAAATATTTTATAATATTGACATTAAGACATTTTTTAATAACCCCTTCTATATATGAATTTCGTGCTGTCCGAAACATGCCGTCCGGAATTCAACAAAAATCTAAATATCTCAAAGATTTTGAAATTTTAGAGTAAATAGTAAATACATACATAAGAAGGACTGCATCTAGTATATGCAAGCATAAAGTTAGGTATCTATATATATAAAGGGTTCGCCAAATAACATTCTTTTTTTGAAAATGCTATAAAAAAACTACTGAATATTTTCTCAAATTTCTTTTTTTATTTGAAAGTACAATCCTTCCGGTTAATAATGGAAAATAATTTCATTCAAATGGCTGCCTCGGCTGGACATGCAGTAGCCTACACGATCGGTCCAATTTTTAAGCACATTATCGATTGTGTGCAGCTGCATTTCACCAACGGCTTCACGACTATTATCCTTTAAAGCGTCAATTGTCTCTGGCTTGTCGGCGTAACACTTATCTTTGAGGGCAACCCACAAATAATAGTCCAACGGTGCCAAATCGCAGCTCCGAGGTGGCCAAACGACATCAGCTCTGCGGCTGATAATGCGATCTTCAAAAACAGGGCGCAAAACATCGAGTGTAGCTTCGGCTGTGTGGCACGTAGCGCCGTCCTGTTGAAACCAAATGTTGTCAATATCCTCCTCTTCAATTTTTGTGAACAAAAATTCGTTCAACATGGCCCGATAACGATCGCCATTGACTGTAACGGCCACTCCTTGCTCATTTTCGAAGAAAAATGGCCCAATTATGCCTCTGGACCAAATGACTCGTTTTGGGTGTATCGGCTTTTCAATGTATGCGTGAGGGTTTTCTGTGCCCCAAATGCGACAATTTAGCCAAGATCAAAATGTGCTTCATCTGAAAAGATGATTTTTTTTGGCAAAATCGGCATCTTCTGTAAGTCGATCGCAGGCACACTTAGCGAAGCGAATACACAACCATATTCGTTCAGCGGATGGATAAAACTAATTATCTGTCAAATCAGACATGAGCTAAGTGTTACCATTCACGAAATAAGCACTAGTTGAAAAAACCAGTAGGGAAGGGCTAAAGTCGGACGGTGGCGACTATATAATACCCTACATCACTCTCGTAATATTGAATAACTCTGATATATAAATTTTGTAATTCATGTATAAATTGTTTACATAAATTTACTTTTGGGACATTTTATACTTAAATAATACCCTGTACCACAGTGTAAGAGCCAAATCGGATAAAACATATATATTGGAGCTATAGCTAATAACCGATTTTCTTCAAATTCGGTTGTGTTGGTTCATGGATCAAGAAACTCTTCCATTCTAAATTTCAAAACGATCGGATGTAAAATACAGCTTCTATAGGACTAAAGGGCCAAATCGGACGAAACATATATATGGGAGCTATAGCTAAATCTTAACCGATTTTCTTCAAATTCGGCAATGTTGGTTCATGGATCAAGAAACTCTACCATTCTAAATTTCAAAACGATCGGATGTAAAATACAGCTTCTATAGGACTAAAGGGCCAAATCGGACGAAACATATATATGAGAGCTATAGCTAAATCTGCACCGATTTTCTTCAAATTCGGCAATGTTGGTCTATGGATCAAGAAACTCTACCATTCTAAATTTCAAAACGATTGGATGTAAAATACAGCTTTTATAGGACTAAAGGGCCAAATCGGACGAAACATATATATGGGAGCTATATCTAAATCTGAACCGATTTTCTTCAAGTTCGGCAATGTTGGTCCATGGATCAAGAAACTCTACCATTCTAAATTTCAAAACGATCGGATGTAAAATACAGCTTCTATAGGACTAAAGGGCCAAATCGGACGAAACATATATATGGGAGCTATAGCTAAATCTTAACCGATTTTCTTCAAATTCGGCAGTGTTGGTTCATGGATCAAGAAACTCTACCATTCTAAATTTCAAAACGATCGGATGTAAAATACAGCTTCTATAGGACTAAAGGACCAAATCGGACGAAAGATATATATGGGAGCTATATCTAAATCTGAACCGATTTTCTTCAAGTTCTGCTATGTTGGTTCATGGATCAAGAAACTCTACCATTCTAAATTTCAAAACGATCGGATGTAAAATACAGCTTCTATAGGACTAAAGGGCCAAATCGGTCGAAACATATATATGGGAGCTATAGCTAAATCTTAACCGATTTTCTTCAAATTCAGCAATGTTGGTTCATGGATCAAGAAACTCTACCATTCTAAATTTCAAAACGATCGGATGTAAAATACAGCTTCTATAGGACTAAAGGGCCAAATCGGACGAAAGATATATATGGGAGCTATATCTAAATCAGAACCGATTTCAACCAAATTCAATAGCGATCTTAACAGCCGCGAAATACTCTAAACTGCAAAATTTCAGAACGATCGGAGTGAAATTGCGACCTGTAGTCGACGAACAACTTTACATGGACAGACGGACGGACGGACATCGTTAAATCGACTCAGCTAGTGATTCTGAGTCGATCGGTATACTTTAAGGTGGGTCTAGCTGTGTTATTTTAAGGTGTTACAAACATCTGCCGTGACACAAACTTATAATACCCTGTACCACAGTGTGGTGTAGGGTATAAAGACGTTAGATTGCGGATCCTTTATATAAAGAAGAATGTGTGTTTGTTTGTTGGTTTGATTGTTTGGTGGTTTGTTTGTGCCGTATAGACGTCTAAACGGCTGGACCGATGTTCTTGAAGTTTTCACAGAATGTACATATGTCGGGCGTGGTGAAAATAGGGTACTTGAATTTTCGATATATCAAGTGGGAGTGGCCCCGCCGACCTAAGACAAATTTTAAAATTGAGATATCTTTCAGAATTTGTTAGCGAGAGTGCTGTAATTTTGTGCATATGTTTCTGGTGCTACTCTACGTGACTGGTCCAAAAATGGGCGGAATCGAACGAATGGGCGTGGCCTCGCCCATATAAGCCAATTTTGAAATTGAGATATCTTGCACAATTTGTTATCCATAGTACTGTAATTCTGTTTATATGTATCTGGTGGCAGTCTACGTGGTTAGTCCAAAAATGGGCGGGATCAGACCAATGGGCCAAAGCCACATTTTGAAATTGAGATATCCTCACAAGTTCTTAGCGAGAGTTCTGGACGGGATCGGAAATCTAAAATTCGTTGAAACTGTTAAATCTCACAATATACCTCAAGAATCGTGTTTTTTTTTTCGAGCCGTCCGTCACTCCGTCCACTTGCCGGTTTTTTTGCAATCTAAAAAAGTTTTCAACATTCTATAAATTCAGTGTTATTAATCTCGATAGACTTTACAAATTAGTGAATAACAATAATATTCCTTAGATCAATATCAAGAAAGTTATGGGGAGAAAACTAATGAAATTCCTGCCGTCCGCAACGTAGAAAATGCCCATATACAAATTTTCAAGACAATCGGGAATGTCGACTAGATTTTTTCTCGAAAAATCCTTCGGTTTGACATGGAATGAACGATATATATGTACATCTTATATATATGCATCTTATATATGTATATATATATAAGACACCAGCACATGTTGTCCTGCCGTCCTCTTTAGATGTATCGGTTTATCATTAATTGATACTTCATTCAAAAATGCATACATTCCGAGCTTCAAAAAAAAAAAAATATCGCAATAAAAATGTATATTGCACATAAGTCGACTACAGCGCCATCTAACAGTTAAAATCATACACGCAAACTATATTCAAGACAAATCCATTATACGTTTTACTTATTTATATGAATTACAATACAAGGTAAATTTATATTCTAATTTTATGGTCCAGTGAAAAGCCGGGTTACAAAGACCATGTGCCTAGATTTTTGCAGCAACTATAGCCTCTGGTGGGGATTGAACCCACGAGCCTTAACCCTCCGTAAGGCACATGTTTCAATAGTCATATACGTGCCTCATGAGTCTGGCCAGACCCATAGTTATTTTCATGTATGTATTTGTATGAAAATATCGGGTTTTTGGTGGTTTAATGATACGTATTTATATAAAATATTGATATACAATTTACATTTGGTGTTGACTTCAGTTGTTTTTATAGGTTATATACATATATATATATACATCACACTATGGTACAGGGTATTATGACTTTGTGCAGTAGTTTGTAACACCCAAAAGGAGAAGAGATAGATCCATTGTTTATTATACCGATCAACTTGTAATCACTTTCTGAGTCGATTTAGCTATGTCCGTCCGTCTGTATATGTATTCTTGTAATCAAAGTACGGGTCGCAATTATGGCCCGATCTTGACGAAACGTTACTCTTCGCTGTCTAAACTTTGACTGATTTGGTTTACGAAACTACAACTTCTTTTATACTCTTTCGTACATCTACCAGAACTCAAAGACATATCTTTTTTTTGGCCCAAGGAAGATCCCTATTTAATTTGGTTAAAATCGGTTCAGATTTGGATATAGCCCCCATATATATGTTAGCCCCGATTTGACATGTAAGCGCTGTAAAAACTTTATTTTATATCCGATCAGTATGAAATTCAGCAGAATGAGGTCTCTTATTATATTAATGAACAGTGTTCCCTATTTAATTTGGAAGAAATCGGTTCAGATTTAGATATAGCCCCCATATATACGTTATCCCCGATTTCAAATGTAAGCGCCGTAAAAAATTAATTTTATAACCGATCAGTGTGAAATTCGGCAGAAAGAGGTTTCTTATTACATGAAGGAATACTGCCAAATTCGGAGAAAATCGGTTCAGATATAGATATAGCCCCCATATTTATGTTACCCCGATGATACATGTAAGCGCTGTAAAAAGTGTACTTTTAATCGGATCAGTACGAAATTCGGCAGAAAGAGGTTTATTATTACATGAATTAATTCTGCCAAATTTGAGGAAAATCGGTTCAGATTTAGATATAGCCCACATATATATGTTACCCCCGATTTTACATGTAAGCGCTGTAAAAAGTGTATTTTTAATCCGATCAGTACGAAATTCGGCAGAAAGAGGTTTCTTATTACATGAATTAATACTACCAAATTTGAGGGAAATCGGTTGAGATGTAGATATAGCCCGCATTTCTTTAATTTTGTGAAAATTTTTTTTCAGTGTACATTCTAAAACATGCTAAGTCGACTTAACATGTTCTTAGGGAGATTGCATTTTAAATTTCTAATATATTTGGTGTTTATCTGTTAACCCAATCAAAAATTATTTACAAAACAGTAAAGATCGTTCGATTTGGATTCTAAAGGAATTCAACAAAAATTTAAAAAGTTCATCAAACTTTGGTCGCCTCTCTTGAAATATTACCTTTTGCACTTAGTATTGTTTAGAATGGAGGTATCGATATATGGGGCATATACCCATATCTGATATAGCCTCCAAGGTTCCAATATTTTAGGGTGTTACAAACTATTGTGCAAAAATGAACTTATAGTACCCTTTACCACAGAGTCATGTAGGTTACAATGACCAATAGAAACAAAAAAAGCATATCAATCAGGGTGTATTTAAAAACACACTCTCATAATAACTACGTACAGCTATGTGTAAAAACAATATAGAGAATATACAAATGACAATTTAAATGGAAAGTTATCAGTTACATGAAAACAAAATAATAAAATTGTACAAACTTTCGTATGAAGTCAGTATGGGTCTAGTCAGACTCACGAGGCATGTAAACGATGTGTACCTCACAAAATCTTTATAAGTTTTTTTGTAAGCTGTTTATCGTCCTGATTTCTTCATAGATCGATAAAATGTTTTTTTGAGGAAGCTACATGATGTTTCAAGTCGCTAGCGCGTTTAGAAATATCTTTAAATTTCAATTAAAATCGAAAAAGGTCTGGCCAGACTAATGTGCCCAACGGAGGGTTAACTCATTGGCGAGCACACACACAGTTAAATCGCTCAGGAAATGCGAATTTTGCAAATAACTTGACCACTCCGTCATTTATCGCGGTGAAAATAAATAATAACAAGTAAGTAAGTGAGCGATATGTTCGAGACAAGTGTGCCAACATAAAAAAATAAAAAAACTCTAATCAAATGCACGGAGCCCGAGGAAATTCAACTTTTCAATTGAACGGGCCATTTCTTGCTTTCTATTTCTTTTTGATAAATTTCCTCTAAAGCTAATACATTTATCTGCACTGTCTGCGCATAAATTACATTGAAATGACTTAATCGGCTTTTGTAGATTGATTGACATTTTGTTTTACAGCTTCGAGAATATGAGATTAATTTACTATTTTCATAAAAAAGATAAAACTTGTTGATATAAGTTGTTTGTCCGGGTTGCTTTTCTTTTCTTGGTAATATGGAAATTAGTTTCTTATTAATCTCATTTTTGTTATCATGTCATGTGTGGCATGATAAAGATAAAGAGACTTCAACTTCAACCCTAGGGCGTGGAAGGTTAAGTAAAGTAATAGAAAAAGGAAAAATTCAAAATTTCCAGCCAAGGTGACAGAAAATACATATTTGGGCCAGAATATTTAATATCGACCTATGTAGTTTATTTTTGGCTAAAATGTTTATAAGCAGTTACAAATAGGTAAAATAAGATCTCGATATCATTTTTTTTTTTAATTGTATGGGCATTTTAATTTCTGAAAAAATTAAAAAATTAGTTCTTGTGTTTTACGAAAGTTTTTTTTGAAAAAAACTTTTTTAGAAAAAATTGATCCCCCCTCGATTTTCTTCAAATTTTTACATAATATTCTCACAAATCCAGACTAGTAAAAAATTTATGGGAGACTCAATATTTGTAACAGTTATGGACGAAATACCAAGTCGAGTCTTACAATTTTCGTCTGTTTTTGGAAAACACTGCACAGTGGTACGAATTCAAACAAGGGAAATAATTCGACCGTTTCTTAGCCAAACAACCGATTGCGACCAAACTTGGCATGGTAGATGCAGAGATGTTAGATATGTTAAATTTTATATTTGGCCCCCTATGTAAGACAGGGGCGAGCTAGAGGGCCTCAAAGTTGGCCACTTCGGGTGAAGAAAATGTTCAAGCGCGTGTAACTCGAGTTTCTCTTCCGATTTATAAAATTTCTTTCTACTAATTGAGGTCTACAAAAAAAACTTTTTACTCCTAAGAATTATCTACTACAATTACCGAGATATCTGCAATTGAAAATTGAATTTTTCATTTTTCCGTTACCGTGTGGTAGTATTTTGTTAATATCGGAGCACAATATGCACCGATTTCATCCGTATCAACATGCCTGGATGGGCAATACAATTTCCTGTATGACGAAAAACAAATAATTTCGATATACCCAATAGTACAAATAGTTATGACCACTTGTAGTTATATAATTTATATAATTTTCCTAAAAAATTTACAAAAATCGGCTTTTTTGAAAATATAACTCCAAAAAAATGTTTTTTGTAAAATATGGCGCATTGTGTCCTCTTTAAAACAAAGTAAACTTTGCCAAAATCGGTTCATCCGTTCGAGAGCATTTACAAATTACATAAAACCCAAAAACTCATTTTTTTCAAAATTTAAAATACCCTTCAACATTTTTTCAAAAAAAAATTAAAAAAAAAATTATACCGGGATCTTATTTTACGTATTTGTAACTTAGCTCATAAACATTTTAGCCAAAAGTAAACTACATAGTACGATATTAAATATTCTGATATATTTTTGAAAATATGAAGAAAATCGAGGTGGGAGCAATTTTTTCTACAAAGGTTTTTTCAAAAAAAAAAAACTCGTAAGAATTTTTTTAAAAAAATTCCAAAAATTTAATATTCTGACCCATTTTAAATAATTTTAAAGAGGAACAAAAAAATAATATATGATGAAATCGTTACCACTACCTCCACATTTACTGAAGTTCTCGTCCTTCTGACAGAACATAATTAAAAGAAAATAAAGCTATAGAAAAAAATGTAAATACCTACATATACGAAAAACAGAACTACCATGCACATCAAATCTAGGCCAGCAATGGAGAGTTACCGCTGTACTGTGTGCCAGTGTGTGACAGTCTCCCCGTCTGTCAGTGTTTATTAAACCGGGTTGGCCTCCGTGTAACAAAAAAAGTACCCGAATGCGAGGTGGAATATGATAGCTTACCTCGAGACAATCACAAAAACATTTTTATACCCTACACCACACTGTGGTACAGGGTATTATAAGTTTGTTTCACGGCAGATGTTTGTAACACCTTAAAATAACACAGCTAGACCCACCTTAAAGTATACCGATCGACTCAGAATCACTAGCTGAGTCGATTTAACGATGTCTGTCCGTCCGTCCGTCTGTCCATGTAAAGTTGTTCGTCGACTACAGGTCGCAATTTTACTCCGATCGTTCTGAAATTTTGCAGCTTAGAGTATTTCGCGGCTGTTAAGATCGCTATTGAATTTGGTTGAAATCGGTTCAGATTTAGATATAGCTCCCATATATATCTTTCGTCCGATTTGGCCCTTTAGTCCTATAGAAGCTGTATTTTACATCCGATCGTTTTGAAATTTAGAATGGTAGAGTTTCTTGATCCATGAACCAACATTGCCGAATTTGAAGAAAATCGGTTCAGATTTAGATATAGCTCCCATATATATCTTTCGTCCGATTTGGTCCTTTAGTCCTATAGAAGCTGTATTTTACATCCGATCGTTTTGAACTTTAGAATGGTAGAGTTTCTTGATCCATGAACCAACATTGCCGAATTTGAAGAAAATCGGTTAAGATTTAGCTATAGCTCCCATATATATGTTTCGTCCGATTTGGCCCTTTAGTCCTATAGAAGCTGTATTTTACATCCGATCGTTTTGAAATTTAGAATGGTAGAGTTTCTTGATCCATGAACCAACATTGCCGAATTTGAAGAAAATCGGTGCAGATTTAGATGTAGCTCCCATATATATCTTTCGTACGATTTGGTCCTTTAGTCCTATAGAAGCTGTATTTTACATCCGATCGTTTTGAAATTTAGAATGGTAGAGTTTCTTAATCCATGAACCAACATTGCCGAATTCGAAGAAAATCGGTTAAGATTTAGCTATAGCTCCCATATATATGTTTCGTCCGATTTGACCCTTTAGTCCTATAAAAGCTGTATTTTACATCCAATCTTGTTGAAATTTAGAATGGTAGAGTTTCTTGATCCATGAACCAACACTACCGAATTTGAAGAAAATCGGGTAAGATTTAGCTATAGCTCCCATATATATGTTTCATCCGATTTGGCTCTTTAGATCCAATCGTTTTTATACCCTACACCACACTGTGGTACAGGGTATTATTTAAGTATAAAATGTCCCAAAAGTAAATTTATGTAAACAATTTATACATGAATTACAAAATTTATATATCAGAGTTATTCAATATTACGAGAGTGGTGTAGGGTATTATATAGTCGGCACCGCCCGACTTTAGCCTTTCCTTACTGGTTTTCAATGTTTTCGGAGCCCGCGGAATCGGCCCAAATTCGTTTTTATACCCTACACCACACTGTGGTACAGGGTATTATAAGTGTGTTTCACGGCAGATGTTTGTAACACCTGAAAAAAAACACAGCTAGACCCACCTTAAAGTATACCGATCGACTCAGAATCACTAGCTGAGTCGATGTAACGATGTCCGTCCGTCCGTCCGTCTGTCCATGTAAAGTTGTTCGTCGACTACAGGTCGCAATTTCACTCCGATCGTTCTGAAATTTTGCAGTTTAGAGTATTTCGCGGCTGTTAAGATCGCTATTGAATTTGGTTGAAATCGGTTCAGATTTAGCTCCCATATATATCTTTCGTCCGATTTGGCCCTTTAGTCCTATAGAAGCTGTATTTTACATCCGATCGTTTTGAAATTTAGAATGGTAGAGTTTCTTGATCCATGAACCAACACTACCGAATTTGAAGAAAATCGGTTAAGATTTAGCTATAGCTCCCATATATATGTTTCGTCCGATTTGGCCATTTAGTCCTATAAAAGCTGTATTTTACATCAAATCGTTTTGAAATTTAGAATGGTAGAGTTTCTTGATCCATGAACCAACATTGCCGAATTTGAAGAAAATCATTTAAGATTTAGCTATAGCTCCCATATATATGTTTCGTCCGATTTTGCTCTTTAGTCCTGAAGAAGCTGTATTTTACATCCAATCATTTTGAAATTTAGAATGGTAGAGTTTATTGTTCCATGAACCAACACTACCGAATTTGAAGAAAATCGGTTAAGATTTAGCTATAGCTCCTATATACATGTTTCGTCCGATTTGGCCCTTTAGTCCTGTAGAAGCTGTATTTTACATCCAATCATTTTGAAATTTAGAATAGTAGAGTTTCTTGATCCATGAACCAACACTGCCGAATTTGAAGAAAATCGCGTAAGATTTAGCTATAGCTCCCATATATATGTTTCATCCGATTTGGCTCTTTAGATCCAATCGTTTTTATACCCTACGCCACACTGTGGTACAGGGTATTATTGAAGTATAAAATGTCCCAAATGTAAATTTATGTAAACACTTTATACATGAATTAAAAAATTTATATATCAGAGTTATTCAATATTACGAGAGTGGTGTAGGGTATTACATAGTCGGCACCGCCCGACTTTAGCCTTTCCTTACTGGTTTTATCATAACTTTTTTGTTTGTAGCTCGATTTTTACATGCGATAAATTAATGTGTTGGTCTCACTAAGTACTATTTTTTCCTCATAGACGACGCTGATGCCAAAGTTATTTTCTAATAAAGACTCCACTTACTGCATTTTGTACCCCTAAAATTTCAAAATATTTTTCTATAGGATTAAAGGTTTATAAAAACCATGACCATTTTGCTTTGGGTGTACACTCTTTTATTCAAAAACAAAAAAGTTAAGAATTCATTACAAAATGACGTGGTACACCGGCGACATCTACGAGGCAATGTAGTACTCGTCGAGACCAACACATTGATATATTGCACGTGACAATCGAGCTACAAACAAAAAAGGTACGATAAAAAAACGATTTTGGGCCGATCCCGCGGGCTCGGAAAAAATTTTAAAAAATGGATTTTCGATTGTCTCGAAGTGAGCTTTCATATTCCGCCTCGCATTTGATAACTTTTTTGGTGACCCACTACGATAAAAAATACGATTTAGGGCCGATTCCGCGGACTCGGAAAAATTTTTAAAAAAT
The DNA here is from genome assembly GCA_963930755.1 of Eudasyphora cyanicolor. Classification (NCBI taxonomy): domain Eukaryota; kingdom Metazoa; phylum Arthropoda; class Insecta; order Diptera; family Muscidae; genus Eudasyphora; species Eudasyphora cyanicolor. Next base: position 133,228,492 of record OZ005736.1, on the reverse strand, counting down.
GTTTTTGCACTTGTCTCGAGTTCGCCTTTAATATTCCGCCTCGCATTTGACAACTTTTTTTGGTGACCCGGTCTAGTGTTTATTCCATTATATATCTTATTAGATTTTTTCGCTGTCACTGTCAGTTATTTAAATTTTTGAGAATTTGCACAGCTCTTACACTTTACTTTGACTATAGGGTAGACCTAAAATGTTAAATAATGCAAAAATTCTCAGAATTGAAAGAGCAAACGCTCGACAAATGGATGAATGAAGAGACAAGCAAAAAATGAACGGCAACAAGTACTGTCGCTTTGTGAATATCTATTTTCATGTGAAGCTAATAATATGAAGCATACGCCACCATAATAATGTCAATCATACGCAAAAGTATAAGTCGATCGTGATAAATCAGACAAAAAAATAAAGAAACTGAATCACCAAATCAAAATACGAGAATTTCGAAAATACACTTTTACACTTTAATTCATTTCCAAACTTTAAAATTTTTCTAACCCGTTCCAAAATTAGTTATAAGTGTAGCTTTTTTGCTTGGCTCATCATTTATAGGGTTTCAATAATTTTCATTTGATTACAGTGTTGCACAAATAGGGATTTTTGTAAATGCTCCAAAAAATCACCGCTATGACTGCGTAATTTTCCAATTTGTCCTGGAATGACTCACATACGTTCAATAGAAAGGGTGAATTTTGAAATTTCTCGATTAGCGTTGTTTTATTTTTTATACCCTCCACCATAGGATGGGGGTATATTCATTTTGTCACTCCGTTTGTATAGCGGTCGCTACAACATACGATTTTTGAGCCATACATAGATACCACATTTTTAAAGCAATTTAGCAGAAACTTGGCAGTTTGCTTTCTATTTTTACAAGAATTAATCACAGCAAAAACTTTACAAATCGGTTCATATTTTGTTATATTCACCCTATAGAGGTCGCTTCAAAATATACGTATTTATGCCATAAACATCACATTTTCTAAGCTTTACTGAGACTGAACTAAGCTAAGACTGAATTTTTGCAGTATGTACATATGTAATGAAGACGCGAATTCATCGCAGTAAACATTTTTGAAATCAGTTCATATTTTGTTATAGTTCATCTATAGATGTCGCTCCCAAAAAGGCTTATTTAAGCCATAAACACCACATTTTCTAAGAAATTTAGCAGAAACTTTGCAGTTTGTATTCTATTTTGGCAAGAATTCATCTCAATAAAATTTATACAAATCAGTTTTTATATTGCTGTGGTCCCCGTGTAGATCTAGTTCTCAAATATGTTAATTTAAGCCATAAATACCACATTTTTCAGCGTTCGTTTTTATACCCTACACCACAGTGTATTATGAGTTTGTGCATTTGTTTGTAACACCCAGAAGGAGAAGAGATAGACCCATCGTTTATAATACAGATCGACTTGGAATCACTTCCTGAGTTGATTTAACCACGTCCTTAACCACGTCTGTCTGTCCGTCCGTCCGTCTGTAGACGTATCGTTGTAATCAAAGTGCATGTCGTATTTATTGTCCGATTGTGATGAAATTTAGCACAGTGCCCTTTTTTGGGCCAAGGATGATCCCTATTGAAAACAGTCAAAATCGGTTCAGATTTAGAAATATCCCCTATAAATATGTTACATTTTGTAAGATTTCTACAGCGCTTGACTTGTAAGCGCTGTAGAAACTGTATTTTGAATAAGATCAGTACTAAATTTGTCAGAGAGAGTTCTCTTAATACATGAATGAACAAATTCGGGGAAATTCAGTTCAGATTTAGATATAGTGCCCATATACAGGGTCTCCCATATTCGACGGACCCATCTGGCAACGCCATAACTTTTGACAGAGATGTCAGATCGCTTAATGACATACCGCGTTTGAAGCGTCAGTCCAAGCAGATTTTTACCATGGAACAATACACGCCACGCGAGTGCTCTGAAATAGTTGAAATTTACATTCAACAGAAGAAGTCAAGTCAACGTGCTTTTAAAATATTAAAAAATGTGAGAAGTGCGCCTTCTAAGAACACCATTAAGCGTTTATACGAAAAATTTTCGACTGGTGAGGCTCTTTCTAATCCGAAGAGGCCAAATAAAAGTCGACCAAGGCGATCGGCCGAGAATATCGCTGCCGTACGAGCCAGTGTTGAGAGGTCCCCAAGAACATCCCAAAAACGCCGTTCTCAGCAGTTGGGCATGGCTCGGTCCACTTTACAACGGATTATTCGCGTTGATTTGCATTTGTTCCCGTACAAAATTCAATTGACGCAAAGATTGTTGCCTGCGGACAAGCCTCGTCGATTGGAATGGGCCCAACGAGTCCGTGGGTCCGTCGAATATGGGCAACCATGTATATGTTTCACCCGATTTGACATGTAAGCGTTGTAGAAACCGTATTATCCGATCCGATCAGTACGCAATTCGGCAAAAATAGTTTTCTTATTACATGTATGAACACTGCTAAATTTTTACCGCAATACCCATTTTCGCATTGTTAGGGAGGTGTAGGGTATTATATGTATATATTGGGATCCGCCCGACTTTCTGTCTTTCCTTATCCTCCAGTAATAGAATTGAATGCAATCCATGGTGAAGGGTATATAAGATTCGGCATGTCCGAACTTAACGTTTTTACTTGTTTATGTTGGCATACTTGTCTCTAACATATGTTCGTAGTTGAGTTCGTTTGTGAGAGACATAACAGTGAGACGTGTTTTGCTGGTTCGGCGATTTTCTGCTGTGGAAACAAATCGATCAAAGAATTTGCATCAAATTGTGTTGTAAACAAGGAAGAAAGTTCAGTCGGGGTAAACCGGCTTATGAATCCCCTCACCTTGGGACCCAAAAAATTAATTAATTTGTTGGTTTAATCAAATTATTATCAATTTAAATCGCTTTTAATAACTTTAAAATATGTACTGGTATTAAAGTTAATAGATGTTAACTTTTGGTGCAAAATGGTACATTTGTGTGGGAGGTACCAAAAGCGGGGTGCCAATAACGCCCACTTTTCTCTGGATTCTAGGTGCTATAAAAGCGTTACACTGAACAACATTTAAAGTATTTGTATGCACTGGTATTAAAGTTATAACCTGTTAAATTTTGGTGCAAAATGGTCCATTTGTGTGTAGGGTACCAAATGGGGCGTGCCAATAACGCCCACTTTCCTCTGGACTCTAGGTACTATAAAATCATTACATTGTACAAAATGCAAAATGATCCATCTTAATGCAAAATGATCCATTTGTGTGTGAGGAACCAAAAGGGGAGTGGAAACTTCGCCCATTTTTCTTGAGGTCTTAGTGACTAATAAACTATGTGTACAATTTCGGAAGATTCGAGAAAGAAGTATCGAGTTATTAAAGAATCAATATTTCTTGTTAATCAATATCAATGTTAACCCTTTGTGGGGTTAACATCTAAGTTCAAAGATGTGCGACATTGGGCGGCAGCAGACACACAGACAGACGGACGGACATTACTCCAATGACTTAAAATGACCCATAACGGATTTCCGCCAAAACTACTTGGGGTCTTAGGTCACTCCTTCGACGTTTTACACTTTTGGTACGTAGCTAGCGCTTATATTTCAAAACAAAAGGGACATATATATGAATGATATTTCTGAATCTAAAGCGTTTTCAACTAATTTAATAGGGATCTCTCGTAAGGCAAAACTGAACTTCTCTCCAAATTTTTTAGGGAACGGAGTATAATTTTCTATTGATAATAGTAGGAAAACATCTACCAACAGACGGACGTAGTTAAATTGTCTCAGAAAGTGATTCTCAGTTCACATAATAAGTGCGTTTTCAACTAATTTAATAGGGATCTCTCGTAAGGCAAAACTGAACTTCTCTCCAAATTTTTTAGGGAACGGAGTATAATTTTCTATTGATAATAGTAGGAAAACATCTACCAACAGACGGACGTAGTTAAATTGTCTCAGAAAGTGATTCTCAGTTCACATAATAAGTGATGGTCTATCTCTTTACTTTTAGATGTTACAAACATATTTATGGTAAAACCCAAGAATTGAAAATTTTCTTAAATAGGCAGTTCTATTGCAGAACATCACAGAATTGTCCATGCTCAGTTATGAATATTTGTCAATCTTGCCTTACGCTACTGTTTTGGACAATAAAATAGGATTGAAAAAAGATTATATAATTGCTATTAACTAAAATAACATTGCGCAATAAAATTTCCTAGAAATGCATTATGTCTGTCCTTTCGTTTTCCTCCATATTTTTAGCAATTTTTTTATAGATACATCCAAATACGACCTGACCTTATACTTGTTTCACATAAATTTTTAATACAAATGCGTCACAAACAAATCCTTCCATATCACATTATTATTGGGTAAATTTGTTGCATACAATCGAGAGAAAAAACAAGGAACAAAGATAGTTTGTTTTCCATTAAATGTCTTTTGAAGAAATGTTAGAAATGACAACATGCATTTTAGAAGGCAGATAATGTATATTTGAAACCGAAGGAGATGTGACTTTTATTGTCAGATAATATCATAGATATTTTAGAATTAAGCATACATTTATGGGAAAACTTGCGTTAGAAGCATTGGAAACTTTTAGGGTCTTCGGATAGCAAAAAATATAAAAATGGTATGAGCGCACCAATAGGCGAGTTGGTAGCGTGGTCGCCTATGGGTTGTGGGTTCGATTCCCACCACAGGCTCTGGTCTGTCGCTGCAAAACCTTAGCCACATGTTCTTTGTAACCCGGATTTTCCCTGTAAGATTAGAATATAAATTTACTTTGTATTGTAATTCACATAAAAAAATAAATAAATAAAAAATGGTATGTTTAACTATAAAAAGTCATATATTCTTTTTGTAGTGTAAACTCTATTTAAATAATAAAAAACAATATACTAGCACGTAAAATGCTAGCTCAGAATAACAATATAGAGGTTTTGTAACTTCATTCGTTATAGAAGTACATAGTACTATAGGGTGATCTAAGTAGAGATACTTTTTTCAATAGTCATTTTTTGACAGATCACGTGTGAGTCGTTTCATGCTGTCATGTTATTTTTGTTAGGTATTGTTTGGCATTTCATCATGGAAAGACTTACGCCTGAACAACGTTTACAAATTATTCAGTTTTATTATCAAAATAATCGTTCGCCAATTGCGCTAACTCCATTTTTTCTTAAATCCAAAAAAAAAAAAACACTTTCCAGTCGACCCACGACCTTGACACCCATGGGCAATATTTTAGCTCTCGTTAAGTGCTATATTTTTGCCATTGACCGATTCCCGATCCGACGTAACGGAATCATCGGTCCATATTTCGTCAAAAATTATGCCGGTGAGAACGTAACCGTCATTGGCGACCGTTATCGTGCCATGATAACCGACTATTTGATGCCTGAAATTGAAGTGATCCCGGCGACATTTAGTTTCAACAAGACGGCGCCACTTCCCACACATCGCATCAATCAATGGATTTATTGAGAGAACACTTCGGTGAGCATATAATTTCACTTTTTGGGCCGGTCGATTGGCCACCAAGATCGTGTGATATCACACCGTTTGACTTTTTCCTGTGGGGATATGTAAAGTCTATAGTTTATGCGGACAAACCAGCTTCGATTCAGGCCTTGGTGCAAAACATCACGCGTGTCATTCGCCAGTTACAAGTCGAAATGCTTGAACGAGTCATCGAAAATTGGACTCAACGGATGGACCATCTGAGACGGAGCCGCGGCCAACATTTGATAGACACAATCTTCAAAAAATAAATGGTCAAGAATGTTCTTTCAGATGATACTAGGCATTCCCCATTCAATTTGCATTTTCTGTGTTTTATTCTTTAAAAAAGTAGGGAACCCCGAAATGAATCACCCTATATATCGACCTAAGAGGGAAAAGGCGCTAAGTCCACTTTTTGCCAAAATGTATTTTTTGAAGCGAAGTGCAATTTGAGTTGAATATACATCGATTTTGAAACAAAAAGTCTACAAAATCATTCTCTGTCATCTTTAATATCTGAATCGTAAATGAGCTAAGTCCATATACCACTTAGAAAAACATAAATATACGAAAGTATTTTGCCTCTCCTCTAAAATTTTAAATATGGACTTAGCGCCCTTACACTCTTAGGTCGCGATATATTCTCAAATAGTTCATAAAATCGTATGCCATAACTTCAGTTAGCCCATCAAACAAAATACTCATCCGAAAATATCCTTTTAAAAACCTTTGGACATTTTTTTTTTTTTTTTTTTTTTTTTTTTTGGATTTGTCTTCCACGTCATGTGGGGGTTGGTTGATTACATGGAGTAATCATATACCAGGGCTGCTTCAGACGACTTACGTGCACACACTGCGTAGTGTCAGTAATTAACTGAGGTTAGTATTTTATTAATGTATTTGGTAATTGTATTTGGAATAAGTATGTGGTATTTGTATTAGGTATTTGAATTTGGTATTGTTGATGTAGATTTCCATCTCTAATCGCGTGTTTTCTTTTATATATTTGTGTTGGTTCTTTTTATGAATGAAAAAAGTTCATTCATATGCAAATTATTGCGTTCTTTTAGTATATCGTACAGGTTGGTATATTTATTAAATAGATTGTGATAATCTTTTCTAATCTCCATATACCTCTTGCAGTGAAAGATGATATGTTGTTCATTTTCTACAACATTACAGTCATCACATAGGTTGGTGGACGAGATGCCGATAGTGAAGAGGAAGTGTTTGCTATAGGTGTATCCAGAGAGTAGCCTGTTTATGAATTTTATTTTTACGGGTGGTTCGTTTACACCTTTAAACCAGGGTATTTTTGGTGGTTCCTCGAAAAACTGCCGGAAGTAAGTGCCTTTGTGTGTTGATGTTTGTTTATAATAATCTACCCACTCTTTCCATAGGATCTCACGAATGTTGTTTGTGGCATCTTTAAGGGAGAGACCTGTTTTTATTGGACAGCCAGACGTAGCAGCATGTTTAGCATAATAATCGGCGGTTTCGTTCAGTGATATTCCTGTGTGCGCAGGAGTCCAGATCACATCGAGATTAGTTATTTGTGAAGTGTTAACCTTTTTGATAATGTTGTTAACTAGATAGTTCTGTGCCGTGTTATTGCTAAGTAGGTGGCAGGAGTTTTTACTGTCCGTAAAAATTGCTGCCTTACTGATTCCTTCTTCAATAATTAAATCAATCGCTTTATCAATTGCATGTAATTCTCCAGTAAGTGATGAGACTTTAAAAGGTATTTGAAAAAGAAAATTGTGATTTGAGGAAATGTTGCATACAGCGCAACCAGATGAATTTGAGGTGACAGATGCATCAGTGGACCAGATAGAGTAACCTTCAGATTGAAGGTCGTTTAGTTTTTGGCGGTATACTGCAATGAAACAGTCCTTGTTTATGGAATTTTTATCCGCTATGAATAGGTTAGATTGAATTCTGATTTTTTGTGATGGTTTCACATTTTCATTGATTATCAGATTATCAAAGATATTTTTAAATTTAAGGTATGTCATTCCTATGCTGGTTTTATTACTGGCAGATGAAATGAGGCAGCATATAGGTTTTCGTTGAAACATTTCAACTTTATCAGCTCCTTAGCTGCTAAAAATTGTGACCTTTGTTGAGGGGGGAGTACTCCTGCTAGGGCATAGACAACATGTATTGGTGTGGTTCTTGTCAAACCGAGGTTTCTCCTTAAGATTTGGTTTTGAAAGCTGGTTATTTTTTTATTGAGGTACATGGGGGTGTGAGCCATTGAAGATATTAAGTATTCCGTTTTTGAAAAGATGATAGCCTTTGAAATATTGTTTGCTACGGTAGGGTGTAAGCCATATTTAACCGTTGTAAGCATTTTTATTGCATTTAAGGATGCATTACATGAAGCAGTTATGTCTTCGTAGTGCTCCTTTAGTGATAAACTGTTTTTAATGATTCTACCAAGAAATTTTATTGACTTTACAGGTTTGATCAGCCTTCCATTTAGTGAGATGAGTGGTATTTTTCTAGCCCCTTTGGCTACATACATTACCGCAGTTTTTTCAATGTTGATGTCTAGATTCAGATTTGATAGCAGTGAAGCAAATTGAATGACTTTATTCTGAAGAATTTTTGTGGCAGAATCAAAGTCTTTATCATGGCTTAGAATTATAAAGTCATCTGCAAATTGGAAAATATGGGTTTTCTCATCCGCTATTCCATGGAGACCAAGTGTATAGATATTGAAAATTGTTGGGCTAAGACAACTTCCCTGTGGTATGCCATTATATATCTCAATATTGTTATTTCCCAAAACTAAAATTCTTTTACTCAAAAAGGCGATTATCCACGACGTTATTTGTGTTGGAAAATTCAATGTCAGGAAAATATTTAGGAGAGCATTTATATCAACACTTTCATAGGCTTTGCTGATGTCTAATGTTAAAAGAATTACTTTTTCATTATTTTCCTTGTGTGTTGTGATAGTGTGCAGTATGTCATTGATACATAAAGAAGCAGACATGTGTTTTCTGTAGGCATACGACCTTTGTGGAAGAATATTATTTTCGTTTATAAATGTGTTTAGTCGTACTTTTACCATGAGGTTGAGAATTTTGAGTAGGACTGATATTAGTGCAATTGGCCTATAGTTTGTATATATATCCAAATCCTTACCTCTTTTTGGGATTGGTACAATTTTTATTTTCCTCCACTCATCATTTAAGCTGCTATGCTTCCATGCTTTGTTTAATGCTATAAGGAGATTATGTTTTGCACTTGGTGATAGGTTATTTACCATTTCGTAAGTAATACCGTCCAAACCTGCTGCTGATGGAGATTTCTTTTCCTTTAGGACAGTTAAGAATTCATTTAATGAGAAATCAGTTGAGTTATCCGAGTAAGGTGTGGTTATAATCGCCGAAGAGTTGTTAGGGACTTGATTTTTCAAGTGATTTAGAAAAACGATGTTATTATCTTTGCACCAAGTTGTCGATGTGTGAGGATCTAGAGAATTCTTGCAGCCTCTTACAAATTTAAAAAGAGATTTAGCATTTGGGTTTTTATTGAGGGAATCAACTTTTGAAACAAATGAGTTCTTCTTTGCACTTTTGACCGCCTTTTTGAAATTAAGAATGGCTTCAAGTAGCTTATTGGCAATAATGTTGTTTTTGTTTAGGTCAAATGATTTTTGAGCAGCTTCCTTCAGTCGATACAATTTGTGGACAGAGTCATTCCACCAGTTTTTGGGAACTCTTTTTGAGGTGAGCGTAAAAGAGGAATTATGAATTTCATTTTTAAATGCATTTTGAATTTCATTTATATTTTGTGAGATATTGAGATGCCGAATATTTCTTATTAATTTGTTTTTGGAGAGAAAAGTCTGCTTCACATTGTTGTATGCTTGTATTTGTATTTGTATAGGGAAATGATGACTGCCGCCAATTGTAGTTTTTAAAACTTTCCAAGTGGTTGTCAGGTTTGTATTTGTGAAAGAAAGATCAAGAACAGAACCATTTGAATTATCAGTTAGGCATTTTCTAAAAGTAACAGATCCATCATTTAGGCAGCGAAATATTGAATTTTCAAAAGTACAAAAGTACGAGTCCACTCTATCACCAAAAGATTTTAATCTGGCATTGAAGTCTCCACATATGAATACATTGGACATATCTTCCAGAAAAGTAAATAATTTAATTAGCTCATTTTTTAAAACAGTAGATTTTACCGAGTGTGGGAAGTAAACAGACACAAGTGTAAAGTTTGTTGAAAGGTTTGTGGTTTGACACACGAGAATGTCTAGATTAGTTTGGAATTGAATTTTTTTTAATTTTATATGTTTTTTATAAGCGATGGCAACACCGCCATAATTGTCCGATCTTTTTTTAATTAATATATTGTAGTTTTGGAAACAGGATTTTTTTTCATTTTCATCAAAATTAAAAATTTCACTTAAAAAGCAGATATCAATATTTAGCTTATTTATGTAGTAATCTAAATTGTTTTTATTTTTGTTCAAACTTTGAATATTATATTGTAGAAAGTTTATCATTAATTATATTTGTATCACTTGTGTTAGGTGGCACTGACAAAATTGCTTTTTTAAATTGCTTTAAGATGACTAAACCTTCAGCACAGTTCATTGCTGTTAAAACATCCGACATTTTAGCAGTGAACATATCCATTATTTTTTCCATTTCGGACACCTTACTAAACTTTTCGTATTCGAAGACCGGCTTCGAAGGGCTTGACAATATTTGATCGGCAACAGGCAAAAAACGCTTTGCAGGTATTTGGACAACTTTGCTATATTTAGTTTTCATGATTCTTCTATTTATTTCTTCATTTATCGTTCTAGCTGGCGGAGCATGTTTATTTGTAATTGATGGGAATTTGTTTTCATATTCCGGATCATTTAAAATTTCATAGTAATTATTGGAATGGTAAGTTTGTATGCACTCTTTACGAGAAAGGTTTGATAGAGCCATTGTAGTTCTAAGCGATTTTTCAGCACTCCATTTGTTACAGATTGACGAATCTTAAGCGCTATGGTCAGTGAGATTACACAGGATGCACCTTGGGCTTTTACAGTCGGTATTACACTTAACTGTTGATATACAACTTTGACATTTTATTTCTTTGCAGTTGTTGGGGCATAGAATCGTTTCTCCACACGAAAGGCACCTTTTTCTTGACCTACAACGCACTGCAGTATGACCGAGACGGCCACAGTTCATACAGAGACGAAGTGGTGGGGTATATAAATCAACATAGACTTTTGTGTTGAACATGTAGACATCGGAGACAACTACATCATGAATGATTCCAACTTTAATGGTTTCTGATGGCAAGATCTCTCCCTTTTCATTTTTAAATGTAAAACGGTGTACAGAAATGGCAGTAAAGTCGTTTTTAATGTTCAATTCTTCCACTATTTCTTCCCCAGAGTGTTCCGTGGGAACCCCTTTTATAATATAAAATTTCTGGACAAATCTGTCCGGAATGAAGGCTTTCATTTTCAGTTCATTAAGTTTTGTATTTAGAATAAAGGAATTAGCTGAGTTATAGTTATTAAAACAAAGTCTAAAGGTATTATAACCTATATTTTTAGCGTTGTAGTTAGAAACCATATTAATTTTTCTTAGTTTTGTAAAAAGATGCAATTCACAATTTCTCCTTATGTTGCTGATTGGGTTTTCGGACACCAGAAGAACATAGAAAGGCCCCGGATGATTTGTAGGGTATAAAATTTGTTTATTTTTAAAAACATCAAAATTATGAATATTTGTTTCATTTTCACATGTTGCTTTGGCACTGGTAGTTGGCTGTTGCGATTGAAGAATAGCTGCCGTTGCTTTTTGATTGGAAAGTGTTTTTCCATCATCTTTGAATTTTTTCGGATCGTTGATGCTGAGATCATCATTTCTCCTCCTAGGGTCTCTACGAGGAGGTGGCTCCTCGACATCCATTTTGTTATTTATTTTATGTTTTATTCACACTGATTTATGTATTTTATTAGAACACAAAAACAAAAGAAAATTGTCTGTATATAAGGCTAACTGTAGCCTGTATATGTTGGTGTTTAATATTTTTTTGTTATTCACTGAATGTAAACAAATGAGAAAGCGACCAGCGCGAAAACAGTCTGACGTCAACAGATGTTGAGAAGAGACTGTGTTTGGACATTTTTGTGAAATTTTTTATACACACTTCATTAAGTTTGTTTCCTGAGCCATATGGGGAGATAGCAAAAAATACACTGAACAAATTTGCATAGCATATTTTAAGGCATTAAAATGTCAGTTATTTAAACAGTTTACTTTTGATAGGGGTTACATACGTAATAAAAATTATACAACATTTTTATTGCCAATTAAAAGGGAAAACTCACGAATTTTATGGTAGTTTTATGGCACTGCCACTCACTACGACTGAAAACTCTATTCTTTAACGTTAAGGTGGTGGAACAGATAAGATACGAGGCACTTGAATGCCTTGTAACCTTCAGAAAATTGATACAACATTTTGATTATTCATTTTAAAACAAGTTAGAATATTGTGGTAAAGAGATGGATAGAGAGAGGGAGGGTGGAAGAAATAAAATATTTACGACTTTGGTGTCTACGGCGACCTACACTGAAATTTTCAGACAACAAATTTTCGTAGAATATTTTAATCCTTAAATGTCCTTTGGAAAGGACTTTTTTCATTTCCTCGAAAAAAATTCATAAAATTCCGTCTGACAATAAGAAATGACACAGACATTAACTACTACCATTTTTTTCATTTAGTATAAAGCTCCCTCCGACCAAAAATTGAAAACTTTAACCCATTGTAAAAAGAACTCAGACCAGCTGGACCATAAGTTTATTCTACAAAAATGTTCTACTCAATATGACCTTTCAGAATTATAGGGTCGCTATTCTGTTCCAATCAAAAAGTCTTAATTTGTTGGACATTTTTTTTGAATAAAACGAAAACATTTATGTTATTATTTTTAGGATATACTTTCAATATTTTTAACGAGCAAACTTCTGGGAGGAAAAAAAATAAAAAACCAAACATTCCATTGTATTATACATAGAGACAAAAATATTTTGATAATATTCTAGTTATGAATCAAAATGATTTCAAATACGAACGAAAACTCATAGCAAAGAAATTTAAATATTTCATCCAATATTTACCTGTGTGAAATATAATTTGTTTAGAGCCTCAAGATTTTTTAAAATATAACTTTTTCAGTATTCCAGCATAACATACTCGTACTATAATGATAATAATGAACATCTTTTTAATTAATTTAATTGAAATGTTGTTCTTACGCCCACATCAACATTAACTCTATTTAGCACATTAATCGCAATCTCTCTACCATATGCACCTTTTCATATGAATACAAAGAAATATTTAATTAAAAGTTTTGTATTATATATATACTCATATTTACAACTCTGTTTTTATACTTGTCTGTAGAAGAACTCTTCGACACCCTTTCCTTTGTTAGAACTTTCAAAAGCAAAAAAAAAACGACGGAGAAAGTTTTAATATTACAATTTTTCATGTTTCCTTAAATTTTGATATACATTTTTATTTATAACTTTTAATCTGTTCTGGTTTGATTTTACGCTGTAAACTGAACCCAAATTGAAATTCCGATTCGAGTGAACAATGACAGAGCTAAGAATAAAAAGAAGTGATATGGAAGAGATATATTTGACGGAGATTTTCATTAATTTTAAGCACGCTCTGGAGTGCAAGGAAAAATAATAACACGGTGTTATATGATAAATATCAAGGAAAGAAGGAATACTACAGGAGAATAGAGTTCTAGTAGAAGTGGATATGGTCGACCATTCAACACACTAAACTGACATATTATGGATTTGGGATTTTCAAAAAATATGATATCACATGCCTATGTACCACACACCAATCTAACTCTATATGTATATACATACATAGATTACAATAAGTACACCATTTAATTTCCACATTAATTATACGCACCGATGTACAGTGGTTGCAAAACAATTTTTAGGAATATGTAAAGGGTGGTTAAATTTTAAGGGCCGATGTTGATTTTGAATAAAACACAAATTATTTAGGAAATTATTGCCATTTCTTTTATTATGATAATATTGGCATGGATCTCGGCGTCACACCTCCATCCGATGGTCCAAATTTTCGATGACGCTGATGCATAATTGATGCCGTTAATGTGCCGAATTATCTCATCCTTTACCTCTTGAATTGTTGCTGGCTTATCGAGGTACACCTTTTCTTTCAAATAACCCCAAAGAAAGAAGTCCAACGGTGTCAAATCACATGATCTTGGCGGCCAATTGACATCGCCACTACGTGAGCTAACACGGTCATTGAATTTGTTGCGCAAAAGAGCCATTGTTTCGTTAGCTGTGTGGCAAGTGGTCCTCTTGAAACCACATATTGTCCACATCCATATCTTCCAATTCGGGCCATAAAAAGTTCGTTCTCATCTCACGATAGCGAACACCATTCACAGTAACTGCCTGACCGGCCTCATTTCGAAGAAATATGGCCCGATGACGTCGCCGGCCCATAAGCCGCACCTACAGACCCGGTTTGCTGAAATTTGCTCACAATTCTCCCGATTGTGGACACATTTGTTCGATTATGCAGATCAAAAAAAAAACATCACGAAGTGCACGAAATGCATTTTGATTTGAATGGCCATTTTCGTAAAAGGCTTCAAAAACTTTAACGCGTCGCTGGATTGTGCATCTCTCCATGGTTCAAATTGAGTTAGTCTGAAATTGAGAAACGATACAAAATTTGAAGTGATAGAAGTACACGAAGCAGCGTATATGTGCAGGCGCGAATTATTGTTTTCTTTAAAGAGTACAGCATTTTTCAGCTCATTGATTTGGGACTCATTCTGAGAATTGGACGTGAAAGTAGCCCCAAAAATAGGAACTCCAGCAACATTCGTTTAGTTAAGTTAGCATAATTAATAATTTAATGGCCATACGAATTTTTTTGCTCAAGGTGGGTTTGTTGCACTTTTTCTATATTTTTTTCTCGGTATACCGTACGAAATATCTCTTTTGTGTTTGAAGCAAAGTTGTACATATGGAATAGGGTAATAGGACATGGCCTTCTACTTTCTCTGCAAAGTTAAATTTAAACATTGTAAAGTAAATAAGGAAATAATGCTAATAATTGGTCCATGGAGTCGAAAACATATTATATTTAATTAAGCGATAAGCTGAGATTAAACCCTTTCATCTAGTTATGTACAATTAGTTACTAACATTTTATAAAAAGTCCAATATTAATAGCGTTTACCGATAAAAAAGATATATTTTTTCATAAACCCAGTATCCTTAAAATTCACAATTTGGAAAATTTTAAAATATTCATAGTAGGTCTATTTTTTTTTAAATAATTTGCATGGGTTCTTGACAACACTAAGTATAACCATTATACCAACTTTAACTAATATAATGTATCATTTGATACGTGCTAAATGTGCAACACATCGAAGGAGTGACCTAAAACCAAAAGTATGTTTGACGGAAATTCGATCTGGATCATTTTAAGTCATTTGAGCAATGTCCGTCCGTCTGTCCGACTATCTGTGTGTCTGTCTGCTGGGTGGGGCGCCCGATAACTTATGGAAATATTAACCGATTAACTTCAAAGTCGGTATGCGGTTATATTTTTCTCTATCTCCGGCTATGTTCGAAAATGAGCAATAAAAATGGGCTTTAATATCAGTTCATACAAATACTTGCAATTTTATACAGTGTAATGCTTTTATAAAAAGTAGGCAAAAGAGTTCAGAGAAAAGTGGGCGTTATTGGTACGCCCCTTTTGGTACCTCCCACACAAATGGACCATTTGGAACCAAAAGATAACAGCATAGGCGTAGGAAGGGGGAGGCTGGGGTGTTCTAATACCACCCAGAAGTCTTTAGCCCCCCCCCAGACATTTCAGCTGATTTTTTTTATTTATATTAATTCCAATCGTCTATCAATTTTACAGTTACTAATGCCAGAAATAATATAAAATTTTGCAAATGCTGCAATGAATCTAAAAACTCAAAGGTTTGGAATCAATTTGGAAGTAGAAGAACGATTCTTAGGTTTCGTAGATTGTTCTGTAAGTAGATATACCAAATCTTTACAATAACTTATTTTGGTTTTTTAATAATTGGAAATCACTGCGAGGCATACAAAGTAAAGTTGGTAATTGTCGACTCCTGATCGAACATACAATCAGCATCAACATTTTTCAATGCTCTACATATTTCAAAACCTGGAAATCATATAATAAATAAAATAATAAATAAAATATTTGGATGATTGAAGTCTTAGTAAAACTAAATGGAGTTGCAGATGCGAAAATTGTAGATCAATTGCATTAAATTATGTTGGTACAAAAAATAGTTTAGGGTAGAAAGCAAGTGTTTTTCGACACAAACGCAGTGGAGGCTTTGGGTTTATTAAATACTAGCTGGAACCGGCCCATTTCACGAATCCTGCCACCAAATACATACACACAAAATTACAGCACTCTCGGGAACAAACAAATTGTTCAATATATCTCCATTCTTGGCTCATATGGGTGGGGCCACACCCATTGGCTCGATCCCACCACTCATGTAGACTGCCAACAGATACATATACACTAAATTACAGCGCTCTCGCTAACAAATTGTGCAAGATATCCCAATTTCAAAATTTGGCTCATATGGGCGGGGCCACGATCGTTGGTCCGATCCTGACCAGTTTTGGACCAATCACGTAGACTGCCTCCATATACATATACACAAAATTACAGCACTCCCGCTAACAAATTGTTTTATATATCTCCATTTCAAAACATGGCTCACAAGGGCGGGGCCACGCCCCTAGGTCGTTTCCCTCCACTTTTGGATGTATCACGTGGACTGCCAAAGATACATATACACAAAATTACAGCACTCTCGCTCACAAATTCTGCAAGATATCTCAATTTCCAAATTTGGTTTTTATGTGTTGGGCCACACCCACTGGTCCAATCCTCCTAGTTTTGGACCAATCACATTGACTTTCAGCTACTTCCAGTTGGGACAGTAGGAATCTCATTAATATATTCGTAGGTACGGACAGTAGGAATCACTCATAATAACTCAAAATTGGCTTATATGGGCGGAGCCACGCCCCCTCAATCAATATCTTATATAGCCTATGTTACCCGATAGGATTTTCTGAACATTCCCTGAAAATTTGATCAAAATCGGTCCAGCCGTTTTGGAGTCCATACGTAACATACATACACATACACACATCCAATTTTATATATACATATATAGATAATCACTAAACCAGAATCCGTTATGAACCTTCACGTATTTAACATTGCTCTACAATACATAAATATTTAAAGCAAACAACAAATGTAAGGCTCGAAGAGGCATACTAAACGGTTAGGGAAACTAACGAGTGATTTTTAAGAGCTTTCGGATTTGATAAAAAAAACACATACAATTTAGAGAAATGTATGAAATCTTTTTTGAGTCCATAGATTTTTTTCAATGTTTAAAAATGATTTCATGCAAATGTTGACCGCGGCTGCTCCACAAATGGTTCATACGCTGGGTTCAATATTTGCATACTCTCTCCAACATATCGACCGGTATCTCAGGAATAAATTCTTCAATATTGGCTTCCGTTGAGGGCTTGTCCTTGTAGCTTGTCCTTAGCATAGCCCCACAAAAAAGGCATTAAATCGCACGATCTATGCGAACACAAAATGAAATAAACTATAATAATCTGCTTTGTTTTTAAGTAGATTCATGGTTATATTATAGACTAAACTAAAAATTTTTGAAAGTAACATTTTACACGAAAACAGCCAACAAAACGCTTACCAAACATGCCTGACGATACGATAGCATTTTATTTAAAGAACAGATTTAAATCTTCCACTAAATAAAGCAGTAAATTATTTGGTAAAGCTTGGAATGGAACTTCAAAATATTATTGATAATTATAAAAGTAACCTGAAATTGTTAAGCAATCGCTAATTGTAGAAACTATTGTGCTAAAAATATCTTCAAGACTCTATATGACAATAAACCAATCAAAGAGAGAAAAGGTTGATAGAAATACATAAAATGTGGATTCGAAAAAAGATCGAAAAAAAACAAAATATTTATCCAAATACTTTTGAAGGTTTGTATGTTGCAATAATGCTTCCACTCTTTTCTGGCTGTGAAAGACGTCGTTACGATGCATCGAATTAAAACATGACTAAAATTTACAATGAACCATGATCCATTTTGAAATGTTACCATTTTAAATATCGAAAACGAAGTAGCAAAACTTTTAGTGATATTCTTATTTTTCTTTTTTTTGTAGTGTAGAATAATTAATTTTTTATTCTTATTATATTTTATTCCATTCTGCTATTTCTTATGTTCTTTATAAAATATTTAATTCCTCTTTAATTAATTATTAAAATTTTAATAATTATTTTTTACTTTAAACATTTATTGTTTTAAAAGAACGAATTCTTGTTTATGATATATATAATTTATCATAGAATGGTTGTAATAAATCTAATTTCTATATGAATTAATTTCTTACTTTTCATTGACAATTTCATCCGTGAATAATTTTAAAGCATAAAATACTTTTCTTCTTGGGGCTATAGCCCTCCCCAGCAGAAATCCATTGCTACGCCAATGTATAACAACTTACAACTTTAATACCTGTGCTTTGTTTAAAGTTATTAAATGCAATTTAAACTGATAATAATTTATATAAAACAAAAAAAAAATTTAAAAAAACTTTTCTTCTTGGGGCTATAGCCCTCCCCAACAGAAATCCATTGCCACGCCAATGTATAACAGCTTACAACTTTAATACCTGTGCTTTGTTTAAAGTTATTAAATGCAATTTAAACTGATAATAATTTATATAAAACAAAAAAAAATTACATATATTTTTGGGGCTGATGGTGAGGGGATTCTTAAGTCCGTTGACCCGACTGAACTTTTTTTACTTATTTTACTTTACAAAAACTATTATAAATGAAATAGATAATGTCATCTTAAAATTTGTTTATAAATAATTTATATATAATAATATAAAGTATTTTCGTTTGATTTACATTTTGCAATCCCATAAATTTAATTTCTGTCGCAGAATAGCAAACGTCAATCGTTCTCAGTCTAAGCCAGAAAATAGTGTAGGGTATACCAAAACGCAAGAAAATGATGTTAAGAATAGCAAACAATAACGGAATGTGGAATGAAATTGCTGGATTTCCCCTAAGCACCTTAAAGGCTAACATTGCTGTTGCTACAGCTATTGCTGCTGCCACAGTTTTATTTATGGTCATTATAGTAGCGTTGGTTCTTTTGAACTATTTTTTGCACTTTCAATTGTATAAGTAAACGAAGCTGAAGGCATTCGAGGCAGAGATACTCTCTTTAGTGTCTGTATGAGAGTAAATGAGTGAGTATGTATGTGCCTCTGTATATGTAGTCCCTTATTCTTTATGGTACGGTTATATTTTACACTTGACTTAGATAGTTTGTTAGTGAAACGTTGCCCACTATGTGTGGTTTCACTTTCTCCCTATTCCTCGCACACACTCATACATTGTCACACCGTTTAATGCAAGGCTTATGTGGGTGTATGTAATTGCATTAGACATAATAGCTCGAATATGAGAGGTTTTTTCTCTTTCTTTTTACATGTTTTCACAGACACAAATTGTGAAAATGGAATTTATACTTTGCTCCAACAAACAATTTAATACAACTAACTTCTCATATGGCTCTTTTGCTTTGTCCAACACCCGACACCGTCAACGTAAATTACATGTAACCTCAACAGCAATTAAGGACAAACTAAAAAAAATTGAATCGACACATACTGAACACAAAATCGTGTCGGGCTTATCTGCGTAGACAAGCGACTTCACATAACCCCACAAAAAATAGTCCAGCGGTGTTAGATCGCACGATCTTGGAGGCCACGCCACAGGTCCACGATGCGAGATAATGCGCTCACCAAAAATTTCCTTCAATAAATTGATTGTTTCGTTGGCTGTATGGCATGTAGCGCCGTCTTGTTGGAAACAAAGGTCGTCCACATCACCATCATCCAATTCAGGCACGAAAAAGTCATTAATCATGGCTCTATAGCGTTCACCATTGGCAGGCTTCACTTTTGAAAATATATGGACCAATGATTTCCTCTGCCCATAGAGCACACAAAGCAGTGACTTTTTGTGGATGTAACAGCGTTTGAACAATGGCTTGTGGATTATCACTGCAAATGCGACAATTTTGTTTATTAGCGTACTCATTCAGCCAAAAGTGTGTTTCATCGCGGAATTCATCGCCATTATTTCGGTAGTAAATTTACACGATTTGCAAACGTTATTCCGGAGTAAGTCTATTCCAAACTGAGCATAAATCAAGTGACAACTGTCAAATATACCAATTCCGAAAAAAGTATTGCCAGATTGAAAATCACACGTCTGGGTACTAAAAAACATTACAATGTAAAAAATTTCAGGTATTTGTATGTGCAGAAAAGCAAGTTATAAGCCGTTAACTTTTTGTGCAAACTTGTCCATTTGTATGGGAGGTACCAAAGGGGCGTGGCAATAACGCCCATTTTTCTGAAGATGATAGCGACAAGAAACTAGTATTATGTGTGGAATGGTCAAAGATAATCAATATTTCACTTAATTTTGATCCTACGTGGGGGAGGTACTCGAAGGAGTGGACTAACACAGTCCATCTTTGACCTTAGTCGGAGACAGGGAAAATATTGACACCAAATATCCTTGGGGTCTACTAGCTCACTGCATCGATATGTGACACTTTTGACCTGCAGCATCTGATATGTACCCTTGTTCAAAATAGTGGGTGTATAAAAAAACGGATTATGTTGAAATTCCTATACTTCTACCAAAAGTGCTATAATTTCTACATTTATCCGTACATTTTCTTCAAATAAGCATAATTTTCTTCGTTAGAATGCTAGCTTCCAAGAAGTAGAAAAAACATTTTTTATGCTAATTATTTTTCTATCTTTTATGCATTTTTCGATTATGAAAACGATTTTTTTGAAAAAAAATAAATAATTTTTTTTTAATTATTTTAACGACAGTTACTAAAATTCTGTTTCCACATGAATGTGTCATCGCTAACATTTGTAGCCCTCATCAGTTCCTATATATACCTGGGCTTTATAGAGCGTATACTTCAAAAAATATTGTCCAAATACTTAAGACACCTTCCAAGAAAATGGGAATTTTAAAGAAATTTAAAAAAAAAATTACCATAAACATTTTTCTTAATATTTTATTCGTGTTTAGGACACCAGAAAATGTTCCTCGACAAAAATTTTGTTGCATGGTGTAACCCTACATATTTAGATGTTTAGACTTGGACAATTATTGAAAATGAATAGTTTACCATGGTGTATGAGAGATACTACTTCAGTTACACTCAAAAAAATTTATTTCCTAAATTTTAGTAAAATCCATACTCCAATTTAGATCAATGTTTTTATTCATATTGAGTTAATTTTTTCTTAAAACTGGGAAATTTTATTTAGTACTACCAAATTTTATTTTTTTGGGGGATATGCAGAATAGTTCGTTAACTAAAAATGAGGACATATTTTTACTAAAATAATATTTCTTGAAAAAAGTTCGAATATTCATATATTTATCAAATTTTAACATATGCGGTGGACACCCAACATAGACATAAGGAAATTATGAACTAATAATGGAAAGCATGATTTTTAGGAAATTTTAACTAAAAATATTCATGAATCCTTATTTCGAGTCCATGAATTTGAACTCAAAATTAGGAAAACATACTAAAATCAAGGAAAAATTAACTAGTTTCGAACAGAATTTTTTGTGCTAAAAACACAAAAAATTCTGTTCTTTTTCGTTCCGCAATTTTTATTTTTTCGCAAATCGTTACTTGCAGAAATTTAAATTTATGGAGAAACATTAAAAATGTTACCCCCGGGACGAGAGTCGAACCGACAACCTTATGATAGTGAGCCAGACACACTATATATCGAGCTACGAAACGCTTTTGGGATTGATATGAAAATGCCATTCATAATAAAATTTCTTCAAAATAAATAAATAAATATAGTATACATATGGCAACTCTATTTATCATTCAATGATGGCAATCCTTTTATCAAATCCATGTGTACATAAAAATACATTGTTTCGAAAATTTTGGGATATATAATTGTATATAAAAACAAATTTTTCATAAAATGTAAGTGTCTACGTAGCTCAGTTGGTAAACACGTGGTTCATAAAACGGAAGGTTCTGGGATCGAATCGCATTCGGAGGTACAATTTTATATACATATTGTTTAATGTTTAATAATATAAAGTTCAATTCCTAAAATAAAGCAGAAGAGAGAAATCCAAAGAGGAAGTGGTAAGAGAAGAGAGATTCCAAGATATAAATGGAGGAGGAAAACGATGAAGTAGGATCAAAAATCGCAAAAAAATCATGGACTAAAAAGTCCAAGAAAAATTTTAATTTTTCTTTTCTTTTTGCATAAATTTAATTAAATTTTCCTAAATTTCAGTAAAATTTACTTGCAATAAGGACAAAAGTATGCTGAATTTGCATAATTTCAATCCCAATTTTGCTAGTATTGAGTTAATTTTCCCTATTTTAATTTCAATAGTTACTTAAGGGAAGTACGAATTAACTAGAAATAAGTTAAAAATATTTCATAATTGTGAGGAAATGTATGAACTTGATATAAAGAAAAATAGCTTTAGCGAAATACGAAGTTCAATATTCCTACAGTTAAGTTCATTTTAACTTGCTCTAGGGTTCACTTTTTTTTGAGTGTAGTAACTGAGATAATATAGGCACTGAAGGACCATATCGCAACCTTGGGTGTAAAGGCGTTAAGTCCAATTTTCTAAATTTTACAGTAGAGATTAAATTCTTTTTATTTTTTTTCATACTCAATTTTCATAAAAATTTTAACTGCATTTTTTGTTAGATTCGTTTCCTTTACAATCCCCAACAATGCTAAATTAATAATATTTATAACGACCAAGTTATAGGCTTTTTGTGGCCTTATTGGTCCTCTCCTTCTAGTTCCTCTCCCACAAAGGGTTAACATTTAATGAAATGCAGATTCTTTATCTATATATATAAAAATGAAATGGTGTTCGTTGGTACGCGATAGACTCGAAAACGGCTGAACAGATTTTGCTGAATTTTTGCATGAGAATATATTTTGGTGTGTGGAAGGTTCGTAGCTATATTCGGTTTTGATTGGACAAAGGGGCGTGGCACCGCCCACACAACGTGAAGTTTAAAAGTGGAATATATCGGGTACTATTGGGTCAAAATTCTCGAAATTCGACATGCGTGACTTTGGTACGTGGCACCGCCCATACAACCTAAAATTCAAATATGAAATATGTTGAGTACTATTGCAGTAAAATTCTCGAAATTTAGTATGTGTGACCTTGGTACCAGTACGCGTCACAGGACTAAAAACGGGGAAACAGTGAAAGTGGGCGTGGCACCGCCCACACAACCTAAAATTCAAATATGAAATATTTCGAGAACTATTGCAGTAAAATTCTCGAAATTTAGTATGTGTGACCTTGGTACCAGTACGCGTCACAGGACTAAAAACGGGGAAACAATGAAAGTGGGCGTGGTACCGCCCACACAACCTAGAATTCGAATATTAAATATTTCGAATACTATAGTAGCAAAATTCTTAAAATTGGGTATGTGTGCACCGGATCAGCTAGTAAATTCTATATAACTCGAATTTTCTGAAATTCCACACATGGTACTAGTTTATCAGTCGCCATAATTTCGAGAAAAAAACGCCTCTTTTGGTGTCCCCACACAAATGGACCATTTAGCACCAAAAGTTAACTTCATATAGCTTTAATATAGCGTGATCCATTTCGAGGTTCCCTACTTTTTTAAAGAAAAAAAAAACACAGAACATTCAAATTGAATGAGGAATGTTTATTATCATTTGAAAGAATATTCTTTGGCATTTATTTTTTGAAGATTATTAAAGTCAAATGTTGGCCGCGGCTACTTCTCAGATGGTCCATCCATTGAGTCCAATTTTCGATGACTCGTTCGAGCATTTCGACTGGTAACTGGCGAATGACATGCGTGATGTTTTGCTCCAAAGCCTGAATCGAAGCAGATTTGTCCGCATAAACTTTAGACTTTACATATCTCCACAGGAAAAAGTCTAACGATCTTGCCCAAAACGTGAATAAACTGCTCACCGAAGTGTTCTCCAATAAATCCATTGATTGATGCGATGTGTGGAAAGTGGCGCCGTCTTGTTGAAACCAAATTTCGCCGAGATCACGAGCTTCAATTTCAGGCATTAAATAGTCGGTTATCATGGCACGATAACGGTCGCCATTGACGGTTACGTTCTCAACGGCATCATTTTTGAAGAAATATGGACCGATGATTCCACCGGCCCACAAACCACACCAAACAGTTGTTTTTTCTGGATGAAGTGGTAGCTCTTGAATCTCTTCGGGTTGCTGTTCGTCCGAAATGCGGCAATTGTGCTTGTTTGCATACCCATTGAGCCAGAAATGGGCCTCATCGCTGAACAAAATTTGGCTCGAAAACGTCGGATCTTCTTGGAACTTTTCAAGAGCGAAGTGATGTCGCTTGGGAAGGTCGGGCGGCTTCAGTTCGTGCACAAGCTGTATTTTGTATGCTTTCAATTTAAGATCTCGACGTAAAATGCGCCAAGTCGTTCCACACGTCAGTCCGAGTTTCTGCGAACGGCGCCGAATCGACTCTCCACGGTCTTCGTGTACTCTTTTAGCTACGGCCGTAGCTGCGTGCTAGACGTTGTCTATTCGGTCGAATATTATCCAATAATGAATGCTGGGTCTCAAGATGGATGATGGTGTTGCGAATAGTATGCTCAGTAGGCCGATTATGTTGACCATAAGTTGAGCGAAGTGCACGAAACACATTCCTCAAAGAAAGTGCATTTTCGTAAAAAAGTTGAACGATTTGTAAATGTTGTTCAGGCGTAAATCTTTCCATGATGAAATGCCAAACAATACTTAACAAAACTAATATGACGGCATGACACGACTTACACGTGATCTGTCAAAAAAAGGCTATTGAAAAAAGTATATCTACTTGGATCACCCGTTATAAGTTCATAAAAATACTTGAAATGGTGTACAGTGTAATGCTTTTATGGTACATAAAGTCCGGAGAAAAGTGGCACCTCCAACACCAATGGACCATTTTGACCCAAAAGTTAACAGGTTATAACTTTAATATCAATATATTCATTAATGTTATTCATTGCAGTTTGAATTGATTATAATTTAATTAAAACAAATAACTAAATTTACTACATATTCGTTGTTTTGGGACTGAAGGTCAGGGGATTCTTAAGTCGGTTTACCCGACTGAACTTTCTTATTTGTTTATGGTGAACTATTAAAATATTTATGTGAGTAAAAACATCCTTAAACAAAAAGCTGCAGAAACATATTTTATTTTTATTTTTTTCGATTTAGAAATCCAAAAGAATAGCCGCCATAATAAGTAGGGTTAGCAAAGGATTTTAATTAAATATTTCAATTGTCTAAATATCCAGAAATAAAATAATTTAAGCCAAATGGTCTTAATTCGCACAATTTATCTTAAAGCTTATTTTCTCACCTTGATATTTCACCAACGAAATCTCTTAAATCGTAAGTTTAAACCTGCCCTATTCACCCATAACTTCTACTCCCCCTGCATTTTCAGAGTTAATTCTTTTTTACGTAAACATTCCGTGATCAACAAAATGTGAATTTCTTTTATCCAGGTCTTTTTCATTCATTTCCCGTTTTTTTTCCTTTTTTAGATTTAGTTTTCAGAGTTCACTTCAGGCTTAATTTAAAAAATTGAATTTACTTTATTGTTGTTGTCCCTCATTCTCTCTCTCTCGTTTTTGTTAACTCTACAGTTATTGTTTTACGAGTACAACAATGATACACACTTCATTGTTAGGAATTTGTGTATGTGTTTGTAGAAATGTAAAGGGGCGGGGTAAAGTTTTCTAACGTTTTAAAAAGGAAAATTCACACCAAATTCGAACCAATGGATAACAGCTTTGTTCCCGACCACTTTGGGGCATTGGTTGCGGATAGTTTAAATTGAACGAGGGATTATTATTTGTATTCATACAGTGATGAATTTATGAATCGTACTCCCATAGCGTATAAGCACTTTTTGTGTAACTAGAAAATATAATAATAATCATACGTACCTATGTAATATATTTAGTAGTTTATTATGAGTTCAATGGTAATTCAATCACTTTTTTTATACCCTCCTCCATATGATGGAGGGACCCGACATGTATATACTTGAGCTAAATTTGAAAGCATTACCTAGAAACTCTATCTGCCAAAGAATCAAGAAATAGTTTTTTTGCATACAAATTGTTTGAAAAATATGGCTTTTATAATCCTTATGCATTATCAAAATGAACTACGTATGGGGATTATATTTAAATCTGATCCGATTTAATTAATCCAATTTTCGTACCGAGAGACTGCAAAATACAGTTTATATTGCGCATTGATGACAAATGGGAAGGAACATACGAGTATATATGGAGGCTATATCTAAACCTGAACTGATTCAAACTAAATTCAGTAGTCTTCACTAAAGGCCGAATAGACGCTGCCACTTTTTACCATGATCGGGTGTGAAATACAGCTCTTATACATAATACATAGATGCCAAATCGGAACATATATATGAGGGCTATGTCGAAATTTGAACCGATCTCTATGAAACTTTACAATCTTCGTTTCTGTGTCAAGAAACTCCTGTCTTACAAATTTTATAATGATCGAATGTAAAATATTGCTTTTGCAGCACCTTGATACCAAATCGCAAGGAACCTATACATATTGTACACCAAAAGTTAACAGCTTATAACTTTATTACCAGTACATACTTCAAAGTTATTAAATGCAATCTAAATTGATAATAACTTAATTAAAACAAAAAATTTAATAAATTTACTGATATTTTTTGGACTCAAGGTGAGGGGATTCATAAGTCGCTTTACCCGACTGAACTTTCTTACTTGTTTGTATCTTTATTCTTATAATAAACGAGTAAACTTTGCGATGCACTTTTTTCGTGTAGGTTTGTTCCGCATTTTTTTTCTCCTATTCAATATCTACAACTTTGCTTCAAACACAAAAGAGATATTCCGTACAGTATACCGAGAAAAAATAAAGAAAATGTGCTAAAAATCCACCTTCAGCAAAAAAAAATCGTATGGCCATTAAAATAAAAATTGAGCCAACTTGACTAAACGAATGATGCAGAAGATCTTATTTTTGAGGCTACTTTCACGTCCAATTATCAGAATTGAATCCCAAACTCATGTGTTGTACTGTGTATATCAAAATAGCAAGTAATAGAGAAGCATGGCAATTTATTGTAAATAGACTACGTAATTGTAATTTGTATATCAAATATAAACATGTCATAATAAAACTAATTTTGAAATTATAAGGAGGGAACACATCTATCTGAGTTCTAGTTAATAGAACTGCCGTTTTTCTGTTTTTTATCAAAAGCCAATTGTATTTTTCCAAGACTGTTGCAGTCCATTGTTTTCATTTTATTGAAAACTTTTTAGACACACTTTTCACAAAGTCTTTCAAGTATTCATAGAATTTGCTTTGGAAATATACCTAATTGAATTCACTTTCTCGGCCAATGTTATTTCCCCCTCCCAAGAACAGCATTAAATGTAACATTTTGCTTTATGTAGTTCACTGAAAAATAAAACCGTGCAAATTTGACGAAATCATCTAGGAGCAGTTGTTGTTTTGTTGTTGTTGTACGCGTTTACAGTTTGCAACTCACAGATATGCTAATATACGGATATCCTTTTTTTATTATGTATTTGTACATAACACAAGAACTCAGTCTAAGCTTTTGCAAATTGATCATATTATAGAAATATTGTCTAGTTTTCCTAAAATAATACTTGCAAAATGTTTGCTATTCAATATTGTTGAAAAGAGCGTTTATTTTCACTGCAATTGAACTTACTCTGAAAAAATCTTTTGTCTTATAAAAGTTGGGTGGTTACACTAAAATTAAAGAATATTCAACAAAATCCCTTGATTGTCAACCAAATCCTTTCAATGTCTTTTTCCTAAATATGCCGTTGATGGTATATGTTTTTGCATTATACAAATGAATTAAATTATAATAAATCAATTGTATTTTAAAGACAAAAAGGGGTCTTTAAGAAATGTTAAAAAGCATTTGGGTATTTTCTGTAATAATGTACATTATTAAACATCTTAAATATAATCCTTAAAATTTAATTTTCTCAATACATTTTTTTAAATTTCATTAAATCGTCATCAATCAAATAATTTTGTATAAATTATCAATTATTATTATATAGATTATCACTTACATAAAAAGTTAATTAACTAATTTCCTTGATTTTGCTTGTTCATATTAAGTGGAGTTTCTCTGCATTCCTGCATGCCAGTCTGTTATCGAAAACTAAATCGTATAGCAATTTGATAATTGACTTAAACTTATTGAGTTGAGAAGTTGAAACCTATTTGAACCAACACTCAACGAAAGAAAACGTTACTCCCGCCTAATCGTATAAGTAATGCCGAATCAATTAGCAAATTAGGTAATATTAATCATAAGCATCGACGGTTCAAAAGTTTAGATTATTTATTTCTTCACTTGAAATTTACTTTGATATCTATTATTATTTTTAAGTTAATTTTTATGTTACCTGTACATGTTATTGAAACAGCAGCAATAGTGTCAAACTATGCAACTTCGTAAATTGTTAGCTAGTTTTTCGGAAATTCACAATATTACTGGAAGAAAGTTGAATTGCGGGACTTTTAAAATGTTACGAAAGCGAGTAACCTATTAAAATCACCATGCAACTGGAGAAAATATTCATCATTATTTGTTTGTTTTAAAGTTCATAATTTTAGTTGCATGATATTTTTGCATTCTCTATAAATATAAATATAAAATACGAACCCTCGTTTCATTTCTAGTTTATGTTCCAAGAGTTACCCTGACATCATGGTACAATATTTATCCCTTTGTACTCCATTGTACCACATTTAACTTTTAGTGTGTCATAATTAACCACTTTGCACGATTGTACAATATTTTAAAATGATAACTGATATTTCAAGATCCAAATTCACAAGCTTAGGCCGTATTTTAACTTTTTTCCCCTATCTGCGCCATTTATTTAACTTGTTTTTCCCCACGGTTTAAATAGAATATTTTTGGAAAAAACAATTTCTTAGCTTTGGTTTATGCTGTAAGTGCTACCTTTGCACTCAGGGACCACATTCAACACCTTTTGTACCACTGTTCCATATTAAA
This sequence comes from Eudasyphora cyanicolor, assembly GCA_963930755.1. Classification (NCBI taxonomy): domain Eukaryota; kingdom Metazoa; phylum Arthropoda; class Insecta; order Diptera; family Muscidae; genus Eudasyphora; species Eudasyphora cyanicolor. Next base: position 133,199,536 of record OZ005736.1, on the reverse strand, counting down.
CACTTTTTATTACACTGTGCTTCTAAAGTACGAATTTGTATACATATCTGGGACTATTTTGTTCCCTTTTTCCCCACTTACCACATATAACCATTTTACCGTATTTAACTTTTTTGCTTCGCCGTACCATATTTAACCCTTTTTGCTCCACTAAACCATGTTTAACAAATTTTTTCCCCTCTGTAACATATTGAACAGTTTTTGCTTGCCCCAACTACATCATAATTTTAACCTTTTTGCACCACAGTGCTGCATAATTGCAGTGCACCATAATTTTAACCTTTTTGCACCACAGTGCTACTAAAAGCATAAATTTAGAAAAGAAAACATTCTTATTTCATATTTTACTTACCCTTTCTCCCTGCATCCATATTTTTACCCATTCTACTAAATGTACGCTTTTTGTCCCGCTGTGCCATATTTAAGCGTTTTGGGTCCACTGAATCAAATTTAACACCTTTTTGTCCTACTATATTTTGTCCACTATATTTAACCCTTTTTGCCCCACTGTATCATAGTAAATACATTTTTGCCCCACGGTTCCACAGTTAACGCTTTTTGCCCCACTGTACCATTTTAACCCATTTTGTTCCACGTTACCATATTTTACTATTTGTGCCCACTGTACCATATTTAACCATTTGTGTCCCACTGTACCATAGCGAACACATTTTTTTACCACTGTTCCATAGTTAAAGCTTTTTGCCCACTGTACCATATTTAAACCTCTGTGCTCCACTGTAAATATCTAACACAGTTACGCCCCACTGTATTGTACAGTTAACAATTTTTGTCACACTGTACCATATTTAACCCTTTTTGCCCCACTGTATCATAGTAAATACATTTTTGCCCTACTGTTCCATAGTTATTGCTTTTTGCCCCACTGTACCATTTTTAACCCATTTGTCCCACTTTACCATATACATATAACTATTTTTACCCTACTGTACCATAGTTAACCCTTTTTGCACAACTGTGCCCCATTCAACTTGTCTTGTCCCACTGTGCCTCTTAAAGTTAGAGTTACTAAAAATCACTCCCAATCTCTAGTTTATGTTCCAAAAGTTACCCTGGAACCATTGATCCATGTTTGACATTTTTAAGCCACTGTTCTATATTTTACACTTTTTGCCCCACTGTGCCCCGAAAACTACGAATACAAAAAATCTTAATACCCCGATCAGTTGTCATAAAGATACCCCTCGCTCCAATTTTCACCATTCTAATATTAGGCTTTACATGTGGCGGTGGTTTCTGTCCCACTGTGCCTCTAAATTTTTAAAAAATATCTCTCCTTGTTCTTGTTTACGTCCCAAGAGCTACTCTCACACCAAATTTCACGATTCTAAGTCTTGCCATTTGGATTTGGCTGTTGTACCACATTTTTCCCTTTTTACCCCACTGTGTACGTCAATGTTCGAATTTCGAAAGATCCTGTCAATTTCAGAGTCTACCTCATAAGGGCTACCCTCACACCAAATTTTACGATTCTAGCTCTTGCCATTTGAATTTGGCTGTTGTACTACGTTTATCCTTTTTCCCTTTTTACCCCACTGTGTGCGTAAATATTCGAATTACGAAAAATCCTGCCAATTTCAGAGTCTACCTCATAAGGGCTACCATCACACAATATTTCACGATTCTAGTTCTTGCCATTTGGATTTGGCTGATGTACCACATTTATCACTTTTTACCCCACTGTGTGCGTAAATGTTCGAATTTCGAAAAATCCTGCCTCATACCAAATATCACGATTCTAGCTCATTCCGTTTAGATTTGGCGATCGTACCATATTTATCCCTTTTTGTCCCATTGTGCGGCTAATAGTACGAATTTCGAAAAATCCCGTCTTATTGCTCCTCTACGTCCCAAGGACTACCCTCCCACAAAATTTCATGATTCTAGCTTCAGCCGTTTGGCCTGGGCGATGATCAGTCAGTCAGTCAGTCACCCAGTCACGCAACAATTTTATATATATAGATTAAGGATTATGTTGGTATGTCATTAATTCAAATCAGATTAAATACTTATGGAAGCGGTAACTTATTGTTAATAAGATCTACCAACCAAAACCATATATCACCGAACTAAGTAGACATACTTGAAACTCGCAACGAGTACATTTTTGTTTACCTTAGGCTGATTTAAGATAAAGACATACATAATATTGCCTTGAATTCTGACGATCATAGAGTGGTGTCTATCGAAACTGCACAGTCAATTCTACCCCGCAATTTTTGAAAATCGCTACAATTTTTGTATTTGTCTCTGTTAAATTTTTGCAATAGACATAATGTAAATGAAACACATCGATACCTCCATTCTAAACTATGCCAAATGTTAGTTAGTTAGTTGGTTAAAGTTTACAATTCAAAATAGCATAATAAATTAAATATAAAGATAACGCTATTTTCTGACAATGTCTGTCAATACCGGACTTAATTTTCACTGTTAATTACATATACATGTACATATACTTAAATGTTTTAATAAAGAATTACAATTATTTTCTTATCTAATTTATTCAAAATCTTAAATTTAAAATTGTTCATCGATAATTCACTTCCTGTATCTCAATGCACAACGAACATAGTTATATAACTTATTCCATGCATCATCAAAATTTCCGTTTAATATTTTTATAAGTTCCGTTTTTATACCCTACACCACACTGTGGTACAGGGTATTATGACTTTGTGCATTTGTTTGTAACAACCAAAAGGAGAAGAGATAGACCGATCGACTTGTAATCACTTTCTGAGTCGATTTAGCTATGTCCGTCTGTCTGTAGATGTATTCTTGTAATCAAAGTACAGGTCGCAATTATGGTCCGGTCTCAACGAAACTTTGCACATATCTTTCATTAGACCCAAGGACGATCCCTATTGAATTTGGTTCAAATCGGTTCAGATTTACATATAGCTCCCATTTATATGAACCTCCGATTTGGCATATATGCACTGTAAAAGCAACATTTTTGAACCGATTTGTACAAAAATTGACAGAGAGTAGTCTGGTGATACACTTAGAGACAATACAAAATTTGGGAGAAATCGGTTCAGCTTTAGATATAGCCCCCAATATATATGTTACCCCCGATTTGATATGTAAGCGCTGTAGAAACTGTATTTTATATCCGATCAGTAGGAAATTCGGCAGAAAGAGGTTTCTTATTACATGAAGGAATACTGCCAAATTCGGAGAAAATCGGTTCAGATTTAGATATAGCCCCAATATATATGTTATCCCCGATTTGAAATTCAAGCGCTGTAGAAACTGTATTTTATATCCAATTACAGCGAAATCTGGCAGAAAGAGGCTTCTTATTACATGAAGGAATACTGCCAAATTCGGAGAAAATCGGTTCAGATTTAGATATAGCCCCATATATATGTTACCCCCGATTCGACATGTAAGCGCTGTAGAGATTGTATTTTATATCCGATCAGTACGAAATTCGACAGAAAGATGTCTTTTTACATAAATGAGTATTCAGGGAAAATCGGTGCATATTTATATATAACATCCGTATATATGTTCCTCCTGATTTGGTATCAAAGCGCTATAGAAGTTGTACTTTACTTCCGATCATTAAAATTTTCCAGAAATATGTTTCTCAATTTAGGAACGAATATTGCTTAATTTAGCGATTATCGGTTCAGAATTAGATAATATGTTCCTACCCATTTACCAATTATTCCAAATTATTATCGCAATGACCCTTATCACATTATTAGGGAGGTGTAGGGTATTATATAGTCGGCCCCGCCCGACTTTCTGCCTTTCCTTACTGGTTGTATTTGTCTCTGTTAAATTTTTGCAATAGACATAATGTAAATGAAACACATCGATACCTCCATTCTAAACTATGCCAAGTGTTAGTTAGTTTGTTAAAGTTTACAATTCCAAATAGCATACTAAATCTATATATATAAAGAAGAATGTGTGTTTGTTTGTTTGTTGGTTTGTTTGTTGGTTTGTTTGTACCGTATAGACGTCTGAACGGCTGAACCGATCTTCTTGAAAATTTCACAGAATGTACATGTGTGGGGCGTGGTGAAAATAGGGTACTTGAATTTTCGATATATGAAGTGGGCGTGGCCCCGCCCACATAAGACAAATTTTAAAATTAAGATATCTTGCACAATTTGTTAGCGAGAGTGCTGCAATTTTGTACATATGTATCTGGTGGCAGCCTACGTGATTGGTCCAAAAATGGGCGGGATCGAACCAATGGGCGTGGCCCCGCTCATATAAGCCAAATTTTGAATTTGAGATATCTTGCACAATTTGTTAGCGAGATAACTGTAATTTTGTTTATACATATCTGGAGGCAGTCTACGTGATTGGTCCAAAAATGGGCGGGGTCAGACTAATGGGCGTGGCCCCGCCCAATTAAGCTAAATTTTGAAATCGAGATATCTTGCACAATTTGTTAGCAAGAGAGCTGTAATTTTGTGTATATATATCTGCTGGCGACTTACGTGATTGGTCAAAAAATGGGCGGGATCGGACCAATGGGCGTGGCCCCGCCCATATAAGCCAAATTTTGAATTTGAGATATCTTGCACCATTTGTTAGTGAGAGATCTAGAAATTTGTATATATATATATATGGAGGCAGTCTACGTGATTGGTCCAAAAATGGGCGGGGTCGGACTAATGGGCGTGGCCCCGCCCCTTTAAGCCACATTTTGAAATCAATATATCTGACACAATTTGTTAGCGACAGAGCTGTAATTTTGTGCATATGTATCTGGTGGCACTTTACGTGATTGGTGCAAAAATGGACGGAATCGGACCAATGAGCGTGGCCCCGCCCATATAAGCCAAGTTTTGAATTTGAGATATCTTGCACAATTTGTTAGCGAGAGAGCTGTAATTTTGTGTAAATATATCTGTTGGCGACCTACGTGATTGGTCCAAAAATGGGCGGAATCAGACGAATGGGCGTGGCCCCATATATGCCAAATTTTGAAATTGAGATACCTTGAACAATTTTTTAACTAGAGTGCTGTAATTTTGTACATATGTATCTGGTGGCAGTCTACGTGATTCGTCCAAAAATGGGCGGGATAGGACCAATGGGCGTGGCCCCGCCCCTATAAACCAAATTTTTAAATTGACATATATTGCACAATTTGTTAGCGAGGGTGCTGTAATATTGTGCATACGTATTAGGTGGTAGTGTACTTAATTGGTCAAAAAATGGGCGGGACCGGACCAATGGGCGTGGCCCCGCCCATATAAGCCAAATTTTGAAATTGATATATCTTGCACAATTTGTTAGTTAGAGTGTTGTAATGTTTTACATATGTATCTGATGGCAGTCCACGTGATTGATCCAAAAACGGGCGGGATCGAACCAATGGGCGTGGCACCGCCCATATAAGCCAAATTTTGAAATTGATATATCTTGCACAATTTTTTATCTAGAGTGCTGTAATGTTGTACATATCTATCTGGTGACAGTCCACGTGATTGGTCCAAAAATTGGCGGGATCTGACCAATGGTAGCAGTCTACGTGATTTGCTTACAAATGAGCGGAATAGGACCAGTGGGTGTGGCACAGCCCATATTTTGATATATCTTGCAAGTATTATATAGGAAATACATGAACAAAAATGCTCGGTATGCGATAATTATAGCTGCTCACTCCAGTACAATCGCAATATGATAATGTGATGCATGACCAATGAAACAAGAATTTGGAAATTTTATAAGTATACATTTCTATTTTCTGGACTTTCCACTGAATTCGGTATTTTTTTATTCAGTGAATTTATTACTAATACCAATAAGGAAAGGCAGAAAGTCGGGCGGGGCCGACTATATAATACCCTACACCTCCCTAACAATGCGATAAGGGTCATTGCGATAATAATTTGGAATAATTGGTAAATGTGGTGTGTGTGTGTGTGTATGTATATCTTATTTTGAACCGATAATCGCTAAATTAAGCAATATTCGTTCCTAAATTGAGAAACATTTTTCTGCAGAACTTTTTAATGATCGGAAGTTAAGTACAACTTCTATAGCGCTTTGTAACCAAATCTGGAGGAGCATATATATGGAGGTTATATATAAATCTGAATCGATTTTCCTTGAATACTCATTAATGTAAAATAGAAACCTGTTTCTGTCGAATTTCGTACTTATCGGATATAAAACACAGTCTCTACAGCGCTTACATGTCAAATTGGGGGTAACATATATATGGGGGCTATATCTAAATCTGAACCGATTTTCTCCGAATTTTGCGGTATTCCTTCATGTAATAAGAAACCTCTTTCTGCCGAATTTCTTACTGATCGGATATAAAATACAGTTTCTACAGCGCTTGAATTTCAAATCGGGGGTAACATATATATGGGGACTATATCTAAATCTGAACCGATTTTCTCCAAATTTGGCAGTATTCCTTCATGTAATAAGAAACCTCTTTCTGCCGAATTTCGTACTGATCGGATATAAAATACAGTTTCTACAGCGCTTACATGTCAAATCGGGGGTAACATATATATGGGGGCTATATCTAAATCTGAACCGATTTTCTCCGAATTTGGCAGTATTTCTTCATGTAATAACAAACCTCTTGCTGCCGAATTTCGTACTGATCGGATATAAAATACAGTTTCTACAGCGCTAATTTTGACATGGGCAGCGAAGCGCACCGGGCTCAGCTAGTCTATCTATATATATAAAAATGGAAAAATGTTTGTATGTATGTATGTGTTTTATAGACGCTAAAACTACTGGACCGATTTTAAAATTTTTTCTTTTGTTTGAAAGCTATTTTGTCTGAGATGGTTTTGGAAAATTTTTTTTTTTGCGAAAAGTGGGCGGGGAAAATTTGGGCATGGAAAATCGTTTGTTTGTCTGTCTGTTTATGTGTTTGTTCCAGCATAAGGCCTAAACTACTGAACCGATTTTCTTGAAATTTGGTGGACAGATAGACCAATGCCTGTGAAGTGACATAGGCTACTTTGATTTTCGATTCCGCCGAGTGATTTTCGACCTTTTGACCGCTGAGGCTCCTGTCAGAGCTAGAGAGCTGAAATGTTGCATACACATAGACAGGAGTGTTGTATAAACCACGTGCTACTCACTTAATAATTTTTTGGCCTGTGGTCAGTTCTAGCGCTATCAAAAAATTGAGTTTTGTTTTTGTTCAGAAGCTTCTTAGAAAATACAAAGTTGAAACCTTGCATATATGAAGTACTATAACCGGAAATATATGCGCGAAAAATAATGTTGAGTTCTCTGAATGTGGTCAAAGTAGCAATGACCAGAAAATTTTTATTTATTTCACTGATTTTAAAAGTTCCTTAAGAGCTAAGGATATACAAATATACATGTACACACTGATATCAATGGAGATGCGAAAACAATATTTCGATGTCCAGTCTAAAATCAGACCGGACATAAAATGGCGTTTTAAAACTGTTAAAGCGTTTTCAAAATATATCGTTCACAACTAACTGTGGTAACATATCTAATGTTGTCAATTCTCAGACTGTGGTCAGTTTAGCAGTGACCAAAAGATTTTTCAATCTTTCTGTACTTTAAAAGTTCTTTACCTACTAATTTATATGTGTATACTGATCTCAAATGGATGCGATTTTACACCATTCGACTTTTGACCGCTTGACCGTTGCGTCATGGAATTTAGTGATGTTTTTGAGTATTGATTATTATGTAAGTGTTCATTGATGTTTACCTCAGTTTTGAAAGAAAAAATAGACTTACAAAAAATTTAAAATATTATTGTCTGACGTGTAGTACAACAATTACCTATCAACATATAAAAAATCTTATCAAAAATGCCACCGAAAAGAGTTGCAATTGGAAGAAATTCAGCAGGCGCGCAACGAAGCAGAGCCGCAAGAGCAGCCAGCCACGAATTCCAATGGTTTCAACAGATTTACCCTACGATTTTAAACGCCTACAGTTTCCAGTGCGTCTGGCTTTTTCCATAACCATTAACAAAGCTCAAGGTCAGTCACTAAATGTTGCTGGATTAAACTTGGACAATTCCTGTTTTTCACACGGACAATTGTATGTTGCTCCAGAGTTGGAACGTCGAAAAATCTTTATGTCTATACACCAACCGAAAAAACTAAAAATATTGTTTATCCTCTAGCATTAAGATAAAAATAAGCAAAATTTATTTTAATTCTAACAAATAAACAAAAATAAGTAATTTTGCTGCGTAGTAACATATACTGGGTATCCGCTATGTATATATATAATATAAAATAAAAGAGTTTATGTTTGTCTGTTTGTTTGTTTGTTCCGTATAGACGCCGATCGGCTGTATCGATATTCTTGAAATTTTAAAATAATGTACATTCTTTACATGTGTAGGGAGGTGGTGGTCAAAATAAGGTTTGAATTTTCTGTATATCAAGTAGGAAAGGACCCGTCCATATGAGCAAAGTATTGATATTCAGAAAGTTGCTGAAATGGAGTGCTGAAATGTTGTGTGTATTGGCCAAAAACGGGCGGGATTAGACCAACGTGCATGTCCCGCAAACATAAGCAACATTTTGAAAGTAATATATATTGCACAATTTGTTAACGAGAGTGCTGTAATTGGTGTATATATATCTGCTGGCAGTCTACGTCAGTGGTCCAAAAATGGACGGGATCGGAAATATGGGGCAACGAAGTGGACCGGGTCCAGCTAGTTACTTAATATTAATGAAATTATCTATATTTTAAGTGCAAAATGTACTTGTTTTAATAACTAATGTCTTTGGAGCATTTCTTTAATTTTATGAACATGTTTTTTCAGTGTACACTGTTTATTTTCTTCATTGCTGAAAGAATTTGCATGCAGTGTTATGGTATTTAAATATTATTTTGTTGTTTTAAACCCGTTTAATTAATAAATATGAGTGATCTAGCAGATCTTATTAGAAGCGATGATCGCGTGCCTGATTTGTAGTTCTTCGCAACCTCTATAGGTTCTGAAGAACATTCAATACACAGTCTTTGCATGTTTTGAGGAATTCTGTGAAACGAGATAAAATACAAGAAGTTAGGGCAAAATATATCGCGGTATATAGGACATATGTTCGAGAACAATCCTTTATTTAGGACTTAAGAGAAAAACTTCTGACGAAGAATAAGTCCTCTAGTTCCTTTCTCTCAATTCACCAATTGATTATAAATCTTGGCACAGGCTCAGAAATTTGTTAACTGCCATTTATAAAAATAATGAACACATCAGAAATATTAAAAAAAAATTATTATCTGAATGCCTAACTTAAAATATTATTCAATCTTTATCAATCAATATCAATATTCAATCTCTGTCAAAGTTTTAATTTGAAGTCTACAGTAAAGTCTACTCTATAGAAGACAATATATATTCTATAGTAGACAATATCAGGGATGTAACAAATTTTCGCTTCATTTTGAACATTCGCATTCGCAAAAACTGACTTTGGAATATTCGCTTTCGCAAAAATATATTTCAGTATCGCTACCTCAATCAAAAAAAATTTACTGTATAAATGTTTAAACAAAAAAATAAATTTTGCATGCCAGAGGTAACCTACACCGCTGGGAAGTCTCCCCAGGGAACAGTTTTTCAGCGGAAGATCGAATAATGAAAAAAGTGAACCTACTTTGTCTTAAATAGATTTATTTTGATAATTTAACTTGAAATACTGAATTTTTCGATAGTGAATAAATACTAATTATTTACGTTAGAACGAAATTTCTATGAACACCCAAAAGGGGAAGATATCATCGTTAATATTCCGAACGACTTGATATCAGTGGACTACATCTACTACACAGTAGGCTACATCTACCCCATGGTAGGCTACATCTAACCTACATTAGACAATACCTACCCTATAACAAACGACTTGTGGAGTCTTCTTCTCTATGGTAGTGAAATTGTAGAGTCATCTACTCTACAGCAACGGAATCGTGAGATCATCTGCTCTACAGCAGTGATATTGTATATTTATCTACTCCACTAAAATAAATGGTATCAATTATATTTATAATTCAGTTTACTAAAAATTACAGACAAAAATCGTCAAAAAAATATGAATTGTAAGCCTAATTATTTATATCATTTTCATGAGCCCATTCCATTTAAAAGAAAGGTCTTGAAAATATTTCTGAGACATATCACCTCTTCCCCTGTTTCAGGATAGAATTGGGATTACCGAGACCATCGAGCTGGGTTGAGTGTAAAAATGAATTTTCATTATGCAACTGAACGAAATATTTTCTTCATTATTTGTTGGTTTTTAAGTTCGTTTTTGTTGTTGTTCATCTTTTTGCATGTCATTTTTGCATTCTTTATAAAATTTATTTTCATTGGATTCTGTTGGTATGCATAATATTTTTGCCTTAGTGCTGTTTTTAAATTGACATGGGGTGGGAGTTGTGTTGGAAGTCGCTCCAAATGACTTGACTTTTTTGCACTTTGTGGCATTGAAATGATGTAGTTCCAGGGAACAAGTATTGTATGCAAAATTGTTTGTTTGTGTGGTTGGTTGGGATGGTCTTAGGGATTTAATTGAAATGAATTTTAATTCTGTTAACAAACAAAAATGCCAGTTAATACAATGCATAGTCAACAATTTTATCAGCACTCAAGTCCTGATATGACAAAAGGAGAGCTAGGAAAGTCAAATGAATTAAGCTGGAGATAAATGAAAATATAGATATACTATAACAAATTTATTGAAATTGAATTATAAAAATCTGGAGATTTTAAGAGATTATCAGAAATGAAAAATAAGCCAATAATAATTTTGAGATAAAATCACAAAAAAATATATTTTAATATTTTGCACTTTCCTACTATTTTTAATGTTTTTTGTATATATAAAATTGCATTTCGATATTTTTGAATTATTTTCGTTTGACGGTCTGGAACTAGATATGGAATCTGCATAATTTTATTTTATGACAACAGCATTCTTTCAATTTTAACTTAAAAAAAAATTTTAATATAAAAATGTTATATAGTCATAATTAAAATTCACCCAACGCTTATGATGAACGTCAGTTGGGTTATACTATTAATTAATATTATTCATACGTAAGAACCCAGTGAACAATTATTTCCGACATGGCTGACGTCCGAAATATCTGTTAAATGTCTGTCAGAAAACAATCCGACAAATCTGCACATTCTCTGATCGAAAATAAATTTAGCCAGAAAAACAAAATTCCCTTTTGAGAGTGAGTAAACCTACTCCCTCCATAAAGGAATTTATGTTTATATTCTGTTCTCAGCACATTCTCTGGAGGGATTTTTTGTGTCCGTTTATACTCACCCTCTCCATAAAGGGAAATTTATTTGTTGTTTACATTTCGTTGTCTTCTCACTCTCTTGATGGATTTGTTGTGTCCGATTTTGTTTTGCTTACAGTAATTATACTCTCTGAAGGGATTTTTTTTCTTGAGTTAGATTTTGTTGTTATCTATTCATTTCATTGAAAGTTCTAATATGATTTTTTTGGTGTTCCGTTATTTTGAATTTCATTGTAATTTTTGTGTGAGGCGATTGTTGCAAAAACTCGTCATTTGTAAATCAAGCGGTGAGTAAGCTAGTTGATAAAGTGAGTTGTGCAAAAGAAGACTATAGTTAAGAACTTTTCAAAATTATGTCGTCTCGCCAACCAATAAGAAAAAAAGTGAAGAAGGAGGCTAAACAATTGCTTCAGCACTTTGTCGATCTAAATATCCGACGAATATCAGAAATGTCTGTACATTGTCGTCCGAAAAGTCCGACAAATTTCAGAAATGCCTGCACATTCTCGGACTAAATATCCGAAAAAATACAGAAATACCTGTACATTCTCGCACAAAATGAGCGACAAACATCCGAAATGTCTGCACATTGTCGCACAAATGTTCAGATTTCCCTCCGAATTTCCCACCAGAATTCGGTCAGAATTCTGTAAGAAAGTCTGCGCAAGTATCCGAATTTCCTCAGAAATGTCGGTCCGAATTCTTGTCAACCGCTCATACAACTTTCGGCAAGAATTCTGACCGAATTCGGCATCAGACTCGGCAATTTTTGCCGACGTTCTGTCAGAATTCGGACAGAAATCGGATTAAATTGTTCGCTGGGAATGGTCTTTACTCCACACTGTAACGATGGCAATACAGATCCTATTAATATAGGGTGATCCATTTTGAGGTTCCCCACAGAACTGGTTTTCTTCAAACTTGTTGAACAGATTGACCAATACACGAAAATTAGAATAGGATATTTCGATTTTCAGCCAAGTGATTTTCGACCACTTGATTGCTGAGGCTTCTGTTAGAGCTAGAAAGCTGAAATATATATAAAGGGTTTTCCAATTTCTTATCTTTATGTCAACGCACACTTAAATATTTTCAATGATCTTTTAGTGTTCGGCTTTTAGTTAGCCGAAGTCAACTTAAAGTGCGCTTCACTATCACAGGTAATTCCACTCACTTCCACCGGTAATTCCACTGCCCTCAAAATAAAAAAATTGATAGGTACTTATCTCAAATGAAAATATTACGTACGATGTATAAATTCGTTCAAAACGATCGAAAACTCCTTAATTTTGACTAAGGAACAATTATTATGGCTCCACTGAAATCAAATATTATTCACTGCCATTCATTCACTTTATGGTTGGGGAAACTCCAAGGAATTCCCACCATCCATTCGGAAGTATTGATCTAAATCGACTGGCAGGTCAAATACTGGTGTTGAGCAATTTATAACCGACTTGTCGAAATATTTTACAACGGTTAACTTGAAGTATTATTCTGAGAATGGAAAAAATAAGTAATAGCATTTCATCCGAACCTTCACTGTATAAAACATATAAAGTAATATTATGTACTTTGTGGAATCAGAACAGAAGACAAATGTTTTCATTCTTTGTCAGAATACAGTAATTACAAAAGTATTATTATTCTAGCAAAAATGTCAAAACGATCGGATATAACAATCAAACCGGATCAGTTTATAGTTCCTAGACACATACATACATGCAGAAACAGAAAAAACGTCAAAAATTGCCAGACCAGTCTCAGCATTTTGTCCATAACAAATATTGAGTCTCCAAAAATCCAACTACTGTTTTGGATTTGTGACAGTCTGGTGCGCATTCTGTGTACATTTGAAAGAAAATCGAAGGGAGAGACATTTTTTTAGAAAGTTTTTAAAAAAAAATCCTAAAAACTTTTTTTTATTTTTTTTTAATTTAAGATTACGCGTTGTGTCCTCTTTAAAACAACGTAAACTTTTAGCCGTTCGAGAGCATTTACAAATTTCGTGAAACCCAAAAACAATTTTTTTCATTTTTTCAAAACGCATAAAATTTAAAAAAAAAATGATAGCGGGATCTTATTTTACCTATTTATAACCATTTATAAACATTTTAGCCAAAAATGAACTATATAGGTCGATATTATATATTCTGACCCTGGTGTCAGTCAACGTGATTGGTCCAAAAATGAACGGGATCGAAACAATGGGCTTGGACCGGCCCATGTGAGCCAAGTTTTGAAAATGAGATATCTTGAACAATTAGTTAGCGAGAGTGCGGTAATTTTGTGTATATGCATTTGATGCTAGTCTTCGTAATTTGTCCACAAATGGGCGTAATCGGACCAATGGGCGTGTACCCGCCCATATGAGCCAATTGGTATATCTTGAACAACTTTTTAGCGAGAGTTCTGTAGTTTAGTGTATTTTCATTTGGCGACAGTCTACGTGATTGGTCCAAAAATGGACGGGATCGGAAATCTGAAATCTGAGGCAACGAGGTAGACCGGGTCCAGCTAGTTTGTTTATAAAGTTGATAGGCAGACCAATCCATTACCCCAATCAACTCAAAATCACTTTCTGGTTTGAGTTAGCTATGTCCGTCCTTCGGGAAAATTAGCCTTTTTCAAGATAACGCAGTCTTTTCTATTTAAGTAGACTTATGCAATTTTCTACTTTACAGTGTACTACATCTACTCTACAGTAGACCATATATAAGCTACAGTAGAATAGATATACTATACGCAAATACTCTACAGTATCTAATTGGTGGATTCATCTACTCTACAATATACAACATCTACACTACAGTAGACATCTCTCTACATCAGTTAAATTATGGAGCAATCTACAACTTCTACAGTAGACTACTGTCCGATTTATCTTCTCAACAGCAGCGAAATTGTAATTGCAATCGAAACATAAATTTGCCGAGTTGGGGGAAAAAATAAGTTGACATATATTTTTTCCAGTGCTTCCATATGTGTATATTGCTCAAAATGGCTGATGCAAAATAAAATAATTTTTGACGCAAAATTTTTTTTCTTTTTTTTTTGCATATAACCACCATAGAATATATATATCCTGAACATTACGTACAATATTTATGCTGCTCCGGCTGGTATACTAGTGACTGCAATCTCGTAAAAATACATACACAATTAATTTTTTCGCATTAAAAGGTGTAGGAATGTCAAACTCCAAAATAAGAGCAAAAAGCGTAAATATGCACATCATTTTCTTAGTTCCTCATTTTCTTAGTTCCTCCATAGAAACCACTTTCAATTACAGTCACGTTTCAAGAGTCTTACTTTACTTCCTATTACACGTTCAACAGCTATGCATTATCATGTACGAGTTTGTGTGTGGGGGAATAAAGGTATCCTTGATGTGCGCCGGTACTCTCATACATATTTCAGCTTCATTACTCTTTTCCTCCCGAAGGCTTCAGGAGTTTTATTTGTGCTCTCATTTAACTTATGTTTCCGTTGTGTTTTTTTGTCTGCTTACCCCCTACAAACGTTTGCACGTATATGGGACAAAAACTATTTAAAATTGCTCGCGCCTTCCCCATATTCCGAAAAGGATCTTTAACTTGTGTGGGGTTGTTGAAAAGGAATCAACTTTTAATATATGAAAATATAAACTATATTTATAAAGCGTGATCCATTTCGAGGTTTCCTACTATTTTAAAGAAAAAACAACAGAAAATTCAAATTGAATGGGGAATATTTATTATTATTTGAAAGAACATTCATTGGCATTTATTTTTTTGAAGATTATGTCTATCAAATGTTGGCCGCGGCTACGTCTCAGATCGTCCATCCGACGAGTCCAATTTTTGATGATTCGTTCGAGCATTTCGCCTGGTAACTGGCGAATGACATGCGTGTTGTTTTGCTCCAAGGTCTGAATCGAAGCGGGTTTGTCCGCATAAACTTTAGACTTTACATATCCCCACAGGAAAAAGTCTAACGGTGTGATATAACGTGAAACCGAACGTGCTCACCGAAGTGTTCTCTCAATAAATCCATTGATTGATGCGATGTGTGGGAAGTGGCGCCGTCTTGTGGAAACCAAATGTCGCCGAGATCACGAGCTTCAATTTCAGGCATCAAATAGTCGGTTATCATGGCACGATAACGGTCGCCATTGACGGTTACGTTCTCACCGGCATAGTTTTTGAAGAAATATGGACCGATGATTCCGGAACGTCGAATCGAGAATCGGTCAATGGCAAAAAGATAGCTTTTAACGAGAGGTAAAATATTAGCGCAATTGGCGAACGATTATTTTGATAATAAAACTGAATAATTTGTAAACGTTGTTCAGGCGGAAGTCTTTCCATTATGAAATGCCAAACAATACTTAACAAAAATCAGTAAGGAAAGGCAGAAAGTCGGGCGGGGCCGACTATATAATACCCTACACCTCCCTAACAATGCGATAAGGGTTATTACGATAATAATTTGAAATAATTTGTAAATGGGTAAGAACATATATATGCGGATATATCTAATTCTGAACCGATAATCGCTAAATTAAGCAATATTCGTTCCTAAATTGAGAAACATCTTTTTGGAGAATTTTGTAATGATCGGAAGTAAAGTACAACTTCTATAGCGCTTTGTAACCAAATCAGGAGGATCATATATATGGAGCTTATATATAAATCTGAATCGATTTTCCCTGAACACTCATTCACGTAAAATAGAAACCTCTTTCTGTCGAATTTCGTACTGATCGGATATAAAATACAGTCTCTACAGCGCTTGAATGTCAAATCGGTGCTAACATATATATGGGGGCTATATCTAAATCTGAACCGATTTTCTCCAAATTTGGCAGTATTCCTTCGTGTAATAAGAAACCTCTTTCTGCCGAATTTCGCTGTGATCGGATATAAAATACAGTTTCTACAGATTTTCCATATTGATAAGATTTCTGATCATCATAGTTTTCAATAACTTTAAGTGAAACACACAAGCTATGGTTTTGTTCTGTCCTAAACAATTTCATATTTTCCTCAAATTGGGCAACTGGATAAATTGGGCATTAGGATAAAATATCATATTGGGCGTATAAGAACGGATAAGCTATTTGCATATGCTATGAAATAAGATTATTAAACAATCCTACAATTTGATTAGAGTTCTTATTCGGAAACAAAACAAACTGCAATAAAATGCCAGACTATATGCTCATGTGTTAATTGTTGGCATACAAAGCAGAGGATAAAATCGGATAAAGTGATGACATGTGGTACATCTTTAGAATGATCCAAAATAACTGAAAAATTTAACAAATTGAATGAGTGACGGAAGACCCTGAAAATATCTGAGGACAGCCGCATTTAAAATCATTTGATTTTAATCATTTAATTAATTTTTTTAAATTATTTTTTTAATACCAGTTTTCCTGGAAGTTACCTTCAGCATTTCGACAATATTTGTTTAAGTATAAGCCTGATAGAGCCGGAAAACGCATTAAGTTTTTTTTTATAAAAATCGTGTTTGAAGTAAGGAAGGCAGGAAGGAAAACCATACAAATAAGAAAAAAAAATAGTTTTATTTTAAAATTTTTTATAAGAGGTCAGTCAACTGGAAAAAATCTATGGATAAATGTCGAAACTATAACCTTTTTGGTAATAGCAGGAAAATTTCACAAAAATCATATTTTTATTCCCTCACTGTTGTGAAATTTTGAATACGAGTATATCATTTGCTACGAGCCAGAAGTGTAACACATCGCAGGAATGACTCAAGACCTCAAATATATTTGGCGGAAATTCGTTTTGGGCCATTTCAACTAGCATGAGCAATGTCCGTCCGTCCGATCGTAAGGAGTAACCGACTGACTTCAAATTTGGTAGATGGACATTTGTATCCCCTCACCTTAGAGAGGAGGGTATATATCATTTGCTACGAGCCAAAGTGTAACACATCGAAGGAGTGACCTAAGACCCTAAATATGTTCGGCGGATATTCGTTTTGGGTCATTTTAAGTCGAATGAGCAATGTCCGTCCGTCCGTCTGTCTGTCTGTCGGCTGGCTGGTGCGCACGATAACTCTCGAAAGGATTAACCGATTGACTTCAAATTTGTTATGTGGTAATATTTTTTTCTATCTCCGGCTAAGTTCGAAGATGGGCCATATTGGTCCACTCCTTCTAGTACCTCCCCCACAAACGGCTAACATTTAGTGAAATATTGATTATTTAATAACTTCTATACTACTGATTTGAATCCTCTGATATTCTACACATAGTATTAGTTTATTCGTTACTATTACCTCGCATTGTTGCCACGCTCCTTGTGGTACCTCCCACACAAATGGACCTTTTGTACCAAAAGTTAACAGCTTTTAACTTTAATATCAGTGCATACAAATACTTGAAATTTCATACAGTGCAATGCTTTTATATTACCTAGAGTCTAGAGAAAAGTGGCCGTTATTGGCACACCCCTTTTGGCACCCCCCACACAAAAGTTGACAGCTTACAACTTTAATACTAGTACATACTTTAAAGTTATTAAAGGCAATTTAAATTTATAATAATTTAATTTTATTTTTAGTAAATAAATTTACTAATATATTTTTGGGACTCAAGGTGAGGGGTTTCATAAGTCGGTTTACCCGACTAAACTTTCTTACTTGTTTTCATCTTAGTCTAATTTCGAAGATGGACCATATTGGTTCACTCCTTTTAGTACCTCCCTCCATTTGATGAAATATTGATTCTCGAATAAAATCTATACCACCTTCTAAATCTAATCTATACTACCTAAATAAAGTCTATACTAGCCGCATCTTCTTCAATTCCACACATAGTAATAATATATCTGTCGATTTTACCTTGATATTATTATTGTGTATTTCACTAATATATATATAGGTTATTACGAGTAGCATATATTTTTTCGAAAAAATTGTCAAAGGGTTTTAAGGTATTAAATTTTTCAGGGACATTTTTGAAGTCCTTTTTACCTTGTAATGGTATGTATAAAAAATACTAGAAATAGCCAAAATTCTCCGCTTTAATTTGACACCGAAATCGATATCGTAGGGCGCGATTAAGTATTTAAAATATTTTTTTTGAAAAATGTTATCACAGGACCAGGAAATGAAAAACTGAAAATGCCAATTAACTCCATTTTGCCTATAGTTTCAGACGTATATTATCCGGATCAAGTCTAATATGGACTGTCGGGCTGTGTTATAGCCTGACAAATAATGATGGAACTTTTCCACCCGTAATTCATTAGAGTTACTTCTCTCAAAAATTTCATTAAATTCGATTAAAGCAAGGCTTTTAGTAATGGAAATAAATCTAGTATTTCTTAATTGACAAACGTATTTTACTACTATTCACATATTTTTCCCCATTTAATAGGGAAATACTTTTTTGCCAATAATAATACCTTTGCTATTGCAAAAATTCTTAATATTGACACATGTTGTCAATTTATTGACAAATTGTTAGACTAAAGAATTCCTTCCTGCAGCCAACCATTAACCTCTGCCTGCTCTTTCGCTACATACATACATATGTACATGCAATCCCTTCACGGACTATGTTAAGCACATTGCACGACACATGATAGCGAACAAAACGTGTTTGATTTGGAAGGGGAGAGAGGTTTAGCACATTTCAATGTGTGAACCCCAACGGCAACACCGGAATGTTGTTAATAAAATATAAATGAATCTAGCAAACACTTTACAGCTCTCGACACCCCCGAACAACAAATAGACCACCCAAAAAATATATAGATATTTTTGAAAACACATTAATGCTCAAGCAATGACAATTTGCCTTAAAAACCGTATTCAACAAAAACGTTACCTCCCGTCCCTCAGCAACCGACCAGAGTTAGAATTTCAACGACAAAAAATGCAGCTACAACAATTCAAACTCAGACTAAAATTGTCGCATTGACAGCATGTCAGCCAACACAAAGTGGTTCCACAAAAAAGGATACAATTTTAGTTTTAGCAGTGACAAAATGACACTATCGTCAAGTCAAATGTTGCACTGTGCCATGGAAATAGATGCCCTGAAGGGGTCTTTTGGCATCACAGGTTAGACCAGTCAGTCTTTGTTATGCGTGTTTTCTCTTTTTTTTCATATGCGGGTGTATGTTAAAAAAAAACTACAATAACCCTCAATGATAAAGTTGACAAATGGGAACAAAAAAGTCAGTTTGGTCAACGAGGATTTAAAGTTTTCCTGGTTAATCCTCTTCAGATTAGAAGATATAAAAGTGACATTAAGATTTAAATAAATTACAAAATATTAAAATAGCTATTAAACTGTTACACAATTTGGCTCAATGGAATAGTTAAAAGTCAACAATTTAAATGCCGGATTTGAAACATTCATATTCTAAGTGGCAGTAAAGAATATAATCTTTCCGTAATAATGGCTATTTCTTGAATGCCACAGAATGACATAAGTTATTACTTAGTTTCTCATTGTCATTCTACATGGCAGCGACTAATAATAAAAAAAGCTAACAACAAGATGGAACATTTTTTTGACAAATAAGTAAATTTCTATCAAATAAAAAATTGGATAAAAAGGGATAATATTTCATGTAATGCGGTTACATTATTTTCAACTACAACGATCTTAGAATATTATAAAATGTGTGTACTGTAATGTAATTAATGTAAAATAAACATCAATATTCTCAGACCTAAACCTCTCTAAAATTTATTTTTTTTTCTGAAAATATATTATTTGGTTGTTTATTGATGGCTAGTGGGTCAGAATTTATAATATGAACTTATAATTTTTATTATTGACTAAAAATTTTACAAAAAGATGCTAAATGACAAAATAAGGTATCGATATTTTAAAGTAAAGTTTAAAAAAATCTAAAGAAATTCGAAAATTAAAAAAAGTATTTTTTAAAATTTAAAAAATATTGATGATAGGAAGCGAATAATATATTTCCCGCTAGTGTGACTTTCAAATATAATAAAAATATAATAAAATTGTATTTTTTTATGGAAAATGTACAAGAATAGTGGATTAATCAAAAGAAAGAATGAAATAAGTTAGAAATAACATGAATAATTTTGATAGAATCTTAGCAATTGTACACAAATTTAAATGCATTATCTGTTCTATATTTAATGGCTTTATAATGTTTATTTAATTTTTACACCTAAATATATTATTTAATTTTTACACACTAATAAAATAAATAAATAAAAAACTGAGTTTCAATTTTTCTTGTTGTTACGCCCTTTTTCGTTTCTGATTACGATATGTAAAAGAGAATGTGTGTTTCTTGGTTTGTTTGTTAGTACCGTATAGACGTCTAAATGGCTGGACCGATCTTCTTGAAATTTTCACAGAACGTACATGTGTAGGGGGTGGTAATTTTGTGTATATTTATCTGGTGGTAGTCTACTTGATTAGTCCAAAAATAGACGGGATCGGAAAAATGGGCGTGGCCCCGCCCATAAATTTTGAAATTGAGATATCTTGCACAATTTTTTCGCGAGAGGGCTGCAATTTTTTGTATATATATCTGGTGGCAGTCTACGAGATTGGTTCAAAAATGGGCGGGATCGGACAAATGGGCGTGGCCCCTCCAATATAAGGCAAATTTTGGAATTGAGATATCTTGAACAATTTTTTAGCAAGAGTGCTGCAATTTTTTGTATATATATCTGGAGGCAGTCTTATTGATTGGCTTAAAAATGGGCGGGATTGGACCAATGGGCGTGACCCCGCCCATATAAGGCAAATCTTGGAATTGAGATATCTTGATCTATTTTTTAGCGAGAGTGCTGCAATTTTGTGTATATATATCTGGTGACAGTCTACGTGACTGGTCCAAAAATGGGCGTGATTGGACAAATGGGAGTGGCCCCTCCCATATAAGGCAAATATTGGAATTGAGATATCTTGAGCAGTGCTGCAATTTTGTGTATATATATCTTGTGGCAGTCTACGTGATTGGTCCAAAAATAGGCGGGATCGGACTAATGGGCGTGGCCCCGCCATATAAGGCAAATTTTGGAATTGGGATATCTTAAAAATTTTTTTAGCGAGCGTGCTGTAATTTATTTTATGAATATATGGTGGCAGTCTACGTGAATTGCCGAAAAATGGACGGGAACGGACCAATAGGTGTGGCCCCGCCCATATAAGCCAAATTTTTAATTTGAGAAATCTTGCTCAATTTGTTATCTAGAGTGCTGTAATTTTGTGTATGTGTATCTACTGTCAGTCTCCGTGATTGGCCCAAAAATGGGCGGGATCGGACCAATGGGCGTGGCCCCGCCCATATAAGCCAAATTTTGAAATTGACATATCTTGCACAAATTGTTAGCGAGACTGCTGTAACTTTGTGCATACGTACATGGTGGTAACCTACGTGATTGGTCCGAAAATGGGCGGGTCGGACCAATGGGCATGGCCCCCCAAATAAACCAAATTTTAAAATTGAGATATATGCACAATTTGTTAAAGATAGTGCTGTAATTTTGTGTATATATATCTGGTGGAAATCAACGTGCTTGGTCCAAAAATGGGCGGGATCGGACCAACTGGGAGTGGCCCCGCCCATATAAACCAAAGTCTGAAATTAAAATATCTTGGTAATTTGCTAGCGAGAGTTCTGTAATTTTGTGTATATGTATCTTGTAGTTCGCGTGATTGGTCCAAAAATGGGCGGGGTCGGACGAATGGGCGTGACCCTGCCCATATAAGCCAAATATTAAAATTTAGATATCTTGCACAATTTTTTAGCAAGAGTGCAGTAATTATGCGCATACGTATCGGGCGATAGTCTACGTAGTTTGTCTACAAATGGGCGGGATCGGACCAATGGGCGTGACCGCGCCCTTATAAGCCAACTTTTGAAATTGAGATTCCTACTGCCCCTATCTACTTCCACGATTGGGATTGGATTGTGATCCCAGATGTCCCACCACTCATGGACTTTCTGGGATCCAACTGAAAGTAGCTGAAAAACTACGTGATTGGTCCAAAAATGGACGGGATCGGACCAATGGGCGTGGCCCCGCCAATGTAAACCAAATTGTTAAATTAATATATCTTGCATAATTTGTCAGCGAGAGTGATGTACTTTTGTGTATATGTATCTGGTAGCAGACTACGTGATTGGTCCAAAAATGGGCGGGATCGGAACAATGGGCGTAGCCCCGCACATATAAGCAAAATTTTGAAACCGGGATATCTTTCACAATTTGTGAGCGAAAGTGCTGTATTTTGTGTATATGTATCTGGTGGCAGTCTACGTGATTAGTCAAAAAATTGACAGGATCGGAAATCTGAAATCTGGGCCAACGAAGTGGACCGGGTCAGCTAGTATATATTAGGGATGTATCATTTTAAAATTCGCTTTCGCATTCGCATATATTCAGTATTCGCTTTCATTTATTAAAGTGTTAAATCTCCTTATTCCCTTCACACAATTTGAAGATATGTGTGTGCTTGTGGTAACAGGACGTAAAACTATGGAAAACAGTCTTAATACTTGAATATCCTGGAAATGTATCAATTCAGTTCCTTAAATTTGTTGGTACTAAAGGCTCTAACTATTATTCGCTTTCGCAAAAATGAATATTTCACTATTCGCTTTCGCATTCGCAAGAAATATATTTCAATATTCGCTTTCGCATTCGCTTTCGCTAAAGCCACTTTCGTTACATCCCTAGTATATATATATATGTAATTACTTATTAAAATATAAAACGGATAAATCCGAATAATAACTATGTCAAAAATCCGAGTAAATATTAAACACTTATGGCACAATTTTCTGCTAAATAAAACCTTCTTATATGTTTAATTACTTATTAAAATACAAAAAAATAATAAATACGGATAAAATCTCAAATAGAGCGGATGAGAGATGATAATATATTTTTAGTTAGAGTGGTGTCCAAATATTACAACAATTATTTTGTTTGTATGCCCTCTAACTCGAATGGGACATTATTCACCCTAGTAAAGAGAACCAATTCTGTCTTGTTTAGGTTAACGCCCAAACCGCTGCTTCTGGCCCATCTAGCCAATTTGTTCAGAGCCACCTGCATGGTGTCTCTGAGGACGTAAACGAATTGGCCTCTCACTGCGATTGCCTCGTCGTCCGCATATGCCACGACCTTGCAGCCACAACGTTCTAGATCTAGCAGGACTTTATTCACCGCTGAGTTCCAAATTAGTGGGGTCCCTCTGTTTACAAACCTTGTTAGAGTTGTAAACAAATAAAATATTCGAAGATATATATTATTTGCTACGAACAAAAAGTGTATCACATCGAAGGAGTGACCTAAGACCCCAAGTATGTTCGGCAGAAATCCCTTTTGAGCCATTTTAAGTCATTTGAGTAATGTCCGTCCGTCCGTCCGTCTGTCTGTCTGTCCGTCGGTCTGTCTGTCTGTCCGGCTGGAGCGCACGATAAATCTCGAAAGGTATGGGATACCTTTCGAGATAATATTTTTTCTATCTCATATTTTTTTGATCTCAGGCTAAGTTCGAAGATAGGCCATATTGGTCCACTCCTTCTAGTACCTTCCTCACAAAGGGTAAAATTTAGTGCAATATTGATTCTCTAATAACTTATATACTACTTATTCGAATCCTCTGTAATTCCACACGTAGTGATGTGTCGCTATCAACTTGAGACAAATGGGGGATGTAGCCCCGCCCCTTTTGGTACCTCCCAGAGAAAGGGATATTTTTGTACAAAAAGTTAACAGCTTATAACATTAATACCAGTGCATAGCGCTTACAGACCAGTGTAAAATGGGCGTTATTGCCACGCCCCTTTTGGTACCTCCCACACAAAGGTACCATTTCGTACAAAAAAATAAAAGCTTACAGTGTGAGTACCAATGCATGAAAATACTACAAAATTTTGCACAGTGATACACTTTTGAAGTACCAATAATCCTGTGAACAAGTAAGAAAGTTTCAGTCGGGTAAACCGACTAAGGTATACCCTCACTTTGGGAGTAATGTAATATTGAATATCACACGAATTAGTCTGTCAGATTGTGTGGGAGGTACCAGAACGGGTTTAACAAAGACACCTATTTTTCGCTGAACGGTAGATATTATTTATTTTTTTATTAACGTTATGAGATATTAAATTGTGAATTTTTTGTATAGCCCTATTTGCCCCCTCTTCTCTTCAGTTATTTATTTAACTCTGCTTTGGCAAAAATTCATAGCTAATAATCTTATAATTGTTTGTTTTATTGGCTTCGCTAACTCTATCATTATCTCAATATTTGAAGTGCCACTTGCGCGATTATAAAACAAGTCAATGAAATGCTCCTTAACACATACTATTATTGTTATTAACAATGGTTTCCAATCTCAATAGCGAGCAATTTTCTGTCATAAATAAAACCCTCAATGGAAAACATTTTATATAGAAACATACAATGAATAACATTTGTCTGTGTCTTTACACAACCACTCAGATTGATTATGGGCGATAAATGCTAATGGAATTTAACGCCTATTAAATCATGAAATTTACTCCAAGGAAAATAAATAAAATAATGATGGCAAAGTTAAATACAACGTCCACAAATATGTACAAACGATCAGCATTTATTATAGACAATCAACCATGAAATTTTACCCTGCTTATCGGTTCCACCATATTCATCCTCCATCGATTCCACCATATTTATCCTCTTCGAACTGTGTCACTTCTATAAATGTATCCACTATTCGAATGTGGCAGTGCTGCCATTTCCGTTTGTGGCGTTTCAAAAAAAAGTGTTGATCAATTTTGTGGTATGATGTGTCGTCTATCCACAGATGACATGCAATACATTTTTGTCTGCAATTTGCTTGTTCTGTTTGTATATTTAATAAATGTTGATATTATACAACTAAGTGGATTCAATGGAATACGAAATAGGTTTTATAGATAGATGTTGTATTCGGCAAAAACATTCCCTGTAAAAAATCTTTATAGGTCCGCACAACACACTTTAATGGTACCCCAGAGGCTTTTTATATAAATCTTATTTATCCACAAAGTTTGATGGATAAAAACAGGGTTAGTAATTCAGGCACAATTTTAGTACAGAAGGCTTCGGAATAGAAATCTGACGACCCTGCTCAATCCCTTAACCCTGAAAATCACTTTCCAAAAATAATGATATTTTCAGCGGTAAGGGGATGAGCGGGGATTTCGCGTATTTGTCTTCGAAAACCCAATGTCCTAGGAAAAAACGCCTATTGTCATTCGTTTAAGAAGGTCAACATTATGAGGGATAAATTGTTTTCATCCAGAATACATTTTTTTAACCTAAATTAGTGGGGAGGATATATATCATTTGCTACGGATCAAACGTTTAACACATCCAAGGAGTAACCTAAGACCCCAAGTATGTAAAGCGGAAATCCGTCTTAGAACACTTTAAGTCACTAGAGCAAGGTCCGCCCGTATGTATGTATGTTGGTCTGGCTAGGGCGCACGATAACTTTCGAAATGAGTAACGAATTGACTTCACATTTGGTATGTAATAATATTTTGTTTCTGTCTCATTCGAAAATAGGCCATATTGGTCTACACCTTCTAGTAAATCCCCTTTAGTGAAATATTGATTCTCTAATAACTTATATGCTTCTTATCCGAAACTTCTGTAATTCCATATTAATAGTTTATCTGTCACTATCGGCTTGAGAAAAATGGACCACAAAGACACCATTTTGTGCAAAGAGTTAACTGCTAATAATTTTAAAACAAGTGCCCATTAATACATGAAATTTTGTGCAGTGTCATGCTACTATTGTGCCTCCATGCCAGTAAAAAATTGGCTGAATCGCCACGCCCCTTTTGGTAGCTCCCACACAAAAAGACCATTTTGCACACATAGCTAATAACTGTCAATACCAGTGAATATAAATACTTAATATTTGGTTCAGTGCAATGTTTTATAGGTATTATTGTGTCTTTTATGGGATTATTAAAATATTGGAAGAATGAAAAAAAACCCTGAAAGAATTTTTAAATACAGTGATAGAATGATTGGTCACTGCTAAACTGACCACAATCTTAGATTTAAAACCAGTAAGGAAAGGCAGAAAGTCTGGCGGGGCCGACTATATAATACCCTACACCTCTCTAACAATGCGATAAGGGTCATTGCCATAATAATTTGGAATAATTGGTAAATGGGTAGAAACATATTATCTAATTCTGAATATCTAATTCGCTAAATTAAGCAATATTCTTTCCTAAATTGAGAAACATCTTTCTGGAAAATTTTAATGATCGGAAGTAAAATACAACTTCTATAGCGGTTTCATACAAAATCAGGAGGAACATATATATGGAGCTTTAATATAAAAAGACCTCCTTCTGTCGAATTTCGTACTGATCGGATATAAAATACAGTCTCTACAGCGCTTACATGTCAAATCGGGGGTAACTTATATATGGGAGCTATATCTAAATCTGAAGCGATTTTCTCCGACCTCCGCTTACAGGTCAAATCGGGGGTAACATATATATGGGTGTTATATCTAAATCTAAACCGAGTTTCTCCGAATTTGGCAGTATTCCTTCATGTAGAAAGAAACCTCTTTTTGCCGACTTTCGCACTGATCGGATATAAAATAAAATTTTTACAGCGCTCACATGTCAAATCGGGGGTAACGTATATATGGGGGCTATATCTTAATCTGAACCGATTTCTTCCAAATTTAAAAGTGTTCATTCATATAATAGGAAACCTCTTTCTGACGAATTTCATACTGATCGGATATAAAATAATTTTTTTACAGCGCTTACATGTGAAATCGGGGGTAACATATATATGGGGGCTATATCTAAATCTGAACCGATTTTCTCCGAATTTAGCAGTATTCCTTCATGTAATAAGAAACCTTTGCCGAATTTCGCACTGATCGGATATAAAGTAACATTTTTACGGCACATACATGTCAAGTCGGGGGTAACGTATATATGGGGGCTATATCTCAATCTGAACCGATTTCTTTCAAATTTAACAGTGTTTATTCATATAATAAGAAACCTCTTTCTGCCGAATTTCATACTGATCGGATGTAAAATAAAGTTTTTACATAGCTTACATGTCAAATCGGGGTAACATATATATGGGGGCTATATCTAAATCTGAACCGATTTTAACCAAATTCAATAGGGATCGTCCTTGGGCCAAAAAAAAGATATGTGTAAAGTTTCGTCGAGATCGGACCATAATTTCGACCTGTACTTTGATTACAAGAATACATGCACAGACGGACAGACAGACGGACAGACAGACGGACAGACAGACGGACAGACGGATATAGCTAAATCAACTCAGAAAGTGATTCTAAGTCGATCGGTATAATAAACGATGGGTCTATTTCTTCTCCTTTTGGGTGTTACAAACAAATGCACAAAGTTATAATACCCTGTACCACAGTGTGGTGTGTGGTATAAATAGTTTTTCCCGTCTATAGCACTACATATTATTATACCCTACACCACACTGTGGTACAGGGTATAATAAGTTTGTTTCACGGCAGATGTTTGTAACTCCTGAAAATAACACAGCTAAACCAACCTTAAAGTATACCGATCGACTCAGAATCACTAGCTGAGTCGATTTAACGATGTCCGTCCGTCCGTCCGTCCGTCCGCCTGTCCATGTAAAGCTGTTCGTCGACTACAGGTCGCAATTTCACTCCGATCGTTCTGAAATTTTGCAGTTTAGAGTATTTCGCGGCTGTTAAGATCGCTAGAAGCTGTATTTTACATCCAATCGTTTTGAAATTTAGAATGGTAGAGCTTCTTGATCCATGAACCAACATTGCCGAATTTGAAGAAAATCGGTTAAGATTTAGCTATAGCTCCCATATATATGTTTCGTCCGATTTGGCCCTTTAGTCCTATAGAAGCTGTATTTTACATCCGATCGTTTTGAAATTTAGAATGGTAGAGTTTCTTGATCCATGAAACAACACTGCCGAATTTGAAGAAAATCGGTTAAGATTTAGCTATAGCTCCCATATATATGTTTCGTCCGATTTTGCTCTTTAGCCCTGAAGAAGCTGTATTTTACATCCAATCGTTTTGAAATTTAGAATGGTAGAGTTTATTGATCCATGAACCAACACTACCGAATTTGAAGAAAATCGGTTAAGATTTAGCAATAGCTCCAATATATATGTTTCGTCCGATTTGGCCCTTTAGTTCTATAGAAGCTATATTTTACATCCAATCTTTTTGAAATTTAGAATGGTAGAGTTTCTTGATTCATAAACCAACATTGCCGAATTTGAAGAAAATAGATTTAGCTATAGCTCCCATATATATGTTTCATCCGATTTGGCTCTTTAGATCCAATCGTTTTTATACCCTACACCACACTGTGGTACAGGGTATACAACACCAAGGTATATAACACTCGAGTCTATACAAAAGCAAATTGTCTAGCTTGTTACCTTTCAAAGGAGCCTAAACGGTCAAGCGGTCAGGTGTAGCTTTGTGTAAAATTGCATCCGTTGGAGGTCAGTGTATACTAATAAATTAGAAAATGTGGTGTTTATGTCTTAAATAGGCCTTTTTGGACTATAGCGACATCTATAGGTGGACTATAACAAAGTATGAACTGATTTAAAAAATTTTTACTGCGATGAATTCTTGTCTTAATTAAATACAAAATGCAACGATTCCGCTAAAAATTCTTAGAAAATTTGGTATTTATGGCTTAAATAGGTATATTTTGGAGCAACCTCTATAGGGTGACTATAACAAAATATGAACTAATTTGAAAATGTTTTTTGATTAATTCTTGTCAAAATAGAATAGAAACTGCTTTAAAAATGTTGTATCTATGGCTCAAAAACCGTATTTTGGAGCGACCTCTTTAGAGGAGCTATATCAAAACATTGACCGATATGGCCTATTTGCAATCCCAAACAACCTGCAACTATAAGAAATATTTCTACCAAATTTGATCAACCTAGCTCTTTTACTACGGACTGTAGCGTGATAACAACAGACAGACGGACATGACTAGATCGTGTTAGAATTTTACGACGATTAAGAATGTGGTCTCAGATCAATATTTAGAGGTTTTACAAACGGAGTGACAAAATGAATATACCCCACATTCGATTGTGGAAGGTATAACAAGTCAGAACAGTAGTAAGTTCGACCGGGCCGAATTTTATATACCCTCCACCATGGATTACGATCAATTTTATTACCGGAAAAATGTTTTGAAATGAACAAATCATCGAACGATATGATTAGTTTTAGCAACTTATTAAAAAAGAAACGCTAAAAATGTTTAGGCTGATTGTTCACAAACAAGACCACTATTGCTTAACAAAAATTATTTAAGAGCGAAAACATAGACCGTTATGGTAAATTTCGTTGTGCAGAATTTATAAAGATGTGAAGCACAAACTTCAGAAAATATCCTAATCATCTGGAAAACGTCGTATTTATAAATTAATTAAGGGTATTTGGGAGCACCCTCTATTGGTGCTCTGTAACAAAATATGAACCGAATTGGATAATTTTTACTGTAATGAATTATTGTATAAATAAAAAAAACTGCAAAGTTTCAGCAAAATTGCATATGGGTCAGAATATTTAATATCGGCCTATGTAGTTTTTTTGGCTAAAATGTTTATAAGCAGTTAAAAATAAGTAAAATAAGATCTAGCTACAATTTTTTTTTTTCAAAAAAATTTTGAAAAAATTTTATAGGCATTTTAATTTTTGAAAAAATTAAAAAAAACAAGTAAGAAAGTTTCAGTCGGGTAAACCGACTTAGGTATACCCTCACATTGCGAGTAATGTAATATAGAATATTAAACGAATTGGGGAGGTACTTTTCAAAACTTGACAATTCCACTTTTTACAGAAATGATTTTTATTTGTTTTTTTTGCTTGATAGCATTGATTTCAATACTCAGCGAAAATAAAATTTTGCGAAATATCTATAATTACACCGAAAAAAAAGAAATAAAAGGCATGATTTCATCAAAAGTAGATTATTCCTCTTCAAAATGACATTACCCATTTCAAATATGAATTTTTGGAACAAAATATGATTAATCCTAAAGTTAATTACCGATTTTTGTCTAAATTGAAATTTTATACCCAAATTTTTCAGTCAGAACTTGAAGTTCTTAAAGTACAAAACCCGTGGCCACAATATGTCCGTAAGAACTAAACTGTACTAAACTGGTAGTCGTCTCGGCTAAGTTATGTGATTTTACAAAATGTCACAGATGTCATTAGTGCGTAAGGGTCCAATCTTTTTTCAAAGAACGGCTGACCAGCCCAGTTATCCACTTAAGTCCACCTCCGGGACTTGGAATTATTAAGAAATTGAAGTACAAGAAACAATATAATTAAAAATTATGAAAATTAGTTCGTATTTTATTAGAAATTAACATTGCATATTTATGTACTGTACACATGTGTTCCAATAATAAAACAAGCTCCAAGCCTCAGGTTATTTTAAGTCAGAATAATATTTCTGATACATAACTAGTTTAAGCAAAACAAGATTGATACACAGTGATTTGAACCGATACATGATTATTCCTCTTGAGCACATAACAAAACTTGATTATTCCAATTAGCCGCGTAAAAACTTGATTACTCCATTTAAAATTTTGGATTTATTCAATAAATATTAGGGGTAAATTTTTGAATCCTCTATAGGACAATGACTAATCTTGACGTCTTTAATAATGCACCAAAATGTCGGGTTAAATACATAGGGCCGTACCTATAAAACTATTTTCTCAAATTGTAAAAAAACACAAAAAGTGGAATAGTCAAGTTTTGAAAAGTACCTCCTCAATTATTCTGTCCATTTGTGTGGGAGGTACCAGAAGGTTTTTAAAAAATACACCTATTTTTCGCTGAAAAGTAGATTAGATAAATACATTGCACTGTGCCTAATTATAAGCGTTTATGTGCACCGGTCATTTTGTGTGGGAGGTACAAAAAGGGGCGGGTACCAAATTTGAAGTCAATCGGTTACTCCTTTCAAGAGTTATCGTGCGCACCAGCCAGCAGACAGACGGACGGACGGACATTGCTCATTCGACTTAAAATGGCCCAAAACGGATTTCTGCCGAACATACTTGGTGCCTTAGGTCACTCCTTCGATGTGTTACAATTTGTTTCGTAGCAAATGATATATACCCTCGTCACACTAGTAAAGTGACGGTATAATTAGTTTTTGTGTTTTACGAAATATGTAATTGCTCTCGAACGGCTGCACCGATTTTTGCAAGGTTTACTTTGTTTTAAAGAGGTCACAATGCGCCATTTTTTGTAAACAATTTTTTTTAAAAAAAAAATTTTCGAAAGTTTTTTTTTGAAAAAACCTTTGTAGAAAAAATTGATCCCCCTCGATTTTCTTCAAATTTTCACAGAATATTCGTCGCACTCTCACAAATCCAGAACAGTAAACTGGAATTTATATATATTTATACTTTTTCCTAAAAAAATTACAAAAAACTGATTTTTTTTAAAAATATAATTTGGTTGTAACTTTCGTACTATTGGGAATATCGAACCAATTTTTCGTCATATAGGAAATGTTATTGCCCATCAAGGCATGTTGCTACGGATGAAATCGGTGCATATTGTGCTCCGATATTTACAAAATATTAGCACACGGTAAGGGAAAAAATTCAATTTTCAATTGCAGATAACGAGATATCTTCATAGGCGTAAAAAGTTTTTTTGTAGACCACAGTTAGTAGAACACACACAAATTTTATAAATCATAAGTGAAACACGAGTTACACGCGCTTGAACATTTTCTTAACCCGATGTGGCCAACTATGAGGCCCTCTAGCTCCGCCCCTGTCTGAAAACTTAACTTCTCTAACACCTCTACATCTACCATGCCAAGTTTGGTCGCAATCGGTTGTTTGGTTAAGAAACGGTCGAATTATTTCCCCTTTTTGAATTCGTACAACTGTGCAGTGTTTTGCAAAAACAGAAGAAAATTGTCAGACTAGCGTTGGTATTTCATCCATAACTTTTAAAAAAATTGAGTCTCCCAATTTTTTTTACTGTTTTGGATTTGTGAGAGTGCGACGAATATTCTGTGAAAGACGAGTATTCTGTGAAAGAAAATCGAGGCGGGAGCAGTTTTTTCTACAAAGGTTTTTTCAAAAAAACTTTCGTAAACTTCTTTGTACAAAAAATGGCGCATTGTGTCCTCTTCGAGCGCAATTACAAATTTCGTAAAACACATGTCATTTTTGTAATTTTTTCAAAAATTAAAATGCCCATAAAATGTTTTCAAAAAATTGATAACGAGATCTTGTTTTACCTTTTTGTAACTGCTTATAAACATTTTAGCCAAAAATAAACTACATACGTCGATATTAAATATTCTGACCCATACCAAATGTGGTATTTATGGCTTAAATAAGCGTATTTTGGGGCGACCTCTACGGGGGGACTACAATATATACAAACCGTTTACTAAACTTTTTTTGTGTTGAATTCTTGTACAAATAAAGTACTAACTGCAAAGTTTCAGCATAGAAAATGTGGTATTTATGGCTGAAATAAGCGTCTTTGGGAGCGACGTCTATAGGGGGACTACAACAAAATACAAACCGATTACTTAATTTTTTGCTGTGATTAATTATTGTCTAAAAAGAATACAAATTACGAAGTTTCAGCTACATTGCTTTAAAAATTTGTTTTTTATGGCCTTAAAACCATATTTAAGAGTAGGGTGTCCAAAACCGGGACCGATTATCCGGTTAACCGGTTTTGCAACCCAAACCCGTAACCGGTTTCTTAAAAAACGTCATTTTCGGTTAACCGAGAAAGCCGGTTTTTTCATGTCGGTTAACCGGTTTTTCTATTTATTGTTTAAAACAAAAATTAAAGTATTGATCTATTTTTTCTACTTGTTGTGGTTACCATTTATACAGGATGCAACAAATAACAACGATGAGGTGGATAATTCTGACAGTTTTCTGAATATTCTGAAAGTAAATATGAATTCACTGATCTTGAAAATGATTTTGGCTTTATTACTGATATCCATGATGTAATAAATAAAGTCAGGAAGTACAGCAAAGCATTCAATAAGTCGTCCATGAAGCACAGAACACATCAGGCATACGTTCAAGAACGGAAAGACAAAAAGCGTCGACTTTTTTGAGATGTTAAATCCCGACAGAAGAAAACGGAGAAGCTGTGTTACTTATAAAGGGTCCACCATCTAACTTTTTTTTTCAACTAGTGCTTATTTCGTGAATGGTAACACTTAGCTCATGTCTGATTTGACAGATAATTACTTGTATCCTTTCGCTGAACGAATATGGTTGTGTATACGCTTGAACAAGTGGGCCTGCGATCGACTTACAGAAGATGCCGATTTTGCCAAAAAAATCATATTTTCAGATGAAGCTCATTTTGAGCTTGGCGGGTATGTAAACAAGCAAAATTGTCGCATTTGGGGCACAGAAAACCCGCACGCATACATTGAAAAGCCGATACACCCAAAACGAGTCACTCTTTGGTGCGGATTTTGGTCCAGAGGCATAATTGGGCCATGAGCAAGGAGTGGCCGTTACAGTCAATGGCGATCGTTATCGGGCCATGTTGAACGAATTGTTGTTCACAAAAATTGGAGGAAGATGAGGATATTGTCAACATTTGGTTTCAACAGGACGGCGCTACGTGCCACACAGCCGAAGCTACACTCGATGTTTTAAAAAAAATGAAGTTATTTGGCGGACCCTTTACAATGCTTTAATGACTATCGGACTAATATTTACTACATCAACGTTTGTGAGTTTTTTCAACGTCAAGTTACATAAAAAATTAAAAGAAAAATCGTTTAAAAATAATCATTTAAATTGTATTATATTTTTAAGATATTATTATAAAAACAAAACATTCTAAATGATATATTATTTTTTTAAGGTAATTTCAGAAATATAATACTGTCTATTTAAAGTAAACCAACAAATTAAACCTGTAATAAACGAAAAATAATCACTTCAACACATAGTGTTAATGAATTCTAAATAATAACATTAAAAATTTGGTATTCAACAAAAAATATGTACTATGCTTACTGAAATGTAGTAAAGTCTTTCTAATCGTCCAACTAATCTCAGAATCCACGCCATCTACTGGCGATTGGTGTAGAGACAACTGTGTCGAACTGGCAACCCTTACCAGTCACATGGGGGTTGTGAAAATGGTGAATTTAAGTCTCGCTTGGAGCTCTTTGGCTGTGTGACTTGTAAAGCTTTCTTCGTAGGCATATAATTCCCATATGCAAATTTCTTTGTAGATTGGTATATATACAAGTGATGATCGCCACAACTACAAGCTCACACTGTGTCATGTATAAGACCCTCTGATGATATCCCCGCACAGGATTGAAATACGTATAAGGGTATGTGTTTACATGGCTTTCAAAGCGCAGTGTCTTATCTTTTCCAATACACCACAAAAAACCTCTATTTCGAAAGGAAGAGAGTTGATCGAAAAAGCTGAACAATTCGAATGTGAAAACATTCAATAAATCTAATAAAATTAAGAATTAAATCGATCTTTAACAAAAAACTTCTAAAAAAATCTATTTTTGTTTACTAATTTTTACTACAAATGATTGTTAGTTGTTTTTTGTTTTACAATAAACATTTTATGACATTTTAATCACTTTCGTATATTATTTAAAAACCGGCCTAAAAACCGGTTAACCGGTTTCGACAAAAAATAATAAAATAAAATAATAAAAACCCGGGTTTTAAAAAAAGTAATATTTCGGTTAAACCGGAAACCGAAATAACCGGTTTTTTGGACACCCTATTTAAGAGCAACCTCTATAGGGGAGCTATAACAGAGCATTGACCGATGTGGCCCATTTGCAATCCCAAACGACCTGCAACTATAAGTCAATACATCCACTGCAACTTGATACATGTTCGTGAATCGCTCTCCCCGAAAATATATCCTTCGAACAAATTCCTAATACCCCTAAGAACATATCACTAAAAATATTAACGATTAATACACTACTTATGGGTGTATAATCATTACTAAGTCCATCTATGCTCCGTGCAGTTCAGCACAGTCATAACAATAAAACGCCATTCGCATGCTCAATTCACATTGTCAGTTTATTTTGTTATCCTTGCAGCAGCCATCTGCTGAACAGCTACTCCAAAACCACAGTCAAATTCCCATTTGTTCCTGGTTATTGCGCAATAAAATTTTTCATAACATGGATGTCCACTTGAATAGCCGGTCATGTGTGTTTGGGAATCCTTGTGGGTTCCCTCTTTGTAGTATCCATATTTTTATTATTCTAAGTCGTAACGTTACAACTACGTCGATATGTTTTCGCACATGCATTTTTTAGATTATTTTTATTGTTTTCCTTTGCCAGTCTACCAATATACGAGTATAAATACATACATACAAACATACAAACAAAATCAACCATCAATATCCAGGATTCATCCAGCCTGCTCACATACATTTTCTCTATGCATAATTCCCTTGGCTTACATGGATATCTTGGCTTCTTTTTAATTCTCTTGTCTATTAAATTGGCTTCTTTGACTTTATGGTGGTTACTTTTTCATTCTTGCCTTCTTGTTATTTTATTATTTTTTTACTCATTGAATTTTCTGTCTGGTCTTACATTTCACATTGGAAGATTTCAAAAAATTCTTTGCCAGCTGCAAAAATAATTCCCTTAATATACAAGGTGGCGCAAAAGTTTTTTGGCTGTAATTTAAAAAAAAAATGAAAAACTTTGATTCTTCTTGTGGATTATTTTTATTTGGTCTTTTAATTTTTTTTACATCAAGTCGAGTATATGATGTCATGTAAATGGCCGCCGCCACAGTCGATTGTCATTTGAGCCCTTTTTATGGCATTTTCCATCACTTTGGTCAAAACTTCCGGCGATAGGTCCTCACATTCTTGACGGATATTGTCTTTAAGAGCTGCAAGAGTCTGAGGCTTGTTGACATAAACCCGCGACTTCAAAAAGCCCCACAAAAAGAAGTCTGGTGCGGTCAAATCAGGCGATCTTGCTGACCAGTGCAAATCGCCAAAACGGGAGATTATGCGCCCGGGAAATGCATCCTTCAGCATATCGGTTGTGGCACGTGCAGTGTGTGCCGTTGCACCGTCCTGTTGGAATCACATGTTTTCCAATCCCAATTCATCAAGTTGCGGCAAAAAGAACTCGTTGATCATTGCTCTGTAGCGCTCACCATTCACAGTAACCGTTTGGCCCGCGACGTCTTCGAAGAAAAAAGGTCCGATGACTCCTCCAGCGAAAACAGCACACCATACAGTGACGTTGAGAGGGTGTAATGGTTCTTAGTGGGTTACACGCGGATTTTCAGTGCCCCAGAAGCGTAAATTTTGCTTATTTACGTACCCGCTAAGATGGAAATGGGCCTGCGACGAAATTCACGTTGTGCCAAAGTCACCGACCGATTATTGGTCAAATAAATAGTCAGCAATATTCCGCGTTCTGGAGCAGTGTAGCATAACATTGTTTATTAACGTGTATTTCGCAAATGTCAAAACAGAACTGACATTAGGGGCCAATCGCAACATTTATAGCATTTTCTGATAGGAGGATTACTTTTGCGCCACCTGTTATGTACATATTCGCTATACATTTAGTAAACAATATGTACAGCTATTGGCTGATATAGTATTTATGATATAGCCTACATTTCTGGATCACTTTGACATTTAACTATTGAAGGATATAGTATATATTGCAATTCACGTTTATATGACACTAGCTGGACCCGGTCCACTTCGTTGCCTCAGATTGAGATTTCCGATCCCGTCCATTTTTGAACCAATCACGATTCCTGCTACCAAATACATATACATAAAATAACAGCACTCTCGCTAACAAATTGTGCAAGATATCTTAATTTCAAAATGTGCCTTATATGGGCAGGGTCATGCTCATTAGTCTGATCCCACCCTTTTTGAACTAATCACGTAGACTGCCACCAGATATGCATCAAAATACACATCCTGAAAAATGTTTAGCGACCTACTATCAAAAATTTCCTAACATAAAATTATTTATTTTTTCACAGTTCAAAATTCTTATTTCACGCAATTTTCACAAACATGTTATAAATCATGTTTGTGTGACTTTATATATGTATCATTATGTTTAGGTGTTATCCTGAAACCCCCATTTTTCTAACCACAACATTTTTCATTTTATTTAGTTTTTTGTTTCTCCTGTAAAATGTTTAAATATGATGATAGGCCCTTTCTCGTTCCTAATCACGATATATATAGGGTGATCAAAGTAGATATACTTTTTTCAATAGCCTTTTTTTGACAGATCAGGTGTGAGTCTCGTCATGCTGTCATGTTATTTTTGTTAAGTATTGTTTGGCATTTCATCATGGAAAGACATACGCCTGAACAACGTTTACAAATTATTCAGTTTTATTATGAAAATAAACGTTTGCCAATTGCGTTCCATTTTTTTAAATCCAAAAAACACACTTTCCAGTCTGCCAACGAACTTGACACCCATGGGCAATATTTTAGCTCTCGTTAAGAGCTATCTTTTTGCCATTGACCGATTCCCGATCCGACGTACATGAATCATCGGTCCATATTTCTTCAAAAATGATGCCGGTGAGAACGTAACCGTCAATGGCGACCGTTATCGTGCCATGTTTACCGACTATTTGATGCCTGAAATTGAAGCTCGTGATCTCGGCGACATTTGGTTACAACAAGACGGCGCACAGTGGAATATTTTCACACAAGACGCGGCAAAAATTAGAAGGAATTGAGCTAGGGCTTTGAAATTTTATACATATCACTCATTTCGCCTAATTAGCTCTAAAACAATATTTTGTTTAAATCCGCCCATTAACACGCCTACTTTCCACATAACCTCAAATAAAAAATCTTAGTATTTTTCTGAATTTAGCACTTATATTATTACAAATCGCTAGTAGAGATTGTATTTAAGTCCTCAACTATATAAAAATTGCAAGTGCCACGCCCAACGCCCATATATCAATTTCAATTTTATACGATGTTGGAAATTACAGGAAATTTTTTTATAAAACGTTTTGTATCTTTTGATCGATGTAAATCAGTACATAGAACAAAGTAAATAACTAAAGCACAATACATAAGCTCAACATTTGCAAAAAATCATTATGAAATAGTTTACAGTTTTGTGTTAAATAATCAATCATTCCAACTATCCAGAAAAAATCATCATTGATTTAGCAATGTGTTCATTATTAATACGTCATTTTTAAAGCACACTTTTAGGAATATGTGGAAAGGACACAAACAATGAGGCATGTACATATATATAATAGATTGGCAAACAAATGTTCGCTTATATGAATATTTAGCTTGTTCATGTCGGTTGACCGTTTAATTCGGTCTGCAATCGTTGATTTTTACTGAGATACTCTCTCGGCTCAAGACCAACTTGCTTTT
Organism: Eudasyphora cyanicolor; assembly: GCA_963930755.1. Lineage (NCBI taxonomy): Eukaryota > Metazoa > Arthropoda > Insecta > Diptera > Muscidae > Eudasyphora > Eudasyphora cyanicolor. Next base: position 133,160,729 of record OZ005736.1, on the reverse strand, counting down.
ATACATGCTTTATATGCTTTTTGTTATATTTGCAGTCAATTTATCATTTGCCCCTTAAGGTATGCATTGGTAATGTTGTTCAATACATAGCAACATGGACTAAAAATAAAGATTTTTGGGTTGTTTTTTGCCTAGTAGGTTTTACCATTTCGTTAAATAAATCAATATAGGCAGGTATAGGCAGAATTTTCTTTTTGCAATGGTTAACTAAGTCCCTACTTTATCAATTTTTGTTAATGACAAGACCTCGGTCGGCCTCGGATGTACAGTTTTATCCTGGAGAAAATGAAACAACCTGATTTTTGGCAACTTGCAAGTAAACCACAGATTAAATATCAAAAAGACAACACAATTATATATTTTTTAATGCAAAAAAACACTTCAAAAGGTTCTGTATAGCATGACTTAAACGAAGTTCCAATGCGTTTCATAGTTTCGGAGATGTGGGCTTACAAAATACCCTCTTAAATGATAAACTTTGGAACCATTGTACCATTTATAAATTTCGAATGCATGTACTGCGATATTTCGCCAAGATATCGGTAAAACCTTTAAAGGTTTAGTTAATTGGAATGTTCTTTACAGATTGGAATCAAAAAAGTTCAGATTTGGTCTAATGAAAATTGGGAGTTTTTGCCGCTCATAATACACTGTGCGCCACTTCCCACACATCGCATCAATCAATGGATTTATTGAGAGAACACTTCGGTGAGCAGATAATTTCACGTTTTGGGCCTGTCGATTGGCCACCAAGATCGTGTGATATCACACCGTTAGACTTTTTCCTGTGAGGATATGGAAAGTCTAAAGTTTATGCGGACAAACCAGCTTCGATTCAGGCCTTGGACCAAACCTCACGCGTGTCTTCGCCAGTTACCAGTCGAAATGCTCGAACGATTCATCGAAAATTGAACTCAACGGATGGACCATCTGAGACGTAGCCGCTGCCAACATTTGATAGACATAATCTTCAAAAAATAAATGCCAAAGAATGTTCTTTCAAATGATCATAAACATTCCCCATTTAATTTGAATTTTCTGTGTTTTTTTTTCTTTAAAAAAGTAGGGAACCTCGAAATGGATCACGCTATAGAATAATAATATATATGGGGAATTCCAAAATTCGAAGTTATATTTGTACGGAGATTATCAGTGGTAAGGTGATCAGCGGGGGGTTGCGGGTGTTTTGGAAGAAATACTTCCTGTGGTGAGTCCTTTATTTTTTCTTCGGCGCGGAACATTTATACCGAAGCTTCCAAGCTACAAGCACATTGGCTTGCAGTAATTTTTATACCCTCACTTCAGTGTGACGAGGGTATATATCATTAGCTACGGACACAAATTGTAACACATCGAAGGAGTGACCTAACACACAAAGTATGTTCGGCGGAAATCCATTTTGGGTCATTTTAAGTCATTTGAGCAATGTCCGTCCGTCTGTCTGGCTGGAGCGCACGACAACTCTCGAAAGGAGTAACGGATTGTCTTCAAATTTGGTATAGGATAATATGTTTTCTATCTCAGGCTAAGTTCGAAGATGGGCCATATTGGACCACTCCTTATTGTACCTCCCTCACATAGGGTTACAATTTAGTGAAATGTTAATTATCAAATTTCGTTTATTTAAAAAGTTTATTTGTTGCTATCAACTTGAGAAAAATGGGTGAAGTGGCTGTGTCCCTTTTGGTACCTCCCACACAAAGGGACCATTTTGTACAAAAAGTTAACAGCTTATAACATTGATACCAGTGCATAAAAATACTTGGAATTTTGTACAGTGTAATGCTTTTATAGTGGTTACAGTCCTGTGAAAATTGGGCCGTATTGCCACGCCCCTTTTGGTACCTCTCACACAAATGTACTATTTTGTACAAAAACTTATAAGCTTATAGTGTGAGTACCAATGACCTAAAATATGGGGATGTAACGAATATTCGCATCATTCTAACATTCGCATTCGCATTTGTTAAAAGTGTTAAAACTCCTTATTCCCTTCACACAATTTGAGGATAATAATACCAATGAAAACCTTTGCCACTTCTCTTCAAAACAGTTGAAAAAATATGTTTGTCCTTGTAGTAACAGGAGGTAAAAATATAGAAACCATTCTTAATACTTGAATATCCTGGAAAAGTATCAATTCGGTTCCTGAAATTTCTAGGTACTAAAGGGTCAAATTTTCTTTCGCAAAAATTCATATTTTTTTCTCACTTGTTTTCTAAATTTTTTAAAAAATTAAAAAAATATAAATAATGTTAGGCCCACTTCCATCCAGGCTTATATGTTAGAGAATTAATAGAAATTTGAAATATAAAATATTCACAAAAATCGGAGAGTACAAACAATTTAAAAGATTACATTTATTTTAATATTTTTTCAGAAAAGTACCGAAAAATACTTTTCAAAAAAAAGATATTTTAAATCGGGCCATAACTTAAGCAGTTATGACTAAAAACCCGATACACAGAGTGATATCTTAACGATGTGTTTATTGATATTGATAACTTTTGAACGAGTTATCGGAAAAATCTCAAAAATACCACTAAACGTTTCTTCAGGTGTACCCAAAAATATAAAAAATGGGAAAAATCAAAACCGACAGTTTTTTACAACCGTCGATTTGTCGTGGAATTCGCCATATATAGATTACTTTTTAGATTTAGCTTTTTACAATTTTTGTGTAGTGTGTTTTCAAATATATATATTAGTTTCAATTTTAAATAAAGCAATCCATCTTATAGACTGATATATGTAGTATTATGTCAACGCCGGGAGAAAGCGTGATTTCTTTGCTTTAGTAAATATTTCTTATTTAAAGTTTATAACACACATGGTAAACGAGCGTTGTACTCGTACACCAAATATTATCTAATTAAAATAATACGTAATAGTTTTAAGAATTTCTTTTATAACGTTTTTCATAATCCTGTTATATTTTTTGTAAAAGACTCAATAAATCTAAACTTAACTATAAACTGATATAGTATTTGAATGTTTTAGCATACTTTCAGGGTCTACTTTGAAAATAACCTAATATTTTTATTTGAATTATATACCCAGCAAAAAATAAAAGAAGTACTTCCAAAAGAATAACATTATAAGTACTTCCAATTCATAAGTAAGAACATTTTTTCGGCATTTAATGAAGTTCTTCTAAATAACTAACCAAAATGTAATTTCGGAATATAAATTATTAACCCAAGAATGCATAATTTTAAAACGAGTGGATGTAAAATGAATCTTGTGAAGTGATAAATGTCCAGATCGGAAGGAACATATGTATGAGGGCTATGATATATATGTAAAATACTGCGTCTATAGTGCTAAAGGGAAGAAATATATATTTATATTGCGGCTACATCAGAATTAGGGAATGGTTCTGGAAGCTAGTCGACTTTTTCATCAATTAAATTTCGTTTCAGTCGACTAGGTCGATAAATTGGACCTACAAGTCGACTTTTTCATAGCCGATTAAAATAACATAGTCATTTCAAAGTATGCTGGTTTTCTTCGAAATATGTTAAATTTTGGAATTGTAGTACACTGGATTGCGATAAAAACTGAGTTTATTAACAACACTTTATACTTTCCAAAAATGTTAATATAGCGTCACCAGAAATGCCCAAGAGCGTAACCCTCAAAAAATGAAAATTCGTTTTTCTTCAAAAAAATCACGATTTTATTCAAAATGCGTAACTCACATTGTATTAGACAGAATGTACTGTATTCATCTATTTAACCTTTGTAGTTGTTCTCTTGTTGCTGTTTTGATTTTCGTAAATCGTGTTTGACACCTATTTTAGATGCAAAATTCTATATGGGGGTCTGTATTTAAATTTTGACTGGGTATCCATTTTTATCAAATTTCGCAGTTTTCGTGATTGTATAAACTAATCTCTGCCAAATTTAATAATGCTCTGATGTAAAACATGAAAACACATTTTTCCAACCTTGCTAGTGACCGTTTATTCTCGGATTAAAAAATTCTTTGTGCAAAATATAGTACATTTGACTAAAATATGACTTCTATGGAGCTTAGATGCTAAATCGGAAGGTACACATCCATGCGAGTATGTGGGGCTATATGTAAATTTGAACCGATATTGTTCACAAAGATATTAACTGTGAAAATAAGACACTCTTTACCAAATTTCATGAACATAGAAAGAAAATTATATCTTCTATAGAGGGTATAAACTAAATCGAAGGTACATTCATATATATTACGATATCTGGTTCTAAACTGATATTCAAATAGTTGAGAGAATTTTCATCGTTCGCCATAGACGAAAGAAATACGGATTGTCTTTCAATTTCAATACGAATTGTCTTGTCCCAAAATAAAGATATGTACAAAATTTCTTTGAGATCGGACAATATTTGTGACCTGCACATAGATTACAAGAATACATGCAAAAACTGACATAGCTAAATCGGTTCAGAAAGTGATTTTAAGTCGATAGGTATAATAAACGATGGTTCTATATATCTCTTCTCATTTTTGGTGTTGGAAACAAATGCATAAAATCATAATAAATTGTACCACAGTGTGGTGTGGGTTATAATTAAATAATATTAAAAGAATTTATGGTAATTAAATATACCATACCATACATACTGTACCACACTGTGGTACTTTACTACTCTCTGAACCGGGGCTACGGAAAACTTTTTTTTTGAGAATGTTAATAACACTATGGACTATGGGGTCACACTTTTCAAGAGCCATCTACACCATACAGATTAAATACATCTTCAAATATCCTAAACATACATACATATATATGATCGTTGATCTCTTTGGCCAATAGTATATTATTTATACGTTCCCTTCCCTATGCCAACATTTGTATTCCTTTAAAATATGAAATCACTGGGCCCAAACATGTTAATAAGAACGACATACATTCATCAAATAAATACAACACAAAAAAAGCAAATCTTACAGTGCTTTAAAAGAGTTGTGCAAAAGTGGTGACAAAGAAGTACTTCCCCGGCGCGACAACCCCTTGTTAAATTCACTGGTGAAAAAAATTAGAACAACTTCCGGATCAAGTTGGGGATTTTTATTGCTTCTTTGGATGCTCTTTTTTTGCTGGGTAGGCATGTCACAGGCTTTGGTCGCCAGCTGTTTCAGCCACCGCTGTCAACAATATCGATTCGACTCCAGATTATGATTGGCGTGAATCGATAGTAGTGAACATAATAAAACATATCAAAGTCTTAAAATAAAATTTACCAAAATTATACATTTAATTATACTCCAGATTATGATTGGCGGTAGTGAAAATAATAAAACATATCAAAGTCAAAAAATAAAATTTACCAAAATCTTGGCGTGATTAATGTTTTTTTTTTTCCTTTAAATAAATAACAATTATTATTATTAAATTTAACATTAAAATAAAAACTTACATTTCATTGATCGAATCTTCTTTTTTGTTGTTTCTTTTTTAGTTTCAGGGTTGCATTTTCTCTTATTTTTTTCTGTTTTATGGTTGCTTTAGGGGATATAGCACTTCGAAGACCAAAAGTATCAACAATTTCGTACAAAAAGTATTTGAAATAGTTTTTTTGCTTGAAATTAATTCAAATATTATTCATACTTAATCTATGGTAGATTTTTAGACTTTTCTGGAGTTTAAATTACTAAAAACATACATTTCACTTCAGATTTTGTGAACGTTTTAAACCGAAATTTATTTTTCGGTTTACGTTTTCTGTGGAAGCTAAAAACGTTTTCGATTTCAAAAACGTAAATTCTTGTACGACTTAGCACTCTTTGAGAATCCTGATAGTATGGTTTGAGATTACTTTTAGATTTAACTGTTAAACGGCATAACATACGAGTACATTTCAATTCAATATAAAATAATATGTTCGTATAGAAAATATACTAAAATAAGCACTGCGTACTTAAAGTTACTTACATTTCGGGATCACTTTTGAATTCAGATAATTTCTATAAGAAATTTATATAAGGTTTCAATTTGTTATAATTCATTATTTTATTAGCAAGGGGAAGATTTCAATGATGACAACCAATGAATAGTTTCTTCAAAATTTCAATAAGTTTATTTATTATTATTTTCTATAATATATCCAATACCGTATGAGATTGGATATTTTATAGAAATTTGTTCTCTTATTGTTTGCGAAAAAGTATAAAATTTAATAAATTTTATTATTTTTGTATATTCGGCGCCTGTGTCCACTCAAAGCATGGATAGAGACAGACTTCATACGTTCTGCCTTCTTTTGCCTCCACATCTCCTATTAATTCCCATTACAAAAATACTGCACCGTGTCATCGTAGTAACATTCTCTTCATTCTCATCCATTCCAAGTGATATTATAAATGGTGCGAATGTCCTAACTCTCCAGGCTATTCTGGTTATTTGTGTTTGGAAATTTGTGATGATGTTCGACTAAAGCACATACCGAAACACTGCAATTACTTACAAATGACATTTTAGGGATCAAAAGAAAATTGACACATATATTTGATTTGCAAAATATATTATTTGTTTTGCCAAAGAAAAAAGAAACGAATACAAATACATGAGTTGATATGCACATCAAAAACCAAAAGAAGACCTCATTTGTGGTCATTCTTTATTGAACTAAAACAAAAATTATAATTGTATAATAAATGCTTAGTAAATATTGATTCTGAGAAAACTAACACATACTTAATTTTTTGTTAATTCGGGTGAAGACTGATGACTCTAAATAATGAAGGATGACTCCAAATAAACAATATCAAAGCATAACACAGTGCGACAAAATAAACTCAAGTTGAAAAACAAATGATGCGATATTATTTTTATACCCTACACCACACTGTGGTACAGGGTATTATAACTATGTGCTTTTTTTGTAACACACAAAAGGAGAAGAAATAGACCCATCGTTTATTATACCGATCGAATAAAGAAACACTTTCTGAGTTATTTTAGCAATGTCCGTCTGTCTGTGAATGTATTCTTGTAATCAAAGTACAGGTCGTAGTTATGGTCCGATCTCAAACGAAACATAGGACATATCTTTCTTTTGGCCCAAAGACGGTCCCTATTGAATTTGATTATAATCAGTTCAGATTTACATATAGCTCCCATATATATATATCTCCGATTTGGAATATATGCGCTGTATAAGCAACATTTTTTAACCGATCTTTAAAAAAATTAACAGATAGAAGACTCTTTATACACTTAGAGACAATACTAAATTTGAAGAAAATCGGTTCATATTTTGATATAGCCCACATATATATGCTCCCCCTATTTGATATGTAAGCGCTGTAGAAACTGTATATTATATCCGATCAGTACGAAATTTGGCAGAAAGAGGTTTCTTATTACATGAATTAACACTGCCAAATTTGAGGGAAATCGATATTATATAATCTGCCTCGCTCGACTATCTGCCTTTCCTTACTGGTTTTCTGTAAGTCTTGTCGAGTAAAACAAGAATCTTGTTTTGAAATTCCCCTGACACCCCCAAAATCCTGCTTTGTTAATTATTAACCGTTTTTCAATCATTAAACGAATTCGGAAACAAGTAAGAAAGTTTCAGTCGGGTAAACCGACTAAGGTATACCCTCACTTTGTGAGTAATGTAATATGGAATATTTAACGGATTATTCTGTCAATTTGTATGGGAGGTACCAGAATGTTTTTAACAAATACACCTATTTTTCTCTGAATAGTAGATTCTTTAAATACATTGCACTGCGCCGAATTATAAGCGTTTTTTGCACTTGTATATTAACGTTATGAGATATTAAATTTGGTATGATTTGGCCATTTTGTGTGGGAGGTACAAAAAGGGGCGTGGTCATAGCGGCCATTTTTTACAGGGCTATAGGGACTTCAAAAGCGTTACACTGTGCTGTGAGCTCTTAACTTTTTGTGCAAAATGGTACCTTTGTGTGGGAGGTACAAAAAGGGGCGTGGCAATAGCGCCCATTTTTCACAGTGCAAAAGACACTATAAAAGCATTACACTGTACAAAATTTCAAGTGCTTTTATACACTGGTATTAATGTTATAAGCTGTTATCTTTTGGTGCAAAATGGTACCTTTGTGTAAGAGGTACCAAAAGGGGCGTGAATATGACTCCCATTTTTCACTGGACTGTAGGCACTATGAAAGCATTACACTGTACAAAATTTCAAGTATTTTTATTCCCTGGTATTAATGTTATAAGCTGTTAACTTTTGGTGCAAAATGGTGCATTTGTGTGGGAGGTACCAAAAGGGGCGTAGCAACATGGCCAACTTTTCTCGAGTTGATAGCGACTAATAAACTAATGCTATGTGTGGAATTTCAGAAGATTCGAATAAGTAGTATAGCAGTTATTAAAGATTCAATATTTCACAACATTTTAAAACTTTGTGGGGGAGGTACTACATAGAGGGAGTGGACCAATATGGCCCATCTTCGAACTTAGCCGGAGATAGAAAAAAATATTACCACGTACCAAATTTGAAGTCAATCGGTTACTCCTTTCGAGAGTTATCGTGCGCACCAGCCAGCAGACACACAGACAGACAGACAGATAGACAGACAGACAGACAGACAGACAGACAGACAGACACCCGGACGGACATTGCTCATTCGACTTAAAATGACCCAAAACGAATATCCGCCGAACATACTTAGGGTCTTAGATCAATCCTTCGATGTGTTACACTTTTTTTCGTAGCAAATGATATATACCCTCGTCACACTAAAGTGAGGGTATAACAAGTAAGAAAGTTTCAGTCGGGTAAACCGACTAAGGTATACCCTCACTTTGTGAGTAATGTAATATATAACGTTACACTAAGGTACTGGAAGGGGTTTCTCCAAATACACCTGTTTTTCGGTAAACAGCAGATTCTTAAATACATTGCATTGTGCCGAACTATAAGCGTTTATGTGCACTGGTATAATAAAGTTACGAGCTATGTAATTTTGGTATGATTTGGTCATTTTGTGTGGGAGGTACAAAAAGGGGCGGGGTGATAACGCCCACTTTTTACAGGACTATAGGCACTATAACAGCATTACACTGTACAAAATTTCAAGTATTTGTATGCACTGGTATTAAAGTTACAAGCCGTTTACTTTTGGTACGATACGGTCAATTTGTGTGGGAGGTACCAAAAGGGGCTGTACAATAACGCCCATTTTTTACCGGACTATAGGCGCTAAAAAAACATTATACTGTAGAAAATTGCAAAATTGCAATCGAGGTAATAGCGACTAATATACTAATATTATGTGTAGAATTTCAGAAGATTCGAATAAGTAGTATAGAAGTTACTAAAGAATCAATATTTCACTAAATTTTAACCCTTTGTGTGGGAGGTACCAGAAGGAGTAGACCAATATGGCCCATCTTCGAACTCATTCGGAGATAGATAAAAATATTACCGCATACCAAATTTGAAGTCAATCGGTTACTCCTTTCGAGAGTTATCGTGCGCACCAGCCAGCAGACAGACAGACAGACAGACGGACGGACATTGCTCATTCGACTTAATATTACCCAAAACGAATATCCTCCGAACATACTTGGGGTCTTAGGTCACTCCTTCGATGTGTTACAATTTTTTCCGTAGTAAATGATATATACCCTCGTATCACTAAAGTGAGGGTATAAAAAGAACGATATATAAAAAAAAATTTGTTTTCCTACATCCTTAAATAAACAACATACGTATCGTTCGAAAGGTCTAAGTATCTTCTTCCAAATTCGTTTAATGATTGAAATGGACACTTTAAAAATGTAACAGAAATGAGACCCTATGGATATACCTATTTCGACATTGTTGAATCCAGAGGTGCAAGCCGTTTTTCTAGGTTAGCTCTTGTTTTCGCGATATTGGACCACAAAGTTTGCAAGGAAATCATTGAGGTTAGTTATCTCCAAAGAACTAAATAAGGTGAACCATTCGAGAATTATTTTTCTCAAAACGCGCAATCAAATCTTGCCATATGTCAAACGTCATACAAATCGTCAACATTTTTAGTTTGTGTCTTTGAGAAAAATATTCCTCACGAAAAATTACTATGAGTCTCCTTTTAACATATTTATAAAAAAATTAACAGGTTTCATAATTTAGCAGGTTTTTTTGGTTACCTTTGAAATTTCCATTGACACTAACCAAAAAATAATTTACAAAAATTTAAGACCAAAAATTTTATTTGAAATATTTCCTTCTATGAGCAGAAAAATACACAAATTATGTGCTATCTCGAACTCTGCTTAATTCTCATAAAAAAGCTTAGAAAGGACAAATTAAAAATAGTATTTTTTCGCGAGGAATATTTTTTGTATGATTTTTAGCATATGATACGATTTGTTTGCACTTTTTCAGGGGTAAGGGGCCAGAAGCGTGGACGGCTGTTTTGAAAGAAATAATTCTCCAAATGTTCCCTTATTTCTATATTTGGACTGAAGCGTATATTCCGAAGTCTTCCACTTCAAAATTACCAAATAGATATGTAACCTCTCTGATTTCCCAACAAACTTTGTGGTCGAATACGGCGAAAACCAGAGCTAACACAGAAAAACGGCTAATGCCAATGGATTCAGCATGGTTGAAATATGTCTATCCATATGGTCTCCTTTCTGTTACATTTTTGGACTAGCACAGTGTAATTAACAAAGTTATAGGCGTTAAAGTGCAAAAAGGCCAGAAAATCTTTTTTTACCCGTAAATCCGGATTTTGGGGGTGTCCGGAAAATTTCACAGAACAAACGTTGTTATACTCGCCAAGACCTACAAGAAAAGTAGTATCTCGGTTTTTGTATTTCATCGCACTGTGTAATATATAAGTACTTATACAATATACGATTATGTATAAAGAAATCACATAACCGAACTTAAATTATTGTATTTTATGAAATTAATTAAAAATCAATAAAATGTGTCAAGTGTTGCCTATATTTAGGCCGATATAAGTTTTAGTGTGTATTTACGGGCTTTACGAGTATAAGTTTGAATCCATTTCATTAATATTTTGTTGCATGTGCTATGGTGTTATTACCATGTCGTATGACTGCATATAACTAAATGTACTAATGTATTTTATTAAAATAATTTAAATCACTGTAATATTATTGAAATTAATTAAAAGTCAATAAAATATTTTAAATGTTGTCCACATTTAGGCTATATTTAGGTTTTTTTGTGAGCTTATTTCTCTCACACTCAAAATTTTGTTGATTTTGTACGTATTCAAAGGTGTAGTTGTGCATTTAATGCCGACGAAGCTTGAAGCGTACTTATGGCGTTAAAATAAGTTCTGTATGCTCAAATATCACAGAAATTAATTAAAAATCAATAAAATATTTTATTGTTCTCTGATGGCAGTCTACGTTTAGGGGTTATGTGCGCCATATTCTTGCTAACTCCCTCTCTTAAATTAGTGTAGCATCTGCTAAGGGGCAGTGGTGCGCTTAATTCCGCTGTTGTTTAGAGTATACTTCTAGGGGAGGGTGGGCACGGTTTGAAAATTCAATTTTGTACGCTCGAACAGAAGTCTCACAACGAATATGATCTAAATAGTTAGCAATTTGTTCGCTTGAATTGAATAACCCCAGTAAGAAAATTATAAAATATGAATAATGTGCAGCAGTCTATAGAAAATAAAAGTTGAGAAATATTTCTCAAGAAATAAACGTGCATAATTACTTCATTACAGAATATATATAGAGGTTTTTCCGTATTCCTCATATTTTTTAAGTTTTATGTAAGTAATTAAAGTATGAATCATTGTGATTTCATCATGCATACGAAAACACAAATATTTATTTGATTTTATCAGTTTTCATTTAACATTTTGTTAATGACAAATTTAATAAATCGTAAAAGTATGCCTCATTTTGATTACAACGTACAAACAAATTAAAAATATTTGTCTGGTAGATAAACATATATTTTTTGCACATAGTACCACCATAATAAAAACAAATAAGTGAAGAATTTTTCAATACAGCTATTTACGAATTTTTTATATTTTCTACATAGTAAAGAAATCAAATCAGGCTCGATCCTTATACAAGGGCTATCTAAAAACGTTGACCATTAAGAACCATTTTCGCAAAAATTGTTTTTAGGCAAAATAAAACATAGAGTATTCAATTTCGTTTCTAGACAATCAAAATAAAACCTCAATATAATCAGTGTCAGCCAGTTTGTTTGATAAATGAGGTTTCTAGCGCATGAAGAAATCCAAACTGCGGGGACCTTTTCTAGGGGCTATATAACCATATACCCCTATGTGAATAGATATTGTCCATTACCCTAATAACACTTTGATGAAAAAACAATTTTTTGGTGTCTGAGACCTAAAAACCTTATTTTTATATAGATTGAGTTCTACTATTTTTGAAGTATTTGTCTGGTTCGAGGTCATATGTAGGGAATTTTAATTTAAACAATGCTGTGTTAGCAACAAGTCGTTTGTTTTGTTCAAATTGAAAATCCCCGAAGATGATCGTCGAAGAACATCGAAATATCGGAAATAAATAAAAATAAAACATATTAACAACAACACCATCAGTTTTGAGTTTTTAATTTATATAGGACCTCGAGCCAGACAAAAACTTAAAAATTAAAAAAGTCTTTAAAATTAAAATTTTTATTGAAGGTACCTATAGTGTTTGAACCATATTTTTTGAAATATAAGTCCAATAGACCCGCGATACCCTTAAAATAATATTATATACGCTACAAATGTTTGTAATATTATTTTCATGAATAGAAAGTGGTTTTCTAACAGTCATTGAAACAATTAGAAAAATTAGATTTTTTCAAAAACATCGTTTTTGCTGGCCCGAAAAAAACCGTAAAAAATAGAAGAAAATATTGCCAACAATTTGTACATTTGAAAAAAATCGATGGATAAATGTACAAATAACAAGTACAAGTGTTAAGTTCGGCCATGCCGAATCTTATATACCCTCCACCATGGATCGCACGTGAATGGTTACGAGTACTAATAAACTCATTATAACAAATTATAGACCAATTCATTTAAATATTAGGTTTTTGTGGCGTTGAGAAGTCAAATCTAGAGGGACCTTTATATGGGGGCTATATACCTATTACTACCGTTGCTCGTGTGAAAGATACCAGATATAAATAAACCCCAGTTACCAACTTTCAGCTCGATCACGTTAAGAAGTCAAATCGGGAAGATGTCATATATGGGGGCTATCCAAAATTGGACCGATATTGCCCATTTCCAACCCCAACATACCTGCAGATATAAGAAGTATATGTACCAAATTTCAGCCACCTACCTTAACTATTATAGAATGTAGCGTGATTACAACAGACGGACGGACATGGTTAAATCGTCTTAGAATTTTACGATGATTAATAACACGGTGATACAAAATCGAAATTTCCGAATGGGAATGGGATGAGACCAATTGCAAATGAAAGTTGACATTATCCATAACAAAACCTTCAAGGGTTTTTTTCAGGTCAGTGCTATATTTTTTTTACACGCATTTGAAATTGGTGATTTTGGAACGCTGTCTAAAGAAAAGATAATTGAAAATTTGATGAAATAATGCTTATTTCGTTTTATTATCATGGAAAGATGTGGTATATTACTGTTTTTGGGGTCTAGGAATTCATTTATTACCTACAACTCACGCTAGATGGCGCTGACATACAAATGGTGATATTTCTTATAGATTTTCATAGAAAAACGGTTCATAAACAACAACTTCCAATGCGTGTAAAAAAATCTAGCACTGAACTGAAAAAACCCCTTGAAGGGTTTGTTATGGATAATGTCAACTTTCATTTGGTATTGGTTACATCCCATTCCCATTTTTGTTGTTGTACTGTGTAATATGTATACTTTATGGGGTCTCAGATCAATGTTTAGTGGTGTTACAAACGGAGTGACAAAATGCATATACCCCCATCCTATGGTCGTGGGTATACAAATAGCAACTGTTTGCCGGAATTGTAGAGAGACGCCATTAACTTTTTGTGCAAAATGGCATATTTGTATGGGATGTACCAAAAGGAGCGTGGTAATAACGCCCATTTTCACGCGACTATAGGTACTATAAAATCATTACACTGCACAAAATATGAATTATTATTTGTATGGACTGAAATCAAAGTTATAATATGTTACCTTTTTGTACAATATGCTCCCTTTGTATGCGAGGAACCAAAAGCGGCGTGGCATGAAATCACCCAAAACAACAACCACTAGATTGTTCTCTTGGGCTATTTCCTGTTTTGGTTGTGAAAACCGCTAAACATGTACTTAGGATTTTCCTTCAAAAAATCTGTAGATGCTGCTATGTTTATACCCTCCACCATAGGATGGGAGGTATATTCATTTTGTCACTCCGTTTGTAACACCTTTAAATACTGATCTAAAGCTGAGTATAGACGATTGCCAGATCGGCAAACGTTATCAACCCTGCTAAAGTGCTGCAAATATACGAACAATGACAGATTGTTAGGCAAAGGTGAATTGACAGTTCAGACGATTGCAGGAAAACATTATAATTTTATATATTTACAATATATGTTGTAAATATTTATATGCAGGATTGCCAATAAAAATACATTATAGACAGTGTTGCAAATAAAATGTTTTTCTGGCAATTGCGCCGTTGTCACATGCAAAAACTTCGCACATATAACAATCTGCAAATTATCTCGCAATGACTTTTCTGCTAACGTTGCAAAACAAAGATTGTGTGCTCTCACGGTTGTAATTCACAGGGTTGCATTTTTCCTCCATTTTTCTGGCAACGTTGTCCGATCTGCAAATCGTCTGTACTTACCTTAAGACCCCATAAAGTATATACTTATAACGAGTTTTCCAATAAGAGTGATATGATGTCTTTGAAAAAAAAACACACTTTTTGTTAAGGAATTTCAAAAGTTTTTTATTTGATATGAAGTAGAATCGATACAATTCAGTTCTAAATAAAACAACATTCAAATGGTCCCCACGACTTCTTCTGCAGGAACGAATTCGATCAACCCAATTTTCGAGCACTTTTTCCACTAAATCAAGTCGTAAGTCATGAATGGCACGTTTAATATTGACTTGTAAAGCTTGAAGAGAGTCTGGTTTATTTCGAAGGACCAATGACTTCAAATAACCCCACAAGAAATAGTCTTATGGTGTTAAATCACAACTTCTTGGAGGCCATTCAATATCACAATTTCTTGAAATAATCGAATCTCCTAACTTTTCTCGCAACAATTCTATTGTTTCATTTGCTGTGTGCCACGTAGCCACAATCGGCCAATAGCAAAAAGCTCTTAACGAGAGCTAAAATAGTGCTCATGGGTGTCAAGGTCGTAGGTCGACTGGAGAGTGATTTGTTTTGGATTTTAAAAAAAATGTACTTAGCATCATTTGTGAACGGAAAGTTTATTTTTGATCTAGCTCCTTAACGGTACGTCGGATCGGGAATCGGTCAATGGCAAAAAGATAGCTATTAACGAGAGGTAAAATATTGCTCATGGGTGTCAAGGTCGTAGGTAGACTGGAAAGAGTTTTTTTTGGATTTTAAATTTACTTAGCGCACGAAAAGTTGCAATTGGAGAACGATTATTTTGATAATAAAACTGAATAATTTGTAAACGTTGTTCTTGCGTATATCTCTCCGTGATGAAATTGTAAACACTACTGAAAGGCAAGAGGCCCTAATGTCACCATCAACAGGACACTCACCAAGCCCTTCAATGAAGTGGCGAAGGAGAGTCTAGTGATGGCTGTTATAGACAGAAGTAGTGAGGATGGATCCATCCTCAAGGACAAATGGAGTCATGTACAATCAGCCATTATGGCTCATTACCTCGATGTCCGTAGAGAAATGCCGGGCAAACCACCAATCTGCAACGATGCAGGATGGCATCAGGGGAGAGTAAAGCTCTTATATTTCGGTGATGCCAGATCAGTAGACCTTTATAAGGCTGCTCTGAGTCGAGCGGGTGAGGTGTGGCCGGGTGCCCAGTTGGATGTTGTCGAAAAAAACAACATCCCTAGTCACCCTAGAGCCATCACCTGGGTTACAGAAGAGCCCTCCAACCCGGCTGACATCTTAGAAATAATAAAAGATTCCAATCCTGGTCTGCCGGCCCATAATTGGAGAATCAGCAAGGTGGGTGAGGCGGATGGTAAAAAGCGGCAGGTCAATCTTATCCTAAACGCTGAATCCACCTCCCATATACAAAGTGCGAGTGCAACCCTACAATATGGCTTCGAGACTATAATCTTGAAGATATACAAGCAGGATATAGCTCCCACTGCAGAAGGTGAGTCGTCCACCGTGGCACTTTCTGTAAGTGCGGAGGTAGCCACGCCTATTATTTCTGGTGACTCCAACTCTAACAGAAGATCTGTAACGTCCTACTCTGAGGACGAAAGCTCTACTTCTGACACAGAGGGGCTGAGGGGAGTCTCCGGACTCTTTGACGCATCTGGCGGGGACATGCTTCTCGACGATACGGACGAAGAGTTCGATAACACCCTTGTTGGGGTGGATGTTAATCTGTCAATTACCAATGATGGTAAGAATTCTACAGATTAACCTCCATCACGCTAAAGCAGCCTCAGCGGCTCTATTGCTGCGCCTGTCCACAGGCGCAGTAGACATCGTCCTGATACAGGAGCCCTACGTAGTGGGAGGAAGGGTGTGCGGTATTAGGACACCCAACTTTAAACTGCTTGTGGCCAACTGTGAAGGCACTCCAAGAACCTGCATTTTGGCCAGGAAAGATCTAAGTATCTTTCTCCTGACTAATTTAAGTGGTAAAGACCAAACAGCTGCTAGCCTGGAGATCGGTAATCGCATATATTGGGTGGTCTCCAGCTACTTGCCTTATGAATCTGTAGTACCGACTGCTCTATTCAGGGAAGTAGTAGAAGAAGCAACGTCTGACGAGCTCGAGCTGATTATTGGCGCAGACACGAACGCTCATCATACTATCTGGGGTAGTACGGATATAAACAATAGGGGTGATTCGCTTCTTGACTTTATTCTAACTACCAATCTTAGTATTTGTAACATAGGTAATAAACCGACCTTCACAATTAAAGACAGACAAGAGGTACTCGACGTAACGTTTGCTACTGACCGGCTGTCAGACAAAATTATTGGGTGGAATGTACTGGACGACCACTCATTCTCAGATCATCATTATATTGAGTTCAAACTCGCGGAAAAGGCGCCTAAACCCGCCGTCCACAGAAATGTAAGGAAGACAAAGTGGCATCTGTATGAGAAGAATTTCAAGAAAGTCCTCAACTCTAAACTTCCGTACGAACCGAATGACAAAGCCGGTTTGGATAATCTGGTCGATCATATCACCATATCATTCAATAGATCCCTTGAAGAAGCCTGTCCAAAAACAAGGTACAAGGGTAAAACTAAACCCCAATGGTGGACTTCTGAGCTAACGGCTATGAAAAAGACCTGCAACAAGCTATTCAATAAGGCTAAATCTACTGGGGTCGCTAATGATTGGGATGCCTATAAAGAGCAACTCAAGATCTATAAGAAGGAGCTTAGAAAGGCGCAAAGGCGCTCTTGGTATACCTTCTGTGGTGAAGTGGAAAAGGTCTCCGACGCCGCTAGGCTGAGGAAGATATTATCTGCTTCACCCTGTACAGTGGGATATTTACAGGATGAGGCAAATAACTGGACCAAAAACAGCGAGCAGTCGCTCAATGTACTGCTCGACACACATTTCCCGGGGAACTCTATAACAGAACCCGAGGATCAGCAGGACCAACAAGAGTGCGAGTGGACTGCGAGCGTCGCTAGCTTCTTGACTGAGAGATCCAGAATAAGCTGGGCTATTAACAGCTTTGAGCCCTTCAAGTCACCTGGACCAGATGGCATCACTCCAGCAGAAATGCAGAAAATGTTAAAGTACATTATCCCCTGGCTGGAGAAAATTTATGTAGGCTGTATCAGGCTTTCATACGTCCCGAATCGATGGAGGGATACCAAAGTGGTATTCATACCTAAAGCGGGAAAGATATCACACACTAGGCCAAAAGACTTCAGACCAATTAGCCTATCCTCGTTCTTATTGAAAGGTCTGGAAAGACTTTTAGATCATTTCATTAGGGAAAACCTGGATACAAAACTCCTGTCGGGGAACCAACATGCTTACAACAAGGGCAAGTCTACTGAATCAGCCCTGCACGAACTTGTGAGCACTATCGAATCGTCCCTGCATTTCAAGGAATTCACCATGGTGGCATTTCTTGACATAGAAGGGGCTTTTAACAACATTCATTCCGATGCGGTAATTGCGGCACTCTCACATCTAAAAGTTAACACTAGTTTGATTAGACTAATTCAAAGTCTGCTCACCAGAAGACGCATAACAGCATGTCTAGGGTCCACAACTCTAACAAGGTATGTAAACAGAGGGACCCCGCAAGGAGGAGTATTGTCTCCACTAATTTGGAACCTAGCGGTGAATGAAATCCTGCTAGATCTAGAACGTTGTGGCTGCAAGGTCGTGGCATATGCGGACGACGTGGCAATCGCAGTGAGTGGCAAATTCGTAAACGTCCTCAGAGACATCCTACAGGTGGCTCTGAACAAGTTGGCTAGATGGGCCAGAAGCAGCGGTTTGGGCGTTAACCCCAACAAGACAGAATTGGTTCTCTTTACTAGGATGAATAATGTCCCACATGTGGACCCTCCACCTCGGATAAATGGAACAGATCTAGTCTTTTCTGAAAGTGCAAAATTTTTAGGAATAATTCTAGATAGGAAAATGTTATTTAGACTTAACGTATTGGAACGTGTAAGGAAGGCCAACGTCGCCTTATATTCCTGCAAAAAGGCTGTAGGGTCGCGGTGGGGACTCTCTCCTAAAATCGTCCACTGGATATATATAGCAGTAGTTCGTCCAATACTGTTATACGGTATTGTGGTATGGTGGACGGCAACTGACAAACTAACCATTACCAACCTACTAACAAAGGTTCAGAGGACTGCCTGCCTGAGCATAAGCGGAGCCTTAAGGACTACAGCGACCGAGTCTCTACAAGCCCTACTCCATATACTGCCGATTAATATTGTGGCGAGAGAAGTTGCAACCAAAGCGGCAATAAGATTAAACTGCCTATCAATGTGGAGGTACAAGAACTATGGTCACATGAGGATATCAAAGTGTAGTGCTATGGTAACCGACCGAGTGGACTATATACCAACAGTGTACACCTTCGAGAGAAATTACATCACTATGATTCCCGCCAGAGAGGAATGGGTCGGCAGAATACCAGGTAATATAAACCATCTCCACTTTTACACGGATGGTTCGAAGCTTGATGAAAAGGTTGGCTTCGGAGTACACTGTGAAGAACTTAGTCTGGATATAGCTCACAGACTACCAGATACCTGCAGTGTCTATCAAGCCGAAATAATGGCAATATGGGAAGTCGCCAAGTGGCTGAGTCGCAACATAGTAACCAACAATGGCGTTGTCATTTACTCGGACAGCCAGGCTGCCATCAATTCTCTGGAGGCAACATCCCTAAATTCACAAACAGCCCTCGACTGCCGCAGATCTCTTAACGAGATGGCTGAGCAGTTTAATATACACCTCATATGGGTGCCTGGGCATAGGGATATCCCGGGGAACTGCAAAGCCGATGAACTTGCTAGGAAAGGGACGACATTACAAATTCTCGAAGAATTTGCATATATTGGTGCGCCACTATCCACGTGCAAGCTTTGGCTTAGGCAAGAGGCAATCAGGCAGTCCAACGATAGATGGACAGAAATCGGCACCTGCAGGGTAGCTAGACAAATCTGGCCAAGGTATGACCTGAGAAGGTCAAAATATCTCCTCGCACTAGAGAGGAAACGATTGTCTACGTTAGTACAGGTTCTGACGGGACACTGCTTGATCGGCGAACACGCCAAAAGATTGGGTATTGACTCCAATGACTTCTGCCGAAGCTGTGGAGATGAGGAAGAAGTGGAGAGCATTGAGCACTTGCTTTGCGACTGTCCCGCTTTGAGTAAACGACGACTGGATATACTGGGGTCGGCCTTTTTAGGCAGCCTAACAGATCTTTCCAGTACTGATATTCGTACTATCGATAAATTTATATATCAAACAGGTTGGTTTCGATGAGGGGCATTTCAGCCCGTGGTAACACTAGGGACCTAAACTGGTCTATGTGAGCTTGTAAAAAAAATACGGCTGCCACCTTAACCTAAACCTAACCTAACCTAAACACTACTGAATACAATGAAAAACAAATGACAGATTATGACATATTACAAATGGCCGAAACGTCACTTAAAAATCATATCATCCCTATTGGAAAACCCGTTATATTCTTAATCGTCTTGTTTTTGTTTTTTTGTTTTATTCGATCTGCTTTCATAGTACATATTTTGTTTTTGTACTCAGGCTCAAGATCGTTATTGTTGTTTTCAGTATATGAAAACAACTTTGTTAAGATCTGTTTCGAAACAGATCTGTCTATCCAACCATTACAACCGCCCCCAATACATGTCACTTGCTTCTTCTTTAATTTTTAACAAAGTTGTTTTCATATACTGAAAACAACAATAACGATCTTGAGCCTGAGTACAAAAACAAAATATGTTCTTAATCGTCGTAAAATTCTAAAACGATTTAGCCAAGTCCGCCCGTCTGTTTTAATACGCTACAGTCCGTAATAATAGAGCTAGGTTGATCAAATGGTAGAAATATTTCTTATAGTTGCAGGTTGTTTGGGATTGCACATGGGCCATATCGGTCAATGTTTTGGTATAGCTCCTCTATAGGTCGCTCCAAAATACGGTTTTGGGCCATAGATACCACATTTTTAAAAACAATTTAGCAGAAACTTTGCAGTGTGTATTCTATTTTGATACGAATGCATCACAGCAAAAATTTTACAAATCGGATCCTATTTTGTTATAGTGACCCTTTAGAGGTCGCTCCAAAATATAGTATTAAAGCCATAAATACCATATTTTCTAAGCATATTAACTGAATCTTTGCCGTTTGCATTTAACAAAGACAAGAATTCATCGCGGTAAAAATGTTTTAAGTCAGTTCATAATTTGTTATAGTCCAGCTATAGATGTCGCTTCGAAAAAGGCTTATTTAAAACATTAACACCACATTTTCAAAGAAAGTTAGTTGAAACTTTGCAATTTGTATTCTAAGTGGGCAAGAATTCATCTCAATAAAATTTATACAAACAATTTAATATTTTGTTGTAATTTAAGCCATAAATACCACATTTTTCAGGTGAAGAGTTTGAAGAATTTGTTGCTCGAAAATTGGCTAAAAATTGCATTAAACAGACGAATAAAAGCGTTCGTTCGAGATAGAGAAACAGGCTGTGATACTATATATATGTAAGTGTAACGGTGAAAGATTCTAATAAGTAATATAGAAGTTATTAAAGATTCAATATTTCAGAAAATTCTGACCCTTTGTGGGGAGTTAATCGATGGTCCAACATGGTCCACCTTTGATCTTAGCCTGAGATAGAAAAAAGTAAGGAAAGACTAAAAGTCGGTCGGGGCCGACTATATAATACCATTCACCTCCCTAACAATGCGATAAGGAGAATTACGATAATAATTTGGAATAATTGGTTTCGTTTCACTTAACAAAGTACTTAGCTCCACCTCCTCATCAAGTCTTATTCCAAGGAGGAATAAAATGAGCAGTATTCTTTCATGGATCAAGAATCGAAAGGAACAAATAGATGGGACTACACCTAATCTATACACGTTTTCATCAACTTCAATCAAAAACCTAATTTCTGCTAAATTATATATAGATCGGACGTAAAATACAGTTTTAACAGCGCTTAAATACTAAATTGTATTCTATTTATGTGTGGCTATATATAAATCTGAACCGATTATCCCCCAAATTAAGCAGTATTCGTCCCTAAATTAAGAAACTTCGTTTTGTCAAATTTTGTAATGATCGGAAGTAAAATACAACTTCTATAGAGCTTTGATACCAAGTCAATAGTAACATACGTAGTATGTTCAAAAAAATTTGCGAATTTTGTATTTTTTCAAAAAGTATTTATTTATTCATGAATATCTATTTTGTCCTATTCAAAGTAATTCCCCTCGGATATAACTTCTGCCAAAAGTTTTTTCCAATCCTCGAAGCACTTCAAATAATCATTTTTTTTTATCTTGTTCAGCTCCTTCTTCGATGCCGTCTTTATCTCCTCAATGGTGGCGTAGCGTCGTCCTTTCATGGGCCTTTTCAGTTTTGGGAACAAAAAATAGTGCCATTACTGTGTTGTTTTTGGCCAAATATTCGCGCACAAGCAACGATATGTGTGCAGGGGCGTTATCATGGTGCAAAAGCCAGTTTTTGTTCTTCCAAAAATCCGGGCGGATTGCTTCGCGCAATTTGCGCATAACCTGCAGGTAATATTCTTTATTGACCGTACTACCCTGTGGCAAGAACTCATAATGCACCACGCCCCTGCAATCAAAGAAAACTGTGAGCTCGGGCGTCCGGCACGCTGTTCGTCCTTCGCATCTTCTCGGCCCTCTAAGAACATTTTGTACCACCGATAAACGTCACAGTCAATATTCGAAATACGTCAGCGCACTTTATTTTGTTTTGCACACAAAATTTGATGCAGATTCTTTGATCCATTTTCTGAAATAGATAAAAATCGAAGACAAGTTAAAACACATCCAAGCACAACAGCTTGTCAGCATAGGTAAGGGACATGAGTACCAACATAACGCTACAAAAATATCAAAAATCAAATACACGTAGCCCGCGGAAATTAAAAATTCCCGATATTTTTTGAACATACGTATATATGGGGGCTATATCTAAATCTGTTCATTTATGTAATAAGAGAACTCTTTCAGCCGAATTTCGTACTGATGGGATATAAAATACAGTTTCTACAGCGCCGACATATCAAATCGGTGGTAACATATATATGGGGGCTATATCTAAATCTGAACTGATTTTCCCCAAATTTGGCAATGTTCATTCCTGTAATAAGAATGTAAATCTGAACCGATTTTATTCAAATTCAATAGGGATCGTCCTTGGGCCAAAAGAAAGATATGTGCTAAGTTTCGTTGCGATCGGACCATAATTGAGACCTGTACTTTGATTACAAGAATACATGCACAGACAGACGGGCATAGCTAAATCAACTCAGAAAGTGATTCTAAGTCGATCGGTATAACAGACAATGGATCTATTTCTTCTCGTTTTGTGTGTTACAAACAAATGCACAAAGTTATAATACCTTGTACCACAATGTGGTGTAGGGTATAAATATTACCACATACCAAATACAGGACGACAATGCTCAAATGACTAAAAATTATCCAAATCGAATTTCCACCAAACATACTTAGATCACTCCTTCGATGTGTTACACGTTTGGCTCGTAGCTAATGATATATAACCTCTCTAAGGTGGGGGGATAATAAATTAAATTTTTTAAATACGATTGAACAAATGTAGAACAATGAATCTTTGAAATGAATTTTCAAGCAATACAAGGAATACGTTTGGGCGGAAACGAAAACACACAAATATAACACATGGACTAACCACGAATACAATAAAAAAGAGCAACAATAACACTAATAATAACAATAACAAACTTGTACTAAGACAAATAACGAACTAGAAATTTGGGACTGAATGTGAATAATAATAAAATGGGAACATGCCCAACATTATAGTTTCGTCTGTTAACATATATGTATGTAATACATACATGCATTCCTCTACTATGTCCTTTGTCCGTCTGTTTGTAATACACGTTGGTTTATATATAGCAGAGTATATATGGGAGCGGTGAAGAGTGTATAAATTTAATTGTTTTTAAAGAAAATACAAAATCTTGCAGCCGTTGTGATAAAAGAAATGGTCAAGTCAACACATTTAAATGGATTAAAAAAAATGTACCTAAGTGATTTCTAAAGGAGTTAACGAATTGGGTAACTTTTTATGTTGAACGAATTTAAATTCAGTTAAGTAATTTTATTGAAGTTAGTCTTATTCATATTTCCCCTCAACCAATCACATATTTTATGTATATTACTTTCAACTTCTATATATACTTTCAAAACAATATAACAAAAAATATCATCCAAAGAAGTAACGGCAAACAGCGAGAAGGAACATGGTATATCGAAAGAAAGAGAAGTATACTTTTAGGATTGTCGAAAGTTTATGTATGAGCGTTCGTGTTTCTTTGCAAGTGTCTCTAGTTGATGTTAACCAATGTTGTTGTACTTTAACATTACTCACATTTCCTTTTCCGGCGGAAATTGTAAACAACGACACACGTGCTACAAAAGTAATACATATTGATACAACAATTTACTGCATAAAATAAGCGGATACATTTATTTACTTTATTCTGTTTGTGTCAACATAAATCAATTTTTTAATAATTTAAATGGCTTAACGTTTAAATAATGTTTAAGAAACCACTAGAATTTAAGATTTTCTGTAGTATTCACCATATAAAAAGTTTATTTTATAATGGGTCAAAATCTTACACCATCTCCCAAACTATGTTTCCTGGACAGATGCGAAAGCGGAGTAAACTTTGTAATATCAAAAGACCTACGAAAAAACCTTAAGGAAGGAATCCGGTCTCTGACCCTATAATAACAGCTCTGTTTTATACTACCGTAAAGAAATGTATTACTATAATCTAGTGCTATGCGGCCACGGAGGGGGCGATGACGCACCCAAAGATGATTTGTATGATCAATTAACGGCTACTATACGCCAAGTACCATACCGTGATATACTTTTGTTTACTGGAGATTTAAATGCTAAAAGTGACAGTGAATATAGTGGATTAACGCATATTATGGGTCCTCATGGCATGGGTACGAATAACAACAATGGAGAACGCTTTATAGAACTTTGTCAAACATTTTACCTGGTAATTGGTGGCTCAATCTCCCCCACAAAAACATCCATAAGTAAACATGGACATCCCTAAATGGTACTACGAGGAACCAAACAGACCACATTTGCATTCGCTGCAAATGGAGAGGTTGTCTACAATAAAAATCTATCTTAGAAAAATGTACAAAATTAACCCAAAACAAACACATAGAATATATGTCTCCAAATTACGCGATACAACTAAAATTGAAAAAGTTGGGGAACTATTGCGAATATGCCAGCCAGCAAACAACAGAACGTGGGAAGACACGTGCAACGCGCTAACAGATATAGCAAAATATGAAATTGGATACAAATACAGAACCACCGCAAAAGCCGTCAAGACATCAGTAAGACAAGATAAGAGAATAGAGGGAGCTACACTAACTAAAAATCGTTTAGCAACCCAAAACACTAACTGTAACCAAGCAATAAAGGATGTCAATGGTACGATTCTCACAAATCCAGAGCAACAAACCTGCCGATGGAGACAGCATTTTGAAGATATTAGTAATGTCGTCGAGGCAAACCAAGAAGAAAGCCAAATATATTTCCAGCAAACAACATTGGTTACCAGAATACATGTTGAAGCTCCCGACATAGATGAGATAAAGTGTGCCATATTAAAATTATTATATTCCCCCAGAACTTTTTCAGACGAATCCACTATGTGCAGCTGTTAACGGCCAAAGGTGTACCACCCAAATTAAAAAACCTTATAAAAGCCTTGTACTCAGATGCTGCCCACCACGTCCGCCATACTGGTATGACTAGTGAACCATTTTTTACGAACGCGGGAATTAAACAAGGCTGACCTCTTTTACCATTGCTATTTTCTGTAGTCTTAGACGAGATTATGTTGAAACTGTGTACAAAGAAAAGAAGAATTGTAAGGAATTTTGACAAATACCTGCAAGATTTAGGCATTGCAGATGACATCTGCCTTATGTCGCGCAAGTTCAATGACATGCAAAGCAAGCTGATTAACTTGGTGAACCCATGCAATGCGAGTAAACAATATATATGATAATAACTTTTCCAAACAAAACCAGACAGTGAAATAAGTCAGAAATTTCTGCTACGTTGCACAGGTGTGTACCCAAGAGGTATTAGAGAGTTTAAGTTCGGAACTTGGGCCCCCTATCTCATACAGGGGCGGAGCTACAGGGCCCTAAAGTTGACCACCTCGGGTATATTTTAAATTTGAATTTTTAATTTTTTTGGAGTTTAGATCTCAGTCAAAAAATTACCGATTTTGTTCGCGTGTTTTTTTATGGATTACAAATAAAATTTACAATATTATGAAAAAAGAATCGATAAAATATGTCAAGAAATAAGAAAGTTATGGCCCTATAAATTCGAATTTTAGAAAAAATGTCAAATTTGGAGATTTTTTGGCGAAAAAAGTACAATTCGTATTTAGGTCTTGTAGAAAAAGTTTGTTACACAAAGTATATCAAATTTATACTCATTTTAAAGGAGACGTTTTAGAGAATCTGCCATGGAAAATCCGAAGCCAAAATTTTAATTGGTGTGGTTGCCACCCTTCTCCGATTTGTACCTTTTTCTTACATAAATTTCAAAAGTTTGATCGATTTTCTCCAATCGTAAAGCTAAATTGTTAAATTTTTCTTTTTATTTATTTGTATTAGGGTGTAAAAAATCGACTGCAAAGGGAATCCCGAGCGCGGCTTTTCATATCGAAGATATAGAACTAAAAGTAAAAATCCCATTTTTGGGGATTTTTGATGTATTTTTTGGGAATTGAGGGATTTTCCTTTAGAAATTTCCACATGTTGCGTTTGATTATTATATCTAATACAAAAATAAAGAAAAAATTCATCGAAATATATACATTTTTAAGAATTTTATGCCGTATTTACGTTTCTGTCTATATGCAAATTTGTTTTTTTAATTATACCCTACACCACACTGTGGTACAGGGTATTATAACTTTGTGCATTTGTTTGTAACACCCAAAAGGAGAAGAAATGGACCCATCGTTTATTATACCGATCGACTTAGAATCACTTTCTGAGTTGATTTAGCTATGTCCGTCTGTCTGTCCGTCTGTGCATGTATTCTTGTAATCAAAGTACAGGTCGCAATTATGGTACGATCTCGACGAAACTTTACACATACCTTTTTTTTGACCCAAGGACGATCCCTATTGAATTTGGTTAAAATCGGTTCAGATTTAGATATATCCCCCACATATATGTTAGCCCTATTATATGAGTGAACACTTTTAAATTTGGAAGAAATCGGTTCAGATTTAAATATAGCCCCCATATATACGTTACCCCCGATTTGACATGTGAGCGCTGTAAAAATGTAATTTTATATCCGATCAGTGCGAAAGTCGGCAAAAAGATGTTTCTTTCTACATGCAGGAATACTGCCAAATTCGGAGAAACTCGGTATAGATTTAGATATAACACCCATATATATGTTACCCCCGATTTGACCTGTAAGCGCTGTAAAAACTGTATTTTATATCCGATCAGTGCGAAATTCGGCAGAAAGAAAGAGGTTTCTTATTACATGAAGGAATACTGCCAAATTCGAAGAAAATCGGTTCAGATTTTGATATAGCTCCCATATATATATGTTACACCCGATTTTACATGTAAGCGCTGTAGAGACTGTATTTTATATCCGATAAGTACGAAATTCAATAGAAGGAGGTCTTTTTACATGAATGAGTATTCATGGAAGATGGGTTCAGATTTATATTGAAGCTCCATATATGTATATGTTCCTCCTGATTTGGTATCAAACCGCTATAGAAGTTGTATTTTACTTCCGATCATTAAAATTTTACAGAAAGATGTTTCTCAATTTAGGAACGAATATTGCTTAATTTAGCGATTATCGTGTCATAATTAGATACTATCTTTCTACCCATTTACCAATTATTCCAAATTATTATGGTAATGACCTTATCGCATTGTTAGGGAGGCGTAGGGTATTATATAGTCGGCCCCGCCCGACTTTCTGCCTTTCCTTACTGGTTTTTCCCTACCTTCTTGTACTTATTAGTTATTATATCAGTCAATATGTACTGATTTCTCGTAGATCACATGTTTTTATCAAACAATAATAACAGTTAGTAAGATTTACCTTTCAGAAAATATTGTTTTGTGGCACTATTTCTAGGAAACCCTTAATCATTGACAGGTATAACCAGTAAGGAAAGGCAGAAAGTCGGGCGGCGCCGATTATAAAATACCCTACACCTCCCTAGCAATGAGATAAGGGCCATTGCGATAATAATTTGTAATAATTGGTAAATGGGTAGGAACATATTATCTAATTCTGAACCGATAATCGCTAAATTAAGCAATAATCGTTCCTAAATTGACAACATCTTTCTGGAAAATGTTAATGCTCGGATGTAAAGTACAACTTCTATAGCGCTTTGATACCAAATCAGGAGGAACATATATATGGAGGTTATATATAAATCTGAACCGATTTTCCCTGAATACTCATTCATGTAAAAAGACCCCTTGTCGAATTTCGTACTGATCGGATATAAAATACAGTCTCCACAGCGCTTACATGTCAAATCGGGGGTAACATATATATGTGGGCTATATCTAAATCTGAACCGATTTTCTCCGAATTTGTCAGTATTCCTTCGAGTAATAAGAAACCTATTTTTGCCGAATTTCGCACTGATCGGATACAAAATAACATTTTTACAGCGCTTACATGTCAAATCGGGGGTAACGTATATATAGGGGCTATATCTAAATCTGAACCGATTTCTTCCAAATTTAAAAGTGTTCATTCATATAAAAGGAAACCTCTTTTTGCTGAATTTCATACTGATCGGATATAAAATAAAGTTTTTACAGCGCTTACATGTCACATCGGGGCTAACATATATATGGTGGCTATATCTAAATCTGAACCGATTTTAACCAAATTCAAAACCGATCGTCCTTGGGCCAAAAAAAAAAATAAGTGTAAAGTTTCGTCAAGATCGGACCATAATTGCGACCTGTACTTTGATTACAAGAATACATGCACAGACAGACGGACATATCTAAATCAACTCGGAAAATGATTCTGAGTCGATCGGTATAATAAACGATGGGTCTATTTCAGCTCCTTTTGGGTGTTACAAACAAATGCACAAAGTTATAATACCCTGTACCAAAGTGTGGTGTAGGGTATAATTAAAAAAAATATTTTGCATATAGACAGAAACGCAAATACGGCATTGAATTCTTAAAAATGTATATATTTCGATTAATTTTTTTTAAAGTTCTTTATTTTGACATTAAAGATGATAATCAAACGCAACATGTGGAAATTTCTAATGGAAAATCCTTCAATTCCCAAAAAATACATCAAAAATTCCCAAAAATGGGATTTTTTACTTTTAGTCCTATATCTTCGATATGAAAAGCCGCGCTCGGGATTCCCTTTGCAGTCGATTTTGTTACACCCTAATACAAATAAATAAAAAGAAAAATTTAACAATTTAGCTTTGCGATTGGAGAAAATCGATCAAACTTTTGAAATTTATGTCAAAAAAGGTCCAAATCGGAGAAGGGTGGCAACCACACCAATTAAAATTTTGGCTTCGGATTTTCTCTAACAGATTCTGTGAAACGTCTCCTTTAAAATGAGTATAAATTTGATATTCTTTGTGTAACAAACATTTTCTACAAGACCTAAATACGAATGAGACTTTTTTCGAATGAGACTTGAAATTTTTTAAAAAATTTGAATTTATAGGGCCATAACTTTCTTATTTCTTGACATATTTTATCGATTTTTGTTCATGATATTGTAAATTTTATTGGCAATCCATAAAAAATCACGCGAACAAAATCGGTAAACTTTTGACTGAGATATTGGCTAAACTCCAAGGCAAAGTCGGCGAAAAAATGAAAAATTCAAATTTAAAATCCACATATCTCAGAAACTATTCAAGATATCTTCAACCTATAAAATGTTTGTAGTAGATCTGGCCTAGGAGTATCCACGCCACTAAAACCGGACACTCCATTCAAAAGTTAGAAGCCGATGAAAATTTTGTATACCCGAGGTGGTCAAGTTTAGGGCCCTGTAGCTCCGCCCCTGTATGAGATAGGGGGCCCAAGTTCCGGACTTAAACTCTCTAACACCTCTTGTATACACATCTAAAATTTCATCGCCATACGATAAGTGGTTTTGAAATGGCGGAATTATGTCCATTTTTTTAATTTTAGCGTTGGTTGCATGATGGCAACATAAAACGCAGTAGAAGATGATGTGTCCAGCAGACTCAAAAGGAAGTGGCGTTAAGAAGTGAAATCTTTGAATATTTGAGCGACCTTGAATGGGGGCTATATCAAAACGTGGACCTATGACTACCGTTGCACGTGTGAAGGATACCGGGTATAAATAAACCCCAGTTACCAACTTTTAGCCGGTCATTTACATTTGTGGTCTCTATGACGTTAAGAAGTCAAATCGGGGAGATTCCTTATATGGGGGTCATATCCAAAATTGGACCGATATTGCCCATTTGCAATTCCAACATACCTGTAGATATAAGAAGTATATGTACCAAATTTCAGCCACATAGCTCAAGTATTATAGATTGCAGCGTGATTACAACAGACGGACATGACTAAATCGTCTTAGAATTTTACGACGATTAATAATACACGCTGAAAAAACTCGCTTCTGTAGTATATCGTCCCAAACATAGTCGGCTTGAAACATATTTATGTTTAGAGCACACTCTAAACATACAATATTTGGTGCACATAAAAATTATGTATTTTGTAAGATGTTCTAAACAAATATTTGTTAACATCCCAATATGTATTTATTTGGGACTATTTTTTCCGAAAGAAATATTTATTTGCATTTAAGTATTCAGAAAATACCTAAATAGTGTTAAATTGTTTAGTAATTGGAATTAATTTTTTTTAGAAATTTTTAATGTTCGTAAAATAATAAATAACAATAATTTAATTCGTATAATCTCGGATGAAAATAAATTACTTGAAGAACTGACAACTAATGATGGCTTTGAATACTCAGAAATTTGAAATGATTGATTTAAAACAGTTAAAGTTAATTTAAGTTAAAGTTAATTCTACACATATGGTATCATAACTGAGAGGTACAAATCGAAACCAAAAAAAAAATTAAAACTGAAATTCGAAAAAGTCAGCACAAGTTTTAGAAATCTTTTTTAAATAAAATATATTTGGAGAAATTCCTAACCAAAAATTTGATTTTTTTAACACATATTTTATTTGAGAAATTTAGTTTGCAAATATATTTATTAATATATGCGTTCCAAATATGTTGTATTGATTTTCAAATAAAATTTATTTGCTTGGAAAAATATAACATCTAAAAATGTGTGTCCCAAATATATTTTCTTTCGATTCAAACATATGAAAAAAAGCGATTTTGCCCCGTGTTATATACTTTATGAGGTCTCAGATCAATATTCAGTGGTGTTACAAACGGAGTGACAAAATTAATATACCCCCCATTCTATGGTAGAGTGTATACAAATATTATGTAACGATAGATTAAGGTGGAATAATTTTGTAGAAGCCCTATGTTCCCTTCTGGAATAATTAAAGGGAAAAAAGTAATGTCCGGGGCGATGTCTCGGAGAAGACTTAAGATTATTTTTTTTGGATACTGCTTTTAATAGGAAAGGGATTATTTTCCGAATTTCCATTTTTTTGTCGCTATTATATTTTCAAAAAAAAACGTGAAATCAGCATCGAGATTGGGTCCGCTATGTGCTGGCTAGAATTCGATTTGACCTGTGCAATATTGTAGATCAGTGCAAAAAATTCGAAGTCGATTTTTTTACAAATAAGTATTTTTGTTGTTTTTGTATATCTGGCTATAGAATGCCACCATTACATTTTATTAATCGGTTTTTAGGCTATATATAACTATTTTCAATAAAAATTTTTATCTATCCTATATATATATATATATATATATATATATATATAACCAGTAAGGAAATACAAAAGTCGGGCCGAGCCGACTATACCACCATCTTGATAGCGCATAATAAGTACGGATATATTTATTATAAATTTGAAACGAATACCTTGAAGAAACCACGTTTTTTTAAATTGCATAAAAATCGCAGTGCATAACGGAAATGATTATATCTACATCTGAACCGATTTCTTTAATATTTAGCTTTGTTTTTTTCGTAGAGCAAGTTAGTCCCTTCATAAAAATTTTCGTAACAGGGGTCTGTGAAATACATCTAATACAGCCCTTAGAAGCCAAATCGGAAGGAACATATATATGGGGCTCTATCAAACCTGAATCGATTTTCACTACATTTAGTAGTTTTTATTAATGGGTGAGGAAACTGGTCTCCGCAAATTTTTACCTCGATCTGGTGTAAAATGCTCCTTCAATAGACCATATAAGCCAAATCGGAAGGAACATATATATGGAGGCATTATCAGAACCTGAACCGATTTTCACTAAATTTAGAAGTCTTTATTTATGGGTGAAGAGACTTGTCTGAGGCAATTTGTACCTCGATCTGATGTTAAATACTTCTTCTATCACCCTTAGAAACCAAAGCGAAAGAAAATATACATATACTAGCTGACCCCAGCAGACGTTGTCCTGCCCGTCCTGCCCGTCCTGTTTGGGATGTATTGGTCTGTTATTCATTTATATTTTTTTCAAAAATGCATACATTCCGAGTTTCAGGAAAAAATTTATATTGACCATATGTCCACTTCAGCGTCATCTACGGGTTAGAATCACACATACAAACAATTATCAAGACAAATCATACATACATTTTAAATTTCAGTCAAATCTAAAACACAAATGAACCCATACTGAATACATTGTTCAATTTTCAGCTTATTCGCTTTAATGGTTTCGGAGATCATGCGTTACTAACAAAATACAAAGGATTTTATATATAAAGATATGCGCTATATTTAAATCTAAACTGATTTCCACCAATTTCAATAGGGTTCGTCCCTGGCCTAAAAAAAGTGCGCACACAAAAACACAAATGAACCCAAACTGAATACATTGTTCAATTTTCAGCCTATTCGCTTTAATGGTTTCGGAGATCATGCGTTGCTAACAAACGTACAAAGGATTTTATATATAAAGACATGCGCTATATTTAAATCTAAACTGATTTTCACCAATTTCAATATGGTTCGTCCCTGGCCTAAAAAAAGTGCGCTGTGCTAACTTTCATCACAACCGAACCATAATTACGAACTGCAATTCGATTACAAGGATACATCTACAGATGGACGGACATTGTTAAATCGACTCAGGAAGTAATTCCAAGTCGATCGGTATAATAAACGATGGTTCTATTTCTTCTCATTTTGGGTGTTACAAACGAATGCACAAACTCATAATACCCTGGAACACAGTGTGGTGTAGGGTATAAAAATGAATGTGTGTATGTTTGGTTGTGGCGCTGCTAGTAGGTTTGTTTGTTTGTTTGTTCCGTATAGACGTCTAAGCGGCTGAACCGGTCTTTTTGAAATTTTCAGAGAATGTACATTCGTAGGAGATGGTGAAAACAGGGTACTTGGATTTTCCACCTATAAAGTGGGCGTTAACCCGCCCATATAAGCCAAGTTTTGATATTGGGAAAAATTTTTAGCTGGAGTGCTGAAATTGTGTGTATGTATCTGGTGACAGTCTACGTGATTGGTCCAAAAATGGACGGGCTCGGAGCAATGGGCGTTTACCCGCCCATATTAGCCAAATTTTTATAATAAGATATCTTGCACATTTTGTTAGCGAAAGTGCTGTAATTTGGTGTATATGCATCTGGTGGCAGTCTACGTGACTAGTCTATAAATGGGCGGTATCCCGCTGGCCCCGCTCATATAAGCAAAATTTTTAAATTGAGATATCTTGCACAATTTGTTAGCAAGAGTGCGGTCACTTTTTGTATATTCATGTGCCGACAGTCTACTTGATTGATTCAAAAATAAGCAGTATCAGTGGAATGGGCATGGCCCCGCCCATTTGAGCAAATTTTGATATATTGAACAATTTTTAGCGAGTGTGCTGTAATTCTGTGCCTATGTGTTTGGTGACAGTCTACGTGATTGGTCCAAAATGGATGGGACTAGACCAATTGGCGTGATCCCGCCTATACCACCCCATTTCTTCAAAACTATATAACTACACCATTTCCAAATGTAATTCAGAAAATATCAATTGAAATTCAGAAATTTAATTTGAAATTCAGAACTCGTCACTTGAAATTCAGATTTTCCATTTAATTTTCAGAATTCGTCAATTGAAAAATCAGAATTTCCATTTGAAATTCAGAAGTCGTCAATTGAAATTCAGAACTCATCACTTGAAATTCAGAAATTCCATATGAAATTCAGAACTCGTCACTTGCAATTCAGATTTTCCATTTGAAGTTCCGAATTTCAAATGAAAAGTTCTGAATTTCAAATGAAAAATTCTGAATTTCAAATGTCGAGTTCTGAATTTCAAATGTCGAGTTCTGAATTTCAACTGACGAATTCTGAATTACAAATGGATATTCTGAATTTCAATTGAAGAGTTCTAAATTTCAAATGTAAAATCTGAATTTCAAATGACGACTTCTGAATTTTAAATAGAATTACTGAATTTCAATTGACGACTTCTGAATTTCAAATGGAAATTCTGATTTTTCAATTGACGAATTCTGAAAATTAAATGGAAAATCTGAATATGGAATTTCTGAATTCCAATTGACGAATTCTGAATTTAAATTGATTTTTTTCTGAACTACAATTAGAAATGTTGTAGAGAAACGTTGCCCCACGTGTCCTGAATTTGTTTGAGAATGTGCGTAACTCAACAAAAATGGGAGATATCAGATAAGAAGGCGTGAACTCGCCCATGCGAATCAATTATCGAAAACGAAATATTTGGAATACTATTGCACCAATCGCCTTGAAGTTTTATACGAGAGTATTTCACTGCAATATTGGATAAATGGATGTGGCCCTGCCCATATGACGCCATTGTTGACAACGAAATATCTGCAGAACCATTTCACCAATGTTTATACCCTACACCACACTGTGGTACAGGGTATTATAAGTTTGTTTCACGGCAGATGTTTGTAACACCTGAAAATAACACAGCTAGCCCCACCTTAAAGTATACCGATCGACTCAGAATCACTAGCTGAGTCGATTTAACGATGTTCGTCCGTCCGTCCGTCCGTCTGTCCATGTAAAGTTGTTCGTCGACTACAGGTCGCAATTTCACTCCGATCGTTCTGAAATTTTGCAGTTTAGAGTATTTCGCGGCTGTTAAGATCGCTATTGAATTTGAAATCGGTTCAGATTTAGATATAGCTCCCATATATATCTTTCGTCCGATTTGGCCCTTTAGTTTTGAAATTTAGAATGGTAGAGTTTCTTGATCCATGAACCAACATTGCCGAATTTGAAGAAAATCGCTTAAGATTTAGCTATAGCTCCCATATATATGTTTCGTCCGATTTTGCTCTTTAGTCCTGTAGAAGCTGTATTTTACATCCAATCATTTTGAAATTTAGAATGGTAGAGTTTCTTGATCCATGAACCAACACTACCGAATTTGAAGAAAATAGGTTAAGATTTAGCTATAGCTCTTACATATATGTTTCGTCCGATTTGGCCATTTAGTCCTATAAAAGCTGTATTTTACATCCAATCGTTTTGAAATTTAGAATGGTAGAGTTTCTTGATCCATGAACCAACACTGCCGAATTTGAAGAAAATCGGTTAAGATTTAGGTATAGCTCCCATATATATGTTTCGTCCGATTTGGCGCTTTAGTCCTATAAAAGCTGTAGAGTTTCTTGATCCATGTACCAACAATGCCGAATTTGAAGAAAATCGGTTAAGATTTAGCTATAGCTCCCATATATATGTTTCATCCGATTTGGCTCTTTAGATCCAATCGTTTTTATACCCTACACCACACTGTGGTACAGGGTATTATTTAAGTATAAAATGTCCCAAAAGTAAATTTATGTAAACAATTTATACATGAATTACAAAATTTATATATCAGAGTTATTCAATATTACGAGAGTGGTGTAGGGTATTATATAGTCGGCACCGCCCGACTTTAGCCTTTCCTTACTGGTTTTTTTACTTATTTTGTATAAATATGTTTATGTACATACGTATATATCAATCGAAATCGAATCGATTTTATAAAATGTACTGAAACAATAATATTCCGCACCAAACATATTCACTCATATGCGTGTCCATTCATATATTTATACAAAATATTTTAAAAATATACAATGTATTTATTGGAAAGTATAATTTCATGAAAGCAGCAACGCCGACATCGACTCCACAGCCCTGATTCTATGGAATCCTTGCGCTACGTTCATTAATCAATACTTATCCATTTGGAACGAAAAATGAAAATTGGCATTGTAGCTACATTTTACACATTTACCTAAAATCAGTTTTAACTGCTTAAGAAAGACTGCCTATCTTCGCTGATTGCTTTACTTATCTGCACTCACATATAACATTGTAGTTGAATACTTGAATGGATTTATTTTCAAGGGGAGTGTTGGTCTGTTGGTGAAAAAACGTAAAATACTTTGTCTTAAACGAAAACTGCAAAGTTTGCAAAGGACTTGGAAACTACACGCTGAAAAAAACTAGCTTCTGTAGTATATTGTTCCAAACATATTATGCTGGAAACATACATATGTTTAGGGTAAACTCCAAATATATAATATTTGACACTCACAAATATAATTTGTTTGTGAGGATGTTGTTCTAAACAAAATTATGTTTTCATCCCAATATTTTTTTATTTGGAAATAATATTTCCAAAACAATGATTAATTTGTATTTAACTATTTTGGCAATGTATTGATGACTTAATTTAAAGGAAAGTCTTCAGTTTTTTTTTTACAAATTTAAAGTTTAATTTTTTAGAAATTGTATATGTTTGAAAATAATATTAAAATGTTAATCGTATAATCTTGGGTAACGACAAATTGATGGATTGACAATTGGACTATTTATAAATTAAAAATAAGGGCTGTAAAACAAAAGAAAATGTTGCCTACGACATTTTTACCTATAAAGTATAACACAAAATCTAGGAAAAACAAAATTAAAAATTGCGGAAGTCAACAATGTTTTAAAATTATTTTGAATATAATGTATTTGGATAAATTCTTAAAGAATATCTATGTTTGTTTGTAAACACATATTTTATTTGTGACAGTAAGTTCGCAAATATATTTTGTTGTAATATATTAATATATGCGTTCCAAACAAAATTTCTTGATTTTCAAATAAAATATATTTGTTCAAAAATATATAATATTTAAAAATTTTGGTTCCAAGTATATTTTCTTTGAATTCAAACATATCAAAAATGGCGATTTTCCTCCGTGTACTCTTTAATTATATTGCAATTATTTTCATGTTACACATTTTACTTAATTTCCTTTCTTTCCTCTTGGTTTCTCTCAAACATCCCCAAAAGTATGTTATGAAGTTTATATTTTACCTCAACTCCTTATTTTATACTATATTGCTTTCCCTGTAATCTTATCCGGCCATAAAGTATGTATGTAATATCGCTATGGTTTCTTTCTTTATTAAGGAATTTTTGTTTAATATTTCATTTAATTAAATTTGTTGTAATTAATATTGTTATTCTATTTTCTTTATTTCAGGTAAATTTAATATGTTATACGCCTCATTAGCGGGCGTAAAATTAATATATAAATATACTCAGAGCGACCCAACAGGTGAGTAGGTAGCGTGCTCGCCTATGAGTTTAGGGGTCGTGTGTTCGACTCCCACAAGAGGCTCTGGTCGGTCGCTGCAAACCTGTAGCCACTTGGTCCTTATAAC
Organism: Eudasyphora cyanicolor; assembly: GCA_963930755.1. Classification (NCBI taxonomy): domain Eukaryota; kingdom Metazoa; phylum Arthropoda; class Insecta; order Diptera; family Muscidae; genus Eudasyphora; species Eudasyphora cyanicolor. Next base: position 133,122,867 of record OZ005736.1, on the reverse strand, counting down.
GCGGCTTTTCCCCGGACAATAAAATTAGAATACAAATTTACTTTGTATTGTTATTCATACAAGGGTCAAAATCGCCATTTTTGATATGTTTGAATTGAAAGAAAATATATTTGGAAAAGAATTATTTTTAAATATTATTTATTTGTTAACAAATACATTTTATTTGAAAATCAAGAAATTTAGTTTGGAACGCATATACTAATATATTAGAACATAATATATTTTTGCAAACAGACTTTCACAAATGAAATACATATTTGTTTACACACAAACAAAGTTATTGTTTTAAAAGTTTTCCAAATATATTTTATTTAAAAAAGATTTTTAAAACTTTGCAGATTTTTTCAAAATTTATTTAGTTTTTCCTAGTTTCCGTGTTAAACTTTATAGTTAAAAATGTCTTTAGCAGCATTAGCTTTTGTTTTACATTAATAATTTGTAGTTTAAAAATTGTTCAATTCATCCCTTTTTTGTCAATCCATCAATACAATTTATAGTTACGAAAGATTATACGATTTAAGTTTTAATAACATTTTAATAACATTTTACAAACATATACAATTTATAAAAAACTTGCCCTTTGAACTTCTGAAAAACAGAAAACTTGTCTTCAAATTAAGGCATTGATTCATTGCAAAAATACTTACATACAAATTAATCTTTGTTTCGGAATATTAGTTCCAAAAAAAATATATTAGAATGGGAACATATTTTTGTTTAGAACAAAATATTCCCAAACATATAACATTTATGTGTGTCAATTATTATATACTAGCTGACCCGGTCCACTTCGTTGGCCCAGATTTCAGATTTCCGATCCCGTGTATTTTTGGACTAATCACGTAGACTGCCACCATATACATATACACAAAATACAGCACTCTCGCTGACAAATTGTGCAAGATAGCTCAATTTAACAATTTGGTTTACAAGGGCGGGGCCACGCTCACCGGTCCGATCCCGCCCATTTTTGGACCAAGCACGTTGACTGCCACCAAATATATATACACAAAATTGCAGCACTCTCGCTAAAAAATTGTTCAAGATATCTCAATTCCAAAATTTGCCTTACATGGGCGGGGCAACGCCCATTGGTCCGATCCCACCCATTTTTAGACCAATCACGTAGACTGCCACCAGGTCCGCCATCTAAAGTTTTTTTTCAACTAGTGCTTATTTCGTGAATGGTAACACTTAGCTCATGTCTGATTTGACAGATAATTAGTTTTATCCTTCCACTGAACGAATATGGTTTTGTATACGCTTGAACAACGCTGGGAAATATTGCGACATTACTTTGAAAATCATGGTAATGTTGCAGAATGTGCGCGAAAATTGCGTACGGATTTTGGAAGAAGAGAAGCACCGTCAGCTCCGTATGTTCGTTATCTTGTGAAAAAAGTGAAAGAAACTGGCATCCTCATCGATAAACCAAAGCGTGAAAAGCCAAAAACAGTGCGTACACCCGAGAATATTGCTGCTGTGGCAGAAAGTGTGCATGAAGCGCCATCAACATCAATTCACCGTCGTTCTCAACAATTGAACATTTCGGAGACATCATTGAGACGAATTTTGCATAAAGACCTTGGTATGACGACATACAACTGACCATTCAATGCGTTTTCGCTTCGCTAAGTGGTCCTGCGATCGACTTACAGAAGATGCAAATTTTGCCAAAAAAATCATCTTTTCAGATGAAGCTCATTTTGATCTTGGCGGGTATGTAAACAAGCAAAATTTTCGCATTTGGGGCACAGAAAACCCGCACGCATACATTGAAAAGCCGATACACCCAAAACGAGTCACTGTTTGCTGCGGATTTTGGTCCAGACGCATAATTGGGCCATTTTTCTTCGAAAATGAGCAAGGAGTGTCCGTTACAGTCAATGGCGATCGTTATCGGGCCATGTTGTACGATTTTTTTTCACAAAAATTTAAGAGGAGGATATTGGCAACATTTGGTTTCAACAGGACGGTGCTACGTGCCGCACAGCCGAAGCTAAACTCGATGTTTTGCGCCCTGTTTTTGAAGATCGCATTATCAGCCGCAGAGCTGATGTCGTTTGGCCACCTCGGAGCTACGATTTGACACCGCTGGACTATTAATTGTGTTACGCCGACAAGCCAGAGACAATTGACGCTTTAAAGGACAATATTCGTGAAGCCATTGGTGAAATACAGCTGCACACAATCGATAATGTGCTTAAAAATTGGACCGATCGTATAGCTTACTGCATGACCAGCCGAGGCAGCCATTTGAATGAAATTATTTTCCATTATTAACCGGAAGGATTTCAAATAAAAAAAGAAATTTGAGAAAATATTCAGTAGTTTTTTTTACAGCATTTAAAAAAAAAAAGTTATTTGGTGGTCCCTTTATATATTGCAGCACTCTCGCTAAAAAATTGCTCAAGATATCTCAATTCCAAAATGTGCCTTATATGGGCGGGGCCACGCTCATTGGTCCGATCCCGCCCATTTTTGGACCAATCACGTAGACTGCCAACAGATATATATACACAAAATTGCAGCACTCTCGCTAAAAAATAGCTCAAGATATCTCAATTCCAAAATTTGCCTTATATGGGCGGGGCCACGCCCATTGGTCCGATCCCGCCCATTTTTTGGCAATTCACGTAGACTGTCACCATATATTTATAAAATAAATTGCAGCACTCTCGCTAAAAAAATTTTCAAGTTACCCCAATTCCAAAATTAGCCTTATATGGACGGGGCCACGCCCGTTTGTCCTATCCCGCCCATTTTTGGACCAGTCACGTAGACTGCCACCAGATATATATATACACAAAATTGCAGCACTCCCGCTAAAAAATTACTCAAGATATGTCAATTCCAAAATTTGCCTTACATGGGCGGGGCCACGCCCATTTGTCCGACCCCGCCTTTTTTGCACCAGTCACGTAGACTGCCACCAGATATATATACACAAAATTGTTGCAGTCTCGCTAAACAAATTAGGGGTTTATTTGGGGGGCCATGCCCATTGGTCCGAACCCGCCCATTTTTGGAGCAATCACGTATGTACCCCATGTACATATGCACAAAGCTACAACAGTCTCGCTAACAATTTGTGCAAGATATATCAATTTCAAAATTTGGGTTATAAGGGCGGGGCCACGCCCATTGGTCCGATCCGCCCATTTTTGGACCAATCACGGAAAGTGGCAGTAGATACACATATATGTACATCTGTGAGAAGTGGCGCCGTCTTATTGAAACCAAATATCGCCGAGATCACGAGCTTCAATTTCAGGCATCAAATAGTCTATTATCATGGCACGATAACGGTCGCCATTGACGGTTACGTTCTCACCGGCTTCTCATTTTTGAAGAAAGATGGACCGATGATTCCGGTAAGTCTGATCGGGAATCGGTCAATGCCAAAAAGATAGCTCTTAACGAGAGCTAAAATATTGCTCATGGGTGTTAAGGTCGCGGGTCGACTGGAAAGGGGTTTTTTATTTAAAAAAATTGACTTAGCGCAATTGTTATGATAATAAAACTGAATAATTTGTAAACGTTGTTCAGGCGTAAGTCTTTCCATGATGAAATGCCAAACAATACTTAACAAAAATAACGTGACAGCATGACACGATTCACACGTGATCCGTCAAAAATGGCTATTGAAAAAAGTATTTCTACTTAGATCACCCTATTTATAATATTTAATAATTTGTGTTCCAAATACATTTTCTTTCTAATCAAACATTTAAAAAAGGCGATTTTGCCCCGTGTGCAGTAGCAATTCACGAATATGTATAACTTTTGAGTATAAGCTAATAGAGTTAATGGAGTTAATCGTTAGTTCCTTAATATGGGGTTTATATCAAAACTTGAAACGATGTGGATTATTTATGCAATGGTACTGGGAAAATGAAAATGTAAAGTAAATTATTTCATCCAGATCATTGGTTTTTTTATTCAAATCGTAAGAGATCTTTATATGGGGATTTATATTAAAAGCGGAACGGATATGCCACATTTATTCTATTCTAAGAAGGATTATACGCAATATGAAATATAAATATTTACATTTTAGGATACTCCGTTCAGAATGCGTTATCTAGGGTATTAAGTAGCCGAATCCCTTTATAAAGGGTGTTTGTTTAGACGTTTGGTTTTAAAGAAGAAATAAAACGCATATAATTTAATGTTATGGCCAAGAATTTAGCTTTATTATAAATATAAGTGTTTGCCATTATGTTTTAAAATAGATTTCAGGCAAGTGGCCGCCGCGACTTGCTCGAATAAGTTCCAGCCGAGAGGTCCATTTTTGACCACTTGTTGCAGCATTTGGGGCTGTTTGTCAGCAATAACGCACCGAAAGTTCTACTCCAAGGCGTCAACCGTGTCGGGCTTATCTGCGTAGAAACGCGACTTCACATAACGATGCGTCGCGCGATCCGAACCATTATTTGGGTAATAAATTTTTCTGATTTTTTCCTGAAACTCGGTATGTACGCATTTTTTAATGAAATATCGATCAATAACAAAGCCAATACAGCCCGAACCGAACGTCTGCTGGGGTCAGCTAGTAAAGTAATAAGGATAAATTTGCACCCAATTGGTTGTAAAATATGTTCTCTAGAGCGTCAATAAATCTGATCGGAAGGGAACTGCGTATGGGGATATATCGAAACATTAACAGCAAAACGAAAAAATTAAACTAATTAGTTTTATTTAACAACTAAACAAACTAAAATCCTTAAATTCCAGCAAGATCATTTGATAAATGGGTTTCTATGGCGTGAAGAAGCCAATTCGGAAGATACCTGTGAATGGGGGCCTATATGAAAACGCAAACCTATAACAACTGTTGTTCGTGTGAATGGTTCTGGGTATAAATAAACTCAAAGTTAAAATTTTTAAACCGATCAGATAAAAATTTGACTTTAATTTTTAAACCGATCAGATAAAAATTGTGGTGTCTATGTCGTTAATAAGTCAAATCGGAGAGTTAATATATCAAATATTCTCAGGTCATACCTTGGCCAGATTTGTCTAGCTACCCTACAGGTGCCGATTTCTTATAGATCTTCTCCCAATCATTAGCGACCCAGTAAACTTCACCCTGTTTTTAGTTTTACCCTTGTACCTTGTTTCTGGACAGGCTTCTTGAAGGGAACTATTGAATGACGTGGTGACATGCTCGACCAGATTATTCAGAGAGGATTGGTCATTCGGTTCATAAAGAAGTTTAGAGTTGAGGACTTTTTTGAAATTCTTCACTTTGTCTTCCTCAAATTTCTGTAGACGGCTGGAATAAGCTCTTTTTTAGTGAGAATGAGTGGGCGTCCGGTACATTCCACCCAATAATTTTGTCTGACAGCCGGTCAGTAGTAGCAAACGTTACGTCGAGTACTTCTTGTCTGTCTTTAATTGTAATGGTCGGTTTATGGCCTACTTTACAAATAGTTAGGTTGGTAGTTAGAATAAAGTCAAGAAGCGAATCACCCATATTGTTTATATCCATACTACCCCAGATAGTATGATGAGCGTTCGTGTCTGCGCCAATAATCAGCTTGACCTCGTCAGACGTTGCTTCTTCTATTACTTCCCTGACGAGAGCTATCGGTGCTACAGCTTCATAGGACAAGTATTTGGAGACAACCCAATATATGCGATTATCGATCTCCAGACAGATGTTTGATTTTTGCCACTTAAATTAGTCAGGAGAAAGAATAAAATAAAATAAAGTGTCTTAACAGTTGGCCACAAGCAGCTTAAAGTTGGGTGTCCTGATACCGCACACCCTTCCTCCCACTGCGTAGGGCTCCTGTATCAGGACGATGTCTACTGCACCTGTGGACAGGCGCAGCAATAAAGCCACTGAGGCGGCTTTAGCGTGATGGAGGTTAATCTGTAAAATTTTTACCATCATTGGTAATTGACAGATTAACATCCACCCCGACAAGGGTGTTATCGAACACTTCGTCCGTATCATTGAGGAGCACGTCCCCGCCAGATGCGTCAAAGAGTCCGGAGACTCTCCTTAGACCCCCAGTGTCCGAAGTAGTGCTTCCGTCCTCAGAGAATGACATTATAGATCTGATAGAGTTGGAGTAACCAGAAATAATGGGCGTAAGGTAAGTCCGCGGGCGTAGGGTAAGTCCGCGCTTCCAGAAAGCCGTATATCAACCACGGTGAACGACTCGCCTTCCGCAGTGGGAGCTATATCCTCCTTGTATAACTTCAAGACTGTAGTGCCGAAACCATATTGCAGGGTGGCACTTGCACGTTGTATATGGGAGCTGGATGCAGCGTTAAGGATTAGATTGACCTGCCCCTATGTGTCGGCAGAATCTTTTATTATATCCAATATGTCAGCCGAGTTGGAGGGCTCTTTTGTAACCCAGGTGATGGCTCTAGGGTGATTAGGGATGTTGTTGACAACATCCCGGGAGCCCAGCCACACCTCACCCGCTCGATCTGAGCAGCATTATACAGGTCTACTGATCTAGCATCAACGAAATATAAGCTTTACTCTCCCCCGATGTCATCCTGCACCGTTGCAGATTGGTGGTTTGCCCGGTATTTCTCTACGGACATCGAGGAAATCACCCTGATGAAGCTGACTGCACATGGCTCCATTTGTCCTTGTGGATGGATCCATCCGCAATACTTCTGTCTATAACAGCCATCACAAAACTTTACTTCGCCACTTCATTGAAGGGCTTGGTGAGTGTCCTGTTGATGGTGACATTAGGGCCTCTTGCCTTTTTCGAAGGCAGGGGTTCATCAGGTGATCTGATTATTTTGACTTTATTAGCCGATAACACAGCTGAATTTGTGGCTCTTTCAGCCGACTCATTGGCTTTTGAAGCATCTATGACACCCATAGCCCGGGTATGTGACTCTGTGTGTGCCAACATAAAAGAACGCTAATCGAATGCACGAAGCCCGAGAAATTTCAAAATGCAACTATTCTATTGTACAGATACTCTCCTCACTGTAAGGTGAGGGGATAATTAAGGACTTATTGTTTGCCTGAAATTCGTCTGAACACTTTATATTAAATTTCTTTCCTGCAATATGTACTGCAATTAAATTTATTGAAAAAAATTATATGAATAAAATATATATGTAGCTTGAAATATCTTGCCTAGCGAATACTTAATCTAAAGCTTACTCCGCATAATTTTTTGGGCAAACTCGAATAGCATTAAGAGTGAAGATATTTGTCAAAAGAAAAACACTATAATCGGCACCTAAGACAAAATTGTTACTGCTATACCTAACTGAATTCTGCAAATACTGCATCATAACGTGCGCAATAGGTTTCCAATTTATTTTTCAACCATTTAATTATACCCTACACCACACTGTGGTACAGGGTATTATAAGTTTGTTTCGCGGCAGATGTTTGTAACACCTGAAAATAACACAGCTAGACCCACCTTAAAGTATACCGATCGACTCAGAATCACTAGCTGAGTCGATTTGACTCCGATCGTTCTGAAATTTTGCAGTTTAAAGTATTTCGAGGCTGTTAAGATCGCTATTGAATTTGGTTGAAATCGGTTCAGATTTAGATATAGCTCCCATATATATCTTTCGTCCGATTTGGCCCTTTAGTCTTATAGAAGCTGTATTTTACATCCAATCGTTTTAAAATTTAGAAGGGTAGAGTTTCTTGGTCCATGAACCAACATTGCCGAATTTGAAGAAAATCGGTTAAGATTTAGCTATAGCTCCCATATATATGTTTCGTCCGATTTTGCTCTTTAATCATGAAGAAGCTGTATTTTACATCCAATCATTTTGAAATTTAGAACGGTAGAGTTTCTTGATCCATGAACCAACACTACCGAATTTGAAGAAAATCGGTTAAGATTTAGCTATAGCTCCCATATACATGTTTCGTCCGATTTGGCCCTTTAGTCCTGTAGAAGTTGTATTTTACATCCGATAGTTTTGAAATTTAGAATGGTAGAGTTTCTTGATCCATGAACCAACACTACCGAATTTGAAGAAAATCGGTTAAGATTTAGCTATAGCTCCCATATATATGTTTCGTCCGATTTGGCCCTTTAGTTCTATAGAAGCTATATTTTACATCCAATCGTTTTGAAATTTAGAATGGTAGAGTTTCTTGATTCATGAACCAACATTGCCGAATTTGAAGAAAATCGGTAAAGATTTAGCTATAGCTCCCATATATATGTTTCATCCGATTTGGCTCTTTAGATCCAATCGTTTTTATACTCTACACCACACTGTGGTACAGTATAAAATGTCTCAAAAGTAAATTTATGTAAACAATTTATACATGAATTACAAAATTTATATATCAGAGTTATTCAATATTACGAGAGTGGTGTAGGGTATTATATAGTCGGCACCGCCCGACTTTAGCCTTTCCTTACTGGTTTTTTATTGCTATTGTTATTTGTTTTTCATTTTCATTATTTAAAATTGGTCTTGTCACGATTTTCCTTTTTTTGGTGTATATGTAATTGGCCTAAAAAATCCTTACTTTATTTAAATTCTAAACGAACTAAGACGTATTTCGTTGTTGCGTTTGTTCTTAATTTTATTCTGTGAGTGGATTCAAATACAATATGTTGAGATCGTGCAAAAATTTGCATTTTTATTTGTATTTCATGTACGTTCTATTCATTTTTCTTCATTTGCTGAGGGTCCACCTTTTTCCTTTAAGAAGTAAGTTGCACTGATTGCCTGCCCGTCCGTCCGTCCGTCTATCCACCCGGGCGAGTAACACAGCTGTCCTGATATCCTGCCCATACATATTTGCCTTCGAGCAAATTAAATGCGTCTGGACGGACTGTTGTCGGCTGGTTGGTGTTGCTGCTAATGACGTTTTTTGGTACAGCTGCCGAGGAATGTCATTACCCCGCAATTCGCTGCCAAAATATCGTCAACAATATTACAATTGTTAGACGTGACTGTCATACGTAATGACATTAAACAAGAATTCCTTTGTTTGCCTTTTTAGCACAGCAGTGTCAGCAATGTAAACTGGATTATTCATAACATAACATTACATTTCCTTTAGCATTGGTTTTTCGGCGGAAAAGTAGGCCAATCTCTAAATGTTTTATTGTATTAGAAGGCTAGCGCATGGCTAGCTGCCCAAGGAATGTAGCAATGAGTCTGAACAAAGGCCAAGAACCTTAACACTTCAAGGTCTACCAAATCGAGAAACACAAACAATTTAACATAACTTTAAAGGATTTGGTTGAATTCGTAAATTTCACGTCAAAAATTTCTTGTGATAACTTTTTTCACAAATTATTATTTGTCCCAAAAGTATGCCGTGGTTTGAAAGTTCATACATAGCCGTGAGGATATGCTGCAGGAATTTAGTATGTTTTAATTGCATAGCATTAACAGTATGTAAGACTGTGCTTTAATTTTGTATATGTTGACTAATATAAATTGTTAGCATATGTGTCATTCCATGCTAAAAGGTAAGATTTTTGGCATCACTAGCTTTGATTGATTCGCAAGTTTGTGAATGTATACTTCTCCTAAAAATATTTTCTACGTGTTTCTAGAGAAAAATTAAAGAAATCTTGTTCAAAAGTTATGAGCAATTTAAAAATGGCGGAAATGCGATTTTTATGCCCTACACCACACTGTGGTACAGGGTATTATAAGTTTGTTTTATGGCAGATGTTTTTATAACAGCTGAAACTACTATAGCTAGACATAACCTTTAAGTATACCGATCGACTCAGAATCACAACCATGTGTGTCCGTCCGTCCGTCTACCCGTCATAAGTTGTTCGTCGACTACAGGTCGCAATTTCACTCCAATCGTTCTGAAATTTTGCAGTTTGGAGTCTTTCGAAGCTGGAAAGAACCCTATTGAATTTAGTTGAAATCGGTTCAGATTTATATATAGCTCCCATAAATATTTTTCGTCAGATTTAGCCCTTTAGTCCTATAGAAGCTGTATTTTACATCCAATTGTTTTAGAATTTTACATCGTATAGTTTCTTGGTCATTGGACCAATATTGCTCAATTTGAATAAAATCGGTTCAGATTTATATATAGCTCTCATATATGTGTTTCGTCCGATTTTGTCCATTCGACCTAAAAACGCTATAGTTTACAACCAATCGTTTCGAAATTTAGTATGGTAGAGTTTATTATTATTATTACATGGACCAACACAGCCGAATTCGAAGAAACTCGGCTGAGATTTACATATAGCTCCCATATATATATTTCGTCCTATTTGGCTCATTAGTCCTATAGAAACTGTATTTTACACTCAATTGTTTTGCAATTTAGCATTCGACGATGTTGATGAATTTAAAAGATATCGTTTCAGATTTAGATATAGCTCCCATATATAGGTTTCGTCCCACTTGCCCTATAGAAGAAGAAATTCAGCGTGGTAGAGTTTCTTAATACATGGACCAACATTGCTGAATTTGAAGAAAATCGGTTCAGAGTTAGCTATATCTCCCATATATATGTTTCGTCCCATTTGGTCTTTTGCCCTATAGAAGCTGTATTTTCTATTCAATTGTTTTGAAATTTGGCATTGTAGAATTTATTGACCCATGTACCAACATTGCTGAGTTTGAAGATAATCGGTTCAGATTTAGATATAGCTGCCTTATATATGGTCCGTACGATTTGAACCTTTAGCCCTATGGAAGCTGTAGTTTAAAACCAATCGTTTTGAAATTTAGCATGGTAGAGCTTCTTGATCAATGGACCAACATAGCCGGGTTTGAAAAAAATTGGTTCAGATTTTGTTATAGCTCCCATATATTTTTTTAGGTATAAGCCCGACTGAGCTGTGAAACCACTTAAATTAAAGAAAACAAGTAAGAAAGTTTCAGTCGGGTAAACCGACTAAGGTATACCCTCACTTTGTGAGTAATGTAATATTGAATATTACTCGAATTATTCTGTCAATTTGTGTGGGAGGTACCAGAAGGGGTTTATGAAATACACCTTTTTTTCGCTGAACATTAGATACTTTAAATGCATTGCACTGTGGCGACTTATAAGCATTTATGTGCACTGGTATAAACGTTATGAGACATTAGATTGTGGTATGATTTGGGCATTTTGTGTGGGAGGTACAAAAAGGGGCGTGGCGACTTCGCCCATTTTTCTCGAGTTGGTAGCGACTAATATGCTAATACTATGTGTGGAATTTCAAAAGATTCAAATAAGTAGTATAGCAGTTATTAAAGAATCAATATTTCACAACATTTTAACCCTTTGTGGGGGAGGTACTAGAAGGAGTGGACCAATATGGCCCATCTTCGAACTTAGCCGGAGATAGAAAAAAATATTACCACATACCAAATTTGAGGTCAATCGGTTACTCCTTTCGAGAGTTATCGTGCGCACCAGCCAGCAGACAGACAGACGGACGGACATTGCTCATTCGACTTAAAATGACCCAAAACGGATTTCCTCCCAAAATGGTACATTTGTATGGGAGGTACCTAAAGGGGAGTGACAACGTCACCAATTTTTCTTAAGGTGATAGCGACCAAGAAACTAACACTATGTGAGGAATTGTGAAAGATTCTTGCAAGTTGTATAGAAGTTATTAAAGAATCAATATTTCACTAAAGGTTTACCCTTTGTGGGGGAGGTACTCAAAGGAGTGGACCAAATTAATAACTTAGTTATTTATAAAATTGTATTTAAAATAGAGTTGTGTAGTTCGTGAACGAGCTAGTTCAAGATCGGTACAATCTATTGCATACAACTCGTTCATTTCAGCTCACTCTTTTGTATTTTTTTCAACCATGCAAATTTGTGCTCTGTTCTCAGCTGTTATGTTGTTTCTATTTTTATGTCACAATGAATGTAGGATTTTACCTATATTGTATATTAAACTCACACCATCGATTCCTTTAATAGTGGTTGATTTAAACTGGTGTAAATCATCAGTTTAAATCAACCACGAAATGAGCTGTTGAACTAAAGTGAGCTGGAGAACTAAAGAGCTCTTGAACTAATGTGAGGTGAACTATATAAAAGAACTAGTTCAGTTAATTGAACTGAACTAAAATGCGCGATAATAAAAATAACTAAAGTGCCCAACTCTAATTTAAAACGGTCATATGAATTGATATTGTGAAACTGATATTGTATTTAATCCCACATTAATCCTTTTTAAAAAACCATTCAAATGTTGTCAAATGTGCAAAGTGAATAGGCAAAATACTTTACAGGCCACTATAAAAATATATACAATGTTTAAATGTATGCAAACGGAAATCGATTTTTTTCTAGCTGTGCAATCGTTTCATATTTTTTTTTATTTCACTATCAGTTGTTGTTTCTTTCAAAGCTTTTTAATTTTTTTTAAAGCTCTACGTTTATCTCTGTTTTGTTTATTTTTTTCTAACTATCAAATTTTGTGTATGATGTATTGTTTAACATTTTACTCCTACCACTGTCCTTTTTGTCAGCTTTATCAAATACAGCACAGCCCAACCGACTGTTATATCATTTTATCTACATAACAAAACAGCAGTACTAAAAATCTACTTCCACAAAATCCTAATAGAGCAACAACACCAACAAATCTTTGATGTGATTTATATGCAAAACAACACATGTTTTGGTATATTTTTGAAACATTTCGTTTCGGATTTATATTTGGTGACTTTATTTCACTATTGTCCTGATGTTGCCATGTCCAGCCACATTTTTATGTTATATATACAAAAATTGATGTCGCTTTAATCGGATAAACTAGAAAAACTACATTAATGGTATTTTTATATTTTTGTGTCAGACAAAAAAAATAGAGATGAATAAAGTTCATTCACAAGGCAACCGGCATAGCCCCAGAATAATCCAACGTTGATTACTTGAATTTGTTGAAGATATGTTTTGAGGCAAAATATTAAAGACTTTTGTATTAAATCCTTAAAGTAAATTAATTTCATACATAAGAAATGTTTGAGAAAATATATTTAATGTTAAGTAAATTTTGTTTATTTTAGGTATAGGGTGAATCAATTTTAATGCTTTTAGTCCTTGTTGTCAAAATGGTGTCACAGACTTTATTATTAGTAATATTTTTACCAGAAAATCCATTTTTCTCGATACGTACTCTCGCTCTGAAGATTAGACTTTTAAAAAACCCTAAAATTTATTATTTTTGTGCTCCTTAATATTTATATGTAAGAATACGCTGCATAAATTTAGGCTTAATGTCAAGCACAAATTTTTTGCCTACTTTTTGGACAATATCATATCATTTTTTGGTTTCGACAGGAATTTTAATGTTTTTATAGGGTAGTGTAGGGTAGTGTAGGGAAATTTTACGATCAAAATTTTTGGAGAACATATAATCCACGCCCTTTTAGACGTCTTTTCTACGATTTTTTAATATAGAGCCAAAAATTGTAGTAGTAGATCTAGAGGGTTAATATGCCCCAGAAACATATTGGTCTTAATATTTGCTACAAAGTTGTTAAACATACCTTACACCTCATGTAAAGAACACAATGTTTGAAGGTAATATACCGAACAGGCCAAATATTCCGAAGTGAACTTTCAAAACTCATACAAATATATAAATTTGTTTGTATTCTGATGGAGAATCCCTTGTCAGAACCCCGTTATTATACGAATACCCGACACCACACTGTGGTAAAGGGTACTATGGATATGTGCATTGGATTGTAACTCATAAAAACAAAGAGATAGATCCATAGCTCATTATACCGATCGGCATAGCATCACTTTTTAAGTCGATTTAGCCACGTCCGTCTGAAGCTATCTGTATGGAAATTGGTACAGAGGCACAAGGCACTAGGGACGATCCCTATTGAAAATGGGGGCATATTGGTCTATGTTTTGATATAGGCCCCACATAAAGGTCTCCACCAATGTCACATTTTGACGCTCTAGAGAACACATTCTTGAATAGATCTGCCTAAAATTTAAGAATTAATACTTTATATTGGACCCAATCGTCGCCACTAAAAATAGGGTACATCGGCCCATGTTTTTGTATTGGCCCCAAATAAAATTCCCAACTGATGTCACGTCTTGACGCTCTAGAGAATACATTGTTCAATTGATCTGGCTTTTATTTATATTTTAATTGCACTGTCCCGAGTGACAATGGGGAACATCGGTTGCCCCCATAAAATGAGCCATAAAGCTCAATGAATAGCTAGGATTTCTCTAAAAATCTACTTTCTATACTTTCTATGGGCAATAACAAAGCAAATGAAACGAAAAACACACATCTTAAAATCGGCCCGTTTTGATGTTAATAAAATTTAGCAAAATTTTACAAATTATTATGCAAATGTGCGCGAATTTTAATGCCTTTTTACTTTTTCAAAATTCATTGTGGTTTTTGTGGTACAGAGCTTAAAAGTTACCTATCTCAAGGATTTTTATCAAAATTACCATTTGTTGAGTTAGCCATAACTTCTTTACCGCTTCATGTATTTTGAAGATATTAATGCCAATAAAAAACTCACCTAGCCGATTCCACGAATATCAGCCCTCTTGGTCCATAAATGAGGAATTTGTTAATAACTTTAATACAGCGCCACCTGTAGGATCCTGATACAGATACGCATACTGACATTGATAAAATAAATATAATGTGTAAAAGTAACATCAATCGGTCCAGCCGTTTAGAAGGAACAGTAGTCCAGCCCACGATATACTTGTATAAAAGTATTCAGCATTACACTTTTTATACAAAATGGTCCCTTTGTGTGGGAGGTACCAAAAGGGGCGGAGCCACTTCGCCCATTTTTCTCAACCTGATAGCGACAGATAAGCTATTACTATGTATGGTATTAAACAAGATTCGGATAAGTAGTATAGAAGTTATTAGACAATCAATATTTCCTTAAATTTAACCCTCCGTGAGGGAGGTAATAGAAGGAGTGGACCAATATTTCCCATCTTCGAACTTAGCATGAGATAGAAAAAAATATTATCACATACCAAATTTGAAGTCAATCCGTTACTCCTTTCGAGAGCTAACGTGCGCTCCATGGCATTGCTGAAATGACTTAAAATCTCCTAAAACGGATTTCCGCCGAACATACCTGGGGTCTTAGGTCACTCCTTCGATCTGTTACACTTTTGGCCCGTAGCAAATGATATATACTATCGGTTCACTAAAGTTAGGGTATAAATATACCAGAAAAATTATAATATTGACTCAATAATAATTTTAGGTCCATTAAGGCTCCATTTTGAGTTTTTCATAGTTAGTTCAAAACTGCTTGACCCCTTAGTACCAAAAAAAATCAAGGACATGAATTGATACATTTTCAGGATATTCAAGCATTAAAGATATATTCCATATTTTCACATCCTTCCACCAAAAGGAGATAAATATTACAGTCCGCAACATTGAAGCGCAGTAGCTGAGCTTTTTATTAGTATTAATATCTTCAAAAGAAATGAAGCGGTTAAGAAGATATGGCTAACTCACATCAAATGGGTAAAAATAAAACAAAATCATTGCATTTGACATAAAAAGTTGAAAAAATGGCTCTTAGTTGGTCAAGAAAAAATTTTTAAGAAAACAAGATATGAAGGTGACTTTTCTCACGTCTCTGATTTTGTACAGATTTATTAAGAATTGACGGAGATATTTCAAATTATATATCCACAGTTTGGAGGCTCGCGATGCTGAGAACTTATCCGTTCTCAGTAAAAAACAAATAATGCGTTTTTGGACTCACAATAATGCGTTTTTGGACTAACTGCAAAAATGTCAGTCAAACCGTTCAATATTTCCAGAGAAAATTGCAGTTTTCTAAACACACTCGGAATAATTTGAAAGGTCATATCTCGCAAAAAAATAAACAAAATTTTGGTAAACGGTTAAAATTGTTTTATTTTTTTTCAAATTCTCAACCAGATTATTAACAAATTTCAGAAAAATTCCAAAAAATTTTGACACACACTTGTTTTATTTTTACCCAAATGGTAATTTGCTCAAGGATTTTTCTCAGCTTTGAGCTTTGTACCACAAGAACTACACTTAATTTTTTAAAAACAAAAACGCAAAAAAATCCCTCACACTAGGAGAATTATTGTGCTAATTTTTGTGAAAATTGGAAGGGGTCATTTTTGAGTTGACCCCTTTCATTCGTCCAATATTTATGACCTTACATTAGAGTGGAGGGTATATACCATTTGCTACGAGCCAAAAGTGTAACACATTGAAGGAGTGACCTAAGACCCCAAGTATGTTTGGCGGAAATTCGATTTGGGTAATTTTAAGTCATTTGAGCAATGTCCGTCCGTCTGTCTGTCTGCTGGCTGGTGCGCACGACAACTCTCGAAAGGATTAACCGATTGACTTCAAATTTGGTATGCGGTAATATTTTTTTCTATCTCCGGCTAAGTTCGAAGATGGGCCGTATTGGTCCACTCCTTCTAGTAACTCTCCCACAAGGGGTTATTTTTTATTGAAATATTTATATTATTTTTTAATAACTTCTATACTACTTACACGAATCTTCTGAAATTCCACATATAGTATTAGTTTATTAGTCGCTAATACCTGAAGAAAAATGGGCGATGTTGCCTCGTCCCTTTTGGTATCTCCCACACAAATGGACCATATTGCACCTTAAGTTAACAGCTTATAACATCAATATCAGTGCATACAAGTACTTGTAATTTTGTACAGTGTAATGCTTTTATAGTACCTAGAGTCCGGATGAAAGTGGCCGTTATTGGCACTCCCCTTTTAGTAACCCCCACACAAATGGACCACTTTGTACCAAAAGTTAACTGCTTAAAGCTTTAATATCAGTTCATACAAATACTTGAAATTTGGTACAGTGTAATGTTCTTACATTACCTAGAGTCCACCGAAAAGTGGGCGTTATTGGTACACCCCTTTTGGTACCTGCCACACAAATGGACCATTTTGTACCAAAAGCGAACAGATTTTTACTTTAATACCAGTGAATACAAATACTTGAAATTTTGTACGGTGTAAAGCTTTTATAGTGTCTAGAGTCCAGAGAAAAGTGACCGTTATTTTCACGCCCCTTTTAGTACCTCTCACTCAAATGGAGCATTTTGTACCAAAGGTAAACAGCTTTTAAATTTAAAACCAGTACATAATTTAAAGTTATTTGATGCAATTTAAATTGATAATAATTTAATTAAAACCAAAAAATAAATAAATTTACGAATATTTCTTTGGGACTCAAGTCGGTTTACTCGACTGAACTTTCGTACTTGTTATTACTACTTTTGTGTGTATTTTTGTTCTTACTGACAAAACAAACAAAATAGAACAGAATTGGTCTCCGGTGAACTAGCGAACACATGTTCGCTACGTGTCCTTTACCTAACCTAAGCTAAGGACCCCTCCTTCATGAGGAAATTTAAGCTGTTGTACGTCATATTGCATTAAATCGTCTCTAGTGAAAATTGAGTATATCGGTCAGTGTTTTCATAAGTATTAGACCCATATAACGTAACAATATTTATCTTATCTAAATTTAGAAATATACAATTAGTATATATAGCAGGGGGGCCCAACCTTTTTTTCCATAACAAAGATAAACAATTAAAAAATTGCGTTTATTGTGTAGGTAATGGAAGTTAAGTTCCTTAGTTTTTTATTCAAATTTTATTCCTAAATATAAATGTGTACTTTAGTACGAGATCAGTAAAACTTTTTATAATAAAATACGTAAGAGTTAAAAATGTAATCTTCGATTTTTTGAAAGAAAAATATCAATTATTTCATCGATTTTGACTTCATCTTTGTATATAGACATCAAAGCCAGATAAGATAGCCTTTCTCCTTCCATTCTGTTCCGGAGATAAGTTTTTATACTTCTTAACGTCGAGAAACTTCGCTCAGCAGATGCCGTTGTCACAGGTATCGTGGCCATATTTGCAAAAGGGTAAAAACGCTTGGGAACATGTCCTCATCACAAACTGAAATAGCATCTAATGTATTTGATGACTTCTCATTCTTCTGCTTCCAATAATCAATCCATATACTTATTTCAGCTAAAACAGATTTTGCTGAATTTTTTAAATCGTTTTTGTAAAAAAGTTTCACTTCTGCGAAATCTTTCTTTATTAGATTTACAACTCGTATCGGAACGATATTAAACAGACTTGTAATTATAGCTTCATGTTCGGAAAATCTATTATTTAAATGTGATATTACTTCGTCCAGATATGGTATGAACAATGTTGTCCTAAAATACGCCTTGGCATCTGAACCAGGAATATTAGCCCTATACTTTTGAGTGCCTACTCTTCTAGGTAGTGCAGCTTATATTCCAAAAACTCTTGCAAGTTGTGTGGATTCTTCAAACAGTTTATCAAACTCCGCATCTGAATTTCTACGCATGTCACTTAATTTAGTCGAATTAAATATGAAGTAGCCTTCAACTTCGCATAATACAATTTTCCATCCGTTCAGCGGTTTCGATGATATCTTACAAAGTATTGCAAAAAATCATATTTTTTGAGAACATTTTAATAATTTTTAAATAAAAGCCTCATAAAAACATCTTGAAACACATAATCGTCATATTTTTGTGATTTTATCGTAAACTATGAAAGGTTATGAATAAACCTTAAAAAGTTTTAGCGAGGAAACCACGCGCTTTTCTTATTTTTAGTTGTTATTACTTTTACTGTTACCATACCAAATATCTCGGACATTACAGAACATCTTACAGTTGCTCATATTTAATGGAAATTACAGTTCTATTCAGTACAGTTCTATTTTGGCGATTTCTTTTGTAAATCAATATAATTAAATTTGTCTCTTTGGTAAAAATTTTCGCGATAACACGCTCGATCGCTTCAGGCATGCGAAAAAATTCGGCCTTCAAAGAATGCTCGCTTTAATTTATTTTTGTTTTCAAACGAATAAACAGCACAAAGATTATGAAATTGTTAAAATTAAAACAAAAAATAATAAAATTTTTAGAATCCCTTTTATGTGTTGTGTGGAGGACATTCTGTCATTGAATTGCATCTCTATATTGCAAAAAAAAATATATGTTGAATTTTCCACCCCAGGTTTTTATTGCCTTTCGCTTGATATTTCTCTTTTGGTTTCCGGTGATGCGGATGATTACGACAACGATGACGATGTTGACTGTTTGTCATTCCGTCATCTCTATAACTTCAAAATGGCTTTTGGCAATGCGGATGGATTTTTAATGGGTTTCTAATGGTAGTTGTTGCCATAGTTGGTCTCTGACAGTTCGTCTACGAGGTATGTTCAAAGAATATAGCGAATTTTTAATTTCCACGGGCTACGTGGATTTTTTATTTTTGATATTTTTGTAGCGTTATGTTAGTACACACGTCCCTTACTTATGCTGACAAGGTCGGCCATTTTGAATGTTTAGTTAATTTTTGACAGCTGTTGTGCTTCGATGTGATTTAACTAGTCTTCGATTTTATCTATTTCAGAAAATGGATCAAAGAATCTGCATCAAATTTTGTGTGAAAAACAAAATAAAGTGCGCTGACGCATGCCGAATGTTGACTGTGTCCTATGGTGAAGCTACCTTGGACCAAAGCAACGTTTATCGGTGGTACAAAATGTTCTTAGAGGGCCGAGGGGATGCGAAGGACGAACAGCGTGCCGGACGTCCGAGCACGTCACCAACAGACGAAAACATCACAGTTTTCTTTGATTGCAGGGGCGTGGTGCATTATGAGTTCTTGCCACAGGGTAGTACGGCCAATAAAGAATATTACCTGCAAGAATTGCGCGAAGCACTCCGGCAAAAACGGCCGGATTTGTGGAAGAACAAAAACTGAATTTGGCACCATGATAACGTCCCTGCACACACATCGTTGCTTGTGTGCGAATATTTGGCTAAAAACAACACAGTGATGGTGCCGCAGCCACCGTATTCCCCTGACCTAGCCCCCTGTGACTATTTTTTGTTCCCAAAACTGAAAAGGCCGATGAAAGGACGACGCTACGTCACGATTGAGGAGATAAAGACGGCATCGAAGGAGGAGAGACAAGATCACAAAAAATGATTATTTGAAGTGCTACGAGGATTGGAAAAAACGTTGGCAGAAGTGTATTATATCCGAGGGGAATTACTTTGAAGGGGACAAATAGATATTCATGAATAAATAAATACTTGTTGAAAAAATATAAAATTCGCGATATTTTTTGAACATACTACGTATTTGCCTGTCTGTATGCCTTCTTGTTGATGGTGCTCTTCCAATAGACCCCCGATGCAATATAGCTATAAATGAAGTATCGCGGACAGAATCCATCATAGACAGAGAAAAAAATACAACAAAAATAAAAGTACATTGTAAATATCATTAAAAATATTGTGGATATTTAAAAATGTTTCTTGTCTTTATGAAGTTGTAAAGTTGGAGTTTCATTGAAGTTCGAGGGATATGGCGAAATAAATTCAATTTGAATTAAAAATTGAAGACAAAATGTAGCTGAAAATGGTAGTCGTAAAAACGTCAAATTATGCTAATAATTTTTGATTTTTGTATTGCAGGTTACTATTTGAAAATAGTTATATATTGGCTATCAATTTTATTGTACTAATTCATTCTATGTTAATTTAACTAGCAGAGGCATAAAACATTCTATGTAGTAACATAATACATGTAATGAGCTAACAGAGCACTTTTTATGTAAAAATAATGATGCAGTGTATTAAAATGCAAAAGTCTGTCGAAAAGAGACAGAACAGTTTAGTTGCGAAAACCGAAATTTTCGCCAACAGTATTTCTGTTGTTGATAGTACCAGTATTTTAACTGAATATGAGGAGGATATACAACTGACAATATTTGAAGCATCCTTAGGTTAGGTTAGATGAGAATGGCAGTTTCCGAGTGAAACTGAGATCATACAACGATCCATGTGGTTCCTCATAGTTCATCTTCTTGAAGCATCATTAGATTTAAATACAATTTCCACCCTCCCTTGCCTAAGCCGTTTGCTACAATTTCTCACAATTTGCGTAGAATGCGAGTAATTTCCATTGTATATCATTGTGAATACAATGTATATACATTTAAATGTTGCTAACAGACAAATTTCAGATGTCATGGCAACGAGAACAATTGTAGCAATATTTCAGAAATCTTTCTCTATGGCAATTTAAGTACTTAACCCAGAACGAAACACATACATTCCTTATATGAATATATGTATATGTATGTTTGCAATAGCCCATATATCAAACACTTGTTACAAAATTTCAACAAAATTGTTAAAGTAAAGCCTTTTGTAAGAAATGCCCCACAAAATGATGCAGTACCGCTAAATTGTGTCATTAGAACAAAAATTATATTTAAGTATAAAATAATTTCGTAGCCTAGGAAGGAAGGCCGAAGGACGGCAAGGACGCGAGCCACTACAAGTAGAACAGCATCTTCAGTGTTTGGCCGAATTCCAGGGCGAAGCCAAAGGGTGTATAGGAATTGCACTATGTCTCTGTAGTTTTTTGTTTGGAAAAATAAATTTGGGGGATTTCATTTCATACATTGTAATACAAAAGCCAATAAGGTCAAATATTCGTATTACAAACAAACTACATCCATAAACGATTCCATACAAATATTAATATAAAGTTAAAATAGTAATAAGAGTAAATATATAAATAAATAATAATAAATAATTAGACTTAACAACAAATAGTAATATTACTTGAACATTATTACATGGTAATAATATTAACCGACGTGTATAGATCCTCGCTGACAACGCCTAAAAAATACACTGATCATATAAACATACGCATATTAGGACTTCAGCAGAGAATATTTCGAGAGTTTGCTTTTGACAGCCAAAGCGAGCAGACGTGTTTTCTGGAGCAAATCAAATAAATTTTTGAATTTCCTTTTACGTCAAAAAAATTATTTCTTAATTTTTGAAAAACAATTTTTCTTCGAAGAATTGAATAATTTTATTTTCAAATTCTGATTGAAGTCGAAGGCGCTTAAATGACGAAGGAAGAGAAAGTCGATGGCGTGAAGAAGCCGCCGGATAAGAATTTACGTATGGATAATCCGTTTAAACCTCCAGAGCAGCAATCGCAATCTAAATCTCATTTGGGTAATCATTGCATCAAGCCGTTTTTGATGAAAGAAGATCTTTGGAATCTCAAAACTTTGAAGGCTCTACATCGATGGATGTAGCTGAATCGCAAAGCGAGAATGTTGCTGGAGTGCAGTTCAATCCAGAAGAACAAGATTTTCAATTGGTTGAACATAAACGCAAGCGATATAGTGACAATTGTGAAGCTGGTACCTCAAGAAGTTTCCGGCTAAAAGAAAATTATGTTGCAAGCACAGCAAAGAAAGGTTTGTTGGTGGACGGTGCATCTAAGGTAGATATTAGTCCTAATCTAAGTCAGAATAGATTTGCGATTTTGCAGGATTTCGTAGTTGGGGATTTAAATGCCCCAGTTCATACACCGAAAAAAGTTGTAAATGATAGAGTGAATTCTGATAAATCGAAGACTGGTTCTGTGAAATTTTGTCCTCCCATCTTTTTGAGGAATGTTGATGTTAAGGGCATGATTGACCAGCTAAATTCATGGACACCTAAAGTGAATTTCAAATTTGTGAACCAAAGCAGATTTAAAAGCAAACTGTACTTGGAGGACCCACATGTACATTCGGAGATGATGCAGATCTTGCGTAATAGTGGAAAGGATTCTTATTCACACACCCCGAAGGAGTTTAAACGTGTGAACTTGATTTTGCGGGGTTTGGTTCATGGCACTGATGTGAATGATGTAAAAAGTTTTTTTGATAGGTCTGACCCCGGGGTTATTGAATCTGTTTCTAAGTTCCAATCGGCTCATTCTAAACGCCATAATTATGACACGGGTCTTTTTCAGGTCACCTTATTTGCGGGGAAGAAAGCTGGTGATATTTCGCATAGAAAATTTATGTTAGATCAGGTAGTTTCCTGGGAACGCCCCAATTCGAATTTTAAGGAAGTACAGTGTAAGAGATGCCAGAAATGGGGACATATTGCTCGGAATTGCAGCCGCCCGTTTTCCTGTGTGAAGTGTGACTCTGTTCATGAGCCGGGTGCATGCCTTCGGGGTCAGAACGGCGAGAATCCTAAATGTGTAAATTGCGGCGAACTGGGCCACCCGGCGAGTTGGAGGGGATGTTCGGCTTTCAAGGAATACCAGGAGTTTAGGCTTAAACTGTCGAAGGAGGCCAGTGAGAGGAGACGAGTGGCTACGGAAAATGTGTCTCGTTCAATCTTTCAGTCAGGTTTTGTTAGTGGAGGAAAGTCATTTGCTTCATGTTTTCATCAAGCTGGTGACCCGAATTTTTCTAATGTTAGAAGTCCGGCGAGGGCTTCGCCAATAATCGCGGAATTTATGGAGATAGCTAAGGTTATTTGTGGATCGGAGCCATTGGAGGAGAGAATAAAGAAGTTTATGCTTAACTATAAGACTATGTCAAAGGAACAAGCCAGACAGGAATGCTTGTTATTACTCAAGGAAGTTTTAGAATCTTATGGTCCATAGGTATTTGAATTTTTTGACATTTAACGTTAGATCTCTTGTGGATACTAGTAGAAGAATTCAATTGTGTGATGTTTTGAGGAATAATGGGATTGATTTTGCGTTTATTCAGGAAACGCACTTGAAGTATCGTAAACGTGTTAATTTGGAGAAATATTCATTCATTAGGGATGATGGAGCTCAGGGTATTGGTATTGTTGTAAGGGATTCTATTGAATATACAAGGGTTGATATTCCGAACATAATTTTTCCGAATATTTTTATAAAGGTCGAAATGAATTTCAATGGCACATTAAAGAAGTTTCTTTTTGGTTGTGTATATTTTCCGTCTAATTATAACTCTGTTTCTATTTCTGATGGGCTTTCTGCAATTGGCGTTTTTTCTCAGAACTTTGATGGTGTGGTTATTGGTGGCGATCTTAATGCCAGGAATTCCGTTTGGGGGGATGCATTTAATAATGCGAATGGTATTGTGTTGAACGATTGGATTGTTCGTAATTCATCTGACTTTACGAGGCTTTGTGATTCAAGACCATCATATCTGAACGGCTCGTCATTTTTGGACCATTTCTTGATTAGTTCGGATTTACTTGATGACATGGACATTAATTACGAGGTTGGATGTCTGTCGACTTTCTCGGACCATTTCCCTTTGAGACTTCGACTTAGATTTAGTGATTTTCGGTTTCTGCTAAAGGTTCCTCGAGGTATTCGGTCGTTCGATGGAACTGATTGGGATCTTTTTCGTGATGATGTGACGGTAGGCTTGTCGGTGAACTTTCCTCCATGTGATCGGAATCTTTCGAACTCTGAGATTGATACCTATATTCGAGAGTTTTCGTCACTGATGGATGGGACAACTTCAAGGCATTCGTCGAATGTGGATCTAAGGGGTAGGAGGTTTGTTGTGTCACGGAATGTTCGAAGACTTTTCCAGATTAAGTATGACCTTCAGAGGAGACTGAAGACTATTTACCACCGCACACTGAATAGGTGTCATCCGGATTATTTACTTATTTCGAAGCAGATTCAACTTCTAGGGATTATTATCAGGGAACAGGTGAATTTGGAACAGGCTGATCGGTTGAACAGGAAACTAGAAGGAATAAGGCCAGGCCCTAGGGCCTTTAGGGAGATTTATGGCGTAATTGGTTCTAGGCGTCAATCTGGTTTAGGACAGGTTTCCGTTGGTGGAGTTTTGATGGAAGGACCACGTAGACTGAGTGCACTGAAGGACCATTTTGCTTCCGTTTATCAATCATTTACTCCCGACAGAGATGTTGCTGGAATGGTTTCGGTTATCACGGAGAACATTACCCAAGTCTCTGAACCCAGGTGTGGCTCCGTTTTTGTACAATGTATTTATCCATGATTTCCCTCACATATCTGGCGGGTCGAAGAGCATATTATACGCTGATGATTCTTTATTATACGCGCATGCTGAGTCGCCGATTGTTGTTCTTTCCTTGGTTCAACGACATCTGTCTATTGTTAACGATTATTATACTTACTGGGGTATAAAGATAAATGTTGGAAAATGTGAGGCTTTATGTCTGAGGAATGCGTCAGGGAAATGTGCTAGGTTTGTAGTACCCGAGAGTAAGGTTTTAAGACTGTTCTTAAATGGAACCGAGATTCCATTTAGGAATAGTTTTAAATACCTTGGAGTCCACTTCAACAAGTTGATGAAGTTTAATGAGCATGCGCGTATAATGTTGAGGAAGGTTAGTAGGGTGAAGGGATCACTTTCTGGAGTACTATGTAATAGATCATTACCAATTTCAACTAAACTTTTGATATACAAGGTGTGTATAAGGCCGATCTTATTATACGCATTGCCTATATGGTTTAGCATTTCTCCAACTGTTGCTAGGGAGCTGGAGATATGTGAAAGGAAGGTTATACGGCAGTGTGTGAATAAGAATTTTGAAACCCCAACGAGGAGATACTCGAATGTGCACATTTATGGGGAATCCTCCATTACTCCCATTGGGAGATATTCTCTAAATCTTCTTCGGAAGTTTGCGGAAAGTCTGGCTCATCATGAGAACAATTTGATCTTGGAAATTTTTAATTTCCAAAAAGAATTTGGCAGGTCGGATGTCTATTATCTATCACCAATCGGAATTTTAAGGGAGAACACCACGCTGGAGTCAGATCCAATACCTACCATTTTGACGGAATTTTACTCATCAACACTACCTAACACACATAGGGGTTAGTTACTTATTTAGTTTATTATTAGTAAGTTAGTGTTAAATTAGTTTTTAGATTATTTTTAAGATGATTTTAGTCTTAGTTCTTTTTTTCTTTTTTTTGTAATAGTTTTTAATTACTTCCCGGAGTTTAACCTCCATGATATTTGTCAAAGCGCCTGGAGCAAGCGCTGTTCAACCTTTATTACGGTATAATATAGTCAATACCAATTCAGAAAGCTCGTTGCTTATAAACATATATATTAAATTAAAATAATACATAATAGTTTTAAGTTTTCTTTGTCAATATTCATTCCTACCTTTAAATTCTTATATAAGTCTCAATAAATCGAATCTTGAATCTTGAATCAGAGAATATTTCAAATACTTTCGCCTAAATATATGCACAGCATATGAAAATGTATGCAGGCACATAGGAAGATAATTCCAAGTTCTAGTAACCCTCAGTAATTGGGGGCTTCGAGTTGACCTAGAAAAATTGTTCTTTTCACGCAGCAACTCACGACTGCCATACCGAGTAATATTATACAATAATACCGTTTTATACAGATATCAAATTTTACGCCAATTTACTGAATGGCGTAATATCTTATATGATGAAACCGATTTAAACCAAAAAGAAGTAAATACTTCAGTCGGGTAAACCGACATAAGAATTCCCTCACCCTCAGTCCCAAAAAATTTTCGTAAATTTATTTATTATTTGTTTTTAATAAATTATTAGCTATTTAAATTGCATTTAATAACTTTAAAGTAGCACTGGTATTAAAATTATATAATAGGAGAAAGAAAATGCGGATTCAATATCTACAACTTTGCTTCAGACAAAAAAGAGATATTCCGTACGGTATACCGAGAAAAAAATATAAAAAAACTGCTAAAAATCCACGTTGAGCAAAAAAATATTATGGCCATTAAATAACACTGTGCAACAGTGAAAAAAATACACGGATTTGTCAGTATAGGTTCGATTCTACTATCAAAGGGTAGTATAACCCTATACTCGGTTTGGCGAAATTGGTGACCAATTTTTTTTATGGGCCCCAAAGTTTCTGAAAATCAGTGCGCCACTCGAAAAAGGTGGCATCAGCTTTTGTACATCAACTATTTCAAACTTGGTGATACCGCTTAACTATGTTCGGCAATAATGTAGCTAAGAATATGGTGAATAAAGTTTCCTAAAATTCTTCGCGAAAAAAAATTTGTTCCGGTACTTTTTTTTGGAAAATGTGAAGGAAAAAAATATTTTTTTTCACTTTTTTCCGCATAACTTCCGGGGACTCGTAATTTTTGTTACATAACAGTGAAATACTTACTTAGATTTATTTATTGAATGTTTTCACATACTTACATTTTTGGGGTACAATGTGGTTTTTTGAGCTATTTAGGGTGCCTAGACACGTTCAGATTGTATTGATATGTTTACAAAAATTTTTTTAGATTTACGTTGGCTACAATTCTGCCAAGCATTGCTAGTGAAAAACTGCGAGTCCCAGGAAGTTATGCTGAAAAAAGTAAAAAAAATATTTTTTCCTTCACTTTTTCAAAAAAAAGTACCGGAAAATTTTTTTTCCCAAAAAATGCTAAGGAACTTTCTTCAGCATATTCTTAGCTACATTATCGCCAAACATAGTTAAGCGGTATCACCAAGTCTGAATTAGTTGCTGGACAAAAGCTGATGACACCTTTTTCGAGTGGCCCACTGATTTTCAGAAACTTTGGGAGCCCATTAAAAAAATTGGTCACCAATTTCGCCAAACCGCGTATAGGGTTATACTACCCTTTGATAGTAGAATCGAACCTATACTGACAAATCCGTGTATTTTTCAAAAAGTGTTCATTTGTTGCACAGTGTAATTAAGTGAGCCAACTTTACTAAACGAATGATGCAGAAGTTCTTATTTTTGGGGCTACTTTCAAGTCCAATTCTTAGGATTGAGTCCCAAATCAATGCGCTGAAAAATGCAGTACTGTGTGTAATGGAGTCCTGTTTGCAACAACCTCATGGTATTGTGTGGAACAGGTGCGATATACAGAGTACCCATCAGCCTGTGTCTAGATATCTGTGCTGAAAGTTTGTTTGCCCTCGTCTAGGGCTCCACCACATTAGACAGACCGTCTTCAATATCGAAACTTCGAGTGAAAAAAAGAGAAATGCAGCCAAATATTTGCATATTTAATGTTGTATGTAACATCATTATTGACTAAGCCGATAGAATCGTCTTCCCCAAAGTACACTACGAACATGATATTCAACCTCAGCCAGCAAAATCATCATGGAGATGATAGTGATGATTATAGTGGCGGAGGAATTTCTTTCTCCTCTGGCTTCGAGTGCACCTAGTATTCCTACAGTTCCATACCTCAGTTTTATTGTTTGCTTTGCAAGTTCTTCCGAGTTGTGTTGTGGTTAAATGCAGGCCTCTGACTTGGAATTGAATCCATTTGGACGGAGGACAAAGGACGAATGGAGTGAATGGGCAGTAATTGCATTGAAGTTGGCGCTTTTTATATTTTTCGTTCGAAATGCATTGTAATGCAATAAAAGTTGGCAATTTTCATTTTCACAACCAAAAAGAGAATTAAAATTTTTTTATCGTTTCTGTTTTTTTCTGCATTATTGTTATTTTATTGAAATTAGTAATTTGTTTTTAAAGTGTTTAAAATAATTTAATATAGATAAAGTTGTGTATTATTTACTGTATCAATTAGTTCTTTATTATCATTATTTTTTATTATTATCATTATTATTCATTCATAGCTCCCGCTTTATCTCCGGGGAATTGTCAATATGATGTTTCCCTTTGTGCAGCGGTATTATTTATGTTCTATCAAATTTATGCATATTTAATTTGCAAATACACACGTACACAGCAACTTCGAAAACGTTAAAAATTATTTATTATTTAGACATAGTTTTTGTTTACTTTAACATGAGTTGACAACAATGCGTTGTATACACATTTTCATACCCGACAACACACTGTGGTACAGGGTATTATGACATTGTGCATTTCTTAAAATACAAAGATATAGACCCACAGTTTATTATACCTATCGGAACAGAATCGCTTTCTGAGCCGATTTAGCTATGTCCGTCTGTCTGTCTGTCTGTCCATGTGTTCTTGTGATCAAAGTGCAGGTCGTATATACATATAGAGCAATCTTTACAGAAATAGGTACAGGGGCATTTCATAGACTAGAGACGATCCCTATTGAATGGGGCATATCGGTCCATGTTTTAATATAGCCCCCATATAAAGGTCCCCACCAATGTCATTTTTTGACACTCTAGAGAACACGTTTTCAATGGATCTGGCTGAAATTTAGGAATTTTCACGTTATGTTGAACCTAATCGTCCCTAGTAAAAATGGCGCTCATCGGCCCTTGTTTTGGTACAGCCCCCATATAAAGGTTCCCGCCGATGTCACTTCTTGACGCTCTACACATTTTCAAGTTTGCAATGAGAAAATATAAATTAAGCATTGGAGAAAAAGGACCTAACCTTAAAACAAGTTGCAACCAAAGCGGCAATAAGATTAAACTGCCTATCAATGTGGAGGTACAAAAACTACGGTCACATGAGGATATCAATGTGTAGTGCTATGGTAACCGACCGAGTGGACTATATACCAACGGTGTACACTTTCGAGAGAAATTACATCACTATGATTCCCGCCAGAGATGAATGGGTTGGAAGAATACCAGGTAATAGAAACCATCTCCACTTTTAGACGGATGGTTCGAAGCTTGATGAAAATGTTGGCTTCGGAGTACACTGTGCAGAGCTTAGATTGGATATAGCTTACAGACTACCAGATACCTGCAGTGTCTATCAAGCCGAAATAATGGCAATATGGGAAGTAGCCAACCAACACTGGCGTTGTATTTTACTCGGACAGCCAGGCTGCCACCAATTCTCTGGAGGTAACATCCCTAAATTCACAAACAGCCTTCGACTGCCGCAGATCTCTAAACGAGATAGCTGAGCAGTTTAATATACACCTCATATGGGTGCCTGGGCATAGGGTTATCCCGGGGAACTGCAAAGCCGATGAACTTGCTAGGAAAGGGACGACATTACAAATTCTCGAAGAATTTGCATATATTGGTGCGCCACTATCCACGTGCAAGCTTTGGCTTAGGCAAAAGGCAATCAGGCAGTCCAACGAAATATGGACAGAAATCGGCACCTGCAGAGTAGCTAGACAAATCTGGCCAAGGTATGACCTGAGAAGATCAAAATATCTCCTCGCACTAGAGAGGCAAAGATTGTCTACGTTAGTATCAGTTCTGACGGGACACTGCTTGATCGGCGAACACTCCAAAAGATTGCGTATTGACTCTAATGACTTCTGCAGAAGCTGTGGTGATGAGGAAGAAGTGGAGAGCATTGAGCACTTGCTGTGCGACTGCCCCGCTCAGAGTAAACGACGACTGGACATACTGAGGTCGGCTTTTCTAGGCAGCCTAACAGATCTTTCCAGTGCCGATATTCGTACTATCGACAAATTTGTATATCAAACAGGTTGGTTTCGATGAGGGGCATTTCAGCCCGTGGTAACACTAGGGACCTAAACTGGTCTATGTGAGCTTGTATACAAAATACGGCTGCCACCCTAACCTAAACCTAAAACCTTAAAACAAGTGCTTCCCCGAACGAATTCGATAAATTGAGCTAAAAGTTTCTCATTATGAAATTATGTTTTCTCATTTCGTATTTACATTGTCTCATTATGCGTTATATGTTCTCATTGCAATTTTACATTTGTCAATATGAATTTACAAATTCTCATTACGAGTTTATATTCTTCGTTATTTTCTCATTACGAATTTATATTTCTCAATATATATTTCTATGTTCTCATTACAAATTTACATTTCGCAATATGAATTTTTATACCCTACACCACACTGTGGTACAGGGTATTATAAGTTTGTTTCACGGCAGATGTTTGTAACACCTGAAAATAACACAGCTAGACCCACCTTAAAGTATACCGATCGACTCAGAATCACTAGCTGAGTCGATTTAACTGAGTCGATGTCTGTCCATGTAAAGTTGTTCGTCGACTACAGGTAGCAATTTCACTCCGATCGTTCTGAAATTTTGCAGTTTAGAGTATTTCGCGGCTATTAAGATCGCTATTGAATTTGGTTGAAATCGGTTCAGATTTTGATATAGCTCCCATATATATCTATCGTCCGATTTGGCCCTTTAGTCCTATAGAAGCTGTATTTTACATCCAATCGTTTTGAAATTTAGAATGGTACAGTTTCTTGATCCATGAACCAACATTGCCGAATTTGAAGAAAATCGGTTAAGATTTAGTTATAGCTCCCATATATATATTTCGTCCGATTTGGCCCTTTAGTCCTATAGAAGCTGTATTTTACATCCGATCGTTTTGAAATTTAGAATGGTAGAGTTTCTTGATCCATGAACCAACATTGCCGAATTTGAAGAAAATTGGTTACGATTTAGCTATAGCTCCCATATATATGTTTCGTCCGATTTTGCTCTTTAGTCCTGTAGAAGCTGTATTTTACATCCAATCATATTGAAATTTAGAATGGTAGAGTTTCTTGATCCATGAACCAACACTACCGAATTTGAAGAAAATCGGTTAAGATTTAGCTATAGCTCCCATATATATGTTTCGTCCGATTTGGCCCTTTAGTTCTATAGAAGCTGTATTTTACATCCAATCCTTTTGAAATTTAGAATGGTAGAGTTTATTGATCCATGAACCAACACTACCGAATTTGAAGAAAATCGGTTAAGAATTAGCTATAGCTCCCATATATATGTTTCGTCCGATTTGGCCCTTTAGTCCTATAAAAGCTGTATTTTACATCCAATCATTTTAAAATTTAGAATGGTAGAGTTTCATGATCCATAAACTAGTACTACCGAATTTGAAGAAAATCGGTTAAGATTTAGGTATAGCTCCCATATATATGTTTCGTCCGATTTGGACCTTTAGTTCTACAGAAGCTGTATTTTACATCCAATCGTTTTGAAATTTAGAATGGTAGAGTTTCTTGATCCATGAACTAGTACTACCGAATTTGAAGAAAATCGGTTAAGATTTAGCTATAGCTCTCATATATATGTTTCGTCCGATTTGGCCCTTTAGTTCTACAGAAGCTGTATTTTACATCCAATCGTTTTGAAATTTAGAATGGTAGAGTTTCTTGATCCACGAACCAACATTGGCGAATTTGAAGATAATCGGTTAAGATTTAGCTATAGCTCCCATATATATGTTTCGTCCGATTTGGCCCTTTAGTTCTATAGAAGCTGTATTTTACATCCAATCCTTTTGAAATTTAGAATGGTAGAGTTTACTGATCCATGAACCAACACTACCGAATTTGAAGAAAATCGGTTAAGAATTAGCTGTAGCTCCCATATATATGTTTCGTCCGATTTGGCCCTTTAGTCCTATAAAAGCTGTATTTTACATCCAATCATTTTGAAATTTAGAATGGTAGAGTTTCTTGATCCATGAACTAGTACTACCGAATTTGAAGAAAATCGGTTAAGATTTAGCTATAGCTTCCAATATATATATTTCGTCCGATTTGGCCCTTTAGTTCTACAGAAGCTGTATTTTACATCCAATCGTTTTGAAATTTAGAATAGTAGAGTTTCTTGATCCACGAACCAACATTGCCGAATTTGAAGAAAATCGGTTAAGATTTAGCTATAGCTCCCATATATATGTTTCATCCGATTTGGCTCTTTAGTCCTGTAGAAGCTGTATTTTACATCCAATCATTTTGAAATTTAGAATGGTAGAGTT
Source organism: Eudasyphora cyanicolor (assembly GCA_963930755.1). NCBI lineage: Eukaryota > Metazoa > Arthropoda > Insecta > Diptera > Muscidae > Eudasyphora > Eudasyphora cyanicolor. The sequence goes on along the minus strand of OZ005736.1, from coordinate 133,090,335 downwards.
TCTTGATCCATGAACCAACACTACCGAATTTGAAGAAAATCGGTTAAGATTTAGCTATTGCTCCCATATATATGTTTCGTCCGATTTGGCCATTTAGTCCTATAAAAGCTGTATTTTACATCCAATCGTTTTGAAATTTAGAATGGTAGAGTTTCTTGATCCATGAACCAACATTGCCGAATTTGAAGAAAATCGGTTAAGATTTAGCTATAGCTCCCATATATATGTTTCGTCCGATTTTGCTCTTTAGTCCTGAAGAAGCTGTATTTTACATCCAATCCTTTTGAAACTTAGAATGGTAGAGTTTCTTGATCCATGAACCAACACTACCGAATTTGAAGAAAATCGGTTAAGATTTAGCTATAGCTCCCATATATATATGTTTCGTCCGATTTGGCCCTTTAGTTCTATAGAAGCTGTATTTTACATCCAATCCTTTTGAAATTTAGAATGGTAGAGTTTATTGATCCATGAACCAACACTACCGAATTTGAAGAAAATCGGTTAAGAATTAGCTATAGCTCCCATATATATGTTTCGTCCGATTTGGCCCTTTAGTCCTATAAAAGCTGTATTTTACATCCAATCGTTTTGAAATTTAGAATGGTACAGTTTCTTGATCCATGAACCAACACTACCGAATTTGAAGAAAATCGGTTAAGATTTAGCTATAGCTCCCATATATATGTTTCGTCCGATTTGGCCCTTTAGTCCTATAAAAGCTGTATTTTACATCCAATCATTTTGAAATTTAGAATGGTAGAGTTTCTTGGTCCATGAACTAGTACTACCGAATTTGAAGAAAATCGGTTAAGATTTAGCTATAGCTTCCAATATATATGTTTCGTCCGATTTGGCCCTTTAGTTCTACAGAAGCTGTATTTTACATCCAATCGTTTTGAAATTTAGAATGGTAGAGTTTCTTGATCCACGAACCCACATTGCCGAATTTGAAGAAAATCGGTTAAGATTTAGCTATAGCTCCCATATATATGTTTCGTCCGATTTGGCCCTTTAGTTCTATAGAAGCTGTATTTTACATCCAATCCTTTTGAAATTTAGAATGGTAGAGTTTATTGATCCATGAAGCAACACTACCGAATTTGAAGAAAATCGGTTCAGATTTAGCTATTGCTCCCATATATATGTTTCGTCCGATTTGGCCATTTAGTCCTATAAAAGCTGTATTTTACATCCAATCGTTTTGAAATTTAGAATGGTAGAGTTTCTTGATCCATGAACCAACATTGCCGAATTTGAAGAAAATCGGTTAAGATTTAGCTATAGCTCCCATATATATGTTTCGTCCGATTTTGCTCTTTAGTCCTGAAGAAGCTGTATTTTACATCCAATCCTTTTGAAATTTAGAATGGTACAGTTTCTTGATCCATGAACCAACACTACCGAATTTGAAGAAAATCGGTTAAGATTTAGCTATAGCTCCCATATATATGTTTCGTCCGATTTGGCCCTTTTGTTCTACAGAAGCTGTATTTTACATCCAATCGTTTTTATACCCTACATCACACTGTGGTACAGGGTATTATTTAAAAATGACTCAAAAATAAATTTATGTAAACAATTTATACATGAATTACAAAATTTATATTTCAGAGTTATTCAATATTACGAGAGTGGTGTAGGGTATTATATAGTCGGCCCCGCCCGACTTTAGCCTTTCCTTACTGGTTTATATTTTCTCATTGAAATTTACATTTTCCAATATAATCTTACTATGAATTTACATGTTCTCATTACAAATTTACATTTTCCAATATGATTTTATATTCTCTCAATACAAATTTACAATTACCAATATAAATTTACATGTTCTCATTGCAAACTTGAAAACGTGTAGAAAACACATTTTTCAATTGATCTGGCCGAAATTTAAGAATTTCCACTTTATATTGGACCTAATCGCCCACAGTAAAAATGGGGACATCGGTCCATGTTTTGTATAGCCCCAATGTAAAGGTTCCCACCGATGTCACCACTTAACGCTCTAGAGAACGGATTATTCAATTGATCTGGCTGAAATTTAACAATTTACACATTATATTGGACGTAATTGTCCATAGTAAAAATGGGGGATGCTTTGTCCAAGCATAAAGGTCCCCACCCATGTAATTTCTTGACTGTCTATAGAACACTTTTTCAATGGATTTGGCTGAAATTTAAGAAGTTTCACTTTATGTTGGACCTAATCGTCCCTAGGTTCAGGCTCATCGGCCTCTGTTTTGGTACAGCCCATATAAAAAGATTCCCACAGATGTCACTTCTTGACGCTCTAGAGAACACATTTTTCAATCTGGCTGAAATGTAAGAATTTATACTTTATATTGCACTTAACCGTTCCTATTGGAAATGGGAAACAATGGTCCATATTTGGATATTGCTCCCATATACTTTATACTTTATATTGCACTTAACCGCTCCTATTGGAAATGGGAAACAATTGTCCATATTTGGATATTGCTCCCATATAAATTTCTCTTTAAATTAGACTTCTTGAAAATGGAGTATACGGGTTTTGATAAGTATAAGCCCCTCATCACGTTTTATAACATGTGTGCCTGGAATTTAGAAATTTACCCTATTTAACCTGCAATAGTAATAATGGTTATCAGTGAATTTATTGGCAAACAATAGTGGAGGGTATTACACAGTCGGCCCGCCCGACCTAAGTCTTTCCTTACTGGTTAAATATGTATTTATAAGGGCATGCGACAGAATTAAATTTCATGAAATTCTGATATTCCCAAATGGGAATTTACATGAAATTATTTGAATTTTCTTGATTTCTAGATCGTTTCCGGGTTCTTTTATAATTAGTAAGAACATTTTATTTTCTGTTACTTGGGTCTTATAATTAATTTTAATTAAAATATTATCACTCTTATGCTATGAACATCCATGCAAAAGTGAAACGTATATTGATAAAGCTAGTGATCTAAATAAGAACAAGTAAGGAAAGACAGAAAGTCGGGCGGGGCCGACTATATAATACCCTACACCTCCCTTGTTCATACATGTAACAAGAAAACTCTGTCGAATTTCGTACTGATCGGATATAAAACACGGTTTCTTACATGTCAAATCGGATGAAGCATATACATACTTACATATGGGGGCTATATCTAAATCTGAACTGAATTTCCCCGGATTTGGTAGTTTTCATTTAGGTAATAAGAAAACTCTCTGTCGAATTTCATACTTAGCGGATATAAAATACAGTTTCTACAGGGCTTACATGTCAAATCGGGGGTAACATATATATGGGGCTATATCTAAATCTGAACCGATCTTCCCCGAATTTGGCAGTGTTCATATATGTAATAAGGAAGCTCTCTCGTACTGATCGGATATAAAATACGGTTTCTACAGCCATTACATGTCAAATCGGGTGTAACATATATATGGGGACTATATCCAGATATAAACCGATTTTCCCCGATTTCGGCAGTGTTCATTCCTGTTATAAGAGAACTCTCTCTGCCAAATTACGTACTGATCTGATATAAAATACAGTTTCTACAGCGCTTATATTTCAAATCGGGGGTAAAATATATATTTTGGGGCTATATCTAAATCTGAACCGATTTTGACCAATTTCAATAGGGATCGTCCTTGGACCATAAAAGAGCACTGTGCTAAATTTAATCACAATCAGACCATAACTACGAATTGCACTTTGATCAAAAGAAAACATGGACAGACAGACGGACAAAAAGTGATTCTATGTCGGTCGGTATAATAAACTATGTTCTATTTCTTCTCTTTTTGGGCATTACAAACAAATGCACAAATGTACCACAGTGTGGTGTAGGGTAAGAAAGTGATAATTAAAATTTAATTATTGTTTTTTTTTGCTTTCCGATTGGTTTGACTTTGCATTGTTTTGTTTTTTGAGTATCGCCTATATATATTGACTAGCTGAGCCCGGTGCGCTTCGCTGCCCATGTCAAAATTAGCGCTGTAGAAACTGCATTTTATATCCGATCAGTACGAAATTCGGCAGAAAGAGGTTTGTTATTACATGAAGGAATACGGTTCAGATTTAGATATAGCCCCCATATATATGTTACCCCCGATTTGTCATGTAAGCGCTGTAGAAACTGTTTTTTATATCCGATCAGTACAAAATTCGGCAGAAAGAGGTTTCTTATTACATGAAGGAATACTGCCAAATTCGGAGAAAATCGGTTCAGATTTAGATATAGCCCCCATATATATGTTACCCCCAATTTGACAAGTAAGCGCTGTAGAGACTGTGTTTTATATCCGATCAGTACGAAATTCGACAGAAACAGGTTTCTATTTTACATGAATGAGTATTCAAGGAAAATCGATTCAGATTTATATATAACCTCCATATATATGTTCCTCCAGATTTGGTTACAAAGCGCTATAGAAGTTGTACTTTACTTCCGGTCATTACAAAGTTCTCCAGAAAAATGTTTCTCAATTTAGGAACGAATATAGCTTAATTTAGCGATTATCGGTTCAAAATAAGATATACATACACACACACCACATTTACCAATTATTATCGCAATGACCATTATCGCATTGTTAGGGAGGTGTAGGGTATTATATAGTCGGCCCCGCCCGACTTTCTGCCTTTAATTACTGGTATTAGTAATAAATGCACTTAATGTAAAATACCGAATTCAGTGGAAAGTCCAGAAAATAAAAATGTATACTTATAAAATTTCCAAATTCTTGTTTCATTGGTCATGCATCTCATTATCATATTGCGATTGTATTGGAGTGATCAGCTGTAATTATCGCATACCAAGCATTTTTGTTCATGTATTTCCTATGTAATACTTGCAAGATATATCAAAATATGGGCTGTGCCACGCCCACTGGTCCTATTCCGCCCATTTGTAAGCCAATCACGTAGACTGCTACCAGATACATATACGCAAAATTTCAACACTCTCTCTAACAAAAGGAGCAAGAATTAAATTTCAAAATTTGGCTTATATGGGCGGTGGCACGCAACATTGCAGCACTCCCGCTAGCAAATTGTGCAAGATATCAAAATTTAGTCTATGTTGGCGGGGCCACATAGACCAATCACGTAGACTGCCACCATATACATATTCATAAAATTCCAGCACTCTCGCTAACAAAATATCTCAATTTCAAAATTTGGCTTACATGGACGGGGCCACGCCCATTAGTCTGATCCCGCCCATTTTTTAACTAACCACGTAGACTGCCACCAGATACATATACACAAAATTTCAGCATTCTCGCTACTAAATTGTGCAAGATAGCTCAGTTTTGGGTTATATGGGCGGGGCCACGCCCTTTGGTCAGATCCCGCTCATTTTTAGACCAATCACGTAGGATTCAACCAGACACATATACACAAAATTACAGCACTCTCGCTAACAAATTGTGCAAGATATCTAAATTTCAAAATTTGGCTTATATGGGCGGGGCCACGCCCATTGGTCCTATCCCGCCCAATTTTGGACCAATCGCGTAGATCGCCAACGGATATTTATGCACAAAATTCCAGCTCTCTCGATAACAAATTGTGCAAGATATCACATTTTTAAAATTTCGCTTATATGGGCGGTGCCACGCCCATTAGTCCGATCCCGCCCATTTTTTGACCAATTACGTAGAATGCCACCAGATACATATTCGCAACATTGCAGCACTCCCGCTGGCAAATTGTGCAAGATATCAAAATTTCAAAATTTGGTCTATGTGGGCGGGGTCACGCCCATTGGGTCGATCCCGCCCATTTTTGGACCAATCACGTAGACTGCCACTATATACATATACACAAAATTCCAGCACTCTCGCTAACAAATTGTGCAAAATATCTCAATTTCAAAATTTGGCTTATATGGGCGGGGCCACGCCCATTTAGGTTTTAGGTTTAGGTTAGGGTGGCAGCCGTATTTTTTTTACAAGCTCACATAGACCAGTTTAGGTCCCTAGTGTTACCACGGGCTGAAATGCCCCTCATCGAAACCAACCTGTTTGATATATAAATTTATCGATAGTACGAATATCAGTACTGGAAAGATCTGTTAGGCTGCCTAAAAAGGCCGACCTCAGTATGTCCAGTCGTCGTTTACTCAAAGCGGGACAGTCGCAAAGCAAGTGCTCAATGCTCTCCACTTCTTCCTCATCTCCACAGCTTCGGCAGAAGTCATTGGAGTCAATACCCAATCTTTTGGCGTGTTCGCCGATCAAGCAGTATCCCGTCAGAACCTGTACTAACGTAGACAATCGTTTCCTCTCTAGTGCGAGGAGATATTTTGACCTTCTCAGGTCATACCTTGGCCAGATTTGTCTAGCTACCCTGCAGGTGCCGATTTCTGTCCATCTTTCGTTGGACTGCCTGATTGCCTCTTGCCTAAGCCAAAGCTTGCACGTGGATAGTGGCGCACCAATATATGCAAATTCTTCGAGAATTTGTAATGTCGTCCCTTTCCTAGCAAGTTCATCGGCTTTGCAGTTCCCCGGGATATCCCTATGCCCAGGCACCCATATGAGGTGTATATTAAACTGTTCAGCCATCTCGTTAAGAGATCTGCGGCAGTCGAGGGCTGTTTGTGAATTTAGGGATGTTGCCTCCAGAGAATTGATGGCAGCCTGGCTGTCCGAGTAAATTACAACGCCAGTGTTGGTTACTATGTTGCGACTCAGCCACTTGGCGACTTCCCATATTGCCATTATTTCGGCTTGATAGACACTGCAGGTATCTGGTAGTCTGTGAGCTATATCCAGACTAAGTTCTTCACAGTGTACTCCGAAGCCAACCTTTTCATCAAGCTTCGAACCATCCGTGTAAAAGTGGAGATGGTTTCTATTACCTGGTATTCTGCCGACCCATTCATCTCTGGCGGGAATCATAGTGATGTAATTTTTCTCGAAGGTGTACACAGTTGGTATATAGTCCACTCGGTCGGTTACCATAGCACTACACTTTGATATCCTCATGTGACCATAGTTTTTGTACCTCCACATTGATAGGCATTTTAATCTTATTGCCGCTTTGGTTGCAACTTCTCTCGCCACAATATTAATCGGCAGTATATGGAGTAGGGCTTGTAGAGACTCGGTCGCTGTAGTCCTTAAGGCTCCGCTTATGCTCAGGCAGGCTGTTCTCTGAACCTTTGTTAGTAGGTTGGTAATGGTTAGTTTGTCAGTTGCCGTCCACCATACCACAATACCGTATAACAGTATTGGACAAACTACTGCTATATATATCCAGTGGACGATTTTAGGAGAAAGTCCCCACCGCGACCCTACAGCCTTTTTGCAGGAATATAAGGCGACGTTGGCCTTCCTTACACGTTCCAATACGTTAAGTCTAAATAACATTTTCCTATCTAGAATTATTCCTAAAAATTTTGCACTTTCAGAAAAGACTAGATCTGTTCCATTTATCCGAGGTGGAGGGTCCACATGTGGGACATTATTCATCCTAGTAAAGAGAACCAATTCTGTCTTGTTGGGGTTAACGCCCAAACCGCTGCTTCTGGCCCATCTAGCCAACTTGTTCAGAGCCACCTGTAGGATGTCTCTGAGGACGTTTACGAATTTGCCACTCACTGCGATTGCCACGTCGTCCGCATATGCCACGACCTTGCAGCCACAACGTTCTAGATCTAGCAGGATTTCATTCACCGCTAGGTTCCAAATTAGTGGAGACAATACTCCTCCTTGCGGGGTCCCTCTGTTTACATACCTTGTTAGAGTTGTGGGCCCTAGACATGCTGTTATGCGTCTTCTGGTGAGCAGACTTTGAATTAGTCTAATCAAACTAGTGTTAACTTTTAGATGTGAGAGTGCCGCAATTACCGCATCTGAGTGAATGTTGTTAAAAGCCCCTTCTATGTCAAGAAATGCCACCATGGTGAATTCCTTGAAATGCAGGGACGATTCGATAGTGCTCACAAGTTCGTGCAGGGCTGATTCTGTAGACTTGCCCTTATTGTAAGCATGTTGGTTCCCCGACAGGAGTTTTGTATCCAGGTTTTCCCGAATGAAATGATCTAAAAGTCTTTCCAAACCTTTCAATAGGAAGGAGGATAGGCTAATTGGTCTGAAGTCTTTTGGCCTAGTGTGTGATATCTTTCCCGCTTTAGGTATGAATACCACTTTGGTATCCCTCCATCGATTCGGGACGTATGAAAGCCTGATACAGCCTACATAAATTTTCTCCAGCCAGGGGATAATGTACTTTAACATTTTCTGCATTTCTGCTGGAGTGATGCCATCTGGTCCAGGTGACTTGAAGGGCTCAAAGCTGTTAATAGCCCAGCTTATTCTGGATCTCTCAGTCAAGAAGCTAGCGACGCTCGCAGTCCACTCGCACTCTTGTTGGTCCTGCTGATCCTCGGGTTCTGTTACAGAGTTCCCCGGGAAATGTGTGTCGAGCAGTACATTGAGCGACTGCTCGCTGTTTTTGGTCCAGTTATTTGCCTCATCCTGTAAATATCCCACTGTACATGGTGAAGCAGATAATATCTTCCTCAGCCTAGCGGCGTCGGAGACCTTTTCCACTTCGCCACAGAAGGTATACCAAGAGCGCCTTTGCGCCTTTCTAAGCTCCTTCTTATAGATCTTGAGTTGCTCTTTATAGGCATCCCAATCATTACCGACCCCAGTAGATTTAGCCTTATTGAATAGCTTGTTGCAGGTCTTTTTCATAGCCGTTAGCTCAGAAGTCCACCATTGGGGTTTAGTTTTACCCTTGTACCTTGTTTTTGGACAGGCTTCTTCAAGGGATCTATTGAATGATATTGTGATATGATCGACCAGATTATCCAGACCGGCTTTGTCATTCGGTTCGTACAGAAGTTTAGAGTTGAGGACTTTCTTGAAATTCTTCTCATACAGATGCCACTTTGTCTTCCTTACATTTCTGTGGACGGCGGGTTTAGGCGCTTTTTCCGCGAGTTTGAACTCAATATAATGGTGATCTGAGAATGAGTGGCCGTCCAGTACATTCCACCCAATAATTTTGTCTGACAGCCGGTCAGTAGCAAACGTTACGTCGAGTACTTCTTGTCTGTCTTTAATTGTGAAGGTCGGTTTATTACCTATGTTACAAATACTAAGGTTGGTAGTTAGAATAAAGTCAAGAAGCGAATCACCCCTATTGCTTATATCCGTACTACCCCAGATAGTATGATGAGCGTTCGTGTCTGCGCCAATAATCAGCTCGAGCTCGTCAGACGTTGCTTCTTCTACTACTTCCCTGAATAGAGCAGTCGGTACTACAGATTCATAAGGCAAGTAGCTGGAGACCACCCAATATATGCGATTACCAATCTCCAGGCTAGCAGCTGTTTGGTCTTTACCACTGAAATTAGTCAGGAGAAATATACTTAGATCTTTCCTGGCCAAAATGCAGGTTCTTGGAGTGCCTTCACAGTTGGCCACAAGCAGTTTAAAGTTGGGTGTCCTAATACCGCACACCCTTCCTCCCACTACGTAGGCTCCTGTATCAGGACGATGTCTACTGCGCCTGTGGACAGGCGCAGCAATAGAGCCGCTGAGGCTGCTTTAGCGTGATGGAGGTTAATCTGTAGAATTCTTACCATCATTGGTAATTGACAGATTAACATCCACCCCGACAAGGGTGTTATCGAACTCTTCGTCCGTATCGTCGAGAAGCATGTCCTCGCCAGATGCGTCAAAGAGTCCGGAGACTCCCCTCAGCCTCTCTGTGTCCGAAGTAGAGCTTTTGTCCTCAGAGAAGGACGTTACAGATATTCTGTTAGAGTTGGAGTCACCAGAAATAATAGGCGTGGGTACCTCCGCACTTCCAGAAAGTGCCACGGTGGACGACTCACCTTCTGCAGTGGGAGCTATATCCTGCTTGTATATCTTCAAGACTATAGTCTCGAAGCCATATTGTAGGGTTGCACTCGCACTTTGTATATGGAAGGTGGATTCAGCGTTTAGGATAAGATTGACCTGCCGCTTTTTACCAACCGCCTCACCCACCTTGCTGATTCTCCAATTATGGGCCGGCAGACCAGGATTGGAATCTTTTATTATTTCTAAGATGTCAGCCGGGTTGGAGGGTTCTTCTGTAACCCAGGTGATGGCTCTAGGGTGACTAGGGATGTTGTTTTTTTCGACAACATCCAACTGGGCACCCGGCCACACCTCACCCGCTCGACTCAGAGCAGCCTTATACAGGTCTACTGATCTGGCATCACCGAAATAAAAGAGCTTTACTCTCCCCTGATGCCATCCTGCATCGTTGCAGATTGGTGGTTTGCCCGGCATTTCTCTACGGACATCGAGGTAATGAGCCATAATGGCTGATTGTACATGACTCCATTTGTCCTTGAGGATGGATCCACCCTCACTACTTCTGTCTATAACAGCCATCACTAGACTCTCCTTCGCCACTTCATTGAAGGGCTTGGTGAGTGTCCTGTTGATGGTGACATTAGGGCCTCTTGCCTTTTTCGAAGGCAGGGGTTCATCAGGTGATCTGATTCGTTTTACTTTATTAGCCGTTAACACAGCTGAATTTGTGGCTCTTCCAGCCGACTCATTGGCCTTAGAAGCATCTATGACGCCTTTAGCCCAGGTAAGTGACTCTTTTTGTTTTTCGGTAAGAGCCGAAACCTCAACAGCCTCCAACTTCGTCAAAACTCTGAGCGCTACACGATGCTCATTGTGCTTCCGTTTTGACGGTCGGACATGACGTTTCCCCCTTACCGCACCACCTGTTGTGAGTACTTGGGGGAGATTTTCGCAATTTTTGGTGTGGTCGGCTTTGGCCAAGACCAACGGAAGGACAGTCGGACGATTGGGGAACCGCGCTCCATCGGAACACGAAGGCATCCCCGTCAAGAGAATTTATTTTTATTTTGTCTGTATTAGACCGTAATAGGTACTACGATGTAGGCCTTACAGACGTTGTACAGATTTTTGCTATTGCGTAATAGGTACTGGTAACTATCCGCTATGTGATAAACACGTCCGTTCACTGCGAATGATCAGCAACGAACCCCGACTATTGGTCCGAACCCCGCAAAATCACAGCACTCTCGCTAGCAAATTGTGCAAAATATCTCAATTTCAAAATTTGGCTTATATGGGCGGGGCCACGCCCATTGGTCCGATTCCGCCCATTTTTGGAAAATTCACATAATCTGCCACTAAATTCATACACACAAAATTTCAGCGCTCTAGCTAAAAATTTTTCTCAATATCAAAATTAGACCCATATGGGCGGGTCCACGCCCACTTGATATATCGAAAATCCAAGTACCCTATTTTCAGCACCCCCTACACATGTACATTCTGTGAAAATTTCAAGATGATCGGTCAAGCCGTTTAGACGTCTATTCGGAACAAACAAACAAACCCACAAACAGACACTCTCTTTTATATATATAGATACCTCTATTATAAACTATGCTATGTGTAAAAAGTTAGTTTTTCTGGAGGAACGATCAAAGTTTGATGATTTTTTTAAATTTGTGTGGAATTCCTTTATAATGCCAATCGAATGACATGTTTAGTTTATAACGTTTGATTGGGTTGACGGATAGACACCAAATATTGACTGAAAATAATTTGGTATATTTAGAAATTAAAAATTGCGATCTCACAGGGCCATGAACACTATAAAAGCATTACACTGTACAAAATTTCAAGTTTTTTTGTGTAGGAGGTATCAAAAGGGGCGCAACAACATGACCCATTTTTCTCGAGTTGATAGCTACTAATAAACTAATGCTATATGTGTAATTTCAGAAGATTCGATTAAGTAGTATAGCAGTTATTAAAGATTCAATATTTCACAACATTTTAACACTTTGTGGGGGAGGTACTAGAAGGAGTGGACCAATATGGTCCATCTTCGAACTTAGCCGGAGATAGAAAAAAATATTACCACGTACCAGATTTGAAGTCAATCGGTTACTCCTTTCGAAAGTTATCGTGCGCACCAGCCAGCAGACAGACGGACGGACATTGCTCATTCGATTTAAAATGACCCAAAACGAATATCCGCCGAACATACTTAGGGTCTTAGATCACACCTTCGATGTGTTACACTTTTTTCCGTAGATAAATTATAAATGATATATACCCTCGTCACACTAAAGTGAGGTTATAATAAATAAATTTTACGTATTCATAAATCGGTTTACCCGACTGAACTTTCTTACTTATACAGCTACAAAACTACAGTCTATACGTGAAAATGGCATTCACAACAATTGTAGCCCTGATAATTTCCCCCAATCTAAAGGAAATTGTGGCTCTACCAGATTTATACTTTCCAAACCAGTAAGGAAAGGCTAAAGTCGGGCGGGGCAAACTATATAATGCCCTCCACCACTCTCGTAATATTGAATAACTCTGATATATAAATTTTGTAATTCATGTATAAATTGTTTACATAAATTTACTTTTGGGACATTTTATACTTAAATAATACCCTGTACCACAGTGTGGTGTAGGGTATAAAAACGATTGGATCTAAAGAGCCAAATCGGATGAAACATATATATGGGAGCTATAGCTAAATCTTAACCGATTTTCTTCAAATTCGGTAGTGTTGGTTCATGGATCAGGAAACTCTACCATTCTAAATTTCAAAACGATTGGACGTAAAATACAGCTTTTATAGGACTAAAGGGCCAAATCGGACGAAACATATATATGGGAGCTATAGCTAAATCTTAACCAATTTTCTTCAAATTCGGTAGTGTTGGTTCATGGATCAAGAAACTCTACCATTCTAAATTTTAAAATAATTGGGTGTAAAATACAGCTTCTGCAGGACTAAAGAGCAAAATCGGACGAAACAATTATATGGGAGCTATAGCTACATCTTAACCGATTTTCTTCAAATTCGGTAGTGATGGTTCATGGATCAAGAAACTCTACCATTCTAAATGTCAAAACGATTGGATGTAAAATACAGCTTCTATAGGACTAAAGGGCCAAATCGGACGAAACATATATATAGGAGCTATAGCTAAATCTTAACCGATTTTCTTCAAATTCGGTAGTGTTGGTTCATGGATCAAGAAACTCTACCATTCTAAATTTCAAAACGATTGGATGTAAAATACAGCTTCTATTGGACTAAAGGGCCAAATCGGACGAAAGATATATATGGGAGCTATATCTAAATCTGAACCGATTTCAACCAAATTCAATAGGGATCTTTACAGCTGCGAAATACTCTAAACTGCAAAATTTTAGAACGATCGGAGTGAAATTGCGACCTGTAGTCGACGAACAACTTTACATGGACAGACGGACAGACATGGTTAAATCGACTCAGCTAGTGATTCTGAGTCGATCGGTATACTTTAAGGTGGGTCTAGCTGTGTTATTTTCAGGTGTTACAAACATCTGCCGTGAAACAAACTTATAATACCCCGTACCACAGTGTGGTGTAGGGTATAAAAATATGGTCCAAAGGTATCTTTCATGTAAATTAGAATTTTAAAGATTTTTTTGTTGCAGAGTATATCTAAAAACTTTTATACTACTTAACCGAATCATCTGTAATTATTCGCATAATTATAGTTTATCCGTCGCTATCACCTTGAGGAAAATCAGCGAAGTGTTGCCATCCCTTTTGGTACCTCCCACACAAAGGGACCTTTTGTACCAAAAGTTATTTGCTTATATATTTAATATCAGTTCATATAAATACTTGAAATTTTGTCCAGTGTATTGCTTTTATGGTACCCAGAGTCAAGTGAAAAGTGGACGTTATTGGCACGCCCATTTTGGTACCTCCCACACAAATTAACCATACCAGTACATACAAATGCTTGAAATTTATTGAAAAAATATTCCTTATTAGTACCTACATTCCTCTGAAAAGTGGGCGTCATTGGTACCTCCCACCAAAATGTACTATTTTGCACCTAAAGATAACAGATTCTAACTTTAATACCTGTGTATTGTTTAAAGTTATTAAATTCAATTTAAATTTACAATAATTTTATTAAAACAAAAAAATAAATAAATTTACGAATATTTTTGGGACTGAAGGTGAGGGCATTCGTCAGTCGGTTTACCCCGACTGAACATTCTTACTGTTAGACTGTTTAAGCGACAGTTTATACAGCAACAAAGAAACAATTATTGCATTCACTATTCTCTGAGTGGTAAACTCTGTTTTTAAGCAATTATTTTGCAATTAATGTCCATAGCCTTTATAGCCTTTCGGCGTTTATTCTATGAGTTTAGCTAAATATTTGAATTGCTTTGGTTGTGAGTTTTTTCTGTTCTTTTTCGAAAATTTCATTTTAAATACCATTTTCCCGTCGTTATCCTTTTTTGCTTAAAAAAGGCATAAGAAAACGAAAAGGGAAATAGTCTAGTTTCACAGAGCCTTTTTCTGTCGTTATTTCCATTGTAAAGGTAGCTTATGTTCTCTCTTTCGCTTTATTTCCTGTTTTAGGATGGTTGCTTTTAAGCAATTCTATATTTTCTATGAATACATTGTGATTTCTAGCGGCGAGGTCGTTCTTGCTTTTGTCTCTTTTTCATATCCGCACCATCATGTACCGAGCCATTCGGCCCAACCTTGGCCGTTTCCCATTTTCCAACTCCGACATATTTTTTCGCATTATATCAGAGTTCTCTTATATTCTGGTGGGATATCAAAGGCGGTCGGACGGACGAACCATTGTTAAATCTGTGGGAGAATATTTTAATGCATTCTCTCTGGTAATCAAGCATCACTTTTTTATCTCTTTTGGTTTATCCACCGGATGAGTTATGATATTTTCGGGGTATACGTTTTTGTTCTTTTAGTTTGTTTTTTCAGCCATTATAACAATACAGTAAACATTATTATTGACTTAAATGCAATGCCATTGAAAATGTATATAACATCCATTAGGCTATGTAATGCTTGTAGAATCAAGGCCACAAAAAATGATATTAACAATTCATAATTTTTCCTTCCATTATTTCCATCTTTATCCACAAGTGTGAGATTTTTTTTCACAATTTGTGCTTTTTTTCCACAATTATAAGAATTATGTGGATTTTATTGGACTGTTGAATATTTTTTTATGGGACTGTTGATATATTTCAAAGGATCTCCGAAGTATTTAATGATCAGTTGTTGATTGCCGCAGTAGATTAAATTTATCCAAATTCATCAGCCTTTTAGACGTGTGGTTCTCAAAAAGAACTAAAAAGCATATTTAATGTTATGGCCAAGAATTTAGCTTTATTATAAAGATAAGGTTTGCCATTATGTTTTTAAAATGATTTCAGGCCGCGACTAGCCCGAATAAATTCCAACCATTTGGGGCTGTATGACAGCAATAACGTGCCGAATATTCTCTTCCAACTCCTAATATTCTCTTCCAGGGCCGAATAATTTTTTGAATTTTAATCTATTGAATAATTTCTTTCAAGCCCGACACGATTGGCTTATCTGCGTAGACAAGCGACTTCACATAACCCCATAAAAAATTGTCCAGCGGTGTTAAATCGCACTTCCATGGCCACGCTGCAGGCCCACGACGAGAGATAATGCGCTCGTCAAAAGTGTCCTTCAATAAATTGATTGTTTCGTTGGTATGGAATGTAGCGCCGCACAGTGTATTATGAGCGGCAAAAACTCCCAATTTTCATGAGGCCCAATCTCAAAATGTTTCATTCCAGTCTGTAAAGAACATTCCAAATAACTAAATCTTTAAAGGTTTTGCCGATATCTTGGCGAAATATCGCGGTACAAGCATTTGAAATTCATAAATGGTACAATGGTTCCAAAGTTTATCATTTAAGAGAGTATTTTGTAAGCCCATATCTCCGAAACTATGAAACGCATTGGAACTTCGTTTAAGTCATACTATACAGAACCTTTTGAAGAGTTTTTTGCGTTAAAAAAATATAATTGTGTTGTCATTTTCCTATTTAATGTGTGGTTTACTTGCAAGTTGCCAAAAATCAGGGTGTTTCATTTTCTCCAGGATATAACTATTCTTCCGAGGCCGACCGAGGTCTTGTCATTAACAAAAATTTATAAACTAGGGACTTAAGGTAAGTACAGACGATTTGCAGATCGGACAACATTGCCAGAAAAATGGTGGAAAAATGCAACCCTGTGAATTTACAACTGTGTGAACATACAATTTTTGTTTTGCAACGTTAGCAGAAAAGTCATTGCGAGATAATTTGCTGATTGTTATATGTTCGAAGTTTATGCATGTGACAACGGCGCCAATGCCAGAAAATCATTTTATTTGCAACACTGTCTATAATGTATTTTTATTGGAAATCCTGCATATAAATATTTATAAAATATATTGTAAATATATGAAATTGTAATGTTTTCTTGCAATCGTCTGAACTGTCAATTCACCTTTGCCTAACAATCTGACATTGCCCGTATATTTGCAGCACTTGTAACAGGGTTGATAACGTTTGCCGATCTGGCTATCGTCTATACTCAGCTTTAGTTAACCATTGCAAAAAGAAAATTTACCTATACCTGCCAATGTTGATTTAAAACAATCCAAAATTCGTTATTTTTAATCAATGTTGCTATGTATTGAACAACATTACCAAAGCATACCTTAAGGAGCAAATGATAAATTGACTGCAAATATAACAAAAAGCATATAAAGCATGTATAAAAGCATGTTGGTTTTGAGCCGAAACGATTACACACCGAATTAAACGGCAACCGACATGAACAAGGTAAATATTCATATAAGCGAACATTTGTTTGCCAATCTACTATATATACATGCCTCATTGTTTGTGTGTCCTTTCGACATATTCCTAAAAGTATGCTCTAAAAATTACGTATTATTAATGAACACATTGCTAAATCAATGATGATTTTTTCTGGATAGTTGGAATGATTGATTAATTTAATGATTAAATTAATAAAAAACTGTAAACTATTTCATGATTATTTTTTTTGCAAATGTTGAGCTAATGTATTACGCTTTAGTTATTTACTTTGTTCCACGTACTGATTTACATCGAAAAAAAGATACAAAGCGTTTTATAAAAAAATTGCCTGTAATTTCCAACATCGTATAAAATTTAAATTGATATATGGGCGTTGGGCGTGGCACTTGTAATTTTAATATAATTGAAGCGATTTGTAATAATATAAATGCTAAATTGAGAAAAATACTAAGATTTTTAATTTTAAGTTATGTGGGAAGTAGCCGGGGTTATGGGCGGATTTAAACAAATATTGGTTTTTAGCTAATTAGGCGAAATGAGTGATGTGTACCAAATTTCAAAGCTCTTGCTCAATTCCTTCTAATTTTTGCCGCGTTTTGTGTGAAAATATTCCACTGTGCGCCGTCTTGTTGGAACCAAACATCCTTCAATTCGAAAAAGTTATTAATCATGGATCTATAGCGTTCCCCATTGACTAATAAAACAAGCGTGTCAACAATTTTTGGAAGGTCAAGAGTTTTTGGAAATTTTTTAATAATCTGATTGAAAATTTGGAAAAAATAAAACAATTTGAACTGTTGTGCAAAATTTTATTTTATTCGCGAGATATGACCTACTTAATTTTTTAGAGTGTTTAGAAAATTACCATTTTCTCTTGAAATATTGAACAAATTCGACTGACATTTCGCAATTTAGTCCGAAACTCTTGCTCAAATCTAAATATATCATTCGCTTTAAGTACCAACTGACCATATGGAAAATATTGCAAATTATTTTTTGCACATGCGAATGATTTCACTTTCTAGAGCAGTGATTTGAAATTATTTATATGTTCAATACGTCCTATTTTAACGTCCACCATAATCAGAAAAAACATTTTGGTAGATCGTGCCCTGTAAAAAGTTAAAGCAAATTTACAGACTATACCTTTTCTAAAATATTTTGGGTTTATGATTGCAGGACACCAAGGACCTTTCCAATTTTGTCAAAATTTACACAATAGCCAAATCCATTAGTTATGAGTCCAAAACCTCATTAGATTTTTGGGCGGATCAAGTTTCCGATGTCGCGAGCCTCCAAACTGTGGGTATATAATTTGCAATATCTCCGTCAAATCTTAATCAATCTGAACAAAATCAGCGACAAAAGAGGCGTGAGAAAAATCCCTTTCATGTCATATCTAAAAATATATGTGAGTCTATTTTTGTTGTTGTTTTAGGTTGGATGTTTTTGGAAAACGCGTTATTGACTGGACTGTTCTTGCTACGGATGTATAAATTCGCGATTATATTAATACAGACAACACAAAATATTTTAGAAAAGGTATAGTCTACAAATTTGCTGTAACTTTTTACAGGGCACAATCTACCAAAATGTTTTTTCTGATTATGGTGGACGTTAAAATAGGGCGTATTCAACATATAAATCATTTCAAATCACTGCTCCAGAAAGTGAAATTATTCGCATGTGCAAAAAATAATTTGCAATATTTTCCATATGGATAGTTGGTAACACTACGCAACAAAAAAAAATTTTTTCCTAGACCTAAAAATTATTTTTTTGTATAGATTGTGGCATGATGTTATATAAAATCAAAACCAAAACTTTTTTATTTTGGATACATTTTTTAAAAAAAAAATGTTATTAAAAATGCTAATAATGTCGAAGGTACCCTTAGTATTTGCATTATAATTTTTGGAGTATATTCCCGATCAGGTCGAATTATACGTTAAATTAAAGCTATTAATGTGGGCTACCAATGTTGGAAATATCTCTTTCACTTAAAAACAGTGGTTTAGTAACAGTCATTTAACAAATTGGAAAAAGTAGATTTTTTACAAAAAAAATAAGACTCCTGGGACGAAAAAAAGAAAGACTTTTAAATAAACTTTTTAAATATGAGAGTGAATTGCCATCTTTCCTTAAGGCTTTTACAAAATTTTAAAGAGCCCAAGCTTAATATGCAGTGGTGGCAAAATAATGTTTTCTTTTTGGACGAGTGGTGTGTATTTTATGTTGTTGTCACCCAATGTAATGTGTATTCTTGTTGGCCATTTCTTTCTTCTGTAATGATCTTCGCGAGCTCGGCTATCCCAGAGGCATAAAAAACAGCAATATTTTGTATATACGCCTTGCATTCCACATAACATCCAAACTACTTTTAAATCGCAACAAATTTTCCAGTCATGTTGTTCATATTTTATGTATTTTATAAATTTAGCCATTGTTTAGTATGATTCCTCAGTGTTGACGGCATGAGCAATGGGAATCGACGGTTTTTGATTTCCGTTGTGCAAAAGTACTGCTTTCAAACTTTCTTTACTGCTGTCAACAAATAACCGCCATTCTTTTGAATTGTATGTTTGATTAAGATCCTCGAACAATCCGGGAATGTCGTTGCAAAAGCATATGTTATCCACAGTTGTTTGTAATAAAATTGTCTCGGACTATATAATATGTTAACATCTGGGGCCAAAATATTGTACTGTTTCATTCGAGATGCAAGTAGTTCTGCCTTATCTTTGGTCAGTTCCAAATCTCTCAGTAGATCATTGAGTTGAAACTGTGTTAAAAGCGATGACTTCTGAATCAAACTTGAATCGCTCAGAGTTGAGTTCTCAGTTGACCTTGCTGATGTTTCCGTAATTAGGCTGTTAGCTATACTTGGACACTTGGGAATTGGTATTGTTTCCGAATGTGCAACTGGCAAAGTGACAGATTTTACTTCAGCGTCTTCCTACTCCAATCTGTTTACTTAGACAAAAATAGCAGTCCGTATCGTGAATGAACGGTTGTCTCCAAATCATTGGCATTTCAAATTGCACGTGATGTCTAAAATTAAAACGTTTTATTCCACAATACATTGTAATACATTCATTGTAAAGTACTTACCGCATGTTTCCACTACTCCATCGAGTAAAATTTACATGGCACGAATTACACAAAATACTAGGTGTCCACGGTTCGTTCATATTTTCAACTCTATTATTTTACTAAACTCACATCGATTTTTTTAATTACATATTTTCCGCAGATGTAGCAGAAATTGTCGGGATCATTTACACATTGAAAAGTTCTTTGCCTTTTACTCATACTTCGAAACATAACTTTATAATATTTTTCAGAAAATCGACTTATCTCTTTAAGGCGCTAAATTACACTAATTTATTAATAAGTAATTTCATTCATAAATTCCGGATTTAAGGTACATAAGTTGCAGTACCTATAGCTGGCACATAGTTTGCTTCGAACGTAGAAACCCAATACATATAATTTTACTACCTGTATATACTACTGGGATGTCCATGCCCCAAGGCAATGTCTCTTATATGTCTCTCTCACATATGGCGAATTCAATATAAGCAAAAACATCATTTAACCAGTAAGGAAAGGCAGAAAGTCGGGCGGGGTCGACTATATAATACCCTACACCTCCCTAACAATGCGATAAGGACCATTGCCATAATAATAATTTTCTAATAATTGGTAAATGGGTAGAAACATATTATCTAATTCTGAAACGATAATCGCTAAATTAAGCAATATTCGTTCCTAAATTGAGAAACATCTTTCTGGAAAATTTTAATCGGAAGTAAAATACAACTTCTATAGCGGTTTGATACCAAATCAGGAGGAACATATATATGGAGCTTTAATAGAAATCTGAACCGATCTTCCCTGAATACTCATTCATGTAAAAACCTCCTTCTGTCGAATTTCGTACTGATCGGATATAAAATACAGTCTCTACAGCGCTTACATGTCAAATCTGAACCGATTTCTTCCAAATTTAACAGTGTTCATTCATATAATAAGAAACCTCTTTCTGCCGAATTTCATACTGATCGGATTTAAAATAAAGTTTTTAAAGGGCTTACATGTCAAATCGGGGCTAACATATATATGGGGGCTATATCTTTCTGCCGAATTTCATACTGATCGGATTTAAAATAAAGTTTTTACAGGGCTTACATGTCAAATCGGGGCTAACATATATATGGGGGCTATATCTAAATCTGAACCGATTTTAACCAAATTCAATAGGGATCGTCATTGGGTCAAAAAAAAGATATGTGTAAAGTTTCGTCGAGATCGGACCATAATTGCGACCTGTACTTTGATTACAAGAATACATGCACAGACAGACGGACATAGCTCAATCAACTCAGAAAGTGATTCTAAGTCGATCGGTATAATAAACGATGGGTCTATTTCTTCTCCTTTTGGGTGTTACAAACAAATGCACAAAGTTATAATACCCTGTACCACAGTGTGGTGTAGGGTATAAAAACGAAAAAATATGAAAGAAGATTTTTTGAATTTCCCTAACATTTACAACATGGCTATAACTTTTACATCTATCCATAAATTTTTTTCAAATAGACAGTGTTTTCTTTTTTAGCATGCTGGCTTTTTAGAAATGTGATAAAATAATTTTTTCGATTTTTTCTATTTTTTATGTTTTTTTGTACCAGGAAAGTGTTTTTTAAAAAAAATCATTTTTTTCTCATATTTTTGACGACTGTTACTAACCCAAAGATTCAACGTGAAAGTAATATTTGCAGCATATGTAACCCTCATAATTCCCTTTAATTTGAGGTATAACACGGCTCAATCAGGCTTCCCAGCAAACTTTCTCATTACCAAATAATCCGACGAGTAAGCAAAGTTCGATAATGGTAAGTACTTATTATTTAGCCACTTTTCTCATTATTTTAACATGGGGATGTCATTGAAGGGAAGTACTTCCCAAAAGCATACAATAAAGTAGCATAATAAGCACTTATTTGTAGCATAGGCGTACCACATAAATATGTGCTTATGTTTTCACGATTTTAAGTACTGGAATAATGCATTGCCAATACGTTACAAAATACGTAGTAGATATGTAGAGATGGCCAATGAAAGTAATTTTGTGCATATTGTCGCGCATATTTCGAATTTCTGAACCCAAACCACCATGTGAAAAATTCGTCAATGGTCAAACATCATACGATAAACGTAAATATTTTTGGTATTTTCATTCAATTTGCACGTATTTTTGGAAAACTTGTTGAAAATAAATAAATCTTCTACAATAACCCACATATAGTCAAAATTGCATTATACTAAAATTTGCCAAAAATTATTTTGATAAAAAAATCACGTTTTTCTGTTATTATTGGTAAGTCATTATTAATAAGCCGAAAGTCATTCAGCGAATATTGAGATGTCGTTATTTGGTAATGCAGGGAATAATGACAGGTACTTACTAAGATTTTGCTGGGTTATGGTCCAAATACTGAATGTACATTCCATTAAAGCTGGAATTAAAAAAAAAACCAGTAAGGAAAGGCTAAAGTCGGGCGGTGCCGACTATATAATACCCTACACCACTCTCGTAATATTGAATAACTCTGATATATAAATTTTGTAATTCATGTATAAATTGTTTACATAAATTTACTTTTAGGACATTTTATACTTAAATAATACCCTGTACCACAGTGTAGGGTATAAAAACGATTGGATCTAAAGAGCCAAATCGGATGAAACATATATATGGGAGCTATAGCTAAATCTTAACCGATTTTCTTAAAATTCGGTAGTGTTGGTTCATGGATCAAGAAACTCTACCATTCTAAATTTCAACACGATTGGATGTAAAATACAGCTTTTATAGGACTAAAGGGCCAAATCCAAATTTGGCAATGTTGGTTCATGGATCAAGAAACTCCACCATTCTAAATTTCAAAACGATCGGATGTAAAATACAGCTTCTATAGGACTAAAGGACCAAATCGGACGAAAGATATATATGTGAGCTATATCTAAATCTGCACCGATTTTCTTCAAATTCAACAATGTTGGTTCATGGATCAAGAAACTCTACCATTCTAAATTTCAAAACGATCGGATGTAAAATACAGCTTCTATAGGACTAAAGGGCCAAATCGGACGAAAGATATATATGGGAGCTATATCTAAATCTGAACCGATTTCAACCAAATTCAATTCATTCAGGTGTTACAAACATCTGCCGTGAAACAAACTTATAATACCCTGTACCACAGTGTGGTGTAGGGTATAAATACCATAAAATTTTTTTTTCATATTTTTTTCGTGTTTCGACAGCTAATTGCACCAGAAACTGTTATCCACATGTTTTGGACAAAAATTTTGTTTAGTGTAATTAAAGCGAATAATATATTTAGATTTGAGCAAGTGTTTCGGCCTAATTGCGAAATTTCAGTCGAATCAGTTCAATATTTCAAGAGAAAATGGTAATTTTCTAAACACACTCTGAAAAATTGAGTAGGTCATTTCTCGCGAAAAAAATAAAATTCTGCAAAACGGTTCAAATTATTTTATTTTTTTCTTAATCAGATTATTACAAAATTTCCCAAAAATATTGACCTTCCAAAAATTTCACACTTCTTTTAGTTTTACCCTGTACCATTTTGTCCGACTTCATTTTTGAAGAAATATGGACCAATGATTCCCTCTGCCCATAGAGCATACCAAACAGTGACTTTTTGCGGATGTAAGGGCGTCTGCACAATGGCTTGTGGATTGTCATTACTCCAAAAGGCGACAATTTTGTTTATTAACGTATCCATTCATCCAAAAGTGAGCTTCGTCGCTGAACAAACATTTCGCGCGAATCGAACCATTATTTTGGTAATAAATTTCCACAATTTGCAAACGCTTTTTCGGAGTAAGTGTATTCATTATGAAATGGGAAACCAAACTGAGCATAAATCAAATGACAGCTGTCAAAAAGACCAATTCCGAAAAAAGGATTTCCGGATTGAAAACCACACGGCTCAAAAACACCCGTTACTATTTTAATACCATTTCGTAATCAAAAATGCTTTATCCGTTCTTAATGGTCCTATACAACATTTTCCTCAAATGTTTCCGCTATCCCTGTTTGAAACCCTGTTTGAGGTCATTGTAACTGAAATAACTTGAGACCTTAATATTATTTTAAGTGAAAATACATGTTAAGATGTTTTCCGGATTTAACCAAAATTTCTGAATTTATACCAATTTTTTATACCCTACACCACACTGTGGTACAGGGTATTATAAGTTTGTTTCACGGCAGATGTTTGTAACACCTTAAAATAACACAGCTAGACCCACCTTAAAGTATACCGATCGACTCAGAATCACTAGCTGAGTCGATTTAACGATGTCTGTCCGTCCGTCCGTCCGTCCGTCTGTCCGTCTGTCCATGTAAAGTTGTTCGTCGACTACAGGTCGCAATTTCACTCCGATCGTTCTGAAATTTTGCAGTTTAGAGTATTTCGCGGCTGTTAAGATCGCTATTGAAGTTGGTTGAAATCGGTTCAGATTTAGATATAGCTCCCATATATATCTTTCGTCCGATTTGGCCCTTTAGTCCTATAGAAGCTGTATTTTACATCCGATCGTTTTGAAATTAAGAATGGTAGAGTTTCTTGATCCATGAACCAACATTGCTGAATTTGAAGAAAATCGGTTAAGATTTAGCTATAGCTCCCATATATATGTTTCGTCCGATTTGGCCCTTTAGTCCTATAGAAGCTGTATTTTACATCCGATCGTTTTGAAATTTAGAATGGTAGAGTTTCTTGATCCATGAACCAACATTGCAGAATTTGAAGAAAATCGGTTCAGATTTAGATATAGCTCCCATATATATCTTTCGTCCGATTTGGTCCTTTAGTCCTATAGAAGCTGTATTTTACATCCGATCATTTTGAAATTTAGAATGGTAGAGTTTCTTGATCCATGAACCAACATTGTTGAATTTGAAGAAAATCGGTGCAGATTTAGATATAGCTCCCATATATATCTTTCGTCCGATTTGGTCCTTTAGTCCTATAGAAGCTGTATTTTACATCCGATCGTTTTGAAATTTAGAATGGTTGAGTTTCTTGATCCATGAACCAACATTGCCAAATTTGAAGAAAATCGGTTAAGATTTAGCTATAGCTCCCATATATATGTTTCGTCCGATTTGGCCCTTTAGTCCTATAGAAGCTGTATTTTACATCCGATCGTTTTGAAATTTAGAATGGTAGAGTTTCTTGATCCATGAACCAACATTGCCGAATTTGAAGAAAATCGGTTAAGATTTACCTATAGCTCCCATATATATGTTTCGTCCGATTTGGCCCTTTAGTCCTATAAAAGCTGTATTTTACATCCAATCGTGTTGAAATTTAGAATGGTAGAGTTTCTTGATCCATGAACCAACACTACCGAATTTGAAGAAAATCGGTTAAGATTTAGCTATAGCTCCCATATATATGTTTCATCCGATTTGGCTCTTTAGATCCAATCGTTTTTATACCCTACACCACACTGTGGTACAGGGTATTATTTAAGTATAAAATGTCCTAAAAGTAAATTTATGTAAACAATTTATACATGAATTACAAAATTAATATATCAGAGTTATTCAATATTACGAGAGTGGTGTAGGGTATTATATAGTCGGCACCGCCCGACTATAGCCTTTCCTTACTGGTTAAAAATAAATGTAGTTGTATAATTTTATAAAATCGTTCTTCTCCTTCAACAATTTAAAACTATATCCGGAATTATTCATTTACTAATTTTTTTACATGCTACGTTTCCACTTTTTCAGCTATATGATGTTTACGATTTTATCCGCCATATTAAAATTTATAAATTAGCAAATTTTTCTGAAAATCTTCTTGTTAAAAAATATTAAACATTTGGTTCCTCGTATCCTCATTTCTGGTTTCATTTGGTTCATATTCGAGTTATTAAATATTTTATCCATTTTGATAGAAATATTTTTTGAAATTGTATTTTAAAATCGATCTATTTATCCCCTCACCTTAGATCATTTGCTACGAGCCAAAAGTGTAAGACATCGAAGGAATGAACTAAGACCCTAAGTATGTTCGGCGAAAATCCATTTTGGGTCATTTTAAGCCATTTGAGCAATGTCCGTCCGTAATGTCTGTCTGCTGGCTTGTGCGCACGATAACTCTCAAAAGCAGTAACCGATTGACTTAAAATTTGGTATGCGGTAAAATTGTTTCCTCTCTCCGACTAAGTTCGAAGATGAGCCATCCTTCTAGTACCTCCCCCACAAAGGGTTAACTTTTAGTGAAATATTGAGGCTATGCGATTAATCGCCCCAGGGAAAATCGCCCAAAAGTAAATAATGAACAATCGCCCAAAAATGTTGACAAAATAATTTGGGCGTTGGTTCATTCGTGTTTGGGCAATTTTTCACATTTTAATTTATGGGTATTTATTCATAGAGAATAATCATCCAACTCTTAAAAAATTTAAAAAGACCCAAAAAAGTTTTTGGGCGGTTATTCATTTTGCTTGTAATGAATGAAGAATATATTTTTTTATGGTTAACTGTAAATACATTCAAACAAGTTTTATATTCCTTTTTATAGAGGAGAGTTTATGCTTCTTGCCACCAACTGTACCACCACTTTCGATAAGTATTTTAAAATTTATACTTTTTAGAAATTCCTTTTCTTGGAGTGCCTTAACAAACTTAAAAAAATACCCATTCTTTGCAATCATTCGTCCTCCATTATATGCTTCCACATCCGAAGTAGTTCTTGTGACTTTTTTGAAAACGTAAAAGCCACTTGGTCCAAACTGTATAAAAACAATAATTATCATATCATTTATAATTTTAAAATGGTGGCATAATTCCTAAAAAAATATGAATATTAAAATTGATATGAAAAAAGTGGAACGGGAAAAAATGTTTTTAAAAAAAAATGCATTTTTTATAAACATGCTTCCCATACGACTTGTTTCTTATCATTCTAAATTCTTATAAGTTTGGAAATTGGAAAGAAAATAGCGCATTGTGAAAAAAATTGTATTACAAAAATCGCGCGATAAAAATTATTTCACAATGCGCTATTTTCTTCAAATTTCTAAAAAGTAGTAATTATAAAATGCGTATCGAAAGTGGTGGTACAGTTGGTGTCAAGAAGCGTAAACTCTCCTCTATACAAAGGTATACAAATATACTCATAAACAATATCTGTACAGATATGGAGCCATTTGAAGATATTTTTGAAGAATATCCCGACGAAGCATCTGATGCGGGAACAGAGGAATCTGAAGGTGGAAAAAATTTTCAACAGCGGTCTTTCTGGAGTACCAATACTTGCATAATTTGCTTTAATTTACCTCCGGATATAGTTTTACTACCATGTAAACACCTAAAAATATGTAATGAATGTAACCTGAGATTACAGGTCCAAAGCATATTAGATGGTACCAATAAGTATCAATGTCCGACCTGTCGCACCGAGGTCCAGGATTCCATGCAAGTTTTTTCAAATATTCTATAATATTTTTGTCACAGAGCATTCGAAAATTATACTGAATTTCTATTAGAAATAATAATAAATCATTCACTAAATTTTTTCTTATTATTACTTGATCTTTCTTATTATTTCGAAAAAAAAAAAAAAAATAAAACCAGTAAGGAAAGGCTAAAGTCGGGCGGGGCCGACTATATAATACCCTACACCACTCTCGTAATATTGAATAACTCTGATATATATATTTTGTAATTCATGTATAAATTGTTTACATAAATTTACTTTTGGGACATTTTATACTTAAATAATACCCTGTACCACAGTGTGGTGTAGAGTATAATAACGATTGGGTCTAAAGAGCCAAATCGGATGAAACATATATATGGGAGCTATAGCTAAATCTTTACCGATTTTCTTCAAATTGGGCAATGTTGGTGCATGGATCAAGAAACTCTACCATTCTAAATTTCAAAATGATTGGATGTAAAATACAGCTTCTTCAGGACTAAAGAGCAAAATCGGACGAAACATATATATGGGAGCTATAGCTAAATCTTAACCGATTTTCTTCAAATTCGGCAATGTTGGTTCATGGATCAAGAAATTCTACCATTCTAAATTTCAAAACGATTGGATGTAAATTACAGCTTTTATAGGACTAAAGGGCCAAATCGGACGAAACATATATATGGGAGCTATAGCTAAATCTTAACCGATTTTCTTAAAATTCGGTAGTTTTGGTTCATGGATCAAGAAACTCTACCATTCTAAATTTCAAAATGATTGGATGTAAAATACAGCTTATACAGGACTAAAGAGCAAAATCGGACGAAACATATATATGGGAGCTATAGCTAAATCTTAACCGATTTTCTTCAAATTCGGCAATGTTGGTTCATGGATCAAGAAACTCTTTCATTCTAAATTTCAAAACGATTGGATGTAAAATACAGCTTCTATAGGACTAAAGGGGCAAATCGGACGAAAGATATATATGGGAGCTATATCTAAATCTAAACCGATTTCAACCAAATTCAATAGCGATCTTAACAGCTGCGAAATACTCTAAGGAGTGAAATTGCGACCTGTAGTCGACGAACAACTTTACATGGACAGACGGACGGACGGACTACCTAGTGATTCTGAGTCGATCGGTATACTTTAAGGTGGGTCTAGCTGTGTTATTTTCAGGTGTTACAAACATCTGCCGTGAAACAAACTTATAATACCCTGTACCACAGTGTGGTGTAGGGTATAATGAATAAAAGCCCAAAAACAGAAGTGGGCTTTGATCATTCCAAATTTGGTCTAAAGTTCATGATCGTTTGGGCGATTTTTCATCGCTAGTTTTTAGTTTGTCCTGAAAATGAACAATCGCCCAAATAATTTTCTTTAATACCTTCTTTACTACTTAGTCGAATGGTCTGAAATTACATACATACGCGGAGGAAAATTGCCATTTTTGATATGTTTGAATTCAAGGAAAATATACTTGGTACCAAAATTTTTAAATATTATATATTTTTGAACAAAAATATTTTATTTGAAAATCAAGAAATTCTGTTTGGAACGCATATATTAATATTTTATAACAAAATATATTTTCGAACTTACTGTCACAAATAAAATATGTGTTTACAATCAAACAAAGATATTGTTTAAGAATTTATCCAAATACATTATATTTAAAACAATTTTAAGACTTTGTTGACTTTGGCAATTTTTAATTTTATTTTTTCCTAGATTTTGTGTTATACTTTACAGATAAAAAAGTCGTGAGCAGCATTTTCCTCTATTTTAATTACAATTTTTAATTTATAAATCGTCCAATTGTCAATCCATCAATGCTATTTGTCCTTACCCAAGATTATACGATTTATATTTCAATATAATTTTTCAAACATAAAATTTCTAAAAAATTAAACCTTAGATTTCTAAAAAAAACTGAAAACTTTCCTTTAAATTACGGCATCAATACATTGCCAAAATACTTAAATACAAATTAATCATTGTTTTGGAAATATTATATTATATATAAATATTAGGATGAAAACATAATTATGTTTAGAACAACATCCTCACAAACATATTATATTTGTGAGTGTCAAATAGTATATATTTGGAGTGTACCCTACACATATGTACGTTTCCAGCAGAATATGCTTAGAACAATATACTACAGAAGCGATTTTTTTTCAGCGTGTAGTTTTAGTTTGTTAGTCGCTAACACGTCAAAAAAAAATGAGCGAAGTGGTCACTCCCTTTTGGGTACCTCCCACACGAATGGACCATTGTGTACCATTTTTCCGTAGATGATAGCGACCAAGAAACTAATTGTGGGAGAATTTGAGTAGTAGTATAGAAGTTATGATATAATCAATAGTTTACTAAATGTTGGCCGTTTCTGGGCCAACATAGTTCATCTTGGACTTTAGTCTAAGATAAAAAGTAGTACTGACACCTGTCGGAAGTTATCGGCGTAATAACCAGACAGACAGGCTGACGGACATTGCTCAAATGACTTAAAATGCCCCAATACGAATTTCCGCCAAATATTCTTGGAGTCTCTTAGGTCACTCCATCGATGTGTTACATCAGACGCTGCTGATGTATACCTTTGTTCACTTTAGTGGGGTTATCAAATCCGAATTATTATTCTACCAAAAGTGTTATAATTTCTACATTTATCCAAAGATTTTCTTCAAATAGGCATTGTTTTCTTCGTTAGGATGCTAGTTTAATTTTTTCTATTTTTTATGGTTTCTATCGTGCCAACAAAAAACTTTTGTTTTTTTGAAATAAAATTGTTCTAATAGCTTTAACGACTTTCTTGAAAAAAAATTGTATCCGTCAAACCTAATATCTTAAAAAATGTATCCATTCTCTTAATTTCTCAGATATCTTTCGTCGTACTAACAGTAAATGACTTATCCGTTATTATCCGCACAACTTGAGATTTATGCCGAGTTCATTCATTCTTACACGCTGAAAAAAAATCGCTTCTGTAGTATATTGTCCCAAACATATTCGTCTTGAAATATACATATGTGTATGGTACACTCCAAATATATAATATTTGGAGTAATATAAATATTATATGTTTGGGACGATATTGTTCTAAACAAAAATATGTTCGCATTCTAATATTTTTGTATTGGGAACTAGTATTTCCGAAACAAAGTTTAATTTGTATTTATGTATTTTGGCAATGTATTAATGTCCAATTTAAAGCAAGTTTTCTGGTTTTCAGATTTTTTTATACATTTTATATGATTTTAAAATTTTATTAAAACTTAAATGGTATAATCTTTGTAAATATGAATTGCATTAATGTGTTGACAGAAAATGATGAATTGGAAAAAAACTAACTAAAATGGGAATAAGTCAGCAAAGTTTTAAAAAATATATATTTGGAAAACTTCTTAAACAATTACTTTGTTTGTGTGTAAACACATATTTTATTTGTGAAAGTCAGTTTGCAAATAAATTATATTATAATATATTAATATATGCGTTCCAAACAAAATTTCTTGATTTTCAAATAAAATTTATTTGTTAACAAATATAAAATATTTAAAAAAATCGTTTCCAAGTATATTTTCTTTCAATTCAAACATATCAAAAATGACGATTTTCCCCCGTGTATAAGTTGGGAAAATATTCTTTTAATAGAGTATAAAACTTAATTTCGGGATATATTTATTATTTAGATTTTTTTCTTAAACCCTTTTCTTGATATTAATATGTTTTTCTACACAATTTTAAGAGATGATGATGAAATATCTCTGCCGACTATAAAATCTAGAAAGTTGGGAAAATAATAAACGAAAAATATTTTTTAAATAAAATTAAGAATACTCAAACAAATAATAGACATTTCAAATTCGTAACTTAAAACTCATTTTATGGTAACGATTTTTTGGTCACATAGCAAACAGTAGACACCTGAAACACAATACTTATAAGTGTTTTGAATCTTCAGCGTATTATTTGCACAAAATCTAGCAGAATATATTACAATACTCTTTATTCCTGATTTACATGATTTGCGATCCCTCCTTTTATTCAGATAATCTATAAAATCCTTTGAAATCAAATCAAATTTGTATTGAATTAGTAAAAATAAAATCTGTAAATAGAAAAAAAAACATTTCCTGAAACCAGCTAATCATTCTCTGCTGATTGAGCAGAGGGAATTAGTATTTTGGTTATTGTTTATTTGTTAGCAAAGTAAAACAATTTGGATTCAAATATTGGTAGGTTTTTGTTGTATTCGTCTATACAATGATCTGTGTGATAATTCTGAAAAAATCCAGCAAACCAATAAACACCCCGAAATGAATAAATATAAATCTTGAAAAGATAATCTAAAAACAAAGGATAACAAATTTATTCGGAGACTTTCCCACACACACACATGCTGAATGCTTTTCCATTAGGTATAGATGAGAGAGAAGTGGTAGTACACTCTGCTGTTGGTGGTGATGATGATGTTGGTGATATTGTACACTTAACAATGATTGTTTTGTATAGTTTCGTGTATTGTTGTATCTGAGGTTTTGTTGGGGTTTTTTCGTTTCGTTTCACTTTTTTCTGGTATTATTGTCTGTAGTTGGAAGTTTAACAAAACAGAGCTGGGGTCCCCTATGTTGCTCCTTTGTAATCGTGATTCACATACAACATATCATACCGCAAAAAATGGCCAGCACAACAGCAGCAACTCATTGGGACAGCAGAACCGTCCGCAGCCGCAGCCACAGTAGCCATCTTTATCATCATCCTCCTTCACCAGCTCTACCACCACCACTAGATGAGCATTGTAAGAATGTTGTTTGGAGTGTTGCGTGGTATTCTCGCAGTACAGTCGATGTTCTTATATTGTCAATGAACTATTTGGCAGAATACATTTCTTACAAAGTTGATTTACAGTAAAATATTTTGTGGTGTAAAATATAAATTTGAAATTAATTTAAAGTCAACTTAAAGTTATCGATCATACGCACCCAGAACTATATATTGAAATTGCTTGTACTTTATGTGAAACCAGTAAGGAAAGACATCCTACACCTTCCTAACAATGCAAAAAGGAGCATTGCGATAATAATTTGGATATATGTTGGCACGACTAAATCATAATACTATGCAAAAAATTAACACTTTTTGCAAAATACACGGCTTGACAGTATAGGTTCGATTCTACTATCAAAGGTTAGTATAACCCTATACTCGGTTTGGCGAAATTGGTGACCAATTTTATAGGCCTCCAAAGTTTCCGAAAATCAGTGGGCCCCTCGAAAAAGGTGTCATCAGCTTTTGTCCAACAACTAATGCATACTTGGTATGTATGTAGCTAAAAATAGGCTGAATAAAATTTTTTAACATTTTCTGCGAAAAAAAATTTTCTGGTACTTTTTTTCAAATAGTGAAGGAAAAAAATATTTTTTTCATTTTTTTCATTATAACTTCCAGGGACTCGTAATTTTTCACTAGCAATGCATGCCAAAATTGTAACTTAAATCTGAACAACTTTTGTGAACATATCAATACAATCTGAACGTGTCAAGGCTCCCTAAATAGCTCAAAAACACATTGTACCCCAAAAATGTTAGTATTTCACTATTATGTAACAAACAAATTTTTTTGGTATAGGGTTCAGCAACCGGCACTACTACAGATGGAGATGGATTACATATCAACTCATCTAGCCGCTATTTTCACAGCATGTCTAAAATTCGCATACACACCGAAAGCCTGGCAGGAGGCAAGAGTAGTTTTCATACCTAAACCCGGCAAGGCAAGTTATGCAACACCTAAGGCTTATAGACCAATAAGCCTAACATAGTTCTTACTAAAAACCATGGAGCGTATAGTGGATACAATGATTAAAAGTAAGATACCAGGCGAAATGCTAAAATTTAGACAACATGCCTAAGTTAAAGGGCGATCAGTGGACACGATGTAGTACACAATATAGAAGAATCCTTCAATGGAAAGATGTATACACTTGCGGTATGTATTGACATTGAAGGGGCGTTCAATAATGTACGGACCGTCACACTCATTCAATCCTTAGACCAGATTCAGGTGGACCGGGCTCTCCGAGACTGGATAAGCCACATGCTAAGGAATAGATGGATAAATTGCGGCTCCCACGACATAAAAATAAGAGACAGAGTAGCACAGGGAACACCACAGGGGGAAGAATCCTAATCAACTTTGTGGAAGGGCCGAAACGGATCTAAAAATTGCATATGACTGGGCTCGACCGAGAGGTCTAAATGTAAACCCAGAAAAGACAGAGATATGTCTGTTCACAAGGAAAACGAAGATTGGTCAATATGATGACCCACATTTCCTAAACAAAACAATTCCAGTATCCAACAGGGTTAAATACTTAGGTGTAATCCTGGACAGGAAACTAAATTGGAAGTGCCACATAGAAGAACGAGCGAACAAAGCTCATGCTGGGCACTATGTAGAAGAGCCATTAGCTCAAAATTGGGCCTTAATCCAAGTATGACACACTGGCTCTACAAGAGCGTAATCAGACCTATTTTGACTTATGTATCAGTAGTGTGGCGGACATCAATGAAGAATAAGTGCAACATAATGACATTACAAAAGGTCCAAAGAATGTGTTGTCTCGGCGTAAGCGGGACAATGAGGACCACATCCAGTAGGGCATTGGAGACGATCTTGAATATCCAACCAATAGAAATACAGATTAGATATGAAGCTGCCCTCACGACGAGGCTCAAAGTGATGGGCGAATGGATCGAAAGCGATCACAAGTCATATCATCAAAAGATAGCTGAGGTAGTGACGGTGGATTTAACTGACATATCATCAGTATCCGACAGAATACCTGAAAGATCAATGGTTCCTGAGTGTGAGACCATGATACCAGACAGACAATCCTGGATTGATGGAATCGTATTACAGACAACATCTGGAAATTGCTGTTATACAGATGGATCGAAACTAGGGGAGAGACCGGGGCTAGGACTTTATATCGAGGAACCGGAAACCGAACTCTTTTTCCGTCTGCCAGACTATAACACAGTCCTGCTGGCGGAAGTCCGAGCAATTACAGAATGTGTGAGCTGGCTTGGGACTAACACAAGACCAACAAAAGTGAATATTTTCACAGATAGCCAAATGGCTATCAGGGCAATAACGACTAGAACGGTGAAGTCGAGAACATTTTTAGATTGTAAAATGGCGATTAACGCCTACTCCGAACACAGCACTATATGCATCATATGGGCACCTGGTCATTGCGGAGTAAGGGGTAACGAGAAAGCAAACGCCTTGGCATCTAGAGCCAGAGACTTGCAAACAACAACACTAGAGAACGCAAAACCCTTCGGAGTTACGCGTTCTGAACTAAAAATATGGGCGAAGAACGCCCATATCACGCTATGGAATAGTGAAAACGTTGGGAAGACAACGAAGGTCTTGTGGGGTGACCCAAACGAGGACAAGACCTTACTGAGATTGAGCAAGGTGGAAACTGGTAAGATCATGGGTGTCCTTACAGGACACACATGCTTACAGGCACACCTACATAGGATAGGAGTTGTAGATGACAGCGTATGTATGGCATGCGGGGAGGATGACGAAACGTTGGAGCATTTCCTCTGTCATTGCCAAGCGTTCGCGAACAATAGATCCCGTTTCATAGGACCACCACACTTGACCCAACTTAGGGGCGTAGACTGGAAGAAGATTAAGGAATATGTCGACAGTACAGAGTTCCTAAAATAGCTTTCCAATGACCTTTTTTAATAATAACAATTAGAGCGCACAACAGGCCGAATACTGGCTTATGTGTATGTCCAAGGACATGAGGCGGAATTTCACCGCCTCCTCTTCTCAACCTAACCTAACCATGTTCAGCAACTTTATAGGCAATATTAAGGCCAATTTTGTGGAACATATTAACCCTCTAGCTCCCCTACATAAATCTAATTTTTGGCCCTATTTTAACAAATCGTAAAAACACCCCTAAAATGGCGAGGGCGGTGATGAAAAGTTCTTAAAAATGTTGGATATAAAATTTAACTATATGTGTCAGAAAAAAAAGGTAAAATTCCTGTTCGTGCAGCAATGTTAGTCATACGATCTAGTGGTTGAAGCAATAACGATACCAGTAAAGAGCGAATTTGACCGTTTTTTTAGTTTTTTGTTATGTTTTGCGCTTTGGTATGATCTGACACGTATAGCAAATATTTATGGCTACCTTTTTGTATAACATTTCATCCCCGCCCTCCCCATTTTAAGGCGTGGGCGGGGACTTGACAGTATAGGTTCGATTCTACTACCAAAGGGATATTTTTTTATTTATATTAAGGCCAATATTTTTGTGGAACATATTAACCCTTTAGCTCCTCCACATAACTATAATGTTTGGCCCCATTTTAACAAATCGTAAAAAACAACCCTTAAAATGGGGAGGTCATCCCCGACCTCCCCATTTTATGCCCTAAAAAATGTTGGTCATAAAATTTTACTTTATGTGTCAGAACACACCAACGCCCAAAACTTAACACAAAACCAGTGAGGAAAGGCAGAGAGTCGGGCGGGGCCGACTACATAATACCCTACACATCCCTAACAATGCGATAAGGGTCATTGGCATAATGATTTGGAATAATTGGTAAATGGGTAGAAACATATTATCTAATTCTGAAACGATAATCGCTAAATTAAGCAATATTCGTTTCTAAATTGAGAAAAATTTT
Organism: Eudasyphora cyanicolor; assembly: GCA_963930755.1. Classification (NCBI taxonomy): domain Eukaryota; kingdom Metazoa; phylum Arthropoda; class Insecta; order Diptera; family Muscidae; genus Eudasyphora; species Eudasyphora cyanicolor. The sequence continues at coordinate 133,054,361 of OZ005736.1, read as the reverse complement.
TCTGGAAAATTTTAATGATCGGAAGTAAAATACAACTTCTATAGCGGTTTGATACCAAATAAAAAGGAACATATATATGGAGCTTTAATATAAATCTGAACCGATCTTCCCTGAATACTCATTCATGTAAAAAGACCTCCTTCTGTCGAATTTCGTACTGATCGGATATAAAATACAGTCTCTACAGCGCTTACATGTCAAATCGGGGGTAACATATATATGGGAGCTATATCTAAATCTGAACCGATTTTCTCCGACCTCCGCTTACAGGTCAAATCGGGGGTAACATATATATGTATGGGTGTTATAACTAAATCTAAACCGAGTTTCTCCGAATTTGGCAGTATTCCTTCATGTCGAAAGAAACCTCTTTTTGCCGACTTTCGCACTGATCGGATATAAAATAACATTTTTACAGCGCTCACATGTCACATCGGGGGTAACGTATATATGGGGGCTGTATCTTAATCTGAACCGATTTCTTCCAAATTTAAAAGCGTTCATTCATATAATAGGAAACCTCTTTCTGACGAATTTAATACTGATCGGATATAAAATACAGTTTTTACAGCGCTTACATGTGAAATCGGGGGTAACATATATATGGGGGCTATATCTAAATCTGAACCAATTTTCTCCAAATTTTGCAGTATTCCTTCATGTAATAAGAAACCTCTCTTTGCCGAATTTCGCACTGATCGGTTATAAAATAAAATTTTTACAGCGCTTACATGTCAAATCGGGGGTAACGTATTTATGGGGGCTATATCTAAATCTGATCCCATTTCTTCCAAATTTAACAGTGTTCATTCATATAATAAGAAACCTCTTTCTGCCTAATTTCATACTGATCGGATATAAAATAAAGTTTTTACAGCGCTTACATGTCAAATCGGGGCAAACATATATGTACATATATGGGGGATATATCTAAATCTGAACCGATTTTAACCAAATTCATCAGGGATCGTCCTTGGACCAAAAAAAAGATGTGTGTAAAGTTTCGTCGAGATCGGACCATACTTACGACATGTACTTTGATTACAAGAATACATGCACAGACGGACAGACAGACGGACAGACGGACATAGCTAAATCAACTCAGAAAGTGATTCTAAGTCGATCGGTATAATAAACGATGGGTCTATTTTTTCTCCTTTTGGGTGTTACAAACAAATGCACAAAGTTATAATACCCTGTACCACAGTGTGGTGTAGGGTATCAACTCGGCCAAGTTACAAAATGATTCTTGTATTAATTTTTTAGTAACAGTCATCAGTACGAATTATATCGGAATTATATCAGTACGATATATTATTTATCATTATAAATATTTACCACTTTTTTACTTTTGCCCCTTTTTTTTTTGTTTTACAGACGTTATTTATGTAGTATGGTTTACCGGATCAATCTTTTATAATGGCATTGTTATGTCGTTCCCTGTGAAAGAGAGAAGTTCACGATGGTCGCCAATCACATCAGCTTGTTTTATTATCCCGTCACCTTACAGGGAGGAGGGTATATGCCATTTGATGCAGGCCATCAAATGGCGTGATCCATTTTGAGGTTCCCTAATTTTTAAAGAAAAAAAAACAGACAATTCAAATTGAATGGGGAATGTTTATTATCATTTGAAAGAACATTCTTTGGCATTTATTTTTTGAAGATTATGTCTATCAAATGTTGGCCGCGGCTACGTCTCAGATGGTCCATCCGTTGAGTCTAATTTTCGATGACTCGTGCGAGCATTTCGACTGGTAATTGGCGAATCGAAGCGGATTTGTCCTCATAAACTTTAGACTTTACATATCCCCATAGGAAAAAGTCTAACGGTGCGATATCACACGATCTTGGTGGCCAATCGACCGTCCCAAAACGTGAAATTATCTGCTCACCGACCTGTTCTCTCAATAAATCCATTGATTGATGCGATGTGTGGGAAGTGGCGCCGTCTTGTTGAAATCAAATGTCGCCGAGATCACGAGCTTCAATTTCAGGCATCAAATAGTCGGTTATCATAGCACGATAACGGTCGCCATTGACGGTTACGTTCTCACCGGCATCATTTTTGAAGAAATATGGACCGATGATTCCGGTACGTCGGATCGGGAATCGGTCAGTGTCAAAACTATAGCTCTTAACGAGAGCTAAAATATTGCTCATGGGTGTCAAGGTAGGGGGTCGACTGGAAAGTGTTTTTTTTTTGGATTTAAAAAAAATGAACTTAGCGCAATTGGCGAACGATTATTTTGATAATAAAACTGAATAATTTGTAAACGTTGTTCAGGCGCAAGTCTTTCCATGATGAAATGCCAAACAATAGTTAACAAAAATAACATGACAGCATTTCGTTACATCGAAGGAATGACCTAAAACCTCAAGTATGTTTGGCGGAAATCCGTTTTAGGAAATTTTATGTCCTTTGAGCAATGTCCGTCCGTCTGTCAAAGCTTCAAATTTGGCATGTGATAATGATATTTTTTGTATCTCAATGTTGGTCCACTCCTTCTAGTACCTCCCTGACAAAGGGTTAAAATTTAGTGAAATATTGATTTTATAATAACATCTATACTACTTATCCGAATCATCTCTTATTCCTCACATAGAAATAGTTTAACCGCCGCTATCACCTTGAATGGGCTATTTGTAGCACCCCTTTTGGTACCTCCCACACAAAGGGACCAATTTTTACAAACGTATAACTGGTTATATCGTTAATACCAATGCACATAAATAATTGAAAACTTTCTTACCTGTATTAATAATTTTTTCTTTCAAATGGGAAATATTTTATTTATGAAAAATAAAAACTAAATGCTTTGGGTGAGAGGTTCATGATCGGTTTTCAACCACACCTAATATATTAAAACTATCAACTTATTGTCAAAAATTGGAACAAACATTTTTTTCTATTTTTTATGGTTTTTTTCGTGCCAACACAAAAGGATTTTTTTTGAAAAAAAAAATTTTTTCTTTCTATTTGTTTTTTTTCTTCTAATTGTTTTAACGACAGTTGCTAAACTTCTGTTTCCACGTGAAAGTATTACAGTTAAAATTTGTAGTCCTCATAATTTCTATTACATCAAAGTGTATGTCGGCTTTATCGAGCATATACTTCAAAATATGGTCCAAATATTAAAGACAACTTCCTAGAAAACTGGAATTTAAAAAAAAATTACTATAAAAATATTTTTTAATATTTTTATTGTGTTTAGGACTCCATATTACACCAGAAAATGTTATGCGCCCCCCCCCCCCCCCCCCCACCGACAGAAATTTTGTTACATAGTGTAATCGAGATCTGAATAATAAAATTGGGAGCCAACCCCCTTTATTCCAATGCTTGTTTTTTTTGGTTCATCGACCTTCAACTTCGTTGTAATCCGGCCCTATTTAAGGATAGAGTTTACCACTTGTTTATTGATGTTTAATGACTATTAAAATTGCTTCCTTATTACCCGCTGCCTTTAGAATGCCATCCAAGCAAACAAAATAGGAGCGGTTCTTTCGCCTTTATAACACTCTGTTACGTTGGCTTACCTAAGCATTAATTTGTAATGTCATAGTTGTGTTGTTGGTGTTTCCAAACCCACCTATTCTGAGAGGGAAGAAAGTCAGTTTGACTACGGCATATAACACCTCCTCAACATGCACTAACTTAGTTAACATCACCAAAATTTACACTACTAAAGGGTGGTCCGTATTAAACGCACGATGTTAATTGTAAATAAAACAAAAAGTTTTCAGAGAATTATCTTAATATATTTTATTATAATAGATGGATCTATGACAACAATTATGGGTGAAAAAAAATATCGGCCAAATGCTCGCCACGGCTCGCCACGTGTGGCTCACATCTTTATTTTTCCTTTGTATTTGCGTTGCTTTGGGTGTGAATTTTAATTGTATTCATTTGAAGTAGTAGTGGAAATTTAAATAAAGGTGTTGCTTTTATTACAGCGAATAAATTAACGAGGAGGTTCAACTAGAAAGCCTAATGGATAGACTATGGGGGAACAATCGTTTAGAATTACTTCCTTTCTCTAGGCCTAGTAATTACATGACCCATTTCCTTAAATTTAAACAATTTCAAAATATACGTTATATAAGTTTCTTATCGTTTAATTGATCTTGTATCGTAATTTTGCCTGGAAATGTTAGCTCATTTGAATTATTTTATTTTCAAATGTAGGTTGAATTGATTTGATTGGATTACATTTGAATTCAACTTTTAACAACAAACAACAAAAGAAAGTGTGACGTATAATTAATTTTTATAGAAGTGCATTTAATATATATATTGAGCATACGCTACATTGAGCAAAGTAGAATTTAGAAAAGTAAAAAATCTATCATGCCAGGTGAGTCAATTTTTAAAAGCCGTCGAATTTAACAATTTTGGTCAAACGGTCGTTTTTTTCCATCTATATAGCTAATTACATATTGTATTTAGAAAATTTCCCAAAGTGTTTTCGGTAGCTTTTTCTTATTTATTTTTAATTTTTTCAATTTAAAAATTCATCTTTATTAACTTTTGGTTTATATATGGGGAATTCCACGACAAATTTACGGGTTCAAAAAATTTCCGTGTCGATTTGTCCAATTTTTTATATTTTTTAATACACCTGAAGAAACGCTTTGTCGTATTTTCTGAGATTTTTCCGATAACTCGTTCAGAAGTTATCCATATTAAAAAAATCTTTAAGATATCACTTTGTGTATCGGGGTTTTGGTCATAACTTCTTAAGTAATTGTCCGATTTGAAAAATCTTTCTTTTGAAATTTTGGTATTTTTCAGAGCTTTTCAGAAAAAATATTACAAAATTTTTTATTTCCGATTTTGAAGTTTTGCAATCTAAATGTCATTTTTTAAACTGTTTGCACTCTCCGATTTTTGCGAAGCACTGTGCTTGTGGCTTCAAGGCTTTGGAATAGATGTTCCACGTCAAAGAACAAAATAAATGTGACACTTTAGGGTGTATTTCTTCTAAAACACCCGCCACCCCCGCTGATCTCCTTAACCCTGATAATCTGCCTACAAAAATAACTATATATTAAAAGTAGTAGAAATCGATGGATTATTTGACAAAAAGATTCTTTGAAAAAAATACCCACAATACTTTTTAGCAATTTTAAGGTTTTTTAATATTATTGGTTATGCATTGCGTTTTGTTTGGACTTGAAAATGATCCTTGCAAAAACAACCAATTAATACGATATAATTTTTAACAAAGTTGTTTTCATATACTGAAAAGAACAATAACGATCATGAGCCTGAGTACAAAAACAAAATATGTACATACTATGAAAGCAGATCAAATAAAACAAACAAAAAAAAAACAAAAAAAACAAAAACAAGAAGAAATGGTAGGGCACGACCAAATACGTTGTTGTTGCATAGTCAACTACAGAAAAACATTCGTGTGAATTCTTTACATTGTAAAGACTCACGAGAGTGGAAGTTGGTGCATGTACGAGGGACGATGATTACTGAATTGTCTGTTTGTGAAGATATGCGCTTTTAGCAAACAGTTCTCGTTTAATGATACTTGGCTGTGCGTATATATATAATAAATAATAAGGATATTGATAATGGTAGTTTGGTGGCTCCCGAAAAGATCTGTCTATCCAACCATTACAACCGCCCCCAATACATGTCACTTACTTCTTCTTTAATTTTTAACAAAGTTGTTTTCATATACTGAAAACAACAATAACGATCTTGAGTCTGAGTACAAAAACAAAATATGTTCTATGAAAGCAGATCGAATAAAACAAAAACAAGATTTTAAAAAACGTTGAATTGCCATAAATGTGTATTATGGGCACCCATAGTAACTTTTTACAAGGAATCTTTTTGTCAAAAACATCACCCAAAAAATCCATCGATTTCTACTTTTAATATATACATAGTTATTTTTGTAGGAAGATTATCAGGGGTAAGGAGATCAGTGGGGGTGGCAGGTGTTTCAGATGTAATACATACTAAAGTGTCACCTTTATTTTGTTCTTTGGCGTGGAAATCTATTCCGAAGCCTTCAAGCCACAAAAAATGTGGTTTGCAGCAACTTAATAAGTTATGACCAAAAACCCGATACACGGAGTGATATCTTAAAGTTTTTTTTTTAAATTTCGATAACTTCCGAACGAGTTATCGGAAAAATCTCGAAAAAATCCATAAATCGTTTCTTTAAGTGTACTGAGGTTTTATATTAGACTGTGTGTTAGCGTTATAATAGTTTTGACTAAGCCTAAGAGCAAATTAAAAAAAAACAAGTAAAAAAGTTTCAGTCGGGTAAACCGACTAAGGTATATCCTCACTTTGTGAGTAATGTAATATTGAATATTACACAAATTATTCTGTCAATTTTTGTGGGAGGTACCAGAAGGGGTTTAAGAAATACACCTATATTTCGCTGAACATTAGATACTTTAAATACATTGCACTGTGCCGAATTGTAACCGTTTATGGACTGGTATATTATCGTTGAGATATTAAATTGTGGTATAATTTGGCGATTTTGTGTGAGAGGTACAAAAAGGGGCGTGGTGATAACGCTCATTTTTCACTGGACTATAGGCATTATAAAAGTATTACACTGTACAAAATGTCAAGTAATTGTATACACTGATATTAATGTTATAAACTGTTAACTTTTGGTGCAAAATGGTACCTTTGTGGGAGAGGTACCACAAGGGGCGTCACAATAACGCCCATTTTTCAATGGACTGTAGGCACTATAAAAACATTACACTGTACAAAATTTCAAGTATTTTTATACACTGGTATTAATGTTATAAGCTGTTAACTTTTGGTGCAAAATGGTGCATTTGTGTGGGAGGTACCAAAAGGGGCGCGGCAATAACGCCCATTTTTCACTGGACTGTAGGCACTATATATGCATTACACTGTACAAAATTTCAAGTATTTCTAAACACTGGTATTAATGTTATAAGCTTTTATCTTTTAGTGCAAAATGGTGCATTTGTGTGGGAGGTACCAAAAGGGGCGTGGCAATTTCGCCCATTTTCCTCGAGTTGATAGCGACTAACATACTAATACTATGTGTGGAATTTCAGAAGATTCGAATACGTATAATAGCAGTTATTAAAGAATCAATATTTCACAACATTTTAACCCTTTGTGGGGGAGGTACCAGAAGGAGTGGACCAATATGGCCCGTCTTCGAACTTAGCCGGAGATAGAAAAAAATGTTACCACATACGAAATTTGAAGTCAATCGGTTACTCCTTTCGAGAGTTATCGTGCGCACCAACCAGCAGACAGACAGACAGACGGACGGACGGACATTGCTCATTCGACTTAAAATGATCCAAAACTGATTTCCGCCGAGCATACTTGGGGTCTTAGGTCACTCCTTCGATGTGTTACACTTTTTTCCGTAGCAAATGATATATACCCTCGTCACACTAAAGTGAGGGTATAAAGAATTCATAGAATTTGTAACCATTTATAATTTTTTAATTTCGCACTGTAGCGTATGACCGATTTGAGTTAAAATACAATTATTTTACCTAGATCATACGACGCATTGTTCATAGAGAAAGAGAGAAGCATCAAGAAAGGTAAAAATATAAAATTTTAAATGTTCAGCGAATTGTCACAATCTTTCATCAAATTTGCGCTACGAACTCCCATTTTCGTCGGCTAATATTTTTGTAATATATCGTCATCAGAAACGAAAAAGGGCCTATCGTCATGTTTGAAGATTTTACAGGAGAAGCAAAAACTAAATAAAATGAAAAGTGTTGCCGTTACAAAAACGTAGTTTTCAGGATAACATCTAAACATAGTGATGCATATATAAAATCACACAAACATAATTTATAACTTGTTTGGGAAAATTGCGTGAAATAGCATTTTTTAACTCTGAAAAAAGAAATAATTTGTTGTTAGGCCCTTTTGAATTTCGTTAATAAATTCGCCATTTTTAATATTACGCCGCTACAAAATTTGTCAGGATGTGATGCAGGGTACCGAAATCCGTCAAAAACTGAGTTTACATTTTTCTTGTTGTTACGCACTTTTTCGTTTCTGATGACGATATGCAGTAAGTGAACCCGATCCCCAGACTGATAAATTTAAAAATTTGTTTAATTTTTTCATATTTCAATGCTCCACACTCCTGCACTCGCATATATTTTACAACACTCTTGCTTCCTGCCTTCAATACGACCAAAATACCTTCCTTCCGACTCTACCTTACCCCAAAAAACATTATTTTTATAAAATAAACTGAGAGGGAGATTGTATGCAATGTGCTCTGGCGGCAGTCCACAATGCGTATGATTAATGTGGTGTTGTTCTTTCATTCGTCGGCATATTCTCCTCTCCCCACTTTCCCTCTGTTTTCTTTCTTTCCCTGGAATTCATTCTCTCGCTTCGTCGGAAACATTATTGTTCTTACGCCTCAGTGGGTCAAAGTAATTTCATGTCATTTTAAATGTACATTTTCACCAAACAACATGGCACAACATTTATCATAATTTTTATATCGACGGAGGTGGTAGTTTGCTGTGTCGCCGAAAGATGTTTTTTTTCTAGAGTTGTTTTTTGTTCTTGTAGGACATACAAATATTTAACAAAGAGTTTCTCGCTTTTTCTTTTATTCGAAGAAAATTACATTTCTATTGTGGAATTTGTTCAAATTATTTTTTAGGAATGATGCCGATTTAAATTGTTTTGTTAACAATTCTTATGATTTAGGAAAAACATTCGGAATAATATCCATTTCAATTACACTTTAGAGAACTTTCGTTGTGTTGTGATTTTTTGTGGTGTATTTGTACTCACTTAAAAACATCGCATCTGTATTATATTGTCCGAAACATATTTGGCTTGAAACATTTATATGTTTAGGGCACACCCTAAACATACAATATTTGGTACACACAAAAATTATATATTTGGGCAGATCCTGTTCTACACAATTTTTTGTTAACATCCTAATATGTTTTTATTTGGGACTATTATTTTCGAAACAAATATTTATTTGCATTTAAGTATTGGGTCAGAATATTTAATATCGACCTATGTAGTTTATTTTTGGCTAAAATGTTTATAAGCAGTTACAGATAGGTAAAATAGTATCTCGCTATAACTTTTTCAAAAAAATTTTTTTTTGAAAATATTTTATGGGCATTTGAAAATTTTTTAAAAAAATGAGTTTTTGTGTTTTACGAAATTTGCAATTGCTCTCGAACGGCTGAACCGATTTTTGCAAAGTTTAAATTGCAACCCAACGCGACATTTTTTATAAAAATTTTTTTGGAAATTTTTTAAAAAAGACTACGAAAGTTTTTTTGAAAAAACCTTAGTAGAAAAAATTGCTTACCTTCGATTTTCATAAATTTTGCACAGAATATTCGAACTCTCACAAATTCAGAACAGTAAAAAATTGATGGGAGACTCAATATTTGTAAAAGTTATGGGCGAATACCAAGACTAGTCCGATTTTTTTTTAATTTCCAACAATTTTTTTACGAAAATGGCGCATTGTGTCCTCTTTCAAACAAAGTAAACTTTGCAAAACCCGGTTCAGCCGTAGCAATTACAAATTTCGTAAAATGCCCATAAATTTGTTCAAAAATTATAAAAAAAAAAATGGTAGCGAGATCTTTTTTAACCTATTTGTAACTGCTTATGAATATTTTAGCCAAAAATAAACTACATAGCTCGATATTAAATATTCTGACCCTATTCAGAAAATACCTAAATTGTGTTAAATTTTTCAGTAATTCAAAGATAAATTTTTAGAAATTTTTATTGATCGTAAAAATAATAAATAATAATAATAATTGAAATCGTATATTCTTGGATCAATATAAAGAACTTGGACGATTCACAACTAATGATGACATGGAATATTCAGAAATTTTAAATTATTGATTTAATGCTGCATATGGTATCATAACTGGGAGGTACAGTTAGAAACCACGGAAAAATTAAAACTGAAATTCGAAGTTTTGGAATTATTTTTTAAATAAAATATATTTAGAAAAATTCCTAAACAATAATTTTATTTGTATTTTATTTGAGAAATTTAATTTGCAAATATATTTTGTTGTAATATATTAATATATGCGTCCCTAATATATTTTATTGATTTTCAAATAAAATTTATTTGCTCACAAATAAATATTATTTAAAAATTTGTGTTCCAAATATAATTTCTTTCGATTCAAACATAACAAAAAAGGCGATTTTGCCCCGTGTAGGAAACCATTTTGTAACAACTTAATAATATTGTTTGAACTTTTGAGTATTATTTGAGGAATGTGATTTTGAGAATAAATAAAAATATAATTTGAATTCGAATTTATGTATTACTGGAAATGTTCTATACACGCTGAAAAAAATCACTTCTGTAGTATATTGTCCCAAACATATTCGGCTTGAAACATATATATGTTTAGGGTACACCCTAAATATATACTATTTGGTACACACAAATATTTGGGAAGGTGTTGGTCTAAACAAATCTTTGTTTCCATTCTAACATGTTTTAATTTGGGTATATTATTTCCGAAACAAAGATTTATTTGCTTTAAAGTTTTCAAAAATACACTGATACCTTAATAACGTTAATTTTCTCAGGATTCAAAGTAAATTTTTTAATGTTTATAAAAATATTTTATAATTGAAATCGTATAATCTTGAAACAATAATTTATAATAAAATAATTTAATCGAAGGATTTACAACTAATGATGAATTGGGATATATAGAAATTTAAAATTAATGCTTTAAAACAGAAGAAAATGCTGCATATGCCATATTTAGTTGCCAGGTACATTTCGAAATCAAGGAAAAATTAAAACTGAAGTTCGAAAAGACATCAAAGTTTTGAAAATCTTTTTTAAATAAAATATATTTGGAGAAATTCCTGAAGAATACTTTTATTTGTGTTTAAACAAATATTTTATTTGAGAAAATTAGACTGCAAATATAATTTGTTGTAATATATTAATATATGCGTTCCAAATAATTTTTTTTGATTTTCAAATATAATTTGTTTGTTGAAAAATATATAATATTTAAAAAATTGTGTTCCAAATATATTTTCTTTCTACTCAAACATATCCAAAATGGCGATTTTGCCCCGTGTAGGATCATGATTTATCAAAAAAGCGGAAAATGCATATAAAAAGGAAGAAGTAGTGGAAAAACAAAGCTGTAAACAAATATTTGTGATTTTATTTTAAAAATTCAAATAACAAATATTTCAACATATACTTTAAAAATAAACAAATGAAGTAGCTTGGTTAAAACAATTGAAAAATATTTGATTTTTTTCACAAAAAGTCGCATTTTGCATAAAAATAAAAAAAAAAAGTAAACAAATTTGTTAATCCATTTTTTGAAAGGTAGCATTCTAACGAAGTATGCAATTACAATTTGCAAAAAATCTATGGATAAATGTACAAATTATGACCCATATTGTAAAAGTAAGGGAAACTCAAAAAATTATTTTTCAATAACGCCCATTTTTTTCAATACTATAAAAGCCGTACACTGAACTGATTTGTTTGTTTGCGCAGGAATTTTTAGTTGTAAGCCGTTAACTTTTTGTGCAAAATGGTCTATTTGCACTGGAGGTACCAAAAGGGGAGTGGCAATAACGTCAATTTTTCACGGGGCTATAGGTACTGTAAAAGCATTACACTCCACAAAATTTTAACCCTTTATCGGGCCATGTGACAGTAATGTTACAAACCCAAATATTGACTCTATTTCTCTATTAGTGTTAAATTTAAGTAAATTGGTTATTGAATCATACCTGACACGAACTGTACTTCATATAAAGCTTATGAGATAGAGCGAAACAGCCTGTTGTTTACTTTTTTTCGGGACAAAAGTTTACTTCAAAAAATTTTGAGAGAACGCAACAAGTTTTAGAGTTTGCTGATGAAAAAAAGTATTTATTTCGCAATTAACGGTGTTTTTTTTTGTAAAATACAGTGCATAAGTGTATAGCTAATCATGTAATAATATCACCTTTAATAAATTTATTCACTTTATGTTTTTTTGGTGGCCTTTTCAGGCAATGTAACATTAATGTTACAAAGGACTATTTCTTGAATAAAAGGCTCAAAAACCTTTAAAAACATTTTTTTTAAAACGTTAGTTCCTTTTTTTAATAGTAGCTATTGAAAAATAAACGTTTTGGTTCAAAATATTTTCTTGCCCGATAAAGGGTTAAGTGTTTCTTTTCGCTGGAATTAAAGTTAAAAGCCGTTAAATTTGTGTGCAACATGGTCCCTTTGCATAAGAGGTACCAAAAGGGTCGTGGAAATTTCGCCCATTCTTCCCAAAGTGGCAGAGGCTAAGAAACAAATACTATGTGCGAAATTGTAGCAGTTTCCAATAAGTAGTATAGAATATTTCACATAATTTTGACTCTCTGTGGTGGAGGTACTCGTAGGAGTGGGCCAACGTGGCACAGTGCTCTGTCCCATTGACAAAAATCGATAATAATAATCTAGCTCAAATAATGGTAAAATTGGTACTCATCATATCTTAACAAACCAATTAAGATAAATAATAACAATATTTTTTAATTTACCTCTTTTTGACACCGCGAGAGGGCGCCAAATTCAATTGTTGTAGACGCAAATCGACCAAAAAATAAACTACCATAAATGTATGTTGTAAAATAGCTGTATAAAATTCGTTTATTAGGGAAATTAAGCCAAACTTTTTGTATATGATAGTAAATCGAATTGCTAATAATACAAGAATGCCAAGTCGGCAGAAATTGTAATAGTGCTATTGCTTTGGAAAATTCGTATTTTTTGTTTAAATGAAAAAAATTTACAATTTTAATTGGAATGAGAAAAATAAGTTGGAACAGATCCCTAAAATCGTATTCTTTAAAAACAATGTATGTACTGTTACTATCAAATAAAAAATATAAAAACGTAAAATAAAAGTGCACAAACTTAAAAAAAAATTATATTTTTTATGTCTAAAAACGTTATTTTCGAATATAATTTTTAGGGGTGTTCCAAAAACAGACGCCAACGCTTAACGTGTTGACCAACCCCATAATTTTTTTTTGCGCAAGAAAGCTGACAGAGTTCTTAAAAATATAAAAATTCATACTTATTAATTATTGTTGAGAAAAACATAAAAAAATCGCTTTTGAATATTGTATGGCATCGGAAAAAAAAATTCGTAAAGATCCCTAATTTTTTTTCTCCAGATACTATTAATGAACTTAAGCATAAAATACATATAAAAGTCCAAATTATTCGCGCACAAAATTTTGAAAAAGTAATTTTGCTTTAGGTCTAAAAATGTTTTTAGGTAGTTTTCCAAAAACCATCTCCTTTAACTTGTTGAACAACTTTTTTAGAGCCTAATAGTTGACATAATTCTTAAAAATACAAAAAAATCATATTTATAAAATATATTTGAGAAATTTAAAAAAAAAAATCCATTTAATATGCTGTTTTTATGTCGAAAAATAAAAAAAAATATTTATGTCAACAGAAAAAAATCTTAAAGATCTACATTTTTTTCGTAAAATTTTTAATGCAATATCCTCTTTAAAAATAAAACATAAAAGTTCCAACTATTCGCGCACAGAATTACGAAAAAGTACGTTTGCTTTAGGTCTAAAATTGTCTTGCGACAAAAAATTAACTGTAATGCATTTAAGGAGGTCCTAATAGCTACAAGGATAATAAATTGGCGCGCTTCCGATGATATTATATGTCAGTAGTGTACAGTAGGTATTTGCCAGTAGGTATATAAATAGCGACAATTCTATTTCCGAAAACATTTATTTAATTTAAGGTTGTTTATCTGAAGAAGCCAGTCACAAAATTATTCGAGAAGCTCGCGTGTTTCATACCAGGAAAAAATTGTCCAAAAAACACAAACAAAGGTTTAATGACGTACCTTACAATAAATTCTGATCCTATTATAAGTTCAATACGGTTTAAAAATCTTAACATTGCTAATACTTTTCAGAGTAATATATCAAGTATCCTTTAAACGAAGATATATCTAGGCGGTATTTTTGATACAATTTTTGACGAAGATGATACTATTATTTTAGAAGCCAACGAAGGAAATTCGTCTGACAATTACATGCATTACAATTTTAAAACGAAACAATACAGTACAATACTACGCAAAAACACTATGGTCCACGTAACCGATGTATGACAAACAGAAGTTTTCCCTATTGAGTCTTCTAGTTGTTCTCCCATTTTTGTAATCTACGCAAAATTCCCTTTAATTTGATGGGTCGCACGATATTTGGACCAAAACCCCATTTTTCAAGATCTTCTAGGTGGCTATGTTGAAGGATCTTGAAACAATTCCTCCCAAAATTTGTGCACACATTTACTCACAGCAAAGCCTATTACGCTTTACAAACTTTGGTCGAAATTCAGCGCCACTCTTGAACGTTCTTTATATACTTATTTTTAAGTCCTTTGAACCCTTTGTGTGGTAGGTACCAAAAGGACTCGCTATATCCTGCCGAAATTTTGCACCGCAACTGATATATATGAAATATTATGCCATGTTAAATTTCATAAATATAGAATGCTCCAATTTAGTGATATAGTCTTGTGAATTTTTAAGGACCGGGAAAAATTTGCAAAAGTTTATGAGACCCGCGGTCCGATTGGGTCCAAATTTAAAATTTTTCTTAACTATAACCCGTACAGGTACCAAATTTCAAAGTTCTGCAATTACTCCTTCTATTTTTGTCACAGCGATACATGAAGACAGAGCACTGTGCGTGGTCGTGCCAACAAAAAGCTATTTTTTGTGAAAAATATCAAATTTTTTCTAATTTTTTTACCGACAGTTACTAAATTTCTGTTTCCACGTGAGAGTTTCAGTATTAACATTTGTAGTAATCTCAATTTCCTTCAATTTAAAAGGTTTTCCCGGCTTTATCGAGTTACTTCAAAAATGTGATCCAAATACTAAAGACGCCGTCCAAGAAAATGGCAATTTTAAAGAATAATGTAAAAAAAATGTACAGAAAAATACATTTAATGTTTTTTTTCTTGTTTAGGACGCCATATTACACCAGAAAATGTGATGCGCAGCCATTCGACAAAAATGGCGTTGCATAGTGTAGCTTGTTTACGACTTATCCGAATCTTCTTTCTACTCTACATTTCCGAATTATTTTTGGCGAAGTCTACCACTTTTGGTAGCATCCACACAAAGGTGTAGGGGCAGTTTGTACAAAAACTTAACAGCTAATAACATTAATAACAGTACGTACAAATTGCTGCAATTTTGTGCAGTGCAATGCTTTTGCAGTACATACAGTGCAGTTCCTTCCCCAGCATCTGCAGAGACATTTCTAGGAATAATTCTAAATATGAACTGAAGTTTGGTGGACGGCAACTGATATGCGATCCATTACCAACCAATTAGTCCCGATTTACAAGAGGCAATTATTGCCAAAGCAATTCTGCCTATCATAGGAGAGAGAGACAAGAGAAATGGAAAGGGAAATTCATCCCATTCCTCTCTCTTCTATGATATGTAGAAATTCTTTGGCAATAATTGCCTCGTGTAAATCCGGACTTATCAATGGTTCAGAGAACTGCCTGCCTATGCATAAGCGGAGCTTTAAAGAGTACAACGACAGAATCTCTACAAGTTTTACTCCATCTACTGTCAAATGATATTTGGGGCGAGAGAAATTTTAATAAGAGCTGAATTAAGGTTAAACTGCCTATCAATGTGGAGATACAAGAACTACGAAATCGCCCATCTTTTCCAAGGTGATAGCGACTAACAAAGTAATACTATCTGAGGAATTTCAGAAGATTTCGATAGTTAGTATAGGTGTTATTAAAGAAGCTATATTTTAGCACATTTTAACCTTTTGTGGGGGAGGTAATAGCAGAAGTGGACCAATATGGCACATCTTCGAACTTAGCCTTCGTTAGAACAAACATTACCACATACCAAGTTTGAAGTCAATTAGTTACTCTTTTCAAGAGTAATCGTGCGTACCAGCAGACAGGCGGACAGACATTGCTCATAGAATGACATAGTTGATGTCCTCTGTCGCTCCTTTGATGTGTTACACTTTGGCCCGTAGTCCTCGATTCACTCAAGTGAAGTGTTTTAATTTATAACTGATAGTAATAATGGATCTTACGAATAACATTAAGGTGATCGTACTATGGATGGTATGAGTAATATAAATAAATGTGGTACTATGGTGGGTCTGAGTTATATTAATTTAACATCGCATTGTATGTTATATACGTTATTATTATTGTTAATTGAAAATGTAATGTATCTGTTGTCAAAAAGTTTTTTTAAAGTTATTAAAATATTTAACTAAACTTTTTAAATTATACCCAAGGTATTTAGGTTAGGTTATGGGAGGATGACACCTAAGCTTGTCTGATGTCTAAGTTATAAGTTATTTGGTATTTAGATTTATCTGTATTTTCTGTAAAGGTTGGCTCCATAAACCAAAAATACAAGAACATTTGAAAAACCTTTCAAAATGACCAGACATTTTTATTAAGAAAGGAACGAAAAAAAATCTAGTTTACTTTATATGAATCCTTGTGGTTTTCAATTAAACACTTCTATCCATGGGCATTCGTTACACCTTTATCCATTTTATTTATCCCTCCCATTCTCTGCAACATTTAATTAACCTCATCCCATGAAAGAAATTCTATGTCATTTTAAATTTCCAGTCGCGAACCCGGTTTAATTAACAAATTAATTTATGAAAACTGTTGACTCATTCTGGACATCTGGGTCTGACACGCAGAGAAGGAAAGAAACCACTGTGAATTCCAACACCATCTGTTTACACAGTAAAATGCAATTTTTAAATCACTCTGATACACCAACAATATACACGTGGGGTACACAATAAAGACACACAGACTTGGAATGGGAAAATATCCTGGTGTTAGGCAGCTACATTTCCCCACTATATGCTCTACAAACGAAACACTAATTGTTGGTGACATTTCTGATCCAAATGCCATTAATTATAGTCACAATAAATACTTCCGCATGGCAAGGTGTTTGTGTGTATTGTGATGAGGACAACGTCGGCGAGTGGTTTAGTTCTTGCAACGCTAGACGTTACTTTCACACTAGACTTTGGTTTTGCCACAACGACACCTACACCACTAACTTAGTTGTACACCCCTCTCCTTCTAAAGAAACTTGAGGGCATTTGTGACGCAAAAAACACTAACCACAAAAGGAAACTTAGACCTTTGAGCAGAAAGGCACAGGAACTTTAGGACACCAAATCCCCAGTCAACAGAACAAATTTAAAGTTTTTTTTTTCAAATCAGGCAAGCAAAATGAACTTTGTAAAGCAGGGATTGCAGTAAACTTTAACTATAGCTGAGAAAAATAGTTGGCAACCTCATCGCCATCCACCGGCAACGGAAGTAAAAAGTAGCAATACGACTAACGGAACGGAGGCATACTTATTGCATTGCCTGAATGTTTGTATTTATTGCTAATTTGTTGAAGTTGATATAAATATAATTGCATTTACGAGTATATTTAAATTATGCGCAAACATAATAAATTTACTCCACTGATATGGACTTATACAATCGACTTATTTGATATGTTTCAATCGAAAGAAAATATATTTGGAACACAAATTTTTAAATATTATATATTTTTGGCCAAATAAATTTATTTGAAAATCAATAAAATTTATTTGGAATGTATATATTAATATATTACAATAAAATATATTTGCAAACTAATTTTCTAAAATAAAATATTTGTTTATATACAAATAAAATTATTGTTTAGGAATTTCTTCAAATATAGTTTATTTAAAAAAGATTTTCAAAACGTTGGGAATTTTTCGAATTTAATTTTCAAATTTCCATTGATTTCGTGTTATACCTTTTAATCTAAGACGGCATAAGTAGCAATAAAATTTGTTTTAAAGAACTAGACTTAATTTCTATTTATTCCAATTCATCATTTGTTAACAACTTATCAAGCAGTGTTTCAGCTTATACGATTCAAATTATAAAATTTCTGGAAAAATATTTACATTGAATTACTGAACGTGTTTTAAAATGAAGGTATTGATATATTTTCTGAATACTTAAATGCAAATAAATATTTGTTGTAGGTCCAAATAAAAAATATTAGGACGAAAACAAAGATTTGTTTAGAACAAGATTTTCCCAAATATATAATATTTGTGTGTGTCAAATATAATAAATTTAGATTGTACCCTAAACATGTGTATGTTTCCATCGCAATATATTTGGGAGAATATACTACAGAAGTGATTTTTTTCAGCGTGTAAGATTTGGCATGGCCGAACTTAGTGCTTTTACTTGTTTTATGTAAGTTTTTTGAAGTTGTTGCTAATTCGTGTTCGCTTCGTTTATGCTATCCTTATATGTTTGATATTTAAATCAAATAATTACAGCTAAAGTTTTACATTTGCTGTCAAGCAATTGTATTTTGACATTCCATTTAAAAAAATGCATTCTTTGCAATACAGAGGCAAAAACGAACGAAAGCACAGTAAATCAAGTATGATCAGGCTTAAATCAAGTATTCTTGGCTTAAATCAAGAATTATCAGGCATGAATCAAGTATTGATTGGTAATTCAATCAAAATTTTCTTCATTGAAGCACGTTTCGCACACAAATCAATCCCATAATGTTCTTAAATCAATCGCTTTATGCATGAAATACAAATATTTCGGCTTAAAATCAAGCCTAATCAGGATTAATGAGTGCTAAAATGAAGAATTCAGGGCTTAAAAATCCGTACTTGATTCAAGTATTTTGTACTTGGTTTAAAAAAACTGTACTTACCATTTTTTTGACACCGCTTGATTCAAGTACGGATTACTCAATTTTTTCTTTCTGTGTATAAAACACAAGCTACTCACGGTATCATTATTCTAATTCTAGCACTATAAAAAACTTGAGTATTCGTTTTGTTCTTTCAGAAACCTCTTATAAGACTTTGCAAATAAGAAGTAAAATACCCAATAAATATATACGCAAAAAACAATTTTGAATTCCCAGACTGTGGTCAGTGTAGCAGCGGTCAGATCAATTTCCATTATATAACTGCTTTTAACATAGTCAGTCTATATAGTGATGACTATCTGTTTGACGACTGACTGACTGCAGAGTGATAGAGAGAAAAAAGGAAGTTATGAGTGTTGGGCTGAAGATAGTGTTAAGCTCATGGCAAACGGATATCCGTTTACGCTGATAACACTGTGCAACAGTGAAAAAAATACGGTTATTGACTGGAATTTGACCTTTTTTGGTGTTTGTGTTAAGTTTTGGGATTTGGTGTTTTCTGACTCATATAATAAAGTTTTATGGCCAAATTTTTTTCAGAACATTTCGTCCCCGTCCTCCCTATTTTAAGTGGTGTGTTTTACGATTTCTTAAAATATGGCCAAAAATTACAGTTATGTGGGGAGCAAGAGGGTTAATAGGTTCCACAGAAATATTGGACTTAACATTTTCCATTAAGTTGCTGAAAATACACTACACCAAAAAAAGCTATCCTGAAAAAAGTGAAAAAAATACTTGTTTCCTTCGATTTTCCAAAAATAAAGTGCGGGGAAAATTTTTTTTCGCATAAAATGGAAAAAATCTTACTTCAGCATATTCTTAGCTACATTACTGCCAAATATAGTTAAGCGGTATCACGTTTCCGTTTTCCGAGGGGCCCACTGATTTTCAGAAACTTTGGAGGCCTATAAAAATTGGTCACAAATTTCGCCAAACCGAGTATAGGGTTATACTGCCCTTTAATAGTACTTGTATAATCGAATCTATACTGTCATTTTTTAAAACGTGTATTTTTTTAAAAACGTTTTTATTTGTTGCATAGTGTAATCATTTATGCAAAATACGTACATATATTTACAGTTACAATGTCCCTTACAAACACAAACACTGGCAAACACACAGACAACAAACTTCAATATTAAAGTAGCAATATTGAAGTATAGATGTATGTGTGTGCGTCTGTCTAACAACCAGTAAAGTGCATTAAAGTGATGAGCGATGTGTGCATGAGAAAGACAGGGTGTGGTTTGGTGTTGAACGGAAGTTAAAATTACCTCATGTCATCACTGCACCAAAGACTCCCCACGGAGAAACAGAGAGAAAGGAAAGTAAATTAACCACATTTATATTATGAGAAATTGCAAAAACGGTTGGGCTTGACATAAACGTGTGTAATTTTTTAATTCATGGAAAGTTAACCATATACGGACGCTACTACGTGATAAAAGAAAAAAAAAAGACCCGTGTCTCCCAGTTTTGCCCAATGTCATGCACTTTTTTTATGGGCCCCCAAAGATTTGGGGCCTCGTTGTAATTTTTGCAAAAATTTCTCAGGCTCATATCTTGCAAACCGTTCGGAACCGTCTGAGGCAAAGTTGTAGCTCTTGTCATGAAGAACAAAAATAACTTAATCTTCTAGGTCAAAATCGCAATACCAGTTTACCGGCTTACAATACTTCATACTATGTTTACCTCTACTCAACCATGCCATGATATTGTTATAATATTGGCGACACATTGTATTAGATGTGTAATTTTCACCGGTCAAGTCTACTTCGCCGAAAAATAACTTATATGCTCTCTTGAATTCACTAGTTAAAAGATTATTTTCCTTTTGAAATCTTGTAGAACTTTTTTTCTGATTTGATGACCGCAAACGTAGCAAAATAAATCAATATTTTCATGTTGTGTGCGAATTATGCTGTAGCACTTTCTCTATAATTTTCACCGCTGAACTCTCGTTGACGTCGCCGCGTTCGATGTGAGTCGTGTCGCTTTAATATTGTGTGCTGCGTCCCTTGCTGCGTGTGCTGAGCTTACTGCTTTGCCCGTGCTTCTGCGGTCGGTGCGTGATCGCATGATCATGTTGGTATGTTGGTGGAGTCACAAGATCAACCTGTATTATGTTAATGAAGTATTTGAAGATTATAAACATAATACGATTTTTATACCCTACACCACACTGTGGTACAGGGTATTATAAGTTTGTTTCACGGCAGATGTTTGTAGCACCTGAAAATAACACAGCTAGACCCACCTTAAAGTATACCGATCGACTCAGAATCACTAGCTGAGTCGATTTAACCATGTCTGTCTGTCCGTCCGTCCGTCCGTCTGTCCATGTAAAGTTGTTCGTCGACTACAGGTCTCAATTTCACTTCGATCGTTCTGAAATTTTGCAGTTTAGAGTATTTCGCAGCTGTTAAGATCGCTATTGAATTTGGTTGATATCGGTTCAGATTTAGATGTAGCTCCCATATATATCTTTCGTCCGATTTGGCCCTTTAGGCCTATAGAAGCTGTATTTTACATCCAATCGTTTTGAAATTTAGAATGGTAGAGTTTCTTGATCCATGAACCAACACTACCGAATTTGAAGAAAATCGGTTAAGATTTAGCTATGGCTCCCATATATATGTTTCGTCCGATTTTGCTCTTTAGTCCTGTAGAAGCTTTATTTTACATCCAATCTTTTTGAAATTTAGAATGGTAGAGTTTCTTGATCCATGAACCAACACTACCGAATTTGAAGAAAATCGGTTAAGATTTAGCTATAGCTCCCATATATATGTTTCGTCCGATTTGGCCTTTTAGTTCTATAGCTGTATTTTACATCTAATCGTTTTGAAATTTAGAATGGTAGAATTTCCGAATTTGAAGAAAATCGGTTAAGATTTAGCTATAGCTCTCATATATATGTTTCGTCCGATTTTGCTCTTTAGTCCTGTAGAAGCTGTATTTTACATCCAATTATTTTGAAATTTAGAATGGTAGAGTTTCTTGATCCATGAACCAACACTACCGAATTTGAAGAAAATCGGTTAAGATTTAGCTATAGCTCCCATATATATGTTTCGTTCGATTTTGCTCTTTAGTCCTGTAGAAGCTTTATTTTACATCCAATCTTTTTGAAATTTAGAATGGTAGAGTTTCTTGATCCATGAACCAACACTACCGAATTTGAAGAAAATCGGTTAAGATTTAGCTATAGCTCCCATATATATGTTTCGTCCGATTTGGCATTTTAGTTCTATAGCTGTATTTTACATCTAATCGTTTTGAAATTTAGAATGGTAGAATTTCCGAATTTGAAGAAAATCGGTTAAGATTTAGCTATAGCTCTCATATATATGTTTCGTCCGATTTTGCTCTTTAGTCCTGTAGAAGCTGTATTTTACATCCAATTATTTTGAAATTTAGAATGGTAGAGTTTCTTGATCCATGAACCAACACTACCGAATTTTAAGAAAATCGGTTAAGATTTAGCTATAGCTCCCATATATATGTTTCGTCCGATTTGGCCCTTTAGTTCTATAGAAGCTATATTTTACATCCAATCGTTTTGAAATTTAGAATGGTAGAGTTTCTTGATCCATGAACCAAAATTGCCGAATTTGAAGAAAATCGGTTAAGATTTAGCTATAGCTCCCATATATACATATGTTTCATCCGATTTGGCTCTTTAGATCCAATCGTTTTTATACCCTACACCACACTGTGGAACAGGGTATTATTTAATTATAAAATGTCCCAAAAGTAAATTTATGTAAACAATTTATACATGAATTACAAAATTTATATATCAGAGTTATTCAATATTACGAGAGTGGTGTAGGGTATTATATAGTCGGCCCCGCCCGACTTTAGCCTTTCCTTACTGGTTTTTATTATTTTTGTAATAGATAGCATTGTATCTCAATGTTGAAGTAAAGAAAAACAAATGAAATTGTTTAATTTTTTTTTTCGGGAATTTTTTTAATTATTTTTACTTTACCATAGCGGTGTTAAGAAACATTTCTAGGAAGTTCCTATGTTCTAGAAAAATGTTTATTAAGATCTTAGGTAAATTTTTGTAGTTGATTGTTTCCTCGAATTTTGAACAGTTAGCTACCTATGGACCTGAACAGTAGTGGTGTCTGTATGTGTCTATATTTTTTCGTGTTGAACTGTGTAATACAAACGACAACAACCGATTAACAATAAAGTTATCTCTTAGACTAACAGTTTCTGTTACCGTAATGTCAACGGATAATGGCGTAGAATATGATATGGCAAACAGACTGAAAAATGCGAGATCCGCTTTCGGGCGCCTTAACAAACACCCAGAGCCACTCAAATTTCAACCAATACTAAAATGCGACTAATAAACTTCTGTGTAAATTCCACAGTCGTGTACGGAAGTGAAACTTGGTTGATGTTTAAGAGTATGTATGTATATCCCAAAGGCTGCAAATATTCACCATTAAGTGTCTGAGAACAATATGTGGAATAATTAGGCCAAAAAATGTATCAAACGCTGAGTTCCACCTGTTAGCTAACGAAGAACCGGTAGAACAACAAATTAGGGGACGGAAATGGAAGTGGATAGGTCTCACCCCTCCAAAATCTAATAACATAACCATCGCGAGATCAGCTTTGGAGTGGAATCCCCAAGGTATCCTTCGACCTGGCCGCCCAAAAAAAACGTGGCGGAGAACAGTTTGCCCAGAACGGTATAAAATTAATAAATCATTTGATGATAAAACTAACATGTACACAGCGTACCTCTAGGGTTAAACGCCAAAAACTGTTAATGAGGGTTTGTCCAGGATCATCTCCTCTACTCAAGTGTGAAGAGATCAAAATCGGATCTGCTTCGCTTCGCGAGATATCGTGGCAGTCGGGCAGACAGACGACATGAATCGCTCGTATTCCAGTTGGCGTCGTCGACTTCGATTCTTAGTCGACACTGTTTAGATTAACGACTTCATAGATTTTGATTTTTTTTAAATATTTTATGAAAAGGATTTTTTAGTTCATGGATACCAAAAACATTCGTTTTGGCGTAAAGATGGCAAAGCTAGAACTTCATAGATATGACGGAAATGATGTGACGCCGTCACGACGCCAACTGGAATAATGGTGCATATGTAATGCCCACACAAATTTTCACATTTCCACATCACATTAATAAGGATTTTGGGAAATTCTCTCTAAGCTTCCAGCCTGCCTGCCGAGCGAAAAAGAACCAAGACATACGAGTACATAGATAATTCCAGGAATCTGACCAAATAGCATCGTTCCATCCACATGGTTTTGTATTGTCATGGCTGTGTGGGGAGAGCAGACTTCATTACAGGCGGCATACTGCAAATTACTGTTCATTTGTTCACCTCCACCCATACGAACGAACGTTTACTCGTCTTCTTCGTGTTTGTATTCTTTGTAATGTGTGCGAGCGTTGGGTGTGTTCAGTGATGCATTTAAAAGGCTGGCTGTGTTATTTATGTTTTGTCATTTAAGACTTTGTGGGCATCTTTTGATCTGCTTCTACCTCAATCTCAAGCTCTCTTACTCACTCTAAGTGAATAACTACAAATGCCTGTGGGCACATATACTTACGGATCCATACATACATTTATTTAGGTGCCTTCTGTGTATTAAATACTTTCTGATGTTTGTTTGAGTTGACATGTTTGTGAATGCGTGTTATGCTCAACGAACGTTATGTTGTGGAGAATCCCTCTTCTGTGCTGTCATAAATTATTTAAGTTTTGTATTTTATATGGATAATAATTTACGATAACAGTAACAAAAAACATCAACAGCACTATCAAAGCCATAATACTACTGTTCGATTGAGTATCTCGCGCATTTAATGCTCAATAATTCCGAGGTAATTTACTCGTTCATACATTCATATATGTATTAGCAAAAATCCCTTTGGGATGTTTAATCTGTAAATTACTACCAGCAATGATAACAAACGACACACAGCACAGCTATAGGTAGGTGGAAAGAGAGATAGAGTGCATGTGCAAGAGATGAAGAGTGGAAATATTAAAACGAAAATACAATTAATTAATATACAAACTACACATCTTAAAGCATTAATTTCATAATTTACTCACAGAAATTTACATTTAATGGAAATAAATTAAATATGCAAGTAGTAAAGGATTTAATAAATAAACCTTATCTCATTTTATTAGCAGTGCGCACAGTGGAGAATTTTAAAGCGAAAAATAAAAATATTTTACATTTCAGAAAGAGTACAACGAAAGAGAAAAAAATTATTTTAACATTTTTAAGATTAACCTAAATACAGGCAACAAAAAATTTCCACGTGAAAGAAAAGGGGCCTTATTTAAAAAATTGACATCTTTAATGAAAAAATTTGTATACCTAACAAGTCGCAAATGTGATACAAATTTCACACAAAAAAAACTTAATTGCTTTGATTTATAAAGTAAATCGCGGAAATTTAGAACTGTAACACAATTTCCTTTAAATATGATCATCTGAAAGACGCTTCGTAATGTTCGTGATATTTGCAATGTTTATACCCTACACCACACTGTGGTACAGGGTATTATAACTTTGTGCATTTGTTTGTAACACCCAAAAAGGAGAAGAAATAGACCCATCGTTTATTATACCGATCGACTTAGAATCACTTTCTGAGTTGATTCAGCTATGTCCGTCTGTCTGTCCGTCTGTGCATGTATTCTTGTAATCAAAGTACAGGTCGCAATTATGGTCCGATCTCGACGAAACTTTACACATATCTTTTTTTTGGCCCAAGGACGATCCCTATTGAATTTGGTTAAAATCGGTTCAGATTTAGATATAGCCCCCATATATATGTTCCGATCAGTATGAAATTCGGCAGAAAAAGGTTTTTTATTATATGGATAAACACTATTAAATTTGGAAGAAATCGCTTAAGATTTAGATATAGCCCCCATATATATTTAACCCCCGATTTGACCTGTAAGCGCTGTAAAAATGTTATTTTATATCCGATCAGTATGAAATTCGGCAGAAAGAGGTTTCCTATTATTTGAATGAACACTGTTAAATTTGGAAGAAATCGGTTCAGATTTAGATATAGCCCCCATTTGACGTTACCCCCGATTTCACATGTAAGCGCTGTAAAAATGTTATTATACCCTACACCACACTGTGGTACAGGGTATTATAACTTTGTGCATTTGTTTGTAACACCCAAAAGGAGAAGAAATAGACCCATCGTTTATTATACCGATCGACTTAGAATCACTTTCTGAGTTGATTTAGCTATGTCCGTCTGTCTGTCCGTCTGTGCATGTATTCTTGTAATCAAAGTACAGGTCGCAATTATGGTCCGATCGCGACGAAACTTTACACATATCATTTGTTTGGCCCAAGGACGATCCCTATTGAATTTGGTTAAAATCGGTTCAGATTTAGATATAGCCCCCATATATATGTTAGCCCCGATTTGATATGTAAGCGCTGTAAAAACTTTATTTTATATCCGATCAGTATGAAATTCGGCAGAAAGAGGTTTCTTATTACATGAGGGAATACTGCCAAATTCGGAGATAATCGGTTCAGATTTAGATATAGGCCCCATATATATGTAACCCCCGATTTGACATGTAAGCTCTGTAGAAACTGTATTTTATATCCGATGAGTGCGAAATTCGGCAGAAAGAGGTCTCTTATTACATGAAGGAATACTGCCAAATTCGGAGAAAATCAGTTCAGATTTAGATAAAGCCCCCATATATATGTTAGCCCCGATTTGACATGTAAGCGCCGTTAACAACTTTATTTTATGTCCGATTAGTATGAAATTCGGCAGAAAGAGGTTTCTTATTACATGAAGGAATACTGCTAAATTCGGAGAAAATCGGTTCAGATTTAGATATAGCCCCCATATATATGTAACCCCCGATTTGACATGTAAGCGCTGTAGAAACTGTATTTTATATCCGATCAGTGTGAAATTCGGCAGAAAGAGGTCTCTTATTACGTGAAGGAATACTGCCAAATTTGGAGAAAATCAGTTCAGATTTAGATATAGCCCCCATATATATGTTACCCCCGATTTGATATGTAAGCGCTGTAAAAACTGCATTTTATATCCGATCAGTATGCAATTCGGCAGAAAAAGGTTTCATATTATATGAAGGAACACTTTTAAATTTGGAAGAAATCGGTTCAGATTTAGATATAGCCCCCATATATAAGTTACCCCGATTTATCATGTAAGCCTTGTAAAAATTTATATCCGATCAGTGTCTGTATTTTATGTCTGATCAGAACGAAATTCGACAGAAAGAGGTCTGTTTACATGAATGAGTATTTAGGGAAATCGGTTCAGATTTAAATATAACCTCCATATATATGTTCCTCCTGATTTGGTGTCAAAGCGCTATATAAGTTGTACTTTACTTCCGATCATTTAAATTTTCAAGAAAGATGTTTCCCAATTTAGGAACGAATATTACTAAATTTAGCGATTATCGGTTTAGAATTAGATAATATGTTCCTACCTATTTACCAATTATTCCACATTATTATCGCAATGACCCTTATCGCATTGTTAGGGAGGTGTAGGGTATTATATAGTCGGCCCCGCCCGACTATATAATACAAATGTTCATATTTATGCGAAATTATGTGATAGTTTTAAATTTCCGAGATTCAATGTAATTAAGTAGTATTTATACCCTACACAACACTGTGGTACAGGGTATTATAGGTTTGTTTCACGGCAGATGTTTATAACACCTGAAAATAACAAAGCTAGGCCCACCTTAAAGTATACCGATCGACTCAGAATCACTAGCTGAGTCGATTTAACGATGTCTGTCCGTCCGTCCGTCTGTCCATGTAAAGTTTTTAGTCGACTACAGGTCGTAATTTCACTCATTTGGTTGAAATCGGTTAAGATTTAGCTATATCTCCCATATACATGTTTCGTCCGATTTGGCCCTTTAGTCCTGGAGAAGCTGTATTTAATATCCAATCATTTTGAAATTTAGAATGGTAGATTTTCTTGATCCATGAACCAACACTGCCGAATTTTAAGAAAATCGGTTAAGATTTAGCTATAGCTCCCATATATATGTTTCGTCCGAGTTGGCCCTTTAGTCCTATAAAAGCTGTATTTTACATCCAATCGTTTTGAAATTTAGAATGGTAGAGTTTCTTGATCCATGAACCAACACTACCGAATTTTAAGAAAATCGGTTAAGATTTAGCTATAGCTCCCATATATATGTTTCGTCCGATTTGGCCCTTTAGTTCTATAGAAGCTATATTTTACATCCAATCGTTTTGAAATTTAGAATGGTAGAGTTTCTTGATTCATGAACCAACATTGCCGAATTTGAAGAAAATCGGTAAAGATTTAGCTATAGCTCCCATTAGTTTAGTTTAGTTTAGTTTAGTTTAATTTATTGAGCCTTTTATACAATTATTATTGGAGTAACTACATTAATAATTTAGAAAATAACATAAGATTATAATGTGTTATCTTAATTAATATAATAGTTATAAGCACCTTGCTTTTTCATGAAATGGATTGAATACTGTGTATAAAAATGGACTGTGTTGGCGCCCTTGCTCCCGGGGCTGGACAAAAATTAGAGAGTAAGTTCTCAAAGGTTAACTTAAAACTAACTTAATTCTAAAAACAAACAAAATAATCAAAATAAGGATATTAAAAGAAAATAACAAATAATTTTAAATTACAAAATTTTTGTAGTAGGAAGTGTTTATAAAATAAATGGCGTGAAATTGAATTTATCCCCTATGAGTTCCTGATAGAACTTTGTCATAAAAAGGATGCCGTACACAATCATTAACATTAAAATTTGGCGCGGGTTCATTAATAAAACCAATAGGAGAAATATAGTTAGTATTTGACCAACTAAAATTTTTCTGTTCATTTAAAATTGATTTAATGCTATAGCTCTCATATATATGTTTCATCCGATTTGGCTCTTTAGATCCAATCGTTTTTATACCCTACACCACACTGTGGTACAGGGTATTATTTAAGTATAAAATGTCCCAAAAGTAAATTTATGTAAACAATTTATACATGAATTACAAAATTTATATATCAGAGTTATCCAATATTAGAGTGGTGTAGGGTATTATATAGTCGGCCCCGCCCGACTTTAGCCTTTCCTTACTGGTTAATAGTATAAACGTCTGAAATTCATTTCTATGTTCTTCGGGCGTACTGCTGTGGTGCACTTAAAATCATGGATACTTATTTGAAGATTGAAGTCTTGTACGCGAAGAACGTGACACTTTTGTTTCAGCAATGATCGTCAAGGCACACCCAGTGCGGGGTACAGATATGGCGGAAGTGTATATGAAATAAAAGGATTTTTAACGCTCTATTCCGAAATCGGAGGGCCGTCATTTTATTTTGATGATTGTGCAAATTATGCACGTTGCAAATATATTTCCTCGTTGCACGTTGCAAATATATTTCCACAAAAATAATGTTCGTATGATAATGTTACCTGGTCGATTTTTGGATTCGCTATATTTATCCGAATAATGAAGCTACAGCGAATATTTTGTCATGAGCTGATAGAAATGCTAATGTTCTATGCTTGTAGTTTTAGTTTTCCGAATTCCGCTGAAATTTGCATTTTATACAATTTTTTTTAAATTTCAATTTGGAACCGCTGTAACTTTCGCGGCCTTTGTTGAAATTTATTCACAACAACGTTTTTTGCATGTTTATATTTTTATCTTCGTCTATTGTAAAAGCCGCTGATGTGCTCGCCAAAAAAATCTTGAAAACAATTTTCTTTCAAAATTAAAAAAGTTTGATATTTGCCCATATATCAAGTTGGCGCTTTCTGTAAAATGCGTGTATTATTTGCTCCTACGAATACAGAAGTGCATAACCAAAAAGTCGGAAACTTGGTATTACGCCCATTTACTATTTGGAAAAATGCGCTTGAAGTATTTCGCCACCACTCATTATTCGAATACTATAGGAACAGTAGGCCGGGTCGATTTGTGGGAAGGCAAAAAAAGTCGCCATTGCTCAGTAAAAATCGTATTCTAGGGATTAAAATAAGAAACTTTTCCGAAGGAACCATACCTCTAAAACGAATTCTGATGTCCCGGAATTTGGGTCGAACTTTTGGGTAGGGGCAAATTTTGAAAAATCCCACTTTGACCCATTTAGAGTGCTCTAATCGAGTCCAAATGTCTGACCGACCCCCACTAATTTTGGAGGCCCGACCCACCCCCTGTTGAAATTTATTCACAACAACATTTGGACTCGATTGGAGCACTTTAAATGGGATTTTTTCCGGGACATCAGAATTCGTTTTAGAGGTATGGTTCCTTCGGCAACGTTTCTTATTTTGATCCCTAGAATACGATTTTCACTGACCACTTCACTGAGTGGGGGTCGATTATACATTTGGACTCGATTGGAGCACTCTAAATGGGTCAAAGTGGGATTTTTTCCGGGACATCAGAATTCGTTTTAGAGGTATGGATCGGCAAAGTTTCTTATTTTGATCCCTAGAATACGATTTTCACTGAGCAATGGGCGATTTTTGAATCGACCCGCCCTAAGGAACAGTATATTGAAAGCGAAAATGACATCTAATGTAGATAAGCAAGCCACAGCGTCCATAAACAAACAATTAAAAATTCATGAAAAGCAGTTCGTAAACGCAAATAGAAAGCATTTGCAAGCAAGAGAGAGAATCAAGAATTCCAAAGAATTTACCATCATGGCGGACGAATTAGCTAATATTTCAGGGGTGGTGGAAAAGTTTTGGCTGAAATTATTCTAAATTTCTGCGAAACGTCTGGTATTGATTGCAAGTACTTATTCGGGCAATGCTATAACGACGCAAGGGCAATGAACCGAGAATTTCATGGGGCACAAGCATATATCCAAGAAAAGTACTGCTTAAGCTGTAAGCACTATGTTCTTATTAGCACTATATTCACATTGTGCAGCTCACAGCTTAACATGGTTGTAAATTACGCAATCAGTGTAGTCCCAGTTAGATATTGTCTCGGCACTATGCAAACCATATACGAGTACTACTTTTTCCAATATTCTAAAAGGCAAATAGCTCTTCAAGATACAATTTCTAATAACAGAAAACTCTGTGATGATAAAAAGCTAAAATTAAAGCGGAAATATATCTTAACCTACAAGTAGCCGTTATCGAGGCTGTGGAATGCATTTACTCCACCTGGTCTGATCAGAAAACTACAACATCTGCATTTTAGTTGTTGATGGCTATAAAAACGTTGGATTTCACGTTTCGGCCCATGTAGTTCCTTGGCATTATCAGTAAGTCACATTCTTCGAAGTGAAAATCGAAACCTATGATTTCGGCCCGACAAAGTCATCGCTGCAATGTTGATGCAACAAATATTGAAGACTATTATAAAATTTCGACCTATATTCCATATCTGCATTTATTTATCGCTCATCTCGAAGATAGCTGTTTTCAATCACCATGGAATTCTGTAAAAATTTCCAATGTCTTTTTCCATCTAAAATGACAAGCCTAAATGAAGAAAGTTGTAAACAATTATTTGAAAAATATTCATCAATTGTTGCTGACAGTTCTTTTGAAGTGTGGATTAGTGAAGTGAAGCTTTGGAGAAGAAGAATTGAAGCGGAGAATGTCAGAAATTTTGTGAAAGCTCTTTATTTATGCAATATAGATGCATTGCCAAACGTGACGGTGATGGCGGTGTTACCTGTGACTACAGCGACAAACGAACGCCCTTTTTCAACATTCCGTCGGCTGAAAAATTACTTGCGGTCAACCGTTAATAAAATTGGTTTAAATGGATTGGCCTCCCTGAGTATTCAATAGTATTTTCTTAAGTATTTTTTAATGCTTATGACTATAAATACATGCATATGCATTAAAAATGTCAACCATCGATTTTTCATAACAAAAATTGGGTACCAAATATGAAAACCCCTCAAAACAAAATACTGCGCACGGCCCTGACTGGAACAAACTGATTTGTACATACAATAATGATCGGTCAATAGAACCAGTTGACTAAAAGAAAATAATCACAAACTATTAAAATTAGTTGCGACAAAAATTACATATCCTCTACGGAATAATGTATACGACATAAAGAAACATCGAATATTTGCCAAGAATAATAAAGCAAAACCCAAGAAAATAAAGTTATAAAGAAGTTCCGTCCAGTAGCGAGTAGTTTATCAGTGACGAACGAATAGAAATTTGATTTCAGCGAGTGATTTTTTTGTGTATTTTAAGACCGATTTTCGAGATTTTTTTGTAATTATCACATTTAGAAAATTAATATCGATCGTTAAGTACCAAAAAAGACTCCAGAAAACTAGTTTTTTCACGTTTAAAAATCATTTATATTTGTTCGTAACTCACGCAAATGTAAACAAAGGCACGACGGAACATCTGTATAATCGAGTGTCTGTGGTTTTTATAGTTCCAGTTAAATGAGAATGTGAGGAAGTTTCTGTTGTCAAGTAATAGCGGGGGAGTAATGGTGGGGGATTCGGACTGAAATTGTGGCTTCGCTTTTGTTCCTTATTTAAATAATTTAACAACCTTTAAAGAAGTACCACCGCGAAATGTGGTTAAGAATAATAAACAACGGACAAGAAGAAAAAAGGAATATCAGAGTAGAGGAGTAAACCCTAACGAGTGAAACCCAGAAACTATTCAGGTTTACATTCACTGTAAACTATGCTAAGTATTTTGTGTGTTGCTTTCTCACGAGCAGCATTTCTCTCGCCAAGAGAAGGCAACGGCGAAAAGAAACACAGCAACAAATACAATTCTCCTCTCTAAAATATATATATTACATGCGGAACTGAGGGACAAAAAAGGTGGCGAAGACAAGAAGTTAAACTGCGCCAAAACTAATATTGCAACTATGACAATAATGTGTTGCACACAACACGCGGACGACAATGAAGTCGACGTTCACGACGACAGCTAAAAAAAAGAACGGCAATAAATGGAACAGGGTTCGCCTTCACACCACAAAATACATTCACACATATTTTGTTTAACACGACAATACAGTTATTATCAAAAATATAGCAAAGAAACAATAATACTAATGAGTAATTCCATGTGAAGTGATCACACAAATTTTGGCGCTCTTCTTCGATATTGATGAAATTTTCCACATATCATATATAACCTCCATTCTAAAACATGCTAAGTCGAGTTAGCATGTTTTTAGGGAGATTGCATTTTTAATTTCTTAATATTCAAAATTATATTCAGTAAAAATTTGGTGTTTATCCGTCAACCTACTTATAAGTTATTCACAAAACAGTACATGTCATTCGATTTGCCTTATAAAGGAATCATGTACACATTCTAAAACATGCTAAGTCGAGTTAACATGTTTTTAGGGAGATTGTATTTTTAATTTCTTAATATTCAAAATTATATTCAGTAAAAATTTGGTTTTTATCCGTCAACCTACTTAAAGTTATTCACAAAACAGTACATGTCATTCGATTTGCCTTATAAAGGAATCATTTACACATTTAAAAAATGCATCAAACTTTGATCGTTTTTCCTGAAAAACTACTTTTTATACCCTTCACCATAGGATGGGGGGTATATTCATTTTGTCACTCCGTTTGTAACACCTCTAAATATTGATCTGAGACCCCATAAAGTATATATATTCTTAATCGTCGTAAAATTCTAAGACGATTTAGCCATGTCCGTCCGTCCGTCCCACCGTCTGTGGTAATTACGCTACAGTCCGCAATAATAGAGCTAGGTTGATCAAATTTGGTACAAATACTTCTTATAGTTGCAGGTTGTTTGGGATTGCAAATGGGCCATATCGGTCCATATTTAGATATAGCTCCCATATATAGCATCTAACTTGTTGTGATTCCTACTGTTCCCATCTACTATATTTTTTGTGTTTTCGGTGTTATTTTCTTTAGGTTTGAGTTATTTTGTGAGGTCACATGCTATCCATGGTGGAGGGTATATAAAAAAATCGAGCATGGCCGGACTTAACGCTTTTACTTGTTTGCAATTAGCATAGTTTAGAATTAGAATGGAGGTATCTACGTGTATGTACCTTGAAGTGTGCAAAACAAGAATAAGGATTTAAAAAAATGTATGGTCGTATGAAATGTTTTTATTTCATGACTTTGCGGGAATTTTTGCGATTTTTAAGGCACTGGAGTTTTTAGCTAGCTTTGTTCCGCATTTTTGTTCTCCTATTCAATATCTACAACTTTGCTTCAGTCACAAACGAAATATTCCGTACGGTATACCGAAAAAAAATATATAGAAAAAGTGCAAAAAATTCACCTTGAGCAAAAAATCGTATGTCCATTAGATGACACTATGCAACAAATAAACACTTTTTGAAAAATACACGGACGTGACAGTATATGTTCGATTCTACTACCAAAGGGTAGTATAACCCTATACTCGGTTTGACGAAATTGGTGACAATTTTTTTTTATGGCCCTCCAAATTTTCTGAAAATCAGTGGGCCCCCGAACAACAACTAATTCAGACTTGGTGATACCGCTGAACTATATTTGGCAATAATGTAGCTAAGAATATGCTGAACAAAGCTCCTTAACATTTTATGTGAAAACAAATTTTTTCCATACTTTTTTTTTAAAAAGTGATGGAAAAAAATTTTGGACATACAATTTTACTATATGTGTCAGAACAAACCAAAGCCCAAAAACTTAATACAAAACCCAAAAATCCGGTCAAATTCAAGTCAAAAACGCTTTTTACTGGTATCGTTATTGCTCCGAGTACTAGATCGTATGACTAACATTGCTGCACGAACAGGAATTTTACCTCTTTTTGGCGTTTGTGTTATGTTTTGAGCTTTGGTGTGTTCTGACACATATAGTAAAATGTTCTGGCCAACATTTTTGTAGAACATTTCATTCCCGTCCTCCCCACTTTAGGGGGTGTTTTTTACAATTTGTTAAAATAGGGCCAAAAATTACAGTTATATGGGGGAGCTAGAGGGTTAATATATTCCACAAAAATATTGACATTAATATTTTCCATAAAGTTGCTAAACATACCCTAAACCAAATAAAAAATATTTTTGTTACAAAATAAAAAATACTAAAATTTTGAGGTACAATGTGGTTTTTTGAGCTATTTAGGGTGCCGTGGCTACAAATTTTCCAAACATTGTTAGTGAACAATTACGAGTCCCTGTAAGTTAAGCTGAAAAAAGTAAAAAACAAATAATTTTTCCTTCACTTTTTCAAAAAAAAAAAAACAGCACGAAAAACAATTTTTTCCGCATAAAATGTTAAGGAACTTTGTTCAGCATATTCTTTGCTACATTATTGCCAAATATAGTTAAGCGGTATCATCAAGTCTGAATTAATTGTTGGACAGTAGCTGATGACACCTTGTTCGAGGGGCCCACTGAATTTCAGAAACTTCGGAGGCCCATAAAAAATATTGGTCACCAATTTCGCCAAACCAAGGGTTATACTACCCTTTGGTAGTAGAACCGAACCTATACTGTAAAGTTCGTGTATTTTTTCACTGTTGTACAGTGTTATTATTAGAGCCAACTTAACTAAACGAATGATGCAGAAGTTCTTATTTTTGGGCCTACATTCACGTCCAATTCTCTGAATTGAGTCCCAAAATCATAAGTAGTACTGTGTTATTATACCCTACACCACTCTGTGGTACAGGGTATTATAAGTTTGTTTCATGGCAGATGTTTGTAACACCTGAAAATAACACAGATAGACCCACCTTAAAGTATACCGATCGACTCAGAATCACTAGCTGAGTCGATTTAACGATGTCTGTCCGTCCGTCTGTCCATGTAAAGTTGTTCGTCGACTACAGGTCGCAATTTCACTCCGATCGGTCTGAAATTTTGCAGTTTATAGTATTTCGCAGCTGTTAAGATCGCTATTGAATTTGGTTGAAATCGGTTCAGATTTAGATATAGCTCCCATATATATCTTTCATCCGATTTGGCCCTTTAGTCCTATAGAAGCTGTATTTTACATCCAATCGATTTAAAATTTAGAATGGTAGAGTTTCTTGATCCATGAACCAACATTGCCGAATTTTAAGAAAATCGGTTAAGATTTAGCTATAGCTCCCATATATATGTTTCGTCCGATTTGGCCCTTTAGTCCTATAGAAGCTGTATTTTACATCCGATCGTTTTGAAATTTAGAATGGTAGAGTTTCTTGATCCATGAACCAACACTACCGAATTTGAAGAAAATCGGTTAAGATTTAGCTATAGCTCCCATATATATGTTTCGTCCGATTTGGCCATTTAGTCCTATAAAAGCTGTATTTTACATCCAATCGTTTTGAAATTTAGAATGGTAGAGTTTCTTGATCCATGAACCAACATTGCCGAATTTGAAGAAAATCGGTTAAGATTTAGCTATAGCTCCCATATATATGTTTCGTCCGATTTGGCCCTTTAGTTCTATAGAAGCTGTATTTTTCATCCAATCGTTTTGAAATTTAGAATGGTAGAGTTTATTGATCCATGAACCAACACTACCGAATTTAAAGAAAATCGGTCAAGATTTAGCTATAGGTCCCATATATATGTTTCGTCCGATTTTGCTCTTTAGTCCTGAAGAAGCTGTATTTTACATCCAATCATTTTGAAATTTAGAATGGTAGAGTTTCTTGGCCCATGGACCAACACTACAGAATTTGAAGAAAATCGGTTGAGATTAAGCTATAGCTCCCATATATATGTTTCGTCCGATTTGGCCCTTTAGTTCTATAGAAGCTGTATTTTACATCCATTTGTTTTGAAATTTAGAATGGTAGAGTTTATTGATCCATGAATCAACACTACCGAATTTGAAGAAAATTGGTTAAGATTTAGCTATAGCTCCCATATATATGTTTCGTCCGATTTGGCCCTTAAGTTCTATAGAAGCTATATTTTACATCCAATCGTTTTGAAATTTAGAATGGTAGAGTTTCTTGATCCATGAACCAACATTGCCGAAAGATTTAGCTATAGCTCCCATATATATGTTTCATCCGATTTGGCTCTTTAGATCCAATCGTTTTTATACCCTACACCACATTGTGGTACAGGGTATTATTTAAGTATAAAATGTCCCAAAAGTAAATTCATGTAAACAATTTATACATGAATTACAAAATTTATATATCAGAGTTATTCAATTTTACGAGAGTGGTGTAGGGTATTATATAGTCAGCCCCGCCCGACTTTAGCCTTTCCTTACTGGTGTTATCATGTACTTATATACCTCTAGTAAGATGCATGATGGTGTCTTTTCTACTTCGTGCGAAAAGGAAGATGAACGAGAAATTTAAATTTCCTTCCAAAAAAATGTAAATCCTCATTCTTGTTTTGCGCACTTCAAAGTACATATGATACATATCATCAAAGTACATATCATCAAAATCGGAGAACAGAGCCAACATTTGTGTGATTACTTCACAGGGACTTACTCAGAAATCGAAAAAAAAACAAATGTATCATTCATCTTCATTGTTTTTTTCCCAAGAAGATAAAGAGTCCTTATCATGAAACTTTCTGAAGGTATTAAATTCAATGCAAAATATCAAATAATAAACAGTGTATTTACGATTTCTGAGATATTCCTTTCTTAAGGGGGCAAATTTTTATATTTTTTCTTGACGAAACAGTTAAAATCTTTTATCGCTTTAAAAGTTTTCTGATGCACTGAGTCATGTATGAGTGGTGGGTGCCTAAACTGCTGTAGTTTTGTTCCGATTCGTCTAAAATTTTCACACAACATACTTGCAAAAAAAAATTTTTTAAGTTTTTTAAAATGATCGGAGTAGCATCCGTGAAATAGCCATAGGAGGAGCTGAGATGTGAAGTTATTGTATTTGCTTCACCGTTTTTAAAAAAATTTGCATTCTATAATACATAATAGAGGCAAATATGGGTTAAAGGCAGGAGAATATCCTAATGCTACATCAACAACTTCTTTGTTACGTGCACTACATTTTCTGGTGGTCTAAACACGAACAAAATATTAAAAACATTTTTATGAAAAACTTTTTTAAATTCTAATTTTCATGAAAGTTGCCATGTTTATTTAAGTACAAGCTCGATAAAGCTGGGATAACCTTTAAATTAAAAGAAATTATAAGGGCTAAAAATTTTTGCGATAAGAAAAAATACTTTTCGTTTTTGTTTTTTTGTTTTATTCGATCTGCTTTCATAGTACATATTTTCTTTTTGTACTCAGGCTCAAGATCGTTATTGTTGTTTTCAGTATATGAAAACAACTTTGTTAAAAATTAAAGAAGAAGTAAGTGACATGTATTGGGGGCGGTTGTAATGGTTGGATAGACAGATCTGTTTCGGGAGCCACCAAACTCCCATTATCAATATCCTGAGTACAAAAAGAAAATATGTGCTATGAAAGCAGATCGAATAAAACAAAAAAACAAAAACAAGAAGAAATGGTAGGGCACGACCAAATACGTTGTTGTTGCATAGTCAACTACAGCAAAACATTCGTGTGAATTCTTTACATTGTAAAGACTCACGAGAGTGGAAGTTGGTGCATGTACGAGGGACGATGATTACTGAATTGTCTTTTTTTGAAGATATGCGCTTTTAGCAAACAGTTCTCCGTTAATGATACTTGGCTGTGCGTATATATTTAATAATTTCGACTGAAGTAATCGTTGTAATAAGGATATTGATAATGGGAGTTTGGTGGCTCCCGAAACAGATCTGTCTATCCAACCATTACAACCGCCCCCAATACATGTCACTTACTTCTTCTTTAATTTTTAACAAAATTGTTTTCATATACTGAAAACAACAATAACGATCTTGAGCCTGAGTACAAAAAGAAAATATGAAAAATACTTTTCTTTTTAAAATCAGACACGAAAAATACTATAAAAACATAAAATATACGAAGAAAACAATGCCTATTTGAAAAAAATCCATGGATAGATTCTCCCCTTTTGGGAGAAGTAAGAGAATTTCAACAAAATTATGTTATCTATTGTGAGAGAGAGTATACGAGGTATTTTCAAAAAATATCGGGAATTTTTAATTTCCGCGGGCTACGTGTATTTGATTTTTGATATTTTTGTAGCGTTATGTTGGTGCTCATGTCACTTACTTATGCGGACAAGGTCGGCCATTTTGAATGTTTGTTAATTTTTGACAGCTGTTGTGCTTGGATGTGTTTTAACTTGTCTTCGATTTTTATCTATTTCAGAAAATGGATCAAAGAATCTGCATCAAATTTTGTGTGAAAAACGAAATAAAGTGCGCTGACGCATTCCGAATGTTGAATGTGGCATATGGTGAAGCTACCTTGGACCAAAGCAACGTTTATCGGTGGTACAAATTGTTCTTAGAGGGCCGAGAAGATGCGAAGGACGAACAGCGTGCCGGACGCCCGTTATTTTTTTGCTTACAGTTATCTTTGATTGCAGGGGCGTGGTGCATTATGATTTCTTGACACAGGGTAGTACGATCAACAGTAAAGAATATTCCGAAATCCGCCAAAAACTCCCGGAGTTGTGAAAGAACAAAAAATGGCTTTTGCACCATGATAACGCTCCTGCACACACATCGTTGCTTGTGCGCGAATATTTGACCAAAAACAACACAGTAATGGTGCCGCAACCACCGTACAGTAATGGTACCCCTGACCTAGCCCCCTGTGACTATTTTTTGTTCCCAAAACTGAAAAGGCCCATGAAAGGACGACACTACTCCACAATTGAGGAGATAAAGACGGCATCGAAGGAGGAGCTGAACAAGATCACAAAAAATTATTATTTGAAGTGCTTCGAGGATTGGAAAAAACTTTTGGCAGAAGTGTATTATATCCGAGAGGAATTACTTTGAAGGCGACAAAATAGATATTCATGAATAAATAAATACTTTTTCAAAAAATACAAAATTCACGATATTTTTTGAATATACCTCGTATAACACACCAATAATATTTGGCGGAATTCCGTCTTTCCACATTTTAAGTCATTTAAGCAATGTCCTTCAGCCTGTCCGTATGTCTGGTTGGTGCACACGATAAATTTCGATAAGATAAGATGGACCATGTTGGTCCACTACTTCGAGTATCTTCGAGTATCAGAATCTTTCACATTTCCACGCATAGTACTAGTTTCTTTAGCGCTATCACCTTCAGAAAAATGGACGAAAATGTCGAGCGCTTTTTGTTACCTCCCGTCAAAATGGACCATTTTGCACAAAAAGTTAATGGCGTGTAACTTTAATCCAGTCAATATAAATACTTGAAATTTAGTGCAGTGTAATGATGCCATAGTACCTAGGGTCACCAGGAAAATGGGCGTTATTGCCACGCCCCTTTTGGTAGCTCCCATACAAATTGCCCATTTTGCTCAAAAAGTTACCGTCTTATAACTTCGATCCCTGCGCATACAAACACTTGAAATTTTGTACAGCGAATGCTTTAATAGAACTCTTAAAACCACTAAAAATTGAGCGTTATTATCCCAAACAAAATGGCCAAAATATGAAATATGGACAATTTTTAAATTTTCCTTACTTTAATAATATTGGTCATAATGTATATATTTATGCATAATTTTTTTTAATAAGCATTGTTTTCCTCTTTAGGATGCTTGTTTTCACAAAAAAAAATTAACAAAAAAATGTGTACGAATTTCTTATTTTTTCATGGTTATTTTTTCATGGCAGCAAAAAACGTTTTTTGAAAAATTATGATACATTTTTTTTCTATTTCTATACTTGAAAGTGATATTTCCAACATTTGTAGCACTATACTTCATAATATACGGTCCAAATACTAAAGATGCCTTCCATTTAAATTGCAAAAAAATAAAAATTAAAAAAAAACCAGTAAGGAAAGACAGAAAGTCGGGCGGGGCCGACTATATAATACCCTACACCTACCTACCAATGCGAAAATGGGCATTGCGATAAGAATTTGGCAGTGTTCATACATGTAATAAGCAAACTCTCTCTGCCGATTTTCGTACTGATCGGATATAAAACACGGTTTCTACAGCGCTTACATGTCAAATCGGGTGTAACATATATATTGGAACTATGTTAAAATCTGAACCGATTTTTCCCGAATTTGGTAGTGTTCATACATGCAATAAGAAAACTCTCTCTGTTAAATGTCGTACTGATCGGATATAAAACATGATTTCTACAGCGCTTAAATGTTAAATCGTGTGAAACACATATATGGGGGCTATATCTAAATCTGAACCGATTTTCCCCGAATTTGGCAGTGTTTATTCATGTAATAAGAGAACTTTCTCTGTTAAATTTCGTACTGATCGGATATAAAACACGATTCGACAGCGCTTAAATGTTAAATCGGGTGAAACATATATATGGTGGCTATATCTAAATCTGAACCGATTTTCCCCGAATTTGGCAGTGTTCATACATGCAATAAGAGAACTCTCTCTGCCGAATTTCATAAAGATCGGATGTAAAATGTGGTTTCTACGGCGCTTGCATGTCAAATCGGGTGAAACATATATATGGGGACTATATCCAAATCTGAACCGATTTTAACCAATTTTAATAGGGATTGTCCTTGGGCCAAAAAAGAGCACTATGCTAAATTTCATCACAATCGTACCATAAATACGACCTGCACTTTGATTACAAGAATACATGGACAGACGGACAGACAGACGGACATGGCTAAATGGACTCAGAAAGTGATTCTGAGTCGATCGGTATAATAAACAATGGGCCTATCTCTTTTCCTTTTAGGTGTTACAAACAAATGCACAAAGGGGCCGACTATATAATACCCTACACCTCCCTAACAATGCGATATGGGTGATTGCGATAATAATTTGGAATAATTGGTAAATGGGTAAGAACATATATATTTGGATATACACGGACCAAAATCGCCTTTTTTGATATTTTTGAATAGAAAGAAAATATATTTGGAACACAAATTTTTAAATATTATATATTTCCTAGCAAATAAATTTTATTTGAAAATCAACAAAATATATTTGTAACGCATTTATAAATATATTACAACAAAATATTATTGCAAACTAACATTCTCAAATAAAATATGCGTTTAAATACAAATAAAATTATTGTTTAGGAACTTCTTCAAATATATTTTATTTAAAAAAGATTTTCAAAACTTTTGCTGACTTTTTCGAATTTCAGTTTTAACATTTCTTGGTTTCGAATTGTACCTTCCAGATTTAACTTCTGTCATTTAAATTTTAATATAATAAATCAATCATTTAAAAGTAAATAATTTATTTTGATCCAAGTTTATACGATTTCATTTATTATATTACTAACATTAACAATTTCTAAAAATTAACTTAGAATTAATGAAAATTTTAACGCAATTTAGGTATTTTCTGAATACTTAAATGCAAATAAATATTTGTTTCGGAAATAATGGTCCCAAATAAAAATATATTGGGATGTAAACAAAGATTTGTTAGAACAACATCTTCCCAAATATATAATTTTGGTGTGTACCAAAT
Organism: Eudasyphora cyanicolor; assembly: GCA_963930755.1. NCBI lineage: Eukaryota > Metazoa > Arthropoda > Insecta > Diptera > Muscidae > Eudasyphora > Eudasyphora cyanicolor. The sequence continues at coordinate 133,011,966 of OZ005736.1, read as the reverse complement.
ATTATATATTTAGAGTGCACCTTAAACAATCCGAACCGATTTTCTCCGAATTTAGCAGTATTCCTTCATGTAATAAGAAACCTCTTTCTGCCGAATTTCGCACTGATCGGATATAAAATACAGTTTTTACAGCGCTTACATGTCAAATCGGGGGTAACATATATATGAGGGCTATATCTAAATCTGAACCGATTTTCTCCAAATTTAACAGTGTTCATTCATAGAATAACAAACTTCTTTCTGCCGAATTTCATACTGATCGGATATAAAATAAAGTTTGTACAGCGCTTGCATGTCAAATCGGGGCTAACATATATATGGGGGCTATATCTAAATCTGAACCGATTTTAACCAAATTTAACAGGGATCGTCCTTGGGCCAAAAAAAATATTTGTGTAAAGTTTCGTCGAGAGCGAACCATAATTGCGACCTGTACTTTGATTACAAGAATACATGCACAGACAGACGGACAGACAGACGGACATAGCTAAATCAACTCAGAAAGTGATTCTAAGTCGATCGGTATAATAAACGATGGGTCTATTTCTTCTCCTTTTGGGTGTTACAAACAAATGCACAATGTTATAATACCCTGTACCACAGCGTGGTGTAGGGTATAAAAATAAAACGAGCGCCCCTGTAGGCGAGTTGATAGCGTGCACGCCTATGAGCTTGGGGGTCGTGGGTTCGATTCACATCACAGGCTCTGGTCTGTCGCTTCATAACCTGGCCACATGGTCTTTGTAACCCGGCATTCCCCTGGACCCTAAAATCAAAATATAAATTTACTTTGTATTATAATTCATATAAATAAATAAAAAAATAAAAATTAAAAAAAAAACTAACTTAAAAAAAATTTTTATAGATAACCAAATTTATCAACAAATTTATTACATTGCAATATGTGCTAGTGCTTTGCTCTTCCCTGTTCACCTCGAATAAAGTGCTTGCAGAGCACAACAGAAACGGAAACGACAACTTGAACAACAATGTTGAAATCTCTTAACTAAAATGTAATTAACACAAAAATTCCCAAGAAATGTGTAATAAAATGCAACTTGAGTGTTATTTTTCTTTAAATCGTTCACCCAAAAAAGTTAACAAAAAACCACAAAGAGCTGATGTAAAAGTTTTCTTAATGACATTCATTTAAAGTAGAAATTTCTTTTGATGAAAACATAAAATTTACTTGAATAACAATTGTTGTTTTGAAAAGCAATTAATGCAAAATTAAGATGAAAAGCTGAACGAAATTAACATCTATTTCATTAAATTACAAAATTGTGTTTGGTTGTTTTTTTGGCAAATAATTTCATTTTTTGATGTGGAAAGTATACATTATCTCCTTACCTTACATGGAGGAGGGTATATGTCATGTGCAACGGGCCAAAGTGTAACACATCGATGGAGTGCCCTAAGACCACAAGTATGTTCGGCGGAAATCTGTTTTAGGACATTTTAAGTCATTTGCGCAAAGTCCGTCCATCTGTCTGGCTGGGGCGCACGATAACTCCCAAAATGAGTAATGGATTGAATTGACAAATTTGGTATGTGATAATATTTTTTTCAATCTCAGGCTAGGTTCGAAGATGGGTCATATTGGTCCACTCCTTTTAGTATATTCCTCACAGAGGGTTAACATTTAGTGAATCTTAACTCTCTAATAATTTATATACTACTTATCAGAATCATCTGTAAATCCTCACATAGTAGTTGTTTATTCGTGGCTATTACCTTGAGAAAAATGGGTGAGGTGTGCCATCACTTTTAGTACCTTTCACACAAACGGACAATTCTGTACAATAATTTAACTGATTATATGTGAAATACCTGTACATATGTATATATACTTGCAATTTTGTGCAGTAGAAAGACTTTATAGTACCTATAGTCCGGTAAAAGTGGTCATTATTTTCAAGCACCTTAATAGATAGATAGATAATTCTTTATTAATTCTGAATTCCTTATATACATACATTATTGTTTTTTAAACAAAACACGTAAGAAAGATTCAGTCGGGTTAACCGACTAAGGTATACCCTCACTTTGGGAGTACTGTAATATGAAATATTTCACGAATTAATCTGTCAATTTGTATAAGCTGGAAACTTTTGGTGCAAAATAGTAAATTTGTTTGGGAGGTACCAAAAGGGGCGTTCCAATTACTCCCGTTTTTCACCCCAAAAGGGGCGCGGCAACTTCGCCCACTTTTCTCAAGATGATACTGACTAATAAACTAATATTATGTGTAGAATTTCAGATGATTCAAAAAAGTAGTATAGAAGTTATTACATAATCAATAATTCACTAAATATTAACCCGAACTAGAAGGAGTGGACCAATACGGCCCATCTTTGAACATAGCCGGAGATAGAAAAAATATTACCACATACCAAATTTGAAGTCAATAGGTTACTCCTTTCGAGAGTTATTGTGCGCACTAGCCAGCAGACGGACATACGGAGAGGCGGACGGACAGACATTGCTCTAATGAAAAAATACCCAAATCTAATTTCCTCCAAACATACACTTATGGCTCGGCAATTATCCCCTCTAAGATGAGGGGATAATTACCCATATGGGTGAGCTAGCCCTGAAGCTGTTGATCAGATTAAACATTTTTATGTAAATATAAATTGTAAATTCAATTTTCTCTGAAAAAATGCTAAAAATAAGGTTTCAATCAAAATATTCACTATACGATAAAATCCGAATTTGAGCTATGCTAGAAAAAGCCAGATGACATTTTGTTACTCTCGATAAGAACTTTCAGAAACAGAAGTCATGGAATTGATCAAACCAACCGTATAATAAAATTGTGCACAACGAAAATTGCCCATCTATATCGATACCTCCTTTCCAAAGTAAGGTAAGTCGAAACAGGCAGTTTTTCAGGAGTAAAGATACAACTTTTAAATGTTTACGGAATTGAATGATTCCGACTAACTGAATATAATTCTATTAATATTATAAAATCGTTTGTTTGTATTTTTGTATGTTTGTTCCATCATCTCGTCTAAACGACTGATCCGATTATATTGAGACTTAGTGGACAGATAGACCAATGCCTGGGAAGTGGCATAGGGTAGTTTGATTTCAGATTTTGCGCCAAGTGATTTTCGACCATTTGACCGCTGGGGCTCCTGCTAGAGCTAGAAAGCTGAAATTTCGCACACGCTTAGACAGGAGTGTTTTATAAGCCACTGGCTGCTCGCGTAGCAATTTTTCGGCCTGTGTTCAGTTCTAGCGCTATTAAAATCTTGGGTATTGTTTTTGTCTTTTGAGAAGCCTCTTATATGATACATAGTTAAATCTTTTTACATATGAATTTCGAATTCTCAGTGTAGCAGTGGCAATAAATAACAATTTTCATTATTATATAGATTTTAAAAGTTCTTTAAGAGCTAAGAATATAAAAATGTATATGTACACACTGACCTCAAAGGAGATGCGAAACTAACTCAGCCTGAGGTCAACTCGGACATAAAGCCGAGTTTTCAATTTTCTAAATCTTTTACAAAATATATCGTTCACCACTTACTGTGGTAACTTATCGATCGTAGTCAATTTAAATTCTCAGACTGTGGTCAGTGCAGCAGTGACCAAAGTCATTCCCCCCTTCAGTACTTAAAAAGAGCTATGAGTCTTCCAATTATGATATATGTTCTGATCTTTAATGAATGTAATTTCACTTTGAGTGATTTTTGACCACGTGACCGCAATGACCACTTGACCGTCAGAGCTAGAAAGCTGAAATTTTTCTTAATGAGTCTTCAAATTTATGACATAAATATCGCAAATATCGCAAATTTTTTAATTTTTCAAAAAGAATTTATTTATTCATGCATATCTATTTTGTCCCCTTCAAAGTAATACCCCTCGGATATAATACACTTCTGCCAACGTTTTTTCCAATCCTCGAAGCACTTCAAATAATCATTTTTTGGGATCTTGTTCAGCTCCTCCTTCGATGCCGTCTTTATCTCCTAAATCGTGGCGTAGCGTCGTCCTTTCATGGGCCTTATCAGTTTTGGGAACAAAAAATAGTCACAGGGGGCTAGGTCAGGGGAATACGGTGGCTGCGGCACCATTACTGTGTTGTTTTTGGCCAAATATTCGAGCACAAGAAACGATGTGTGTGCAGGGGCGTTATCATGGTGCAAAAGCCAGTTTTTGTTCTTCCACAAATCCGGGCGTTTTTGGTGGATTGCTTCGCGCAATTTGCGCATAACTTGCAGGTTATATTCTTTATTGACCGTACTACCCTGTGACAAGAATTCATAATGCACCACGCCCCTGCAATCAAATTTTTCGTCTGTTGTTGACGTGCTCGGGCGTCCGGCACGCTGTTCGTCCTTCGCATCTTCTCGGCCCTCTAAGAACATTTTGTACCACCTATAAACGTTGCTTTGGTCCAAGGTAGCTTCACCATATGCCACAGTCAACATTCGGAATGCGCCAGCGCACTTTATTTCGTTTTTTACACAAAATTTGATGCAGATTCTTTGATCCATTTTCTGAAATAGATAAAAATCGAAGACAAGTTAAAATACATCCAAGCACAACAGCTGTCAAAAATTAACTAAACATTCAAAATTGTCGAACTTGTCAGCACAAGTAAGGCACATGAGTACCAACATAACGCTACAAAAATATCAAAAATAAAATACACATAGCCCGCGGAAATTAACAATTCGCAAAATTTTGTGAACATACCTCGTATGTTCTGATCTATAATGGATGCATTTTCATGTGCTATATAAACCAAGGACTATTCACATATTCGTTTTTTGTCCCGTTGTCAGTTCTCATGATACCAAAAACTTTAATATTATGTTTGTCTTTTAGAAGCCTCTTAAAAGATACAAAGATAAAATAGTATGTAGTGCTATGGTCACCGCTATACTGCCAAAATCTTAGAATTCAAGCAATTTTGAATTCTAACATTTTGGCAGTATAGCGGTGACCAAAAAATGTTCATCATTTCAGTGTTTTTAAAATCCCTTAAGAGCTATTAATCTACAAATTGATTTGAATATACTGCTATTGCAGCTATTCGATGTCCAGTAAGAGGTCATACAGGACAACGAACCCGAGTGTTAATTTTTTAAAGCATTTCCAAAATATTTCGCTCTCCAGTTAGTGTGGTAATTGTAGGTTGCAGTCCATATAAGCGTTATCATGCGGTAGACTAGGGCTAATCCGATTACACTTAGAGCATACGACGAATATTATGTGAAATGTTCAATAGTATAATAAAACAGATGATCCTCCGACGTGTCATTTGCGACTTCTTGGTCACTGAGACATTCTCTGAGAGCATAAATATAGCTAAAACATATCTGGAACAATAAGATAATCAGATTCACAGGATCTGTTAGAACAGTTGTGATTAAGATGTTTTCATCCTTTCTGTCATTTTGGCGGTCTGTTATAACCTAAAAAAATACATTTGATAGGGCACGTTCATACATTTTTGGTGGTCACACCTGTACAAACACTCGCTTTTCACCAAAACCATTCCTGAACCAAAAATCTAAATTACTTGTATTAGATTAAATATGTATTAAATTTATTGTTTATGAGATATGATCAGTATGGCGTGAAAAATTGAATTCTCATGAACACCATGTATTTGCGGTAAAAGAAATGTTCTTTGATAAACCGATAAAATATTTTGCTTGAACTAAAATTAACGGTTGTGCATATTTGTCTACAATTCCGTTATTGTGGTAAGATTGTCTATCTCCAGTTCCCTTCGTTTAGAGAATTTCAATATGGAAAGTTTGTTTTAATCTCAGTTTTTCATTGGAATATTTTTATCCCCTCACCTTAGAGAGGAGGGTATATATCATTTGCTACGAGCCAAAAGTGTAACACATCGAAGGAGTGACCTAAGACCCGGATATCCGTTTTGGGTCATTTTAAGTCGAATGAGCAATGTCCGTCCGTCTGTCTGTCTGTCTGCTGGCTGGTGCGCACGATAACTCTCGAAAGGAGTAACCGATTGACTTCAGAGTTAATATGTGGTAATATTTTCTTCCATCTCCGGCTAAGTTCGAAGATGGGCCATATTGGTCCACTCCTTCTAGTACCTCTCCCACAAAGGGTTAACATTTAGCGAAATATTGATTATTTAATAACTTCTGTACTACTTATTTGAATACTCTGAAATTCTACACATAGTATTAGTTTATTAGTCACTATTACTTCGAGAAAAATGGGGGAAGTTGCCACACCCCGTTTGGTACCTCCCACACAACTGGAAAATTGTGAACATAAAGTTAATAGCTTATAACTTTATTACCAGTACATGCAAAGACTGGCATGCCCCTCTTGGTACCTCCCACACAAATGGACCTTTTTACACCAAAAGTTAACAAGTTATAACTTTAATACCAGTGCATAAAAATACTTGACATTTTGTACAGTGTAATGCTTTTATAGTACCAAGAGTTCAGGGAAAAATGGGCGTTATTGGCACGGCCCTTTTAGTACCTCCCAAACAAATGGAAATTTTTTTACCAAAAGTTAATAGCTTTTACTTTAATATCAGGACATACTTTAAGGTTATTAAATACATTTTAAATTGATATTAACTTAATTAAAACAAAAAAGTTAATAAATTTACTAATATTTTTTTGGGACTCAAGGTGAGGGGATTCATAAGTCGGTTTACCCGACTGAAACTTTCTTACTTGTTCAGCCTAAGATTTATATCACGGCAATAATTAGAACTTGTTCTAGTAAACTTATATGCTTTTACTATTGTACATATTGGGCCTTATTCATAAAAATTCAATGAGTAAGCCCCATTTTCTATAACACATGAAAGACAATATAATTTAAGAAGGCATTCCTTCCTGTAGCGAGTAATTGTCAGTTACGAACGAATAGGAATTTGATTCCAACGAGTGAGGTTTTCGCGAATTTTCAGACCGCTTTTCCCGAATTTGTTTGTAATTGTCACAATTAAAAAATTATTTTTAATCGATAAGTGCAAAAAAAGTGCAATCAATGTTTGCGGAATACTGTTTTTTCGCGTGTTACAATTCATTCCTATTCGTTCGTAACTGATAGATTTTGACGTTTCGGCCTGAAGGAATGTCTTCTTATATTTTATTTGTCTTTGAACACATAGTCTTCCAACTTTATATTCTTCCTATTCAAATAGCAATTTCTCGCTTTCTTTTGCCTAGGAGAAAAATTACCAAAACTGACAGGAACAATGATGATCGCCTTATGGCAAGGATTTATTTCCCACTTATGTTTCATTCCAAATTCAAGAAGACAAAAGGAAATTATTTCTTTTTCTCACTTCCTCTGTATTATAATTACTCAGTTTTCTATGAATAGGTGACGTGGAAAAATAGTGGGTAATTAGTTAGGTTGGTATAATTACAGCCGGAGGAGCCAAATACAGCAACGAAAATAACATAAAAGCAACGACAACACCCTCAAGAATAAGTAATAAATAAGAAGACAAGCAACAGCGACTATATAATACCGCACAGTGGGAAGAAATCTATCGTTTCTTAACGACAAATAATTGGCAAGAAGAAATGAAAAAATCAATTTTCAAATGTAATAACGCAGCAAAATGTTTTAAAATAAATATATTTCAATGAAATCTGAAGGAAAATACAAAGGCAAATGCTTTTAAAATTTTTTTTAATACACGAGGTGGCCCACTTTATAGTCCTATACCTCCAAATTGATTATTACTTATCCGGCACATATATTTAAAAATAACAAAATATATCTCTTTCATTATCTACGGAAATGTTGCCATTATAGGTTTTGCCAAGGAGAATCAAAATTTTCGACAACAATTTGTGATACAAAATATTAAATTTTACCAAACAATAAGTGACACCATTATTTCGTCTTTTTATCGCTACGACGGTTATTCAGCAAGATATTGCCATTTTATGTTTGTGTAGGCAATTAAATTTTTTCAAAAAATAAGCAATAGCAAAATTTCTTTGATTTCAATATTTAGCGAGATATTGCCAAGTTTAAATTTGAATATTCAAAATCTTACCCAAGGCTTATGTAGCGAGATATTGCCACTTTAAGGTTTGCTCTGAAAAGTTCAACATTTTTCCAAAAAAATGCTAAGGACATTTAATTTGTGGTCCCAAAATAAGTAATAACAAAATTTCGTCCTTTTAGCAATAAAACGCTTATTTATCAAGTTATTCATAGTTAAATGTTTATTAAGAAAATTCAAAATTTTGGCAAAAAAATAAGCGGTAACAAAATTTTGTTCTTTTAGTCCTACTATGCTCATTTAGCGAGATATTGCCATTTTAAGTTTTGCTAAGGAAATTCAAAATATTTGCCAATAAATAAGTGATAACAATTCTTTTAGCTCTAAGTTTTGCTAAGGATATATGAAAATTTTAATTTTTAAACTTATCACAAAATTTGATGCCTATTTAGCGAGATAATGTCATTTTAAGTTTTACTAAGGAAATGCCGAAAAATGAGTGGTAACAAAATATAGTCCTTTTAGCTCTACATCGCCTATTTAGCGTGATATTTCCACTTAAAGTGTCGCAAAGAGAATTCAAAAGTTTGCCACAAAAATAAGTGACGACTAACCTTAGCGAGATATTTGCTTTTTAAGTCTTGCTTAGGAAATTTGAAATTTTGCCACAAAATAAGTGATAACAAAATTTCGTTATTTTAGCCCAACGGTGATTATTTATGGAGATACAGGGTGGGCCTAAAGAAACCAAGGGGTGTAAAAGTTTAATAACTTTTTCGTTTATTAATTTTTTTTTATGTTTTCTTTCAGATTATATAGACAACACTTGGAGAATTTATAATGGAGAGGTTCACAATTGAACAGAGAACCAGAACAATAGAATTTTATTATTTAAAGCAGAGATCAATTATTTTAACGCAAAGAGCATATCGTCGACATTTTAACGTCAGAATTTCGCCCTCTGAAGCAATGATTCGTTGCTTAGTTGATCGTCATCACCAACATGGCAGCGTAAGAGATTTGCCTCGAACCGGTAGACCACGTGTAAGTCGCACTGCGGAAAATATTGAACGAGTACAGCAAAGTGTTAACGAAGCACCAGAAACATCTGCCAGAAGGCGTTCTGCTCAGCTAGAAATGTCTCGTACGTCACTACGGCGCATTTTAAAAAAAAGATTTACAGTTATACCCATATAAGGTCCAATTGGTGCAAGAATTAAAACCCCCAGATCATCGGCAACGTCTAAATTTTGCAGTTAAATTTCAAGAGTTGGCCAGAAATGAAATCAACTTTATTAAAAATTTGATTATGAGTGATGAAGCTCATTTTCATTTGAATGGCTTTGTTAATAAGCAGAACTGTAGGTTCTGGGGTTCTCAAAATCCAAGAGCCATTCATCAACGCCAATTGCACCCCATCAGGTGTACAGTATGGTGTGGGATCACATCTGAAAATGTCATTGGGCCTTACTTCTTCGAGAATGAAGATGGAAGTGCTGTAACCGTAAATGGAGAGCGGTATCGGTTTATGATAGAACATTTTATACGTCCTGCTCTTGAAAACAAACCTGGTATGTGGTTTCAGCAGGACGGAGCCACTGCCCATACTGCCCGAGACACAATGGCACTTTTAAGTCAAATTTTTGGAGAGCGAATAATTTCCAGAAATTCGGAAATTATTTGGCCAGCGCGATCGCCAGATTTGACAGCACCCGACTATTTTCTTTGCAGTTATTTGAAGGAGCGAGTGTATGTGAACAAGCCAGAGACAATCCTTGAACTCAAGGCAAACATTGTTGCAGAAATTCGAACGCTACAGCCACAAGTTTTGAAAGGTGTTATGGAAAATGCTCTAAAAAGAGCCCATCAGTGCGAAGCTGAAAACGGTGGTCATTTAAGAGACATTATTTTTCATACTTAGTGTAAAAAATTTGCCTTTTGTATATTATATAATCTGGAAGAAAAAATAAAAAAAATTAATAAACGAAAAAGTTATTAAACTTTTACACCCCTTGGTTTCTTTAGGCCCACCCTGTATTTCCATTTAAAATTTTGCTATAAAAATTTAAAGTTTTAGACAAAAAAATAAGTGATAAAAAATTTTCGTTCGTGCCGCTATACCACGATTATTTAGGGAGTCTTTTTACATTTTAAAAATGTTGGTCCAAAAATAAGTGATTATAATATCCTTTTCTCTACACGACGTCTCTTCGAGGAGATATTATCATTTTAAGTGTTGTTAGGGATATTTAAAATGTTTGCCAAAAGAAGCGATGATGATATTTCGTTCATTTCGCTATACGACGCTAATCCGCGGAGATATTGCCATTAAAAGTCTTGTTAAGGAAATTCAAAGTGTTTGCCAAATAATAAGTAACAAACAATTCAGATTTAAGTGTTGCTTAGGAAATTCAAAATGTTTGCCGAAAAATAAGTAATATCAAAATTTCATCTTTTTCGCTATACGACCCCTATTTATAGAGTTATTGCCATTTTAAGTATTGCCAAGTAATCTCAAAATTTTGGCAAAAAGTGATAAATAAATTTCCAATCGTGATGATCCGTTATTATGCGAACAACCCATTAACGATTCATGTTCCTATGGCAAATATCGAGGAAGTTATTCATGAGATAGAGCCAGAAACCGTTACAAAGATCTTGGAAAATTGGGTTGACAGGATGCGCTACTGCGAAGCCACCCACTTGCATGAAACTGTTTTCCATAAGGAAGGATCATTTATAATTACTCGTATATAAAGGGTTTTCCAACAAGAGTTGTTGGAATTTTTCTATTGGTATTCAAAGAAAAATGCCATTTTTAAAGATAAATGATCGGATGTTTATTTCACAATAAAGAGGAAGGTATGCCGTTAATAATGAAAAACAACATTAACCGAATTTTCATGAAATTTTCCATAACCAAAGTAGTTCGCCTCCTCGTGGTGCACCCTGGGTAACGCTAACTGAACTACAGCGATTGGAAGCCAAACTTTGTCAACACAAATATCTGATTGATCTCCTGGCTATAAATACAAAGAAAGAATATAAACAAATCATACAAACAAATAATCTTTATGGAACTACAGAAACTAAGCGCACACAGATCAATTAAAATGCAAATAAATCAGTCCGTTAGGACTATTGGACCTGCAGTAAGAATCTGCCAACTTAATATAGAAGGTATAACTAGCTCTAAGTCTGACTACCTGTCAAGGATTATGACAGCTGAGAACATAGACGTAATACTCCTTCAAGAGACACGTACAGTGTCACATGAATCCCTGGTTAATAAGGGTACAATACATGGATTTAAGCTCCTTGCCGCAATCCACCACCGCTCATATGGCATAGCAACATATGTAAAAAATAACATATCCGATGCAGCAGTTCTCAAAAGCAGAAATAATAATAATATTTTCATCATCTCAGTCATACTAAACGGTATAAGTATTATCAACATATATAAACCACCTATCTCTCAGTGGCCAATAAATGCTATACCAAAATATAACCACCCTGTAGTATATGCAGGCGACTTTAACAGCCACCACAGTTTGTGGCGGTACCACACTGACGATGACAATGGTCTATGGCTTATAGATTGGGCTGAAACACTAAATCTCCACTTAATTTTCGATGCTAAAGACAGAGGTACTTTCCACTCTGCACGATGGAACCGTGATTATAACCCAGATCTGTGCTTCGTCTCTTCATCACGTTCAAATCCTGTACCTGCGACTCGAACCGTCCTAAGTAGCTTCCCACAAAGTCAGCACCGTCCAGTTATCATCAATATAGGTACTAAGATCTCAATTGTTAAAAGCATCCCGAAGCCAAGGTGGAACTTTCGGAAAGCAAACTGGAGCACATTTTCAAAACTAATCGATGATGCAATTCGATTTATTCCACCCTTACCATCGAATTATGACCGATTTGTTGGTCTAGTTATTGCTACAGCAAAGAAAGCAATCCCGAGAGGTTTCCGTAAGGAATACATTCCTTGTTGGAATGAAGATAGTGATAGGTTGTATAATGAATTCTGCTTAACGGAAATAGCAGACGAATTATTATTAAGCCTTGATGAAGCCAGAAAAGAGGAATGGTCAAGATCTATCACAAACATGGACTTTAAGTATTCCAGCCGTAAGGCATGGGGATTGTTGCGTAAACTTGGCAGCGCTCTACCTCCTCCACCAAACAAGCCAACAATAAATCCAAATATCATAGCCTCACATATAGTGCAGCTATCAAAAGCTAAGTGTGATGAAAAAGGTTTTGTAAGGACTATAGAATACGAATATAGAACTCTCAAATTATCCACTATCCCAAATGATAGTTTTTCAAGACCCTTTACAGAGCAAGAAGTGAACGATGCCTTGAATTCAATTAAACTTGGAACTGCGGCTGGACTGGATGGAATATATCCAGAATTCCTTAAAAATAGTGGTTCCAATACCAGAAGATGGCTTACGTTATTTTATTCAAACATATTGTCATCAAACAAATTACCACCAGCGTTTAAAAAATCCAAAGTAATATCATTACTCAAACCCCATAAACCAGCAGATCTACCACAAAGTTACCGTCCCGTGTCCCTTTTGTCAATCAGTTTTAAGCTGCTCGAGCGTCTTATTTTAAATCGTATTGGTCCGGAAATAGACCGTGTCATTCCTCAAGAACAAGCTGGTTTCCGAAAACATCGAAGCTGTACTGACCAGGTATTGTCGCTTACAAACTACATTGAATGCGGTTTCCAAAACCAACTTAAAACTGGCGCAGTTTTTGTTGATTTGACATCAGCGTATGATACCGTGTGGAAAAAAGGCTTGCTGTATAAATTGATGAAGGTTATCCCCTGTAGTCGGATATGTAATCTTATTTGCTCAATGCTCAGTGACCGTCTGTTCAATGTCCACCTTAATAATAAGTACAGTAAAACACGAAAACTTAACAATGGTCTCCCCCAGGGATCTGTCTTAGCCCCGACGTTGTTCAACCTGTACATACATGATCTGCCTATCTCTACATCGAGGAAATTTATATATGCTGACGACATGGCATTCGCACTACAGCACAAATCGTTCGCTCATATAGAAGACTCTCTAACAGCAGATCTTAAATTGCTTTCACAATACTGTGCCAAATGGCGACTTTCGCCAAGCATTGCCAAAACGGAAGTGAGCTGCTTCCACCTGAACCACCAAGAAGCCTGCCGTGAATTAAACGTACAATTAAACAACAAATTCCTATATCACAACCATAATGCAAAATACCTTGGAATAACTCTGGACAGGACCCTTTCATATAATGCTCATCTCACCAAAACGTCTCAAAAGATAAAAACCCGAAACAACATAATTCAAAAACTGACGGGCTCTTCGTGGGGTGCAAATCCGTCATGTTTGCGAATTTCTGCGTTATCTCTGGTTTTCTCTGCGGCTGAATACGGAAGTCCAGTATGGCTAAACAGTCGTCATACTCAAAAAATCGACACTCAATTGAATATAACTATGAGGCTGATATCAGGAACATTACGCCCAACACCAACTGAATGGTTGCCAAAGCTCTGTAATATCGCTCCACCACAGCTAAGAAGGAAACAAGCTTTACTACGAGAATACAATAAAATTCTTAGCAATGATCATATTCCGCTAATAACTGATTTAAATAATCCCCCACGACAACGACTTATATCAAGAAACGCACCCATGAAGCTAGCCAAAATGTTAAAAGATGAAAATTTTGAGATTGACATGGTTTGGGAAAATGACTGGTCCAACTCAGGAAGGTCCAGTCCGCTCTTTAATGGACGTAGCAGTAACAACAAGCTTTCACGGAAAGCTTGGTGTAACCTCAACAGACTCAGAACTGGCACTGGCAGAACCCAAAATACCCTATACACATGGGGTCTTGTAAATGACCCTATTTGCACATGCGGGGCCCCTCGACAAACCATCGATCACATCCATAGAGAGTGTCCTACCCTAGGATATGAAGGCCAAATAAGCGACATCATAAATTTAACACCAGACGCTGTATCGTGGCTAGAATCGCTGGATCTTTGATGAGTTATCTAACTTGGTACACATTTTATATATGCTATTCTTTCGATTGTAATGATTTTCCATACGCTAAATAAAAATATGTGGCCCCAAAGGAAGAAGTCGCATCGTGTTAAATCACAAGATCTCGGTGGCCAATTGTGATCACCTCTTCGAGAGATAACACGGTCCGGAAACTTTTCCCGTAACGGAGCAATGGTTTCGTTGCTTGTGTGGCATGTAGCGCCGTTTACTTTCTTGTTGAAAGTAAACGTTGTCCAGATCAATACCATCCAACTCCGACCATAAAAAATCATCAATCATCTCTCCAATCCAACCTCATTTTCGAAAAAGTAAGGTCCAATGACCCCGCCGGACCATAAGCCGCACCAAACAGTCACACGTTGAGGATGGAAAGGCTTCTCAACAATAACTCTTGGGTTTTCCGAGCCCCAGATGCGAGAATTTTGCTTGTTGAAGTAGCCAGCGAGGTGGAAATAGGCCTCATCAGTCAAGACGATTTTTCGATGCTCTTCGATTTTTTGAATTTTAATAATTTTAATGCGTTGTTGAATCATGTATCGTTCCATTTTTAGCAATGGCGTAGTTTCTACTTGTCAAATGTCAAAGAATAAAAGCTTCAAAAGTGACAGCTACCGAAATACCGGGTGATTCACAATAACACCTCTTGATGGAAAACCCTGTACATATCGTCGAATTAGAAAGTCCTAGCGGTCATACGACTACTCACCAAAGCATTTTGCGCTATCTTTTCCGGTTCAGAAGTTACCTAAAACTCCTATGTGTATTCTTCTATAGAAATGTTCCGACAAAAACTCCTATGTGTTGTAGGCACAGCGCGGGATAGAAGGTTGGCTTAGATTCACGCCAAAAAACGGCTAATGAGGTTTTGTTCAGAATCATCCCCTCTATTCGACAATGAATATATCAAAATTGGATGTGCTTCTATTCGCGAGTTATCGCGAAAACAGTACTTTTACTCAAAACAAACTTAGTAACATAGATTTGTAAAGAAAAAACGCGGAAATTTAGAACTGTAACACAATTTCCTTTAAATATGATCATTTGTATGACGCTTTGTAACGTCCGCGATATTTGCAATGTTTTAATATTGCAAATTTTGTGTAATCCATAAAATCGACTTATACCGCCAAATTTTTCCAAAACTATTATACCGAATTTAATAAGATTAATATATTTGCATTCCATGATCTCTGAGGAATAGATTAATATCAGCATTTCCGCGAGAAATATCCCTCGACGAATATATTTTGTACAAAAAAATTACGTTCGGAATTTGTTTACTATATAATGCTATTATCTCGCGTATGGACAGTTCTAGGGAAAAGTGGTCAAAGGAAGATTTTCAGTAATTATAATGTAACTTCTGAACCAAAGTCGTACCAACCCTAAAATGTACACCATCGGTAGAGTACATATAGAAAATTTTTTATAAAAAATTTAGATCGATATTGAGATATCGCAATTTATATTTTTATTTCCGCGAAAAGTGACCGAAATAAATTATTTGAAATACAGCCAAAAAAAAAGCTCTCGTTCAGAGCTACCTTTTTGCCATTGGCCGTTTTCCAATCCGATGTACCGTTAAGGAGCTAGAGCACTAAAGAAACAATATTTTCTATTTTCAATTTTTTATGCTTTGTAGCCTTAAAATTTACTTCAAAAAAGCGTTACAGAGGAAAAAAAATCAATTTTTCTGAACTTTGACCTCGCCCCCGGCCTTCAATTTTTATTTCCCTCACCCTCAGTCCCAAAAAAATATTAGTAAATTTATTTATTTTTTTGTTTTTATTTTATTTATTTTAAATTATTGTCAATTTAAATTGCATTTAATAACTTTAAAATATGTTATAAGCTGTTAACTTTTGGTGTAAAATGGTCCATTTATTTGGGGGTACCAAACGGGGCGTGCCAATAACGGCCACTTGTCTCTAGACTCTAGGTTCTAGGTTCTATAAAAGCATTGCACTGTACGTAGTATTTGTATGCACTGGTATTAAAGTTAAAAGCTGTTAACTTTTGGTACAAAAAGGTCCATTTGTGTGGGAGGTTCCAAAAGGAGCGAGGCAATAATGCCCATTTTTCACTGCAATGTAGGTACTATTAAACCATTACACTGTACACAATTTCAGGTGTTTGTATGCACTGGTAATAAAGTTATAAGCTATTAACTTTTGGTTCAAAATTTTCTTTTTGTGGGGGAGGTACCAAAACTGGCGTGGCGACTTCGCCCATTTTTCTCGAGGTTGTAGTGACTAATAAACTAATACTATGTGTAGAATTTCAGAGAATTCAAGTAGATAGTATAGATGTTATTAAACAATCAATATTTCACTACATGAAATCCTTTGTGGGGGAAGTAATAGAAGGAGTACTTAGCCGGAGATAGAAGAAAATATTGCAACATACGAAATTTTAAGTCAATCGGATGCTCCTTTCGAGAGTTATCGTGCGCACCAGTCAGCAAACAGACAGACAGAAGGACGGACAGACATTGCTCATTCGATTTAAAATGACCCAAAACGGATATCCGCCGAACATACTTAGGGTCTTAGGACACTCCTTCGATGTGTTACACTTTTGGCTCGTAGCAAATGATATATCTAAGGTCAGGGGATAAACATATTACTACCGATTTTGGTCAGAACATTCAATTTCAGTCATTCCGTTACCGCTGTAATAGCTAAGATTTCTGACTGGCAAATACAACAGTGATTAAGCAGCCTTTTGCAATGAATAGCTCGAGTTATTTAGAAAAGACACCAAAGCCCACTTGGTTGATTTGTTTGTTAACGTTTGTTTGTTTTAAGTACAAATTAACGAATCTCCTATGTCCTGGCATACGACCATTTCATTCTAATCTATCAGGTAAAAGAGTGGGTTACTTCTTGTCAAAAGTGAATGTATTAGTGAAACCAGTAAGGAAAGGCTAAAGTCGGGCGGTGCCGAATATATAATACCCTACACCACTCTCATAATATTGAATAACTCTGATATATAAATTTTGTAATTCATGTATAAATTGTTTACATAAATTTACTTTTGGGACATTTTATACTTTAATAATACCCTTTACCACAGCGTGATTGGATCTAAAGAGCCAAATCGGATGAAACATATATATGGGAGCTATAGCTAAATCTTTACCGATTTTCTTCAAATTCGGTAGTGTTGGTTCATGGATCAAGAAACTCTACCATTCTAAATTTCAAAACGATTAGATGTAAACTACAGCTTCTATAGAACTAAAGGGCCAAATCGGACGAAACATATATATGGGAGCTATAGCTAAATCTTAACCGATTTTCTTCAAATTCGGTAGTGTTGGTTCATGGATCAAGAAACTCTACCATTCTAAATTTCAAAACGATTAGATGTAAACTACAGCTTCTATAGAACTAAAGGGCCAAATCGGACGAAACATATATATGGGAGCTATAGCTAAATCTTAACCGATTTTCTTCAAATTCTGTAGTGTTGGTTCATGGATCAAGAAACTCTACCATTCTAAATTTCAAAACGATTAGATGTAAACTACAGCTTCTATAGAACTAAAGGGCCAAATCGGACAAAACATATATATGGGAGCTATAGCTAAATCTTAACCGATTTTCTTCAAATTCGGTAGTGTTGGTTCATGGATCAAGAAACTCTACCATTCTAAATTTCAAAACGATTAGATGTAAACTACAGCTTCTATATAACTAAAGGGCCAAATCGGACGAAACATATATATGGGAGCTATAGCTAAATCTTAACCGATTTTCTTCAAATTCGGTAGTGTTGGCTCATGGATCAAGAAACTATACCATTCTAAATTTCAAAATGATTGGATGTAAAATACAGCTTCTTCAGGACTAAAGAGCAAAATCGGACGAAACATATATATGGGAGCTATAGCTAAATCTTAACCGATTTTCTTCAAATTCGGCACTGTCGGTTCATGGATCAAGAAACTCTACCATTCTAAATTTCAAAACGATTGGATGTAAAATACAGCTTCTATAGAACTAAAGGGCCAAATCGGACGAAACATATATATGGGAGCTATAGCTAAATCTTAACCGATTTTCTTCAAATTCGGCAATGTTGGTTCATGGATTAAGAAACTCTACCATTCTAAATTTCAAAACGATTGGATGTAAAATACAGCGTTTATAGGACTAAATGGCCAAATCGGACGAAACATATATATGGGAGCTATAGCTAAATCCTAACCGATTTTCTTCAAATTCGGTAGTGTTGGTTCATGGATCAAGAAACTCTACCATTCTAAATTTCAAAATGATTGGATGTAAAATACAACTTCTACAGGACTAAAGGCAAAATCGGACGAAACATATATATGGGAGCTATAGCTAAATCTTAACCGATTTTCTTCAAATTCGGCAATGTTGGTTCATGGATCAAGAAACTCTACCATTCTAAATTTCAAAACGATTGGATGTAAAATACAGCTTCTATAGGACTAAAGGGCCAACTCGGACGAAAGATATATATGGGGGCTATATCTAAATCTGAACCGATTTCAACCAAATTCAATAGCGAACTTAACAGCCGCGAAATACTCTAAACTGCAAAATTTCAGAACGATCGGAGTGAAATTGCGACCTGTAGTCGACGAACAACTTTACATGGACAGACGGACGGACGGACGAAACATATATATGGGAGCTAAAGCTAAATCTTAACCGATTTTCTTCAAATTTGGCAATGTTGGTTCATGGATCAAGAAACTCTACCATTCTAAATTTCAAAACGATCGGATGTAAAATACAGCTTCTATAGGACTAAAGGACCAAATCGGACGAAAGATATATATGGGAGCTATATCTAAATCTGAACCGATTTTCTTCAAATTCGGCAATGTTGGTTCATGAATCAAGAAACTCTACCATTCTAAATTTCAAAACGATCGGATGTAAAATACAGCTTCTATAGGACTAAAGGGCCAAATCGGACGAAACATATATATGGGAGCTATAGCTAAATCTTAACCGATTTTCTTCACATTCGGCAATGTTGGTTCATGGATCAAGAAACTTTACCATATCAAATTTCAAAACGATCGGATGTAACATACAGCTTCTATAGGACTAAAGGGCCAAATCGGACGAAACATATATATGGGAGCTATAGCTAAATGTTAACCTATTTTCTTCACATTCGGCAATGTTGGTTCATGGATCAAGAAACTCTACCATTCTAAATTTCAAAACGATCGGATGTAAAATACAGCTTCTATAGGACTAAAGGGCCAAATCGGACGAAAGATATATATGGGAGCTATATCTAAATCTGAACCGATTTCAACCAAATTCAATAGCGATCTTAACAGCCGCGAAATACTCTAAACTGCAAAATTTCAGAACGATCGGAGTGAAATTGCGACCTGTAGTCGACGAACAACTTTACATGGACAGACGGACGGACGGACAGACATCGTTAAATCGACTCAGCTAGTGATTCTGAGTCGATCGGTATACTTTAAGGTGGGTCTAGCTGTGTTATTTTCTGGTGTTACAAACATCTGCCATGAAACAAACTTATAATACCCTGTACCACAGTGTGGTGTAGGGTATAATTAACGGTGGCAGGAAGGTCAGGCTTTGTGTCTAGAATGACACTATGTCTGTAGCCATTTGCTGACCATAGTTACAGTTCCCTACATCTAATAGCAGCATATGCGGTATATTGGATGTAGTATAACATTGAGTGCCTCAGGTTGTGTCGTTTTCAGCGCACCAGAGACACATATAGCAGTAATTAGCGGAACCTTGCTTAGTATCGCGCCGAAGGTGGATTTCTGAAGATCTGTCCACCAGACTACACTGCCGTGCAGAATTATCGGCCTGACTATTCCTGTATACAACCTATAAACTATACGCGAGTTCAGAAACCAGAATTTTCCTATTGCCCTTTAACAGGTATGACTACAAATAGCCCAACTTCAAAGGGCTATACAACAAAAATTGTAGCTAATTCGCAAAACGCTTTAGGGGTTTTGATATACTAGTGGTGTACTATCATGTCCAATCGGCTAAGTTCGGGAAGATTTGTTGCACATTGATATAGCGTGATACATTTCGAGGTTCCCTACTTTTTTAAAGAAAAAAAAAACACAGAAAATTCAAATTGAATGGGGAATATTTATTATCATTTGAAAGAACATTCTTTGGCATTTATTTTTTGAAGATTATGTCTATCAAATGTTGGTCGCGGCTACGTCTCAGATGGTCCAGCCGTTGAGTCTAATTTTCGATGACTCGTTCGAGCATTTCGACTGGTAATTGGCGAATAACACGCGTGATGTTTTGCTCCAAGACCTGCATCGAAGCGGATTTGTCCGCATAAACTTTAGACTTTACATATCCCCATAGGAAAAAGTCTAACGGTGCGATATCACACGATCTTGATGGCCAAACGACCGGCCCAAAACGTGAAATTATCTGCTCACCGAAGTGTTCTCTCAATAAATCCATTGATTGATGCGATGTGTGGGAAGTGGCGCCGTCTTGTTGAAATAAATGTCGCCGGGATCACGAGCTTCAATTTCAGGCATCAAATAGTCGGTTATCATGGCACGATAACGGTCGCCATTGACGGTTACGTTCTCACCGGCATCATTTTTGAAGAAATATGGACCGATGATTCCGGTAGGTCTGATCGGGAGTCGGTCAATGGCAAAAATGTAGCTCTTAACGAGAGCTAAAATATTTCTCATGGGGGTCAGGGTCGTGGGTCGACAGGAATGTTTTTTTTTTCGGACTTAAAAAAATTGACATAGCGCAATTGGCGAACGATTATTTTGATAATAAAACTGAATAATTTGTAAACGTTGTTCAGGCGTAAATCTTTCCATGATGAAATTAACAAAAATAACATGACAGCATGACACGAATCACACGTGATCTGTCAAAAAAAGGCTATTGAAAAAAGTATATCTACTTTGATCACCCTATATAAACCAATTTCTCATCAACTTTTCTGAATTGACAAAAAAAAAATTCTATATGATGTAAAAAATGTCGGTCAGATGTGCCCACTAAGACAAAAGTTATGGCCATATCAATCCATATTTTCAAATAACTCTATGCAACAACATTTCTGTCGTAGGGCTGCGCATAACATTTTCTGGTGTAGTACTAAACACGAAAACAAATTTTATGGTAATTTATTTTTTAAATTCCTATTTTCTTGGAAGGTGCCTTTGGACCATATTTTGCCTATTTGAACCATATATTTTTAAATATATGCTCAATAATGCCGGTATAAACGTTAAATTAAAGGAAATTATGAGGATTACAAATGTTGATGATGACACTTTCAGGTGGAAACAGAAGTTTAGTAACTGTCGTTAAAACAATTAGAAAAACTGATTTAAAAAAAAGTTTTTTGCTCGCTCGAAAACAAACATAAAAAATAGAAAAAATTGTTTTTTATACCTCCCTATTGTGAACAAGGGTATATATCAGATGCTGCCAACCAATAGTGTAACACATCGATGGAGTGGCGGATATCCGTGTTGGTCCATTTTAATTCATTTTAGCAATGTCCGTCTTTCTGTCTGGTTGGTGCGCACGATATCTTTCGACAGGATTAACCGATTGACTTAAAATTTGGTATGTGTCAATATTTTTTTCTATCTCAGGCTAAGGTCAAAGATGGACCATGTTGGTCCACTCTTACGAGTACCTTCCCCACTAAGGGTCAACATTTAGTGAAATATTGATTATCCCATAACATATATACTACTATCCAGAATCTTTTACAATTCCACACATAGTACTAGTTTATTAATGTATATCATCTTTAGAAAAATGGCCGTTATTGCCACGCCCCTTTTGATACCTGCCATACAAATGGACCATTTTGAACAAACAGTTAACGGCTTTAACTAGGATTTCAGTACATACAAATACTTAAAAATTTTTACAGTATGAAAACATTAATGGTACCCATAGTATATTAAAAAGTGGGATTTTTTCTGATTCTTTCCTACGAATCGGGATACGAGTCTGATATGCACCGATTCCATTCTCGTTATCTTTTTTGGATAGACCACAACATTTGCTATTTGATGAAAAAGGTTGCTATTGGATATAACCACTGAGACTAAATTATGGTCATTTAAATTTGTACTTACCAATGTGTTTTAGTATTTTTTTTTACAAAGAATATTTTTTGGAAATTATAACATCAAATGGCCTTTACTTTTTTCTTAGTAGGTATATCTAAGGGGAACTTTTTTTTTATCAAAATTGCAAAAATTTTAGTCTATATTAGAATTACGAAAGTTACACGCGCTTAAACATTTTGTCACCACAGATGGCCAAATTTGAGGACGTGTAGCTAAGCCCCTTTATACCATAGGGACCAAACTTAAAACTTAAGTTATCTTATACCTCTTCTACAAGCATGACAAGTTTTGTCGCAGTCGGTTGTCTGGTTAAGAAAAGACCGAGTTATTTCCCTTTCTTAATTCCGCCCCTGTGCGTTTCCTGCTATGAAGGTCAGTTGACCCTAAGATAGCTGAAATGAGTCTCTTAATCCGAAGGTTATGTATGAACCCACGTATACTGCCATCAATCCGCAGGATTGCTAAATCCTGCTGTATTTAGATTATTCATTAAATCCGACTAGATCATGCAGGTCAATTTCGGTGGACTTGGCCTTGCTGAAGGCATCCAATTAATCTCTCCAAGGTTTTAAGGAAGAATGACTACAGTCTAATCGGGCGTAAATCCTTAGCTCCAGAAAGAGGCGGCTTTCGGGATGAAAACCACCTTGGTTTCTCTCCATTACACTGTACAGCCTTTTTCAGTTCATTGATTTGGGACTCAATTCTGAGAATTGGACGTGAAAGTAGCCCCAAAATAAGAACTTCTGCATCATTCGTTTAGTCAAGTTGGCCCAATTAATAATTTAATGGTCATAAGAATTTTTTTGCTCAAGGTGGATTTTTAGCACTTTTTCAATATTTTTTCTCGGTATACCGTACGGAATATTTCTTTTGTGACTGAAGCAATGTTTTAGATATTTAATAGGAGAAAAAATGAGGAACAAACCTACCCGAAAAAAGTGCAGTGCCTTAAAAATTTTTTGCTGGGGATGAGCATTCTACACCACTACAGACACTCTTTGTTGTACTGCATGAGTTCTTCCTTAAAGTGTCCATGTCCTGAGGGGTTCTAGTCTCCATTGCGTGCATTCTGCAGCACTTCCCCAATAAATTAATTCTGGCGACCACCAAGGCGGTCGTTGTTTGGCACTTGACTTTTGTTTGGGACATGCGGCTTGTAACAAACCATTATAAATTTGTTTATAAATAAAAAATTTCGATTCTTAATAATTTTATAAATTCTCATTACTAATTTGCTGTTTTCGATACAAAATTACATTTTCGCATTGTATACTTGAAAATGTGTAATTTTTTGTCAGAAGTAATGTAGGTGGCAATGACCTGTCATTACTAAATAATGCAAATGGTAATGACATATTTCCTAGACTTTGCTGCTTTGGTATGTAACGATTTGTAGGGAATTTCAAAATCTTTTCGACTTTGACATCATTTCTCTCAACTACTAAGTACAGTAACACATCAGCAATATTGGCAAAAAAAAGGACTAGAGGTTAGGTAAAATTGTTCTTGCTCACGAAATATTCTTGAGATGATCATAAACAAAACAAGCTTTTATTTTATGTGCGGTTAACTGCTTAACTGTTTAGTTTCAATCCGCCCTAATATATGGACATAGCTAATATATGTACATAATCAAGTGAAGTGCAAATTATACTAATTATCGTTTTGAAGTACACACTAACTGCAAATTACGTTAAGAAATTTTCATTTACGCCAACTAATAATCGTTTAACACCAAACATGTTGGAAGTGTGAATATTATGCTTTCCGTAAACCTGCGTGCTTATGTATATCGTTAATGTGACTAAATTGGTGTATTGTACTCATAGTTCGTCACATAATTTCTTTAATTGAACTTTATATCGCTCCACAAAAGTAAGTAACCTTAGTATATCGTAGTTTCTTAAACGTGTCTAAATGAACGCAACAATCGAAGCAAAAGGGAGCAGAATAACAATAATAGCAATGTGTGTACAAAGTGTTAAACATACCTGATGTATTGATTAATTAGGGCAATCAGTATTGTGAAATCGACTCAGATTTTAGCTGATACACCTGATTTTTTAGATGTTTTGACTGCGGCTACGACCGATTTTAATAAAAAATCTAAAAATAAAAAAGAAGTGCATATACATAAGTACAAAGGAAAAAAAATAAGTGTCATCAATTGTTATTCGGTAAATTGAGATCACTTCAATAACATTTTCCACTACATCAAAATAATAAAATTTCTTACAATAATATTTTTATACCCTACACCACACTGTGGTACAGGGTATTATAACTTTGTGCATTTGTTTGTAACACCCAAAAGGAGAAGAAATAGACCCATTGTTTATTATACCGATTGACTTAGAATCACTTTCTGAGTTGATTTAGCTATGTCCGTCTGTCTGACATAGACAGACGGAAAGACGGACAGACGTCTTTCCGTCTGTCTGTGCATGTATTCTTGTAATCAAAGTACAGGTCGCAATTATGGTCCGATCTCGACGAAACTTTACACATATATTTTATTTGGCCCAAGGACGATCCCTATTGAATTTGGTTAAAATCGGTTCAGATTTAGATATAGCCCCCATATATATGTTACCCCCGATTTGAGGTGTAAGCGCTGTAAAAATGTTATTTTATATCCGATCAGTATGAAATTCGACAGAAAAAGGTTTCTTATAATATGAATAAACACTGTTAAATTTGGTTAAAATCGGTTCAGATTTAGATATAGCCCCCATATATATGTTACCCCCGATTTGAGGTGTAAGCGCTGTAAAAATGTTATTTTATATCCGATCAGTATGAAATTCGACAGAAAAAGGTTTCTTATAATATGAATAAACACTGTTAAATTTGGAAGAAATCGGTTCAGATTTAGATATAGCTCCCATATATACGTTAGCCCCGATTTGACATGTAAGCGCTGTAAAAACTTTATTTTATATCCGATCAGTATGAAATTCAGCAGAAAGAGGTCTCTTATTATATGAATGAACACTGTTAAATTTGGAAGAAATCGGTTCAGATTTAGATATAGCCCCCATATATACGTTACCCCCGATTTCACATGCAAGCGCCGTAAAAAATTTATTTTATAACCGACTAGCTGAGCCCGGTGCGCTTCGCTGCCCATGTCAAAATTAGCGCTGTAGAAACTGTATTTTATATCCGATCAGTATGAAATTCGGCAGAATGGGGTTTGTTATTACATGAAGGAATACCGCCAAATTCGGAGAAAATCGGTTCAGATTTAGATATAGCCCCCATATATATGTTAACCCCGATTTGACATGTAAGCGCTGTAGAAACTGTATTTGATATCCGATCAGTACGAAATTCGGCAGAAAGAGGTTTCTTATTACATGAAGGAATACTGCCAAATTCGGAGAAAATCGGTTCAGATTTAGATATAGTCCCCATATATATGATACCCCCGATTTGAAATTCAAGCGCTGTAGAAAATGTATTTTATATCCGATCAGTAAGAAATTCGGCAGAAAGAGGTTTCTTATTACATGAAGGAATACCGCAAAATTCGGAGAAAATCGGTTCAGATTTAGATATAGCCCCCATATATATGTTACCCCCAATTTGACATGTAAGCGCTGTAGAGACTGTGTTTTATATCCGATCAGTAGGAAATTCGACAGAAACAGGTTTCTATTTTACATGAATGAGTATTCAAGGAAAATCGATTCAGATTTATATATAACCTCCATATATATGTTCCTCCAGATTTGGTTACAAAGCGCTATAGAAATTGTACTTTACTTCCGATCATTACAAAGTTCTCCAGAAAAATGTTTCTCAATTTAGGAACGAATATTGCTTAATTTAGGGATTATCGGTTCAAAATACATTTACCAATTATTCCAGATTATTATCGCAATGACCCTTATCGCATTGTTAGGCCCCGCCCGACTTTCTGCTTTTCCTTACTGGTATTAGTAATAAATTCAGTGAATGAAAAAATACCGAATTCAGTGGAAAGTCCAGAAAATAGAAATGTATACTTATAAAATTTCCAAATTCTTGTTTCATTGGTCATGCATCACATTATCATATTGCGATTGTATTGGAATGAGCAGCTGTAATTATCGCATACCGAGCATTTTTGTTCATGTACTTCCTATATAATACATGCAAGATATATCAAAATATGGGCTGTGCCACGCCCACTGGTCCTATTCCGCCAATTTGTAAGCCAATCACGTAGACTGCTACCAGATACATGTACGCAAAATTTCAACACTCTCGCTAACAAAATGAGCAATATAATTCAATATCAAAATTTGGCTTATATGGGCGGTGGCACGCCCATTGGTCAGATCCCGCCAATTTTTGGACCAATCACGTGGACTGTCACCAGATACATATGTACAACATTACAGCACTCTAGACACAAAATTGTGCAAGATATATCAATTTCGAAATTTGGCTTATAAGGGCGGTCCGATCCCGCCCATTTTCTGACCAGTTACGTAGAATGCCACCAGATACATATACACAACATTGCAGCACTCCCGATAGCAAATTGTGCAAGATATCAAAATTTGGTCTATGTGGGCGGGGCCACGCCCATTGGGCCGATCCCGCCCATTTTTGGACCAATCACGCAGACTGCCACCATATACATATACACAAAATTCCAGCACTCTCGCTAACATATTGTGCAAGTTATATCAATTTCAAAATTTGGCTTATATGGGCGGGGCAAAGCCCGTTGGTCCGATCCCACCCATTTTTTTACCAATTACGTACAATGCCACCAGATACATATACGCAACATTGCAGCACTCTCGCTAGCAAATTGTGCAAGATATCAAAATTTCAAAATTTGGTCAATGTGGGCGGGGCCACGCCTATTGGTCCGAACCCGGACATTTTTGGACCAATCACGTAGATCGCCAACGGAAATATATACACAAAATTCCAGGTCACTCGCTAACAAATTGTGCAAGATATCACATTTTTAAAATTTGGCTTATATGGGCGGTGCCACGCCCATTGGTTCGATCCCGCCCATTTTTGGAAAAATCACGTGGACTGCTACCAGATACATATACACAACATTGCAGCACTCTCGCTAGCAAATTGTGCAAGATATCGAAATTTCAAAATTTGGTCTATGTGGGCTGGGCCACGCCCAATGAGCCGATCCCGCCCATTTTCTGACCAATTACGTAGAATATAACCAGATACATATACACAACATTGCAGCACTCCCGCTCGCAAATTGTGCTAGATATCAAAATTTGGTCTATGTGGGCGTGGCCACGCCCATTGGGCCGATCCCGCCCATGTTTGGTCCAATCACGCAGACTGCCACCATATACATATACACAAAATTCCAGGTCTCTCGGTATAAAATTGTGCATGATATCACATTTTTAAAATTTAGCTGATATGGGCGGTGCCAGGCCCATTTGTCCGATCCCGCCCATTTTTGGAAAAATCACGTGGACTGCTACCAGATACATATACACAACATTGCAGCACTCTCGCTGGCAAATTGTGCAAGATATCGAAATTTTAAAATTTGGTCTATGTGGGCGGGGCCACGCCCATTGAGCCGATCCCGCCCATTTTTGGACCAATCACGGAGACTGTCACCAGATACATATAAACAAAACTGCAGCACTCTCGATAATAAATTGTGCAAGATATAGAAATTTCAAAATTTGGTCTATGTGAGCGGGGCCACGCCCATTGGGCCGATCCCGCCAATTTTTGGACCAATCACGTAGACTGTCACCAGATACATATACACAACATTGCAGCACTCTCGCTAGCAAATTGTTCATGATATCGAAATTTCAAAATTTGGTCTATGTGGGCGTGGCCACGCCCATTGGGCCGATCCCGCCAATTTTTGGACCAATCACGTAGACTGTCACCAGATACATATACGCTCAACTACAGAACTCTCTCTAATAAATTGTGGAAAATATTTGAATTTCAAAATTTGGCTTATATGGGCGGGGCCACGCCCATTGGTCCGATTCCGCCCATTTTTTGAAAATTCACATAATCTGTCACTAAATGCATACACAAAAAATTTCAGCACTCTAGCTAAAAATTTTTCTCAATACCAAAATTTTACCCATATGGGCGGGTCCACGCCCACTTGATATATCGAAAATTCAAGTACCCTATTTTCAGCACCCCCTTCACATGTACATTCTGTGAAAATTTCAAGATGATCGGTCTAGCCGTTTAGAGGTCTATACGGAACAAACATACAAACATACAAACAAACAAACAAACCCACAAACAGACACTCTCTTTTATATATATATAGACTAGCTGAGCCCGGTGCGCTTCGCTGCCCATGTCAAAATTAGCGCTGTAGAAACTGTATTTTATATCCGATCAGTACGAAATTCGGCAGAAAGAGTTCTCTTATTACATGAATAAGCACTGCCAAATTCGGAGAAAATCGGTTCAGATTTAGATATAGCCCCCATATATATGTTACCCCCGATTTGACATGTAAGCGCTGTAGAAACTGTATTTTATATCCGATCAGTACGAAATTCGGCAGAAAGAGGTTTCTTATTACATGAAGGAATACTGCCAAATTCGGAGAAAATCGGTTCAGATTTAGTTATAGTCCCCATATATATGTTACCCCCGATTTGAAATGCAAGCGCTGTAGAAACTGTATTTTATATCCGATCAGTAAGAAATTCGGCAGAAAGAGGTTTCTTATTACATGAAGGAATACCGCAAAATTCGGAGAAAATCGGTTCAGATTTAGATATAGCCCCCATATATATGTTACCCCCAATTTGACATGTAAGCGCTGTAGAGACTGTGTTTTATATCCGATCAGTACGAAATTCGACAGAAACCGGTTTCTATTTTACATGAATGAGTATTCAAGGAAAATCGATTCAGATTTATATATAACCTCCATATATATGTTCCTCCAGATTTGGTTAAAAAGCGCTATAGAAGTTGTACTTAACTTCCGATCATTACAAAGTTCACCAGAAAAATGTTTCTCAATTTAGCAACGAATATTGCTTAATTTAGCGAATATCGGTTCAAAATAAGATATACATACACACACACACCACATTTACCAATTATTCCAAATTATTATCGCAATGACCCTTATCGCATTGTTAGGGAGGTGTAGGGTATTATATAGTCGGCCCCGCCCTACTTTCTGCCTTTCCTTACTGGTATTAGTAATAAATTCACAGAATGAAAAAATACCGAATTCAGTGGAAAGTCCAGAAAATAGAAATGTATACTTATAAAATTTCCAAATTCTTGTTTCATTGGTCATGCATCACATTATCATATTGCGATTGTATTGGAGTGAGCAGCTGTAATTATCGCATACCGAGCATTTTTGTTCATGTATTTCCTATATAATACTTGCTATTCCGCCCATTTGTAAGCCAATCACGTAGACTGCTACCAGATACGCAAAATTTCAACACTCTCGCTAAGAAAATGAGCAATATAATTCAATTTCAAAATTTGGCTTATATGGGCGGTGGCACGCCCATTGGTCAGATCCCGTCAATTTTTGGACCAATCACGTGGACTGTCACCAGATACATATGTACAACATTACAGCACTCTAGATAAAAAATTGTGCAAGATATATCAATTTCGAAATTTGGCTTATAAGGGCGGGGCCACGCCCATTGGTCCGATCCCGCCCATTTTCTGACCAATTACGTAGAATGCCACCAGATACATATACACAACATTGCAGCACTCCTGATAGCAAATTGTGCAAGATATCAAAATTTGGTCTAAGTGGGCGGGGCCACGCCCATTGGGCCGATCCCGCCCATTTTTGGACCAATCACGCAGACTGCCACCATATACATATACACAAAATTCAAGGACTCTCGCTAACATATTGTGCAAGTTATATCAATTTCAAAATTTGGCTTATATGGGCGGGGCCAAGCCCATTGGTCCGATCCCGCCCATTTTTTGACCAATTACTTAGAATGCCACCAGATACATATACGCAACATTGCAGCACTCCCGCTAGCAAATTGTGCAAGATATCAAAATTTGGTCAATGTGGGCGGGGCCACCCCTATTGGTCCGAACCCGCCCATTTTTGGAGCAATCACGTAGATCGCCAACGGATATATATACACAAAATTCCAGGTCTCTCGCTAAAAAATTGTGCAAGATATCACATTTTTAAAATTTGGCTTATATGGGCGGTGCCACGCCCATTGGTTCGATCCCGCCCGTTTTTGGATCCATCACGTGGACTGCCATCAGATACATATGTACAACATTACAACACTCTAACTAACAAATTGTGCAAGATATATCAATTTCAAAATTTGGCTTGTATGGGCGGGGCCACGCCCATTGGTCCGGTCCCGCCCATTTTTTGACCAATTACGTAGAATGCCAGCAGATACATATACGCAACATTGCAGCACTCCCGTTAGCAAATTGTGCAAGATATCAAAATTTCAAAATTTGGTCTATGTGGGTGGGGCCACGCCCATTGGTCCGATCCCGCCCATTTTTGGAGCCATCACGTAGTCTGCCACCATATACATATACATAACATTCCAGCACTCTCGCTAACAAATTGTGCAAAATATCTCAATTTCAAAATTTGCCTTATAAGGGCGGGGCCACGCCCATTGGTCCGATTCCGCCCATTTTTTGAAAATTCACATAATCTGACACTAAATGCATACACACAAAATTTCAGCACTCTAGCTAAAAATTTTTCTCAATACCAAAATTTGACCCACATGGGCGGGTCCACGCCCACTTGATATATCGAAAATTCAAGTACCCTATTTTCAGCACCCCCTACACATGTATATTCTGTGAAAATTTCAAGATGATCGGTCTAGCCGTTTAGACGTCTATACGGAACAAACATACAAACCCACAAACAAACCCACAAACAGACACTCTCTTTTATATATATAGATAGATAAGTGTGAAATTCGGCAGAAAGAGGTTTCTTATTACATGAAGGAATAATGCCAAATTCGGAGAAAATCGGTTCAGATTTAGATATGATGTCACTTCTAGTATCTAAACTATGCAAATAGATATAAGAATAGCCGTATGGAATGCAAATGGGCTTTCCAGTCACACCCAGGAAACTGAAATCTTTTTAAAAACAAATTTTATTGATGTCCTTCTAGTATCGGAAACACATTTCACACAAAGAACATACTTCAAAATAAAAGAGTATGATTTAATTACAGCAAATCACCCAGACAATCGTGCACATGCGGGATCAGCCATTTTAATAAAGTCAAAAATAAAGTATGAAGTATTACCAGAAATAAGGTACCCATATGTACAAGCTGCTGGGTTGAAGATTAAAACAAATAACGGTAATGATGTATCCGTATACGCTGTATATTTCCCCCCCAGACACACAGTGCTATGTGACATGTATATTGACTTATTTTCTTCACTTGGACCTCGTTTTTTAGTTGGTGGGGACTTCAACGCGAAGCATCCATGGTGGGGTTCTAGACTTACGAACCCTAAAGGACGCGAACTTCATAAATGTATAAATAAAAAACATTACCAAACCCTATCCTCGGGTAGTCCAACATACTGGCCCAGTGATCCCTATAAAATTCCTGATTTATTAGACTTTATTGTGTATAACGGAATCTCGAGAAGTTCTCTAGATGTCATAGACAGCAACGAATTAAGTTCTGACCATACACCCATAATTATTAATTATTATGCTACACCACAAATTGTATCGAAAAATATTAAACTGTTTAAAAAAAATACGGATATTGATTCTTTCAAATACTGGATTGATAAGAATATAAACCTAAACATACCCCTCAAAACAAGTGATGAATTGGATGATGCTGTTGAATCGTTTACAGGTCTTATTCATGAAGCCGCTTTTTTATCTACACCTGAGATTTTACCAAGCAATGATATTTCATACAGTGTATTCATTTCAGCTGAAATTAGAAACCAAATACGTGAAAAACGTAGGCTGCGTCGTATATGGCAGACAAGCAGAAATCCAGTGGATAAACGTAATTTCAATAGAGCATCGAAACTTCTGACAGCAAGACTAGACAGGTTAAAAAACGACAACACCGGTAATTACCTTAGGAATTTGGATGCTAATAAAACTGGTGACCATTGCTTATGGAAAGCAACAAAATATTTAAAAAGGCCAGTAAAGAGGAATATCCCAATAAGGGATGCAAACAATGATTGGTGTAGATCAGACATTCCTAAAGCAGAAGCATTTTCGAAACATTTAGAAAATGTTTTCCAGCCATTTCCATGCAGTAATTTATCGGATGAAGAAGAAATTATGACTTTTCTAGACTCTCCTTGTCAAATGGACTTGCCAATTAAACATTTAACACCACATGAAGTGGAATGTGAAATAAAAAAACTGGGTAGTGGAAAAGCTCCAGGATATGACAAAATAGACTCGAGAGTTGCTAAGTGTCTGCCAAAGAAAGGAGTGATTTATCTTACGCTGCTATTTAATACAATACTGAGACTGTGTCATTTCCCCACTCAATGGAAATGTGCCGAAATAACAATGATCTTGAAGCCAAATAAACAGGAGAATGCTTTAACATCATACCGACCGAAAAGTCTACTGGCCACATTCTCAAAACTGTTTGGAAGAATACTTTTGGAAAGAATTAAACCATTGGATCAATTTGGATTTCGCACTAGTCATGGGACTCCAGAGCAATGTCATCGCATTATTAATGTAATAAGTGATGCTTTCGAGAGAAAAAAATATTGTTCGGCTGTTTTCCTCGATGTGAAGCAAGCTTTTGATAAAGTGTGGCATACAGGTCTTTTGTATAAGTTAAAGACTTATTTTCCGGCTCCGATTTATTTGCTGTTAAAATCATACTTAAAAGATAGAAGTTTTTATGTAAATGTAAATCAGGAATTATCCATTATTCGTTATATACAAGCAGGAGTACCTCAAGGAAGCGCACTCGGACCTACCCTTTATTCTATTTTTACATCAGACATGCCAACAACGGACAATGTAACAATAGCAACATATGCAGATGACACCGCTTTAATATCTTCCAGCCACCTGAACACAGAAGCATCCAATTTTATACAAATACAACTTGATAGAATCGAAAAATGGCTTACGAAATGGAGAATACACATAAATACTGATAAATCGGTTCATGTAACTTTTACGAAGAGAAGAGGTGACTGTCCTTCTGTATTTTTAAATGGTCTTGAAATTCCTAAAAATAATAATGTAAAGTACTTAGGATTCCACTTGGATAGAGGTCTTACATGGAAAACGCATATCAAAGCCAAAAGGACTCATCTGAAGATGAAGACATCCAAAATGTACTGGTTATTAGGACCGAAATAAGAGTTAAATCTAGAAAACAAACTGATGTTATACAAGGCTATATTAAAACCTGTTTGGACTTACGGGATACAGTTGTGGGGTACAGCAAGTAATTCCAACATAGAAATTATGCAACGATATCAATCCAAAACATTGAGATGTATTACAAATGCACCTTGGTATGTTAGCAATAAGTCAATTCACAAAGACCTGTAGATGAATACGATTCGTGAAGAAATAAATCTCTATAGCACCCGTTACCTTGAAAGACTTAGCAACCATCCGAATTTATTAGCTATATCTCTCTTGGATGATAGTAATGAAGTACGTAGACTTAAACGATTACACATACTTGATTTGCCATTTAGACACTAACGTTTATATTCAAATACAAGCTTAATTAAACTCTTAAACTGTACTTAAATAAGTATTATATTATTGTATTTCATAGAGGAATTGCATAGTACATTTGTACTATGCAACATATGTTATGTTCTTTAAATATTATACAATTTGCTTATTGTTATACTAACAGATTGCAAATAAATAAAAGCTATATAAAAGATTTAGATATAGCCCCCATATATATGTTACCTCCGATTTTACATGTAAGCGCCGTAAAAAATTTATTTTATAACCGATCAGTGTGAAATTTTGCAGAAAGAGGTTTCTTATTACATGAAGGAATACTGCCAAATTTGAGGGAAATCGGTTCAGATTTAGATATAGCCCCCATATATATGTTACCCTCGAGTTGACATGTAAGTGCTGAAGAGACTGTAGTTTATATCCGGTCAGTACGAAATTTGACAGAAAGAAGTTTCTTTTTACATGAATGAGTAATCAAGGAAAATCCGTTCAGATTTATTTATAACCTCCATATAGTATATGTTCCTCCTGATTTGGTATCAAAGCGCTATAGAAGTTGTACTTTACTTCCGATCATTAATATTTTCCGGAAAGATGTTTCTCAATTTAGGAACGAATTTAATTTAGCGATTATCGGCTCAGAATTAGATAATATGTTCCTGCCTACTTACCAATTATTCCAAATTATTATCGCAATGACCTTTATCGCATTGTTAGGGAGGTGTAGGGTATTATATAGTCGGCCCCGCCCGACTTTCTGCCTTTCCTTACTGGTTTTAATTATCGGAGTGATCTTGCTCCACTTATTTTAAAAAATGGCATATTGGCCAATGTACAAAATAAAAATAAAAATTTGCCTAAGCCGGAGTTTGTAACCACGACCTTCTGCTTGGAAGCCTAACGCAATTGCATTACACCACGAATGCTTCTTGCTTTCAAATCTTATTAACCAAACAAGCACATAAGTATGAAGAACCAGACACACACATACAGTCACCCATCTCCTACTTACCAGTCAATAAATCACTACACATCGCTCACTCACTTCAAGAGTGTCATAACCCAAAATTGAAAATTGTCAGGATTTTTAACTTTAAGTCCGCATAAAAAAATAAATAATATGAAATAAGACTATTAAAAAAGGTGGAGTAATCCGAAATACGATTGTTTACTTATAAACTAAATTTCGTTGAGATTTATTTATGGATATTTGCAAAATTAGCAATTCAAATTTGGCTTATAAGGCGGGGCCACGCCCATTGGTCCGATCCCGCCCATTTTCTGACCAATTACGTAGAATGCCACCAGATACATATACACAACATTGCAGCACTCCTGATAGCAAATTGTGCAAGATATCAAAATTTGGTCTAAGTGGGCGGGGCCACGCCCATTGGGCCGATCCCGCCCATTTTTGGACCAATCACGCAGACTGCCACCATATACATATACACAAAATTCAAGGACTCTCGCTAACATATTGTGCAAGTTATATCAATTTCAAAATTTGGCTTATATGGGCGGGGCCAAGCCCATTGGTCCGATCCCGCCCATTTTTTGACCAATTACTTAGAATGCCACCAGATACATATACGCAACATTGCAGCACTCCCGCTAGCAAATTGTGCAAGATATCAAAATTTGGTCAATGTGGGCGGGGCCACCCCTATTGGTCCGAACCCGCCCATTTTTGGAGCAATCACGTAGATCGCCAACGGATATATATACACAAAATTCCAGGTCTCTCGCTAAAAAATTGTGCAAGATATCACATTTTTAAAATTTGGCTTATATGGGCGGTGCCACGCCCATTGGTTCGATCCCGCCCGTTTTTGGATCCATCACGTGGACTGCCATCAGATACATATGTACAACATTACAACACTCTAACTAACAAATTGTGCAAGATATATCAATTTCAAAATTTGGCTTGTATGGGCGGGGCCACGCCCATTGGTCCGGTCCCGCCCATTTTTTGACCAATTACGTAGAATGCCAGCAGATACATATACGCAACATTGCAGCACTCCCGTTAGCAAATTGTGCAAGATATCAAAATTTCAAAATTTGGTCTATGTGGGTGGGGCCACGCCCATTGGTCCGATCCCGCCCATTTTTGGAGCCATCACGTAGTCTGCCACCATATACATATACATAACATTCCAGCACTCTCGCTAACAAATTGTGCAAAATATCTCAATTTCAAAATTTGCCTTATAAGGGCGGGGCCACGCCCATTGGTCCGATTCCGCCCATTTTTTGAAAATTCACATAATCTGACACTAAATGCATACACACAAAATTTCAGCACTCTAGCTAAAAATTTTTCTCAATACCAAAATTTGACCCACATGGGCGGGTCCACGCCCACTTGATATATCGAAAATTCAAGTACCCTATTTTCAGCACCCCCTACACATGTATATTCTGTGAAAATTTCAAGATGATCGGTCTAGCCGTTTAGACGTCTATACGGAACAAACATACAAACCCACAAACAAACCCACAAACAGACACTCTCTTTTATATATATAGATAGATAGATAAGTGTGAAATTCGGCAGAAAGAGGTTTCTTATTACATGAAGGAATAATGCCAAATTCGGAGAAAATCGGTTCAGATTTAGATATGATGTCACTTCTAGTATCTAAACTATGCAAATAGATATAAGAATAGCCGTATGGAATGCAAATGGGCTTTCCAGTCACACCCAGGAAACTGAAATCTTTTTAAAAACAAATTTTATTGATGTCCTTCTAGTATCGGAAACACATTTCACACAAAGAACATACTTCAAAATAAAAGAGTATGATTTAATTACAGCAAATCACCCAGACAATCGTGCACATGCGGGATCAGCCATTTTAATAAAGTCAAAAATAAAGTATGAAGTATTACCAGAAATAAGGTACCCATATGTACAAGCTGCTGGGTTGAAGATTAAAACAAATAACGGTAATGATGTATCCGTATACGCTGTATATTTCCCCCCCAGACACACAGTGCTATGTGACATGTATATTGACTTATTTTCTTCACTTGGACCTCGTTTTTTAGTTGGTGGGGACTTCAACGCGAAGCATCCATGGTGGGGTTCTAGACTTACGAACCCTAAAGGACGCGAACTTCATAAATGTATAAATAAAAAACATTACCAAACCCTATCCTCGGGTAGTCCAACATACTGGCCCAGTGATCCCTATAAAATTCCTGATTTATTAGACTTTATTGTGTATAACGGAATCTCGAGAAGTTCTCTAGATGTCATAGACAGCAACGAATTAAGTTCTGACCATACACCCATAATTATTAATTATTATGCTACACCACAAATTGTATCGAAAAATATTAAACTGTTTAAAAAAAATACGGATATTGATTCTTTCAAATACTGGATTGATAAGAATATAAACCTAAACATACCCCTCAAAACAAGTGATGAATTGGATGATGCTGTTGAATCGTTTACAGGTCTTATTCATGAAGCCGCTTTTTTATCTACACCTGAGATTTTACCAAGCAATGATATTTCATACAGTGTATTCATTTCAGCTGAAATTAGAAACCAAATACGTGAAAAACGTAGGCTGCGTCGTATATGGCAGACAAGCAGAAATCCAGTGGATAAACGTAATTTCAATAGAGCATCGAAACTTCTGACAGCAAGACTAGACAGGTTAAAAAACGACAACACCGGTAATTACCTTAGGAATTTGGATGCTAATAAAACTGGTGACCATTGCTTATGGAAAGCAACAAAATATTTAAAAAGGCCAGTAAAGAGGAATATCCCAATAAGGGATGCAAACAATGATTGGTGTAGATCAGACATTCCTAAAGCAGAAGCATTTTCGAAACATTTAGAAAATGTTTTCCAGCCATTTCCATGCAGTAATTTATCGGATGAAGAAGAAATTATGACTTTTCTAGACTCTCCTTGTCAAATGGACTTGCCAATTAAACATTTAACACCACATGAAGTGGAATGTGAAATAAAAAAACTGGGTAGTGGAAAAGCTCCAGGATATGACAAAATAGACTCGAGAGTTGCTAAGTGTCTGCCAAAGAAAGGAGTGATTTATCTTACGCTGCTATTTAATACAATACTGAGACTGTGTCATTTCCCCACTCAATGGAAATGTGCCGAAATAACAATGATCTTGAAGCCAAATAAACAGGAGAATGCTTTAACATCATACCGACCGAAAAGTCTACTGGCCACATTCTCAAAACTGTTTGGAAGAATACTTTTGGAAAGAATTAAACCATTGGATCAATTTGGATTTCGCACTAGTCATGGGACTCCAGAGCAATGTCATCGCATTATTAATGTAATAAGTGATGCTTTCGAGAGAAAAAAATATTGTTCGGCTGTTTTCCTCGATGTGAAGCAAGCTTTTGATAAAGTGTGGCATACAGGTCTTTTGTATAAGTTAAAGACTTATTTTCCGGCTCCGATTTATTTGCTGTTAAAATCATACTTAAAAGATAGAAGTTTTTATGTAAATGTAAATCAGGAATTATCCATTATTCGTTATATACAAGCAGGAGTACCTCAAGGAAGCGCACTCGGACCTACCCTTTATTCTATTTTTACATCAGACATGCCAACAACGGACAATGTAACAATAGCAACATATGCAGATGACACCGCTTTAATATCTTCCAGCCACCTGAACACAGAAGCATCCAATTTTATACAAATACAACTTGATAGAATCGAAAAATGGCTTACGAAATGGAGAATACACATAAATACTGATAAATCGGTTCATGTAACTTTTACGAAGAGAAGAGGTGACTGTCCTTCTGTATTTTTAAATGGTCTTGAAATTCCTAAAAATAATAATGTAAAGTACTTAGGATTCCACTTGGATAGAGGTCTTACATGGAAAACGCATATCAAAGCCAAAAGGACTCATCTGAAGATGAAGACATCCAAAATGTACTGGTTATTAGGACCGAAATAAGAGTTAAATCTAGAAAACAAACTGATGTTATACAAGGCTATATTAAAACCTGTTTGGACTTACGGGATACAGTTGTGGGGTACAGCAAGTAATTCCAACATAGAAATTATGCAACGATATCAATCCAAAACATTGAGATGTATTACAAATGCACCTTGGTATGTTAGCAATAAGTCAATTCACAAAGACCTGTAGATGAATACGATTCGTGAAGAAATAAATCTCTATAGCACCCGTTACCTTGAAAGACTTAGCAACCATCCGAATTTATTAGCTATATCTCTCTTGGATGATAGTAATGAAGTACGTAGACTTAAACGATTACACATACTTGATTTGCCATTTAGACACTAACGTTTATATTCAAATACAAGCTTAATTAAACTCTTAAACTGTACTTAAATAAGTATTATATTATTGTATTTCATAGAGGAATTGCATAGTACATTTGTACTATGCAACATATGTTATGTTCTTTAAATATTATACAATTTGCTTATTGTTATACTAACAGATTGCAAATAAATAAAAGCTATATAAAAGATTTAGATATAGCCCCCATATATATGTTACCTCCGATTTTACATGTAAGCGCCGTAAAAAATTTATTTTATAACCGATCAGTGTGAAATTTTGCAGAAAGAGGTTTCTTATTACATGAAGGAATACTGCCAAATTTGAGGGAAATCGGTTCAGATTTAGATATAGCCCCCATATATATGTTACCCTCGAGTTGACATGTAAGTGCTGAAGAGACTGTAGTTTATATCCGGTCAGTACGAAATTTGACAGAAAGAAGTTTCTTTTTACATGAATGAGTAATCAAGGAAAATCCGTTCAGATTTATTTATAACCTCCATATAGTATATGTTCCTCCTGATTTGGTATCAAAGCGCTATAGAAGTTGTACTTTACTTCCGATCATTAATATTTTCCGGAAAGATGTTTCTCAATTTAGGAACGAATTTAATTTAGCGATTATCGGCTCAGAATTAGATAATATGTTCCTGCCTACTTACCAATTATTCCAAATTATTATCGCAATGACCTTTATCGCATTGTTAGGGAGGTGTAGGGTATTATATAGTCGGCCCCGCCCGACTTTCTGCCTTTCCTTACTGGTTTTAATTATCGGAGTGATCTTGCTCCACTTATTTTAAAAAATGGCATATTGGCCAATGTACAAAATTAAAATAAAAATTTGCCTAAGCCGGAGTTTGTAACCACGACCTTCTGCTTGGAAGCCTAACGCAATTGCATTACACCACGAATGCTTCTTGCTTTCAAATCTTATTAACCAAACAAGCACATAAGTATGAAGAACCAGACACACACATACAGTCACCCATCTCCTACTTACCAGTCAATAAATCACTACACATCGCTCACTCACTTCAAGAGTGTCATAACCCAAAATTGAAAATTGTCAGGATTTTTAACTTTAAGTCCGCATAAAAAAATAAATAATATGAAATAAGACTATTAAAAAAGGTGGAGTAATCCGAAATACGATTGTTTACTTATAAACTAAATTTCGTTGAGATTTATTTATGGATATTTGCAAAATTAGCAATTCTGTAAGGCAACCTCAAAAATTTTAAATTTTGAGTTATGACAGTCTTGAAGTGAGTGAGCGACATGTTTGATACTGGTAGTCAAACAATCCACCATCCATCAATCACAACAAAACGGGTTAGTTGTTTAGTGTATATGCATTAGAGCGTATATGGAAATAATTCTCAAAGACTTTATGTTGTCATACGGATAAGTTGTCATGGTTTGGGGAACATTTACTCAATACATAATATTGCTACATAGATTCTTATACAAAAAAATAGTAGTACATATTTTTATTCTGCTTTTTTAACAAGCTTTTAGTAATTTTTATGTTGCTACAATCGCTTTTGTTATACCTTTTAGGGTTTTTATTTCTAAGCCATTTCCAATTTTAGTTTTATTAAAATTTACTTGACTGAAAATTCTTTCTACATTTGCAGAAGAATTCATTAAATTGTTAACAAACTCGCATACATTTTTGTATGCCAATCAAATTGGGATAGTCTTTTAGCAGAGGAATTATATCAGCAGTTTTGTTTAGAATCACTAAAGGGTTAAGTAAATTTAAATTTGTAATAGTAGCATTGTCAAAATAAAATTTCTTTTTTAAACTAAGACACAACTCAATCTAAAAATTTATACAATCATCAACAAATGTATTGTAAGATTCAGAGTCAATTCTTATATGTGATAACTTTTCTTTTATTTATTAACCAAGATAGATTTCATCCCTAAGCGATTACAATTTAAATTGAATAATTCGACAACAAAACGTCACAATAAAGGGGATTCTGAACCGAAAAGCGTCTGGCGTCATTTTGCTAAATTTTGGTTAAAAAACTTCAAAATGACGTAAAATCGTGACGTCTGACAGCACTGGCTATATCTTAAGCCGCCAGTGAGCTAGATCGGTAATATATAACCTCTAAAATTCATGTTTTTCTTCTTGCAATTACATTCTTGTCGAAGGACTGCACATAAAATATTCTGGTGTAATATGGAGTCCTAAACACAAAAAAAATGTTATTGTAATTTTTTTTTTTAAATTTTCTTTAAAATCCCAATTTTCTTGGAAGGTGCCTTTAATA
Source organism: Eudasyphora cyanicolor (assembly GCA_963930755.1). Taxonomy (NCBI): domain Eukaryota; kingdom Metazoa; phylum Arthropoda; class Insecta; order Diptera; family Muscidae; genus Eudasyphora; species Eudasyphora cyanicolor. Next base: position 132,970,416 of record OZ005736.1, on the reverse strand, counting down.
TTTCGACCATTTTTGCTCGACAATGCCGGGATACACGTTAAAATAAAGGAAATTATGAGGACTACAAATGTTGGTTATGACACTTTCGTGTGGAAACCGAAGTTTAGTAAATGTCGTTAAAACAGTTAGATAAAACTGATTTTTTTTGCTAGCATGAAAAAAATAAAAAAATGAAAAATATTTGGTTCCAGTTTTTGAAAGCTAGTGTCCTACCGAAGAAAACAATCCCTATTTGAAGAAAATCTGTGGATACATGTATGTATGTTCACTTTTGTTATAAATAACGGAATTCAACATAATCCGGTTTTTATATCCCCATTATTTGTTCGCATATTAGCTGACTGCAGGCCTATTACGATCTACAAACTTTGGTCGAAATTCAATGCCACTCTTGAACGTTCTTTATATATTTATTTTTATACCCTCCACCATATTCGTTTTGTCACTCCGTTTGTAACACCTCTAAATATTGATCTGAGACTCCATAAAGTATATATTCTTAATTGTAGTAAACTTCTAAGACGATTTAGCCATGTCCGTCTGTTGTAATCACTCTACAGTCCGTAATAATAGAGCTAGGTTGATAAAATTTGGAGAAATATTTCTTATAGCTGCAGGTTATTTGGGATTGCAAATGGGCCATATCGGTCAATGTTTTGATATAGCTTCCCTATAGAGGTCGCTCCAAAATACGGGTTTTGAGCCACATTTTTAGAGCAATGTAGCAGAAACTTTGCAGTTTGCATTCTATTTTGACAAGAATTCAACACAGCAAACATTTTACAAATCGCTTCATATTTTGTTACAGTCACCGTATTGAAGTCGCTCCAAAATATACGTATTTAACCCATTAATGGCCAAGAGTGCCATATGGCACTCAAATTAGTCCTATATTTAAAGAGTCTTTAATATTAATTGAGAGATGCTATAATCTCAGTCTCGTTATTCGTCAATGTATTGTCTTTCAAATGATGTAAACATAGTTGCAATCAATTAACATTATTTTGTGCTATGGATATTATTGTGAACGTCTGTCTGTTTTTTGCGTGCAAAGTATTACTTTACCATGACCCAGAGAAAGTAAGTCGTTATTTTTTGTGTTCCGTGCTACTATAACAAATAGGGTTTAGTATTTTTTGAAAATACACAAACTAAATTTAGTGTAAAGACAATTTTTGTGTACCTATTTCACATCTAGCTTTATAAAATAATCGTTTAAAAAGTAGAAGTGCCATATGGCACTCTTGGACACTGCCCTCGTAACAAGAATATACGCATTTTGAGGTAAATCCACAACAAATTTTTGATTATTTGCGGGTGTTTGAAGCAGATGGCAATGATATTGATGACCAAATTATGGAATCTTCATCCGCGGAGAATTTATTGGAACTCGAATTGCCCGTCATTAGCAAATATATTGGTATATTGAATATATGTACCCTGATCAAAGTAGTCTAATGTGGAAAGCAGATGAAGACGTGCACATAATGTCAATGAATATGTTTCAAATGCCATGTCAATGAATAGATTAAAAACTATAGGACATTATATGCATTTTGCTTAGAAACAACAATATAATGCTAATGACAAATTATGGAAATTACAACACATTTGGAAAATGTGTTACACCCATGTTACTCTTATATATCATAGAGGCAAATCCCGATGATGAAATGAAACTACTATTCTTTCTATTTGGACAACTTTTTTAACGGTATACCCATTTTATATTATTTGAAGTACTATAACTTGTACTATTCGAGAAACCAGAAGCAAAAACATAGCAAAAATTAATAGGTGATATTTTATTTCTCTGAGAATCGAAAGTGCCGATATAATTTTCACTAAATGGGTTGACAATACCGTTGTTTCTATGGAATTCACTTTTTAACTAAGTGAATTCCAAGGTATTCAAGGGAAGAACAATATAGAATAAAAATTTCACGACCTTGTGTGGTTGCATATACATATACATGTTAGAATGTTTTCTCTTATAACACAGAGTATATATTATATAACGATGTATAAATAATCATAAATAAGGAGCGAACAATAGGCCGAACCACTGGCTTAAGTGTACGTCCATGGACATGAGACGTTTAAACGTCTCCTCTATTCAACCTAACCTAACCTAACCATATATTATATACATATGAAGTAAATAAATATATAAGATAATCACATTTAATTTGTTTTGGTGTGCGGGTGGACTTGTGGACAAGAGTGTCATATGACACTCTCACCTGGATCGATTCAGGTAAGTCATACAGGTAAAATAATCGCAAATTTGAACTCAGGACATCGAAATTATTATATATGCAAAAGTTTCAAAATTGGCCAAAGGGAAGCCCGTGTCCACTAATGGGTTAAGTCATAAATACCACATTTTCTAAGCATTTTGACTGAATCTTTACAGTATGTATTTAATGAAGACAAGAAGACAAGAAAGAATTCATCGCAGTAAACATTTTTGAAATCAGTTCATATTTTGTTATAGTCAACCTATAGATGTCGCTCCCAAAAATGCTTATTTAAGCCATAAATACCACATTTTCTAAGAAATTTAGCAGAAACTTTATTTTGGCAAGAATTTATCTCAATAAAATGTATACAAATCAGTTTTTATATTGTTGTGGACCCGTGTAGATCTAGTTCTCAAATGTGCTAATTTAAGCCATAAATAATTTTTCAGCGTTCGTTTTATACCCTACACCACACTGTGGTCCAGGGTATTATGAGTTTGTGAATTTGTTTGTAACACCCAGAAGGAGAAGAGATAGACCCATCGTTTATTATACCGGTCGACTTCGGATAACTTACTGAGTCGATTTAACCATGTCCGTCCGTCCGTCTGTAGACGTAATCAAAGTGCAGGTTGTATTTATGGTCCGATTGTGATGAAATTTACCACAGTGCTCTTTTTTGGCCCAAGGACGATCCTATTGAAATCAGTCAAAATCGGTTCAGGTTTAGATATAGCCCCTGTATATACATATGTAACACCCGATTTGACACGTAAGTGCTGTAGAAACTGTATTTTGTATCTGATCAGTACGAAAATGGGCAGAGAGTTCTCTTATAACATGAATGAACTCTACCAAATTCGGGTAAATTCCGTTCAGATTTAGATATAGCCCCTGTTTAAGTTTGAAAGTCAAACTGTCATACCTGATTAAATGTACCATGGTATTTGTTTATGGTACTTTCCTTCTCGCTAATATCTATGTACTCCCTTTGTTCCAACACTGAAAGAGTACCTTTGTAGATATTAGCGAGTAAGTATTTTGACATTTCCCCGCGAATGCCCCCACCTTTCACCGTCTATTCAATCGCTAACGATCTCTCAAATCGACGGCATCGCTCTTCTCTCTGCATATTGTTGCAAACATCCGTACATATTGTTGTACTTTAATTAAGGTAATCTTGTTTACCAATCCTTGAATAAATAAATTAGAGCTTACGGCTCCCTTTAGAATTTAAATTAAACTATCGTGTTTTTTATTTATTTTCTTTTTCGGCACCAACATTTTGGTCACTTCAACCGGGATAAACCGAGCCTATCGGATAAGTGTGCGTGCGTGTGTTAATCGCTTTGTTGTTTTTTTCGCCAACAGCAGTCATCGCCATCATCACAGCCTTCATCCACATCCACATCCCCATCCACCTCGAATCAAATATAATTGATTTCAATAAAAATAAAGGTTTGTATAGAGCAGTTTTTTTTTCTAAAACAGTGAGTCGCGAATTTATTAATAAAAAAGTGTTAATTATTTTTTGAAAAAAGGTCGTTTTACAACGCGTCGCGAAACCCCTCCCGCTACCCGTCTCGTCTTTACGTTGTTCGTGGTATATACAAACGCACATACATACCGGTGTATGTCCGTCTGCTCTTTTGTGAAAAATAATCGGGAACAATTTAAATAAATTAAATTATTTTTTAAATAAACAGTGAAATAGTGTATTTTTTTGGATATAGTGCGGTTGTGTTAATTTTCTTTGGTTTTAAATCGTGATATTCGCTGAATTAATTTTTATTTTTCGAAAGACGTATTGCCGTCGGCAAAACATTATTCTAATATTCAGTGCAATTTTCCGATTTAAAACAACAACAATATTCCTTCAAGCCCGCCGCCAAAATACATTGTTTTTAAGCGTCTTTCCGTCCGTCCAAGCGCCAACAGACGGTTCAGTGCCCACATACTTTGCATATACGTTCATACATACGTACGTATATAAAGGTATTATATACAAACAAACAAAAGCTGAGTTCTTTTATTTCTCTTTTGTTTCGGTTTTTGATTTTCGGTGCGCTACAGTCGTTGCGTCGGTCAAGTGCATTTAATATAAATTTTGTTACACAAAAAAAAATATTTAGTGAAATTTTTTTGCGGTTTCGTGTAACGTGTTTTTTAGACAAAATTTTCGGGGAAAAAATTACGTGCACCCTACATACGGTCAAATTCGACTTTTTTAAATAAAAGTGAGATTTTTGTCTTTTTTCGATTATTTTTTGATTTGCGTTCGATTGGGAAGTTTTTTCGTTGGGTTTCACTACATCGGTACGTGCACCCTACAGTCGGCCAACCCAACTAATAATCGAATTTTGAAGTATTTTTCAAGTTTTTTCGGAATTTTCCAATACCTTGCAATCGGTACACTTGATTTACGTTCTACATTCGTTAAATTTCGATATTTTCGAAAGAAAATAATAATTTAAAAATATTTCGGTACGCGTGAAGTTTTTTGAAATTTAAATTTTTTATTTTTTATCTTGGTTTTATATTTGAATTTTTTCTTTTATAAAATATATCCTATTTCTGTTTTAAATTTCAAAGAAAATTTTAGATTTTTTTCTTCGTTGATTTTGTCGAATTTTCAGTGACTTTTGGTTTTTTGTCATTTTTGCAATTTTTTGAGCTTTTTCGAAGTTTTTTGAGATTTTCGATTTTATCATTTTCCGACTCGCGTTTTTTGTGCTTTTTGACATTGGTCTCCTGTGTTATTGAACTCAGGCAAAGCTTCTTCTACATTCGGTAGATAGTTTTTTGGTGGATTTTTTCGGTTTTTTCGATCTTTTGCTAGAAAGGAACTAAATTTCATTGAAAATTTTTGGTATTCCGATCCATTTAAATTTACATAGGTAAATTTTAGCGATTCTCTCATTTACAGTCCAATCGAAGTTAGATTTTTTTTTGATTCTTTGGGGAATTTTGTTTCGTTTTAGTCACTTTTCGTTTGATTTTTTGAAACTTCATAAACAAAATGTCTCTCACTCCTCTCGATATTTTTGTAAGAGCTTCGGATGCTCTTATCAAATTTAATGCAAACTTTGTTGCAGAAAAAGACGAGGAGCTTGATTTGTTTATTCTTGAGGTACGTAGCTCGGAGGTCAATAAAGTTTGGCAACGAGTTCAGGAAGCGTACGAAAAATATACATATTAGTTATTTGCAGACTACAAAGACTGTAGAGAAAAGCGACATCGACGCTGCGGACAGCAAATATGAGTCTTCGTACTCAACATTTATGAGGTGTCTAGCGACAATTAATAAGAAATTGTCAGAGTTCCGAAACTTGAAGCGCTGGTCTTCGAGAACATCCTTGTCGAACTCAGAATCTGAGCATTCAATTCGGTCTGCTCCTAATGATTCGGTAGCGAATGAAACGCTTCCTCCCGGGAACGTTTCTAATAGAACTCTTCCTTCCGCGACACCTTCCCACCGGTCGAATAGGGAAAGGAGGCAAATGGCGTCTATGGGTGACGTCATGCACAATCTGGCTCTGCCTCCGTGTGATGTTGACGTTTTTGAGGGAGATTTTATATCCTGGCCCACTTTTAGGGACTTATTCGGCGCAATGTATATAAATAATTCTCGACTGAGCGACATTGAGCGATTATGTCATCTGGTACGTAAAACCAGTGGGGAAGCGCGAGAAATTGTCTCGAAATTTCCGCTGACCCATCGCAGCTTCGAGCTTGCGTGGCAAGCACTGAGGGAATCTTATGATAACCCTAGAATACTTGTGCATAACCAAATTAAGACTCTCTTTGACCTTCCTGTTTTATCAAGTGAGACTAGTTCGGGGTTAAAATCGATACAACGCGGTATTAATGGCTGTCTTTCAGCACTATCTACTTACGATATAAGTACGGACAATTGGGATCCGATCCTGATCTTTATTTGCCTGCAACGTTTGCCGAGGCTTACCCAGTCTTTATGGGAACAAAGTATCAGGGACAAATCAGCTCTTTCTTCGTGGAAAGAGATGGATACCTTTCTTACGGAAAGGATTCGCACTCTTGTGTGCCTTAGCGACCTTCGGGGACCCGAACCCCAAAAAGCGTCAAATACGAAGAAGGTTAGGACGCATTTTACGAATGCAACCTCTCCGAAGCCTTCTCGTGCTCAAACTATTAGTAACTGTGTACTCTGCCCTAGACACAGCCATAAACTGTCAAAGTGCCATCGATTCAAACAACTTTCACCATCGGAAAGGTATTCGGTTATCAAACGGCATAATTTATGTTTAAATTGTTTGGCTAAGGGGCATGATGTCAGAAATTGTTCGAGTGATCGTCACTGTTCGAAATGTGAATCTAGACATCACACATTGTTACATCGTGATGCTACGAATTCCACCTCAGGTAATTCTGGGTCGAGACCTCCTGCAGCTACTCAATCTTCGAACCCCCCTCCTGCAGAACAACCTCAACCATCCACATCGGCTGGATGTTTGCCGCGTCAGGTATTTCACGCTGCTCAGAGCAGAGCTGTGCTTTTGGGAACAGCAATGGTGAATATTGTTCATCAAGGTGCTTCGTACCCTGCTCGAGCGTTGATTGACCCTGCTTCTGAAGCCTCCTTTTTAACGGAGCGTTTGCAGAATAGGTTGAAGTTGCCTGTGCACTCAACCAATGCAACAATTTCTGGTGTCAATCGAGCTATATCTGCCACTTCACGAAAAGTTTGTACGGTGAAGATTGGGGCAGCATGCGATGCGTCGATAATCTTAGAAACGACAGCTCTGATTTTGCCCACTATATCTGGAAATCTGCCATCCTTTACGGTAGCAGCAGATTTTAAGAATCAATTGCCAAATATTCGATTGGCAGATCCAAATTTGTTTGACCCTCGACCTGTTGATCTACTGATAGGAGCGGACTTGTACCCTCAGATTCTCAAGGGAGGATCTCTTCAGATTTCTTCAGGCACCCTGCTTGCCCAGAACTCTATATTTGGTTGGCTTATCACGGGTCCGGTCCCGGCCAATCAAATTCAGACTTTCGCTACGACTTTGGAAATTTCTGAAGAAGATAGCATAAATAGAACGCTTTTGCGTTTCTGGGAACTCGAGGAGCCTCCAAAACGTAGTATTTTGTCGCCTTCGGATAAGGTTTGCGAGGAAAATTTTGTACGTACGACCCGTAGAGATTCGGACGGTAGGTATATCGTTACTTTACCCATCCGAACTGACCTTAGCTCACGGGAATACTTAGGCGAGTCGAGAGCAAACGTTCTTAAACAATTCTACCGTAATGAATCGTCATTACTTCGGAAGCCTGACGTGAAGACAGTTTATGATAAGGTCGTCACAGAATATTTGACATTGGACCACATGAGGCCAGTGAATGCGCCTTCTTCGATTGAGAAGTTGACTTGCTATCTACCTCATCACCCGGTCATTAATATGGAAAAGCAAACAAGCCAACTTCGTGTGGTTTTTAATGCGTCCAACAAAACATCGAACGGTAAAAGTCTGAACGACATCCTTCATGTTGGACCTACGTTGCAGGAAGACTTAGTCCTTCTCATTCTCAGATGGAGAATGTTCCAATTTGTATTTAACTGCGACATTACGCAAATGTACAGACAAATTCGGGTTGATCCTGCGCATACGCCCCTTCAACGAATTCTTTTTAGAGATTCTCCCACAAAACCGGTACAAGACTTCGAATTGCAAACAGTCACCTTCGGTGTGAACTGCGCCCCATATCTGGCCATTAGAACTCTTTTGAAGCTAGCTGACGACACCGAGAATGAGTTTCCTCTTGCGGCTCCTATCTTGCGTAAGAGTATGTACGTGGACGATGTTCTTGCGGGAACCCACGATCTTGAGACTGCTTTGGTCGCTCGGGACCAATTAATCGCAGCTCTCGCGTCAGCTAAGTTTGAGCTTCGTAAATGGACCGCGAATGATAGATCAATTTTAGATTGTTTCCCATCTGACCATTTGGTGGATGCGGAGGTTCTGACTTTTGTGGAGAACAGCGGTTCTAAACCCTTGGGGATTCGATGGAACGCGCAGTTGGATGCTTTTTACTTCGCGGTGACACCTATAGTCAAGAAATCTTCCTATACTAAACGGGAAGTTCTTTCTGCTATCGCAAAACTTTTTGACCCCGTCGGCTGGGTAGGTCCAGTGATTGTCATGGCCAAGATGGTCATGCAAAAAGTCTGGCGAGACAACATTGGTTGGGATGACCCGCTCCCACCTTCCACTGAAGGAGAATGGCTAAAATTTGTTGACGCCTATCCTGAAGTGAATTCTGTCCGTATCCCAAGATATGTTCGATACCATCCGGACTGTAATGCGGAGCTTCATGTCTTTTCGGATGCCTCGGAGAAGGCATACGCGGGGGTGGGTTATCTTCGGATTGAAGCTCCGAGTGGGGAAATTTTCTCAAATTTACTATTGTGTAAAACTAGAGTCGCCCCTATAAAATCGGTTTCTCTACCTCGACTGGAACTTTGCGGATCCGTTTTAGCTTCGGAACTTTTGAAAACAATCGTGCGAGAGAGTGGTATAGAATTTCGCCAAGTTTATTGTTGGACAGATTCGACTATAGTGCTCGCATGGCTTAGAAAGACGCCTTCGACGTGGACTACTTTTGTAGCGAATAGGGTATGTCGCATTCAGGAGAATGTTGGGAATCACAATTGGTATCATGTGAGATCAGAAGACAATCATGCGGATTTGGGCAGTCGTGGTCTTCCTCCCGCGGACTTAGCCTCGTCTGAAATGTGGTGGCACGGGCCACAATGGCTCAGCCTTAGTAAATCGGAATGGCCGATTCATGATCTCACCCCCCTTGATACTGATGTAGAAATGCGCTCGGTGCGTACTCACGCGTCGTTTTTCTCCAGTTATGAGGATATTCTTGATAGGTTTTCGACTTTAGATCGAGCTTTGCGTGTCGTTGCTTACATGATGAGATTTTTCCGTAGAACTCATCCTGCTCATAGGAGTCAGTACAACGTGACTAGTTCCACCCTTTCGTCTGGTTGTCGTAGCACAGAAAGCTAATTATGCGGATGAATATAAGCATCTGTTGAATAGAACGCCGTTTAATAGTAAAAGTTCTCTTGTTCCTCTAAATCCGTTTCTAGATGAGAACGGTGTAATGCGAATGAATGGTAGATTAGCTCGGTCCCCTACCCTTGCCTATTCGGAAAGACATCCTATACTTCTCCCTTACAATTGTCGGTTTTCCAAACTTTTAGTGAACTTTATTCACATGATTTCTGTTCATGGAGGAAATCAATTGATGTTACGCATCATTAGAATCGAGTATTGGATACCTCGCGTGAAAACATTGATTCGGTCAGTTGTTCACAATTGTAGGAGTTGTATGTTAGAAAGAAAACGGTCCTGTGGACAGGTTATGGCAGCACTTCCGCCAGAAAGAACCATAATTAATAGGCCATTCACTGCCACTGGGGTAGACTTTGCAGGGCCATTTGACATTAAGTCATATACAGGTCGATACTGCAAAATTACCAAAGGATACGTTTGTGTATTCGTGTGCTTCTCTACGAAGGCCATACACTTGGAAGCAGTATCCGACTTATCGACAGCAAACTTCTTGGCAGCCTTTCATCGGTTTATTGCTCGCCGTGGTTGTCCTCGTACCATTTTTTCGGATAATGGAACGAATTTTGTAGGTGCATCTAGGGAAATTGAGAGGAATTTTAAGGATTTTGTTCGGGAATGTAGCTCTTCCATTTCCTCACAATTCGCGCATCAAAGCCTATCGTGGCGTTTTATTCCAGCTGGAGCTCCACATATGGGTGGCCTCTGGGAAGCTGGGGTTAAGAGTTTTAAGCTTCACTTTCGAAGACAGGCTCGAAATCTAAAGTATACTTTTGAGGAATTATCGACAGTTTTGGCTAGAATTGAGGCATGCTTAAATTCTCGTCCGTTGTGTCCTATGTCCGATAATCCAAATGAAAACGTCGCGTTGACGCCAGGACACTTTTTGATAGGTGCTCCGCTACTTGCTCCCCCAGAACCAGTCGTCTCAGAGCAACCGATATCTCTGGTGAATCGGTTTAGGAAAGTTCAGGCACTGGCTCATCAGTTTTGTTTTCGTTGGAAAGAGGAGTATTTGAAAACCTTGCACAAGCGGTATAAATGGAAATTTCCGGAACGTGATGTACAAAAGGATGATCTCGTCGTCGTGAAACACGAGCTTCAAGCTCCTACGTCATGGAAATTAGGCCGCGTCATTGATGTTCACCCCGGGATCGACGGTCATATTCGCGTTGTTGACGTCCGCACTGATAACGGCGTTGTAAGACGACCTATCACCAAATTGGTCCTTCTGACCGACCAAACCTCGCAGTCTTTGTAATCTTATTCTTTCCTCGTAGTAAAATGGAAAAGATCTCATTCTTCGCCGATGATTTGGAAGATTTTGATGAGCTCATGGAGTTGTCGGAAGAAGATAGTCGCCCGGTTTCTGATGCACCTGTGGTTATGGCGCCAATTTTAGACCCAGTGCAGGAAGTTCTGCCTTCGCAGACTGTGATAGCGGATAACAAGACCCCACAACTGCCCTCTGCAGCATTGGCAATCACGTCCGCCACACCAGCACCGTCCGCCCCAACAGTACCGTCCGCCCCAACAGTACCGTCCGCCCCATCAGACCCGTCCGTTCCGTCCGCTTATAGTTGTCGTGTTTGTGGTCGAAGGCATCCACTTCGTTTTTGCGTCAAATTCCGAAAGATGCCTGACGAAACTCGGATTCGGACAGTGGTGATGTATCGCTATTGTTACCGGTGTTTGGCCCATTCCCACCAAACTAAGGACTGTCCGAGTCAGAAAAGATGTACGAAATGTAGTGGCGACCACAACACTCTTTTACATTCCGACCCCAACAAAACTGACCCTAGAGTCGCGCCGAAGCATAAGAATGGCAACCCCAAACGTCCGCGTCAAGTAGCACTCACTCGTCCGTCCGATAGGGGAGATTCTTCTCGTCCGTCCGCTGTTGCTGTGGGGATGGGCGTTTTGCAGAACGTGGTGTCTTTGGTGCCAAGTTTGGTTGTGCACGTTCGGTCGACTGGGGCAGCAGTGCCAGTTCGTGCAGTACTCGATTCCTGTGGTAGGCAGAGTCTAATCTGTGCGTCTATGGTGGAGCAGCTTCGAATTCCGACATCATGGATAGATGGTGTCGAGTTCTGTAGGTTGACAGTCGCGTCCGCATACGATGCCCAGCAAACCTTGACTTTTACGGCCAGGGTATGCGACCTCGGGCACGTCTCCACCCCCACTGAATCGGTTCCAGAACGGATCAAGGAATCATTTCTTGGATTCCCATTAGCTGATCCTCACTTTTTTAGAGTAGGACGCGTAGCGCTCGTGTTCGGTCCAGAAATGTACGCACGAATCGTCACTAGTCAGGTACGAACGTCACCAGGGCTTCCGGTCGCCCATTACACCATTTTTGGATGGGTGTTATCGGGCGTATGCAACTGCTAGGGTCCCTACTGGCCTGATTGAGTTGCTGGGGTCCCTACTGGCCCATCGTGTTTCGTCCACCCAAGGGTCCCTACTGGCCCATCGCGTTCTCGCTGGGGTCCCTACTGGCCCATTCGTGTTTGTCGTTGAGAAGTCCCTACTGGCTTCTGGGTCCCTACTGGCCCATTTAGATTAAGTGTTTTTTGAAAAAATGAATAAAAAAGAAATTGAATGAATAATGAATTACAAAAACTCACTGAATTACTTACTGCTCTATACTTTCCCTATCTTAGATGTAATTTAGTTTAAGTTGCAACATATCTGGATGTTGCAAGGTGGGCGGCATGTTTAAGTTTGAAAGTCAAACTGTCATACCTGATTAAATGTACCATGGTATTTGTTTATGGTACTTTCCTTCTCGCTAATATCTATGTACTCCCTTTGTTCCAACACTGAAAGAGTACCTTTGTAGATATTAGCGAGTAAGTATTTTGACATTTCCCCGCGAATGCCCCCACCTTTCACCGTCTATTCAATCGCTAACGATCTCTCAAATCGACGGCATCGCTCTTCTCTCTGCATATTGTTGCAAACATCCGTACATATTGTTGTACTTTAATTAAGGTAATCTTGTTTACCAATCCTTGAATAAATAAATTAGAGCTTACGGCTCCCTTTAGAATTTAAATTAAACTATCGTGTTTTTTATTTATTTTCTTTTTCGGCACCAACAGCCCCCATATATATGTTACTTCCGATTTGACACATAAGCGCTGTAGAAACAGTATTTTGAATCCGATCAGTACGAAATTGGGCAGAGAGGGTTTTCTTATTACATGTATTAACAATGTTAGGGAGTTGTATCGTATTATATAGTCGGCCCGCCCGACTTTCTCTCTTTCCTTACTAGTTTTTTAATAATTTGCTTAAACAAACAAAGATATCCAAAGATTTTTGAAGTAATAGAATTGAGTGCAGTCCATGGTGCAAGGTATACATATAAGATGGCCTAACTTAATGCTTTTAGTTGTTAAGTCTTTAAACCCTTTGTGTGGGAGGTACCAAAAAGACTCGCTCTATTCCGTCGAAATTTGGAACCGCAACTGATATGTATGAAATTATATGACGTGTTAAATTTCATAAATATACAATGCTCCAACTCAGTGTTGTAGTCTGGTGAATTTTTGAGTATCCGGAATAATTTGAGACCCGCGGTCAGTTTGGGTCCAAATTTAACATTTTCTTAATTTTGACCAAAGACAGCTCACATCGATACATGAAGACAAAACACTAAGCGATCCCTATTGAAAATGGAACATATCGGACCTTGGTTTGATATAGACCCATATACAGGTCCCAGAGTGCTTTTTCGTAATTTTGTACAGGAATAAATAGAAATTTTGTATTTTATGTTTAAAGAGGATTTGGCATTATTAATTTGTATCAAAAAAATTGGGGATCTTTACGAATGTTTTTCCCGATACGATAAAATATTTATTTTTTTTATTTTCGACATAAAAGCACCATACTAAAATCAATTTTCTTAAAAAGGGTGGTTAAATTGTAATTGCCGATGTTGAATGTGAACCACACCTAAACGTCAAGTTTTTTTCTGCATTTTTCAATTTCAGACTAACTCAATTTGAACCATGAAAAGACACACTGTCGAGGAACGCGTTAAAGTTTTTTAAGCCTTTTACGAAAATGGGCATTCAAATCAAAATGCATTTCGTGCACTTCGTGATGTTTTTTTGATCAGCATAATCTACCAAATGTGTCCACAATCGGGAGAATTGTGCGCAAAATTCAGCAAACCGGGTCTGTAGGATATGTGAAAACACCTGTGCATTCTCGCCCAGTTCGTTTAGTGCGACTTATGGGCTGGCGACGTCATCGGGCCATACCAAAGTTAGTCAACTACGAAGATGTGCCGTCGCATAACGAGTAGCTGAGAGTGACGAACGAATAGGAATTTGATTTCAACGAGTATGGTTTTTCTCGTATTTTCAGATCGATTTTCCTGATTTTTTTAATTATCACGATTAGAAGATCAATATCAATCGATACGTGCACAAAAAAGAAAAGACAGCGGCAAACTATTTTTTTTGCGTTTGAAAAATCATTTCTATTCGTTCGTAACTCGAGAAAATGTAAACAAACATGCGATGGCACATCTTCTATATATTTATTGACTTTGGGCCATACTTCTTCAAATTGAGGCCGGTCAGGCTGTTACTGTGAATGGTGTTCGCTATCGTGAGATGATAACAAAGTTTTTATGGCCCGAATTGGAAGATATGGATATAGAGAATATGCGGTTTCAACAGGACGGTGCCACATGCAACACAGCTAACGAAACAATGGCTCTATTGCGCAACAAATTCAATGGCCGTGTTATCTCACGTCGTGGCGATGTCAATTGGCCGCCAAGATCATGTGATTTGACACCGTTGGACTTCTTTCTTTGAAGTTATTTGAAAGAAAAGGTGTACGTCGATAAGCCAGCAACAATTCAAAAGCTAAAGGATGAGATAATTCGGCACATTAACGGCATAGAACCTCAATTATGCCTCAGCGTCATCGAAAATTTGGACCATCGGATGGAGGTGTGCCGCCGAGGTCGCAGCGGCCATTTGGCCGATATTTTGTTCCATACATAATTGAACCATACCAATATTATCTTAATAAAAAGAAATGACAATAATTTCCTAAATAATTTGTGTTTTATTCAAAATCAACATCGGCCCTTAAAATTTAACCACCCTTATTTTTCTAAAAAAAAAAATTTATAAATATTTTTGTATTTTTATGAACTTTTATTATGTTTGATGTTCTATATTAATAATCTTCGAAGCTAGGAGTGACCCTACTACTCATTTTTTGTTCCACTGAGATCAACCGTACAGAATAGCCCGAAACAGCTGCATGTAAAGAGAAATATTCTTCACTCCCGCCCGAATCAAGAAAATAGTAAGTCAATTGTCCTGCGGCAGTTCCGGTTTCGAAAAATGTGCATTGTGTATCGATAAGACGAAAAAAAAATTGTGTTAATTACGCACTTCTGCTTCTGGCAGAAATGAGAACAAATAAAACGAAATGTCTAAATTCAAAATAATGCATATTCAAGGAAAAGTGTGATTTGCATAGTAATTGCGCCAGTCAGTGAATAACTAATAGCTTTACAATTTATTGTTAATCCTTAAGTGCTTAGCTTTAATCCTGCAATGGTTAGACACATACGCAAGACATTTGAATTCTTGCCACAAGAAAAGAATATTTTAAAGATAAAAAATTGATATTAAAATAAGAACTGAGAATGAATGCATATACAAATTTGGATTACACAGTCGTAACCACATTTACAGATAAAAAGTATATAATTTAAAATTGTTTGGCATCATTTTATGCAAAACCAGTGTTCTTCATCTCTCCGTAAAAAAACACGTAGAGTTCCAGCCATAAACGGAAACGGAAAGCAACGCGACTTTAAACGAATCCATGAATACCGTAGAAGGATATACAATTATTTTATCTTTACACAAGGCAACACAAACATTTTTGTTGAACAATTTCAAGACAACAAATTGTGGAAGAAAAAGTTTAAACGAATAGCAGATATTTCTCTGAATGCAGATCATCTTCTGTAGAATTGCAGAAGATTCGGAGAAGTAGTATAGAATTTATTAGTTAATCAGAATGTCATTACATTTTAGCCATATGCGGCGGAGCACAATGGAAGGAATTAAAACAAATAAAGATGGTGTTCAAAATGGTTCAGCAGAGCAGATTTTCTGTTTTTGAGACAATGTTGCTTCTTCCCCATGGCGTAATATTTATTATACAATTTCCAGTTTATTTTTCTTATTATGTACAAAAAATCCTCTTTATCTTTTTTTTTTAAAAAAAAAAAGGTAATATCTGAAAAATTCAATTTTAGGTCACATTATTGCCAGATACGTCAAAAATATTCTACCGAAATGCTGAAAATTGTACTATGTCTAGGCAAGTCCAATGGTGGCCCTACTTAATTTCCGAAAAATTTTCAGTTTCGTCAGTTGGTCATCCAAGCGACGAAATGCTTCACAGTTAGCTGCAAGCCGTACTTCAGGAATGCGGTATGATGATTGTGGCCTGTCATTGATTCTAATTTCTTCTGATGGTACGACTTGTGATCTCGATTTAACCATTCACCAATCACTTGTAGAGGTCTTGCTCTGAGAGCTGATTTATAATTTATACACGGGGAATATCGTCATTTTTGATATGTTTAAATTGAAAGGAAATATATTTTGAACAAAGATTTTTAAATATTTCTAAGCAAATAAATTTGATTTGCAAATCAATAACATGTACTTGGAACGCATATATTAATATATAACAACAAAATTTATTTGCGAACTAACTTTCACAAATAAAATATGTGTTTACCCGCAACTAAAGTTATTGTTTAAGAAATTTCACTAATATATTTTATTTAAAAAAGATGTTTAAAACATTGCTGATTTTTTCGAATTTTATATGAAATATTTCCTAGATTTCGTGTTGTACTTTATAGTTAACCAGTAAGGAAAGGCAGAAAGTCGGGCGGGGCCGACTAAATAATACCCTACACCTCCCTAACAATGCGATAAGGGTCATTGTGATAATAATTTGGAATAATTGGTAAATGGCTAGGAACATATTATCTAATTCTAAACCGATAATCGCTAAATTAAGCAATATTCGTTCCTAAATTGAGAAACATCTTTCTGGAAAATTTTAATGATCGGAACTAAAGTACAACTTCTTTAGTGCTTTGATACCAAATCAGGAGGAACATATATATGGAGGTTATTTATAAATACTCATTCATGTAAAAAGACCTATTTCTGTTGAATTTCGTACTGATCGGATATTAAATACAGTCTACAGCGCTTACATGTCAAATCGGGGGTACATATATATGGGGGCTATATCTAAATCTGAACCCATTTTCTCCGAATTTGGCAGTATTCCTTCATGTAATAAGAAACCTCTTTCTGCCGAATTTCGCTGTGATCGTACAAATCGGTTTAAAAATTTTGCTTATACAGTGCATATATGCCAAATCGGAGGTACATATATATGGGAGCTATATGCAAATCTGAACCGATTTTAACCAAATTCAATAGGGATCGTCCTTTGGCCTAAAGAAAGCTATGTGCAAAACTAAAAATTAAATCATGGCAATAACGCCCGTTTTTCAGTTAACTGTAAGTACTATAAAACCATTACACTGTGCAAAATTTGAAGTATTTGTATGCACTGGTATTCAAGTTATAAACAGTTAACTTTGGTGCAAAATAGTCCATTTGTGTGGGAGGTACCAAAAAGGGCGTGTCAATAACGCCCACTATTTACTGGTCTCTAGGTACTATAAAAGCGTTACACTGTACAACATTGTAAGTCTTTGTATAAAGTGATATTTAAGATATAAGCAGTTCAATTTTGATGCAAAATGGTCCATTTGTGTGGGATGTACCGACAGGGGCATTGCAACTTCGCCCATTTTTCTCGAGGTGATTGCGACTAATAAACTAATACTATGTGTAGAATTTCAGAAGATTCTAATAAGTTATTAAAGAATCAATATTTCACTAAATGTTAACTCTTTGTGTGGGAGGTACCAAAAGGAGTGGACCGAAATGGCCCAACTTCGAACTTAGCCGGAAATAGAAAAAAATTACCGCATATCAAATTTGAAGTCAATCGTCTACTCCTTTCGAGAGTTATCGCGCGTACCAGCAGACAGACAGGCGGGCGGACGGACCTTACTCATTCTACTTAAAATTACCTAAAACGAATATACGCCGATCATACTTAGGGTCTTAGATCACTCCTTCGATGTGTTACACTTTTGGCCCGTAGCAAATGATATACATATACCCTCGTATCACTAAAGTGAGGGTATAGAAACAGAAAACTTGCCTTCAAATGAAGGCATTGATACATTAACAAAATACCTAAATACAAATTAATCTTTGTATTATTTTTGTTTAGAAAATCATATTCCCAAACATATAATATTTGTGTGTGTCAAATATTACATATTTTTAGTGTACCCTAAACATAATAGTTTAGAGCTAAATATGTTTGGGTCAATATACTCCAGAAGCGATTATTTTTCAGCTTGTAGGGATTTCTATTGGTTAAAAACGCAGTATAGACTCCGAACCCCATACGGTTGGTACGGTTCTAATTGCCCCGCTTATGCCGGAGTATATAAATCACTATTAAATTCTCCAATACCTCTTCAACTAGCATATCAAGTAGCAATCGGTTAAGAAACGGCAGAACGTGTTCCAATTTTTGTGAATTCCTCCCTATCTGCGTTAGAGGTTATAAAAACTAACTTATATTCTAATATTGCAGTGGTTGTGTAGTCTAGTGTAATTGGAATTTGTGTTTTGCCGTTTTCCTTTGGTCGGTACTTGAAATTCAACTCCTGGGTACTCGTGAGTACTTCTGTTGCCAAAGGACCTAACAAATGCAATCCCAACGGTGAACCGGTTTGTCACCGGCAAAGTTCTTTTTCGTGTACTTTAAGGATTTGCGGTGAGTAAAGTACAATAATACAGCGATTCATTTCGTTTTTATAAAAAGTTTTCACTCTGCGGTCTTCCGAACAAAAAATGAAGAAGGTGTTCAAAGGTATAGTAGTGTATACTCTACGCCGCAACATTGGCGACCCAGTACTCTTTTTGGACATCGATATGACAACAGTTTTGTGTGCTGGAATTGAATGGATCCATGTTAAGATATACTTCAGCAAAGTGGAGTTAAGCACTATGTGCAAATGTGTTATATGAATGAATGAAAATGAACAAAATCAATACGCCACTTATATCGGAATTTTATTTGAAAACCACAGCAAGAACGTTTTACTGTATGAAATATATTTATAAGGTGTTTATTTTATATGGGGAACTGTGAATGGGCGACACACTTATCAAATTGTCTAAAATTATTTGGAAAACAAGGTTAAATTCAAGGAACTGATCAATCATTATGAGCATTAGTAAAAGGCATAGATACCTATTTTGAGGCTGACGGCGCCATATGCCCCACATTGCGCGTTTCCAGCTACACATTCTGGTAGAGGAGACCAAAAAACAAGTAAGAAAGATCAGTCGGATATACCGACTTAAGAATCCTCTCACTTTCAGTCCAAAAAAATAGTCGTACATTTTTTGTTTTAATTAAATTATTATCAATTTAAATTGCATGTAATAACTTAAATGTATGTACTTGTATTACAGTTATAAGCTTTTGGTGTAAATAAACCATTTGTGTGGGAGTTACCAAAAGGCACATGTCAATGACGCCCATTTTTCAGTGGAATGTGGGTACTATAAAAGCATTACACTATACAAAATTGCAAGTATTTGTATATACTATTATTAAAATTACAAACTGTTAACTTTTGGTACAAAACGGTACCTTTGTGTGGGACGTAACAAAAGGGGCAGACAATTACATAAATTTTTTACTGGACTGTAGGTACTATAAAACCATTACACTGTCCAAAATTTCAAGTTTTTGTATGAACTGGTGTTGAAGTTATAAGCTGTTTACTTTCGGTACAAAAAAGTCCATTTGTGTGGGAAGTATCGAAAGGAGCGTGTCAATAACGCCCACATTTCGCTAGACTCTAGGTACTATAAGAGCATTACACTGTAGAAAATTTCAAGTATTTTTACGCACTATTATTAAAGTTATAACCCGGTAACTTTTGGTGCAAAATGGTCTATTTGTGTGGAAGCTACCGAAGGGTCGAGGTGATAGCTGCTAATAAACATATACTACTATACTTCTAGGTAGTATAACAGTTATTAAAGAATCAATTTTTCACTAAATGCAAACCCTTTGTGGGGGAGGTACTGTAGTGGACCAATATGGCCCATCTTCGAACTTAGCCGGTGATAGGAAAAAATATATTCCGCATACCAAATTTGAAGTCAATCGGTTACTCCTTTCGAGAGTTATGGTGAGCACCAGCCAGCAGACAGACACACAGACGGAAGGACGGACAGAGATTGCTCATATCACTTAAAGTAACCCAAAACGGATTTCCGCCGAACATACTTGGGGTCTTAGGTCACTCCTTCGATGTGTTACACTTTTGGCTCGTAGCAAATGATATATATCCTCCTCTCTAAGGCGAGGGGATAAATATACGAGTATCGGTGTTTTGGAAGAACAAATCGGAATTTTATTTTAGGGTGATTAAAGTTTCCCACCATTGCTCTATAGGTATGTTCAAAGAATATCGCGAATTTTTAATTTCCGCGGGCTACGTGTATTTGATTTTTGATATTTTTGTAGCGTTATGTTGGTACTTATGTCCCTTACTTATGCTGACAAGGTCGGCCATTTAGAATGTTTAGTTAATTTTTTACATCTGTTGTGCTTGGATGTGTTTTAACTTGTCTTCGATTTTTATCTATTTCAGAAAATGGATCAAAGAATATGCATCAAATTTTGTGTGAAAAACAAAATAAAGTGCGGTGACGCATACCGAATGTTGACTGTGGCATATGGTGAAGCTACCTTGGACCAAAGCAACGTTTGTCGGTGGTACAAAATGTTCTTAGAGGGCCGAGAAGATGCGAAGGACGAACAGCGTGCCGGACGCCCGAGCAAGTCAACAACAGACGAAAACATCACAGTTTTCTTTGATTGCAGGGGCGTGATGCATTATGAGTTCTTGCCACAGGGTAGTACTGTCAATAAAGAATATTACCTGCAAGTTATGCGCAAATTGCGCGAAGCAATCCGCCAAAAACGCCCGGATTTGTGGAAACACAAAAACTGGCTTTTGTACCATGATAACGCCCCTGCACACACATCGTTGCTTGTGCGCGAATATTTGGCCAAAAACAACACAGTAATGGTGCCGCAGCCACCGTATTCCCCTGACCTAGCCCCCTGTGACTATTTATACCCTACACCACACTGTGGTACAGGGTATTATAACTTTGTGCATTTGTTTGTAACACCCAAAAGGAGAAGAAATAGACCCATCGTTTATTATACCGATCGACTTAGAATCACTTTCTGAGTTGATTTAGCTATGTCCGTCTGTCCGTCTGTCTGTCCGTCTGTGCATGTATTCTTGTAATCAACAGGTCGCAATTATGGTCCGATCGCGACGAAACTTTACACATATCTTTTTTTGGCCCAAGGACGATCCCTATTGAATTTGGTTAAAATCGGTTCAGATTTAGATATAGACCCCAAATATATGTGTGCACAGATTTGATATGTAAGCGCTGTAAAAACTGTATTTTATATCCGATCAGTATGAAATTCGTCAGAAAGAGGTTTCTTATTATATGAATGAACACTGTTAAATTTGGAAGAAATCGGTTCGGATTTAGATATAGCCCCCATATATACGTTACCCCCGATTTGACATGTAAGCGCTGTAAAAATGTTATTTTATATCCGATCAGTGCGAAATTCGGCAAAGAGAGGTTTCTTACTACACGAAGGAATGCTGCTAAATTCGGAGAAAATCGGTTCAGATTTAGATATAGCCCCCATATATATGTTACCCCCGATTTCACATGTAAGCGCTGTAAAAACTGTATTTTATAACCGATCAGTGCGAAATTCGGCAGAAAGAGGTTTCATATTATATGAATGAACACTTTTAAATTTGGAAGAAATCGGTTCAGATTTAGATATAGCCCCCATATATAAGTTACCCCGATTTGACATGTAAGCCCTGTAAAAATTTACATCCGATCAGTGTGTGTATTTTATATCTGATCAGAACGAAATTCGACAGAAAGAGGTCTGTTTACATGAATGAGTATTCAGGGAAATCGGTTCAGATTTAAATATAACCTCCATATATA
The DNA here is from genome assembly GCA_963930755.1 of Eudasyphora cyanicolor. Classification (NCBI taxonomy): domain Eukaryota; kingdom Metazoa; phylum Arthropoda; class Insecta; order Diptera; family Muscidae; genus Eudasyphora; species Eudasyphora cyanicolor. Next base: position 132,948,795 of record OZ005736.1, on the reverse strand, counting down.
TGTTCCTCCCGATTTGGTGTCAAAGCGCTATATAAGTTGTACTTTACATCCGATCATTTAAATTTTCAAGAAAGATGTTTCCCAATTTAGGAACGAATATTGCTAAATTTAGCGATTATCGGTTTAGAATTAGATAATATGTTCCTACATATTTACCAATTATTCCAAATTATTATCGCAATGACCCTTATCGCATTGTTAGGGAGGTGTAGGGTATTATATAGTCGGCCCCGCCCGACTTTCTGCCTTTCCTTACTGGTTTTTGTTTTCAAAACTGAAAAGGCCCATGAAAGGACGACGCTACGCCAAGATTGAGGAGATAAAGACGGCATCGAAGGAGCAGCTGAACAACATCACAAACATGATTATTTGAAGTGATTCGAGGATTGGAAAAAATGTTGGCAGAAGTTTATTATATCCGAGGGGAATTACTTTGAAGGGTACAAAATAGATATTCATGAATAAATAAATACTTTTTGAAAAAATACAAAATTCGCGATATTTTTTGAACATACTACGTACATATATCATTTGCTACGAACCTAAAGTGTAACACATCACCATAATGAGATCATGTGCGAACTACCATTGAAAAATAACGATCAAAACAGTCACATTTAAAAAACCTGCATGATATCTTTGTGATTGATGTATATTTTGTTATTGTATTTTCAATAATGCAGTTTTGAAGCATAAGCTCGACTCATTTTCTAGTCTTTTTTCACGCGTGTAAGTGATTAATCACTTTATGGTCATCAAAAGTACTCGAATAGGACCCAGTTAGATGCTTTTTGGCCAAACGATCTTCCAATTGCTGACTGGGTAACACTCAAATGATCTCTCTTTCCCTCTCCAAATTTGTTTATCACGTTTCGCTATCCCCAACAAAGTCCACCAATCATTTCCATTTCGTTATTCACTAATCCAGGTGTTTGTTTTTTATTCCTCACTCATCAGTGCCAGGGATGATAAATTTGATACTTTTCAGACCCTCAAAGTACCGTGATACTCCCGCTAAACATTTGCTACATCGTTTATCAAACATGTCTTTGCACGAACATAATATACACTTTTTCAAAAAAAATTATACATGTCCTTTCGACATAGCTACGCAAGGCCAAGAAAAATGTTTGGCTCTTTGTATTACAACAAAATTCAGATTCTTTTTATTGTGTATGAAATCGTGCCTTTTCAGTTTCAAAAATGAAAAATTTGCGATTTGACAAATTTTTAATTTTTAACGAAATTAAAAACCTATAAGAAAAGATTAAAGGTTGTAAAACGTGGCATCTACACCAAAAACTCAAATTCGATTGGAACCAACACGTGGGGTAAATCTATATAAAAAAGGTAAGGCAATTCTAACAAGGAGCGATACTGGATAATATAAAATGTAAAGTCAATTAATTGTATATTAAAACTGGACCGACATGAATCACTTTTTTTCTACAGATGATCTTATGCAATATGAAACATATTTCATCATAATCGGCTAAAAATTCGTTCTCTAGAGAGTCAAGAATTCTAATCGGAAGGTACCTCTATATATGATTATAATACTCGATCCGTTTTTTATTGCATAATTTATTAAACTCCTGCTTGTATTTTAAATACATTCCTAAAAATTCGTTCTCTAGAGAGTCAAGAATTCTAATCGGAAGGTACCTCTATATATGATTATAATACTCGATCCGTTTTTTATTGCATAATTTATTAAACTCCTGCTTGTATTTTAAATACATTCCTCTATCCTCCTCATTTTGGGAAATTCTGTAGATATTCAGGAATTTCATAGATTTATCTCGGGCTAATTTACATTTTTTATCAAACCAGGGGTTTTTGCCTTTGTTTTAAATTTTATTTATACTTGGTATTTTATATGAGTTCAGTATTACGTCCCTTAGATCATTAATACAAATCTCTTTTCCTTTGTTCTGTATCTTTTTAAGATTTTCATCTAATCTCGATTTGTATTCTGTTTCCGAGTTATGGTTCCATTTTAATTTTGGCAGTAAATTAATTTTTTGACGGTTTGTTTTAGCCTTGTTAATGGATAACTTTTAGTTGATCGGTAGATGGTCAGACCATATGACTTCTCCTACTTCAAAATGTTGCACCACTTCAAGACTACCAATTGCCACAGCGCATATATCGTTTACTGATGTACCAATAGTGCTAACATACGTGCAATGCCTTTCCACATCTCCTTTTGTTCGACCATTCAAAATAACTAAACCTTGATCATTGCAGTAATCAATATATCTTCTTCCCTTTGAATTGCAAGTTTTATCATTAGATTATCCATTTATTAAAACCGCTGGGAAGGTTGCCAGTATGTTTTCATCAAGTAGCTGCTGTTCCTCTCCTATCCGTATATTCAGATCGCCCATCACTATTAGGGTAGGCGCCGAATTTATATTAATAGCTCGCTTGAGTTCTTCAAAATCATTTTCCCAATTCGCGCTTCTTAGGTACACTGGGTATATTGCAAAATCCGATATTGATGTGGATATTAGAATCACAACCATATTACCAATTGACTTGAATTCATATTTTACGCCAGTTTCAACTAAGTCCTTTTTGACACCGCACACTATTCCCCCAATAGCTCTTCCGAATATGCTGTTTCGCGTGGCAGGAATCCATATGGTATCAAACGTTCTAAATCTGTTTTTATAATTGACGATATTCTTCTCTTCTACATGTGTTTCTATTAGGATAAAAACGTCGTTTTGTTCAATGAATGCATAAAAATCGGGGTGAAAAAACTTATTTTCCAGGCCATGAACATTATATGCCATTATATTTAAAGTATTACAGTTTTTATTTTCAACAATGCTTAAATTACTAAATTGTATTTTGCCTAAACTTTGATCTAATTTATGATTTAGTTTTATTAGTTTTTTGTTTCAACTGTAGCTAATAATTTTTCATATTCTAAATTTATATTTAAATCAGCCTCACCATAAATTTCCTTTAAAACATCGCAGCCATTCTTCATTCCACTCATGAGCACTCGACTTCTGCTCCAGTAGAACCATTTGCCATCAATGATTAACTTGTCGTCACGCACAAATACCTTCTTGCTCTGGTTTATCTGCATTATATCTTTTCGAAGCTGCATCATAATTTTCTTTGACAGCCTCTTTTCAATGGATAATTCTCTTTCTACGTATATAGACGTTCCAGAGAGCTTCTTTGTGTGTTTCAAGACTTCGGATACTGTAGTTTTGGACTTGAATTCCACCAGCACAGACATTTTACCATTCCGCTCAAATAGTTTCTTTGTGTATTCAATTTCCGCTACATTGTCGATTTTTGGGACTTCTGTCATTACTTTTTTTATAGCTTGATATGAAGATGTTTGGCTCGTAAGACCTCTAAATAAAATCTTTTTCCTACCAATATCCTCATCTAGTAGTTCCAATCTCCGTTTGTCTGCTTCCCTGGCTTCTTTGAGTTTGTCTATTTCTTCGCGTAGAATCTTGTTTTCATCGGACAGCCTGTTCATATTAATATTCACTTCATCTTTATGAATTTTTATATCATGTATATCCTCCTTTGAAGGAAGTTTACTTAACTTCTCATCGAATAGAGCAGACATTGAGTTTTGTATCATGATCATGAGCTCGACGGTCGACATTTTTCCTACTTCTTCAGCTTTTTCCGGAGTTAACGCGCCATGTCTTCTCTTCGCGCTTTGTTCATCTCTACCCACTGTGTTTGAAGTTGTGGGCGTAGAGTTATCAACTAGATGCAGCATACTTTTCGGCATAGAAAAAATAACGTAGGTAGTTTGGTAAAGCAGTGAGTCGGTAAAGCAGTGTGTATAACAGTTTACAACTTTTACGGTATGGTAACACCAATTAGCACAATGAAACCAATTCAACGAAGCAATTCAGATATTTAACAATTATATGTGTGCTTATTTTGCTCCAACAGTGTGGTATAGGCTAGTACAAACCAAAGGTTTTATGCTGCTATAAGATTTTAGTAGCTTGTTATCACGAAATTGTTCATGTATTAGTGGATCTTATTAATTTGTATCTCATTATGTCAAGATATCAAGAACAATTTAAACAAATTTTAAAATTGGTACTTTTTGGGTCGAAAAATTACCTTTTTAGAACGATTTTTGTACCATTTAGTTACTCTCTATTATCATCCCTGATTCATTGCTCGTGGAAATTTTGAAATGATCGTTGTATTTAATTGTGCGAAAAAAGTGAACATGAAAGAATAGATAAAATCACAAATATTCTTGGACCAACTTAACTGTTGGTATATATTTACTTCGATTGTGTTTATGAGACTTATTTGTGAGTTAAATTACGTGAATATACATACGTATACGAGTATGCAATCACTGTCGATATTTGTTTACTCGTTGTTTGCGGCGAATTCGCATTGTTATTCGAATGATTTTTGTTTCTACCGGCACCATTTGAGAGACTGTATTTATGAGTATTGTGTGCATTTTTTTTATTGCTTAAATAGAGTGTCGGCAAAAAGAATGAGAAGAAATAGACAATTGAGCAAATCGTTAGATTTCGTGTTTACGTGGTTGCCACAGGTTTTCTTCCGCTCCCCATTGTGTCATCTTATACGTAGATGTTGGATTTTTGCTGGGTATCTCTCTTGATGGGTATGAATACCTGTATCCTCGAATGTATAGGCAGGTTTTTATACCCGGTGAGCCGATGTTTATACCCGATCCCATCATGTGGTACATGGCGCAGACTCTAACAGAGTGTTTATGGGACATGGTATGACTTTGTTGGTAACGCCCATAAAGAAAATAGATAGATAGAACCTTGGTTTATTGTACCGATCACATCAAAATAGACTAATTTTTGAGTCGATTTAGCCATGTCCGTCTGTCTATATATTCTTGTAATTAAAGTAATATTAAACATATTTTACAAAAATTAGTACAGAGACATTTCTTGGACTAGGGACGACCTCTATTGAAAAAGGGGCCTATCGGTGCATGATTTCATATAGCCCTCTATACGGGGTGTTTAGCATTGTGCTAAACCCTTGAGCAGAACTGTCCATCAATTGAGTGTTTTTTAAAGTAAGCAGAGATGCACCTAACTGAGCCTATGTGCGAAAGCACATACGCACACACACACAAACATCCAACGGCGGTTAGGTGCATGCTCTTCTCACTTTGTTATTGTTATTTGCTTGAATGTCGCTGGCAGCCTTGCAGGCGAAGTTACCAGCGACATTCAACAAACAAGAAACATTCTTTCCGAACGAAACTTCAACCAACGAACACTCGAACACTCGAACCCTCCCGTGAACAGTGAAAATAGTTAAGTGAATTCTGTGAAACACTTGTGTTTTTTTTACTTAATTCTAAAATTATTTATACCTAAATCTAATTAAAAACTACATAAAACTTAAATCTATTTAAAAGAGAAAAATACATTGAACATTGAATTAAAATTACACATTGTACAAAAATCTAAACAAAGTGAACAATCATAAATAAAACCAAAACATTGAAATTTGAAAACATTATACAAAACAAAAACACACATTCTTTTACTTACACCAAACAGACAAACAAACACTCGTAAGTAAACACGGGGCTATAGTCTTTTTAACGCTCTTACGAAAATTGGTACAGAGACATTTCTTGGGTTTTATAGCATATACGTAGTATGTTAAAAAAATATCGAATTTTGTATTTTTTCAAAAAGTATTTGTTTATTCATGAATATCTATTTTGTCCCCTTCAAAGTAATTCCCCTCGGATATAATACACTTCTGCCAACGTTTTTTCCAATCCTCGAAGCACTTCAAATAATCTTTTATTGTGATCTTGTTCAGCTCCTCCTTCGATGCCATCTTTATCTCCTCAATCGTAGCGTAGCGTCGTCCTTTCACAGGCCTTTTCAGTTTTGGAAACAAAAAATAGTCACAGGGGCCTAGGTCAGGGGAATACGGTGGCTCCGGCACCATTACTGTGTTGCTTTTGGCCAAATCTTCGCGCACAAGCAACAATGTGTGTGCAGGGGCGTTATCATGGTGCAAAAGCCAGTATTTGTTCTTCCACAAATCCGGGCGTTTTTGGCGGATTGCTTCGCCCAATTTGCGTATAACTTGCAGGTAATATTCTTTATTGACCGTACTACCCTGTGGCAAGAACTCATAATGCACCACGCCCCTGCAATCAAAGAAAACTGTGAGCTCGGCCGTCCGGCACGCTGTTCGTCCTTCACATCTTCTCGGCCCTCTAAGAACATTTTGTACCACCGATAAACGTTGCTTTGGTCCAAGGTAGCTTCACCAGATGCCACAGTCAAAATTCGGAATGCGTCAGCGCACTTTATTTTGTATTTCACACAAAATTTGATGCAGATTCTTTGATCCATTTTCTGAAATAGATAAAAATCGAAGACAAGTTAAAACACATCCAAGCACAACAGCTGTCAAAAATTAACTAAACATGGCCGGCCTTGTCAGCATAAGTAAGGGACATGAGTACCAATAACGCTACAAAAATATCAAAAATCAAATACACGTAGCCCGCGGAAATTAAAAATTCGCGATATGTGTTGAACATACCTCGTACGTAGCCCCACATAAGGTCCTATTCCGATTAGACTTTTTAACGCTCAACCGATTGGACTGCAATTGCATGTATACTCTTTATATTACATTAAACAGTCCCTGGTGAAAACGTCGCACATCGCTCCATGTTTTGAATAGCCTTCCGATTACACCGGTCGACAAAAACCTAATCTTGGGCTTAAGTTTTAATGCATAGATTCTGATGGTAGACCTAAAAAACGAGAAAATATCCACTATTTGCTTTTAAAGTTTGAACATACCTCGTATGTAGCCCCACATAAGGTCCTATTCCGATTAGACTTTTTAACGCTCAACCGATTGGACTGCAATTGCATGTATACTCTTTATATTACATTAAACAGTCCCTGGTGAAAACGTCGCACATCGCTCCATTTTTTTAATAGCCTTCCGATTACACCGGTCGACAAAATCATAATCTTGGGCTTAAGTTTTAATGCATAGATTCTGATGCTAGACCTAAAAAAAACGAGAAAATATCCATTATTTGCTTTTAAAGTTTGTTTTTGTGAATGTTACATCGATAAGAAAGTTTTGAAGTTAAAACCTTACTAAATTAGCTACAAGTTATTAGATTATGCATCGATTTTCGGACTTTACGATAAAAGCATAAAAATATAACAATTGTGCATTTTTAGATCGTTTTATGGGGCTTTTTTTTAAAAAAACATTAAAATTTTCTCAAAAAGTCTGATTTTTTTGCAATATTTTGTAAGATTTTGTTGTATGAAGGTGAGGGATACCTATATATGTTTTTAAAGTACCTATAGCCCTGTTAAAAATGTGCAATGTATTTAAAGTATCTACTGTTCAGCTGTTTGTTAAACCTCTTCTGGTACCTCCCACACAAATTGTCAGATTAATTTGTGAAAAATTCCGGTGCCGTGACATAACTCCCAACAGAGTTATGTCCGCATAAAATCTAGAATTTTTGGGACTTATGTCCAACGTTATCGATAGGATATAACGCCCAATTGGAGCTATTGTTAGATTTCTCAAAGACTGTAGTAAAAGTTTTTGTTTTAAGTTTGAGAATGTTTGAGTCTATAAACTGTCGGCTAATATGATTTCTGTTTTTTATTGACCATGAGTATGAACGCGAAAGGGAAAACCTAAAAATAAGTAATTAACATAAACGTATTTGTTAAAGATGAAACGATTTGTTGTCGATTTGAAGAACGTAGAAATCATCGCAGGAGATTTAAAAAAATATTAATTGATCTTAGCGCCGATGACGAATATTTGATAAAAAAGTTTCGCCGTCAGTTCAATGATTTTTTTAAATCGCGCGATTTAAAAAATCTTTGAACCTACAGATAAGTAATGAGAATAAATCTATTTATGAAAGATGGACGATTTGTAGACGATATCAAATTTGAAGAAAATAGAAAACGCCGGAGGAGATTTTTTAACCGCGCGATTTTAAAAAAGTATTCATTGATATTAGGCAAAACTTTTGTTTTAAGAAATCGCGCGATTTTGATATTTTTAGCCTATAATTTTTTTATATGTTAGAAATTTGTATACGTATATGTCTATCTTCAGAAATATATGTAGATTATTAATAAGTGCTTGCATCCGCAGCTTGGGACTACCGATCAATATTTCTTTAGATTCATTTGGTGTTGGATGGTGACAAAAATAATGTGTACACGCTGAAAAAAAATCGCTTCTGTAGTATATTGTCCCAAACATATTCGGCTTGAAATATACATATGTTTAGGGTACACTATAAATATATAATATTTGACACACACAAATATTATATGTTTAGGAGGATATTGCTCTAAACAAAAATATGCTTCCGTTCAAATATTTTTTTATTTGGTACTAGTATTTCCGAAACAAAGATTAATTTGTAATTATTTATTTTGGCAATTTAGCAATGCCTTAACCTAAAGACAAGATTTCTGTTTTTAGATGTACAAAGAGCATTGTTTTTTATAAATTTTATATGTTTGTAAAATTTAATTAAAACTTAAATCGGATAATCTTTCGTAAATATAAATTGCATTGATGGATTGACAAAAAGTGTTGAATTGGAATATTTATAAATTAAAACATTTTTGCCTATAATGTTTAACACGAAAACCAGGAAAAAACTAAGTAAAATTCAAATAAGTCAGCACGGTTTTAAAAATCTTTTTAAATAAAATATATTTGGAAAACTTCTTGAACAATAACTTTGTTTGTGTGTAAACACATATTTTATTTGTGAAATTCAATCTGCAAATAAATTATGTTCTAATATATTAATATATGCGTTCCAAACAAAATTTCTTGATTTTCAAATAAAATTTATTTGTTAACAAATATATAATATTTAAAAAAACCGTTTCCAAGTATATTCTCTTTCGATTCAAACATATCAAAAATGACGATTTTCCTCCGTGTAGGAGATATGATCTTCGATATTGTTTGATAACATTTTTCCATGCTGTTACTTTGGCACAGCAAAAATCTGTGATAAATGAGTCATTTTTAAATAAATTTATGAAATCTCGTGGACTTCGAGGAGTTTTTTGCATGGTGTCCAATTCCATCCTTCACAAGTGGCGTTGCATTTTATTAAAAAACAACTAATTGAGCTGCATTTCCAAAAAACCAACAAAACAGCTGCATAATTACTTCAATTTTGGCAGTGTTCGTTACTTGCCCCTCTGTGTTTTATATGTTCTGTTTATATAAATTATTTAGCACATCGACCTCAACTCAGCTATAATTTAATATTCTACTCTGTTTTTTATTTTATTCAGCGAATTTCAATTTGCGGTGTACAACATATGTAAAAGAGCTTCTCTTGGACAATTAAATACGCCTATTTCAAGGTATGTAACTACTATTTTCTTATGTTTTAGTTGCCTAACATTAATAAATATAATACTGAAACATTACACATTTTATAAACCTTGATCTTCCTGTATTTGCCTCACATGCATTATTTTCCCTACATTATAGTGTCATTATATTCCGAATAATTAATTGCTATGCATCGAATACTTTTTAATTAAACCTCATTTATGACTATAGTTTTATAGGTGTTTTTAGACACATATAAATTTTGTAAAAAATAAAACACAACCAATTCAATGGAAAGACCAACATTTTGGCTTTATTAGCTCACAAATTTCATGATATTTGATGTTTAAAGATAATTTCTGTCGGTCCAATTTTGCACCACTTTTTCGATATAGTAACTACTTTTGTGACAATAAACATAATTTGCCACTGTGGGTTTCAAATCAAAATAGTTTTTGTTAAAATTTCCAATGATAGTTGTCACAACACCAATAGCACATGATAATGAACATTTCTCTAAAAAACTCCTTTTCTTAAGGCGAAATCCCCTTTAAAAGGAATACTTTCATTGCATTGTTGACAACGGAAAGAGAATGTTGAAATTGGCATTTTGGCCAATTTGCCGGCAAAAACTACTTTTGATGGTGCACTACGTTTTTATGTATACGTAGGAAAAAAGAGCACCAATCTTTCAACGTTTTCAACATCATTGGATAATTCTTGTCCGAAAACATTTGAAAATTGTTTTGGCATTTTTTCATATTCAAATTATTTTTTTCCAAGCTTTTTATTTCATTTTATTCGTTGGGCAATCCCCTCATCTTGAGTCCCAAAAAATATTCGTAAATTTTTTTTTTTGTTTTAATTAAATTATTATCAATTTAAATTGCATTTGAAAACTTTAAAGTATGAACTGGTAGTAAAGGTTAAAGCTATTTACATTTGATACATAAAGGTCCATTTGTGTGGGAGGTTCCAAAAGGGGCGTGCCAATAACGACCACATTTCTCCAGACTCTAGGTACTATAAAAGCATTATACTGTACAAATTTTCAAGTATTTGTATGTACTGATATTAAAGTTATAACCTGGTAACTTTTGGTACAAAATGGTCCATATGTGTGAGAGGTACCAAAAGGGACGTGCCAATAACGGCCACCTTTCTCTGGACACTAGGTACTATAAATTATACTGTACAAAATTTCAAGTATTTGTATGCCTTTGTGGGGAGGTACTAGAAGGAGTGGACCAACATTGCGGACGGACGGACATTGCTCAAATGACTTAAAATTACCCCAAACGGATATCCGCCGAACATACTTACGGTCTTAGGTCACTCCTTCGATGTGTTACACTTTTGGCTAGTAGCAAATGATATACATATACCCTCCTCTCTAAGGTGAGGGGATAAAAAGCTTTTGTCTTGTCACTGGATTTCCAGAATAGGTATTTCAAATTTCAATTACAAGAAATGTGATAGTAAAAACTCATGAATGATTACATTGTGTGATCACAAAAATGTATCATCGATGAAAACAGCGTAGTACGCATAATTTTAATTCGAAAGGCATTAACCATTTTTTCTGTAACATCGCGTTTTCGTAGTATTTAGTCCCACAGTTTGGTGGGAAAACAAGGAAAATAGTAAATTCAAACACAATTTTAGTATAGAAAACTTCGGAATATATGTTCCATGTCAAAGAATTTTAATAGTGTAAACTTCTTAAAATCGTTTCTATGTTCTTCGGGGGTACTGCTGTGATGCATCTAACATCCATGGATACGTGAAACTTTGGTCTCAGCGATGGTCGTCAAGGCACACCAGTGCGCGGTAGAAATATGGGGGAAGTTTTTATGAATTAAAAGGATTTTTAATGATCCATTCCGAAATCTGCGGGCTGTCATTTTCTATTAGCGCATTGCAAAATTTACATAACCTCAAAATAAAACCATTCATTATTAGTTTCCTTCTTAAGATATATTATGGTTTTAGGCGAGTTCATACAACATAAGTTAATATGTTGTATGAATTATATAATAGTGATCCTATAATTCTCAAAGGGTATGTTGAGTACATTATTTTTGTAGAATAAACTTATGGTCCAGCTGGTCTGAGTTTTTTTACAGTGGGTGAAAGTTTTAATTTTTTGGTCGAAGGGAGCATTATACTGAATGAAAACCAGTAAGGAAAGACAGAAAGTCGGGCGGGGCCGACTATATAATACCCTACACCTACCTACCAATGCGAAAATGGGCATTGCGATACGAATTTGGCAGTGTTCATACATGTAATAAGCAAACTCTCTCTGCCGATTTTCGTACTGATCGGATATAAAAACATGGTTTCTACAGCGCTTAAATGTCAAATCGGGTGTAACATATATATTGGGACTATATTAAAATCTGAACCGATTTTTCCCGAATTTGGCAGTGTTCATAAATGTAATAAGAAAACTCTCTCTGTTAAATTTCGTACTGATCGGATATAAAACATGATTTCTACAGCGCTTAAATGTTAAATCGGGTGAAACATATATATGGAGGCTATATCTAAATCTGAACCGATTTTCCCCGAATTTGGCAGCGTACATACATGTAATAAGAAAACTCTCTCTGTTAAATTTCGTACGGATCGGATATAAAACACGATTTCTACAGCGCTTAAATGTTAAATCGTGTGAAACATATATATGGTGGTTATATCTAAATCTGAACCGATTTTCCCCGAATTTGGCAGTGTTTATTCATGTAATAAGAGAACTCTCTCTGCCAAATTTCGTACTGATCTGATTTAAAATACAGTTCCTACAGCGCTTAAATGCCAAATCGGGTGAAACATATATATGGGGGCTATATCTACATCTGATCGGATTTTCTCCGAATTTGGTAGTGTTCATTCACGTAATAATAAAACTCTCTCTGCCGAATTTCATAAAGATCGGATTAAAATGTGGTTTCTACGGCGCTTGCATGTCAAATCGGGTGAAACATACATATGGGGACTATATCCAAATCTGAACCGATTTTAACCAATTTCAATAGGGATCGTCCATGGGCCAAAAAAGAGCACTATGCTAAATTTCATCACAATCGGACCATAAATACGACCTGCACTTTGATTACAAGAATACATGGACAGACGGACAGACAGACGGACAGACAGACAGACGGACAGACAGACGGACAGACAGACGGACATGGCTAAATCGACTCAGAAAGTGATTCTGAAAGTGATTCTGAGTCGATCGGTATAATAAACAATGGGTCTATCTCTTCTCCTTTAAGGTGTTACAAACAAATGCACAGGCATAATACCCTGTACCACAGTGTAGTGTAGGGTATAAAAATGATGTAAGTTAATGTCTGAGAGATTTCTTATTGTCAGAGTTATATAGTGGAATTTTATGGGGATAATTTTTGTGGAAGATCTTAATCCTCTAGCTCCCCTCTTAATGGGCCAATTTGGCCCTTTTTTCGAAAAGGTATACATTTTTTGCCGGAAAATTTCAGTGAGGGTCGCCAAAGAGACCAAAGTTGTAAATATAGCTCTTTATGCTTAATTAGTAAAATTAGACGCCAACTTATACCAAAAATACTATAATGTTAATTTTATGTCGCGATAAATTAAAATAAAAACACTTGCAATTTTGTTCATTGTAATGCGATTTATTGAAAACGTGGCGTTATTACCATACCCCTTTTAGTACCTCCTAAATAATATGGCCAAAATAAAAAGTATAAAAAATGTATTGGAATGAGAGTTTTAGTATGTTGACTTACGAGTAGTTCGGGAAAATACGGGTTTGGGTAGTAGTTCCTGCTAAATTCAATTTACTGCTTCCATAAGTATTTCAGCTGATTTGAAGATAATAGGGTGGTGTCTATAGAAACTGCAGTCAATTATACCAAGCAATTAAAACTCTCTACCAATTGTATTTGTTTCTATTACATTTCTGCAATAAACAGAAAGTAACTGAAACTTGGTCTTGAACCGAATGAATTCTGACTGAATAGATTTATTTTTTTTTTAATTTCCCATATTTTTTAATATGGGTAATAACTTATATATCCATAGAAACCATACTGCTATCTTTCCTCTTTTTTTTCTTTACCACTTCTATTTTACTCGAAAACTTTGAAGCAAAAAATACATACTGTTAAAGAAATTATGAAGATATTACCAAACGTTTCTCGTCATTTCTTATTAAAAGTTTTAGTAACCAGACTTCGTTAAAAAATTTTTTTAGTTATTACGACTATAAATTTACATTATAAATATTATTTATTTGTATATGTTGGCGTGTAATTTTGCTAATTAATTGAAAGAGCTACATTTATAACTTTTGCGTTTTGGCGACCGCCACTGAAATTTTCTGGCAAACATTTTCGAAGAATATTTTAATTCTTAAATGTCCGTTTTGATTTTTTTCGAAAAAAGTACCAAATTGACCCATTAAGAGGGGAGCTAGAGGGTAAAGATCTTTCACAAAAATGATTCTCATAGAATTCCACTATATAACTCTGACAATAAGAAATCTCTCAGACATTAACTTACAGGATTTTTTTTCATTTAGTATAATGCTCCCTTCGACCAAAAATGAAAACTTTGACCCACATTAAAAAAACTCAGACCAGCTGGACCATAATTTTATTCTACAAAAAAGATCTAGTTGACGTGCCTTTTCAAAATTATGGGGTCGCTATTCTGTTCCAAAATTGCTCTTAGACAGTGTAATTATCGTATGTTAAATTCATAAGAAAATGTTTCAAAATTTCTTAGTGTAAAAATATTACTACAACAATTCGATAATTCTGATTCATTTATTTATTTATATAAAATATAATACAAAGTAAATTTATATTCTAATTGAATGGTCCAGGGAAATCAGGTTATAAAGACCATGTGGCTAGATTTTGATGCGACAGACCAAAGGCTCTGGTGGGAATCGAACCCAGGACCCAGGCGAGTACGCTACCAACTCACCTACTGGGGCGCTCAATTCTGATTCATTTTATATGAAGTCTGTTGGATATTATTAACATCTATTACAGATACTATTCACCTCTGTTCTGGTACTCACTTCACATTCATCTCACTTCTCACCTTTACTACACAGGACGAATAGCGAGGTGCCTGGCGACTGCAGAAAGTATTGGCTGCGTAACTTCTGCTTAAGTAATCCCTAACATGTGATTTGCCTTCCATGACATACGGTTTTCAGGCGTTATAGCGACTCTTAGAACACCTCTTTCTTAAGACATTTCACGTGAGATGTTCCAAGTAAGTGCCAGAACATATCCGATTATGTAATCTTACAAAAGAGATTCACCAAAAAATACTCTCAACAAGTAAGAAAGTTCAGTCGGGTAAACCGACTAATGAATCCCCTCACCTTGAGTCTCAAAAAAATATTAGTAAATTTATTTATTTTTATGTTTTATTTAAATTATTACCAATTTAAATTTCGTTTAATAACTTTAAAGTATGTACTGGTATTAAAGTTAAAAGCTGTTTACTTTTGGTACCAAATGGTCCATTTGTGTAAGAGGTACCAAAAGAGGCGTGCCAATAACGGTCACTTTTCTCTGGACTCGTAATTTGAAGCAAATAAAACATTTTGAAACGTAGAGATTTTCTCCAATCTCTAATCTAAACGCGGACATTTTTCAAATATTTTTTCCGATTTTTATATTTCGCGGGATTCGTTATCAATATATATATATATAAATGGATAATGGTTTGTTCGACTGTTTAAAACTTGAAAACAACTGGACCAAAGTGGATACTTCCTTCTGAGGAGTTGTTCGTCATTGCTACGCGAAGGTTTAGACAATTTCTAAACAGGTGGCGCTGACCACTTGACCGCTGAGGCTCCTGTAAGAGCTAGAAAGCATAAATTTGCACAACCCTAGACCAGAGTTACTGTGTTGTTTTTGGCCAAATATGTTACAATGTACAAAATGTATGGTACATGGTACAAAAGCCAGTTTTTGTTCTTCCACAAATACGGGTGCTTTTGGCGGATTGCTTCGCGCAATTTGCGCATAACTTGCAGGTAATATTCTTTATTGACCGCACTACCCTGCGGCAAGAACTCATAATGCTCCACGCCCCGGCAATCAAAGAAAACTGTGATGTTTTCGTCTGTTGTTGACGTGCTCGGGCGTCCGGCACGCTGTACGTCCTTCGCATCTTCTCGGCCCTCTAAGAACATTCTGTACCACCGATAAACGTTGCTTTGGTCCAAGGTAGCTTCATCATATGCCACAGTCAACATTCGGAATGCGTCAGCGCACTTTATTTTGTTTTTCACACAAAATTTGATGTAGATTCTTTGATCCATTTTCTGAAATAGATAAAAATGGAAGACAAGTTAAAACACATCCAAGCACAACAGTTGTCAAAAATTAACTAAACATTCAAAATGGCCAACCTTGTCAGCAAAATATCAAAAATCAAATACAGGTTGGCTGATATGTAATGCAACAAAGTAAAGCGATATATTTTTTTAAATTTTATTTTAAATTTTATTGTTCAAAAGCAAAAAATGTCGGAAATAACATAAAATTTTAGAAACAGTTTAGATTTGTTCGATTTGGCCACCTTTGGCACGAATTATGGCCTTCAAACGGCCGACAAAGCCATCACACGCTGCACGAAAGTGGCTCTGCGGTATTTTGGCCCATTCCCGGCGAAGCGCCGTCTTGAGATGACCGATACTTTGGTATTTTTTAGTGCGAACCTTACTCTCTAAAATGCCCAGGCGCAAAAGTCCAACGGATTGAGATCCGGAGATCTTGGTCGCCATTGTGCGGTAGAAATGAAGCGAGGAACCTCCTTTTTAAGCCATTCTTGGTTGACGCGTGCTGAGTGCGATGGTGCTGAGTCCTGTTGGAATGTCCATGGTCTACGGCCGAAATGTTTGTCTGCCCAGGGCTTCAATAATGTCTTTAGGACAATTTCCCGATAATATTCGGCATTTATTTTGACCCCATAGTCGATGAATACGAGCGGGGAGCGACCATCGGCCGTTACGGCGGCCGACACCATTACCATCGGCGGCGCTTGAGTTCTGGTGGCCAATCGAAGGTGTAAATTTTCAGCTGACCTCTTTGAGCTCTTGCACTTTTTGGAACTTGCACTTTTTGGAACTTCAATGGCTTTAGTCCAAGCTCATTTTTTAATATGTGTTGTATCCGTTCTCGCGATATGTTCAGCTCACGAGCAATTTTTCTACCACTGGGGCGTGGATTTCGATCAAATCTGGGCTTCACTTTTCGGACGCGATGCAACACCAGTATCACGGTAACGAGCAATGCTACGAGAAACAAAAGATTTATTCACATTTAAATGGTGGAGGGCTCTAACGATAGCCACTTGTGTTTTTCCACCCAAATATAAAGCAATCACACTATAACGCTTGAATTCCATCACGAATAACTTTTTTCTGAATACAATAGATCAAAATGCTTTTGTAAGCTTGTAAGCAATAAAATGAACTGTCACTGAAATAAATCTGTCAGCTATCAGACTAGCGGTTTAGAAATGATAGCAACCTGAAGTTGGTTGCAATACATATCAGCCACCCTGTACACGTAGCCCGCGGAAATTAAAAATTCGCGATATTCTTTGAACATACCTCGTATACCCTCCTCTCTAAGGTGAGGGGATAAAAAGGTAAATGTTAATACATATATCGAAGGGGATTCGAAAACAAATATAAGCAGTGATCAAAGCGATTGTTAACACTTTGAGAGCCACGTGCCCACCCGTGGTCATTTTTATGCACAGGCGGACAGTTGGAGGAATTCCAAAAAAAGGGAAATAATTCTGCCGTTTCTTAACCAGACAACCGATTGCGACCACACTTGGCATGTTTGTAGAAGAGGTATTAGAGAAGTTAAGTTTTGAGTTTGAACAAAATGTTTAAGCGCGTGTAACTTTCGTATTCTCCGGCCGATTCATACTTTTTTGTGTGTATTCTAATAACCCAGGTCTACAAAAGGCTTTTTGCACCTAACAGTTATCTTGTATATTACCGAGACATCTGCGTTTAACAATTGAATTTTTAATTTTTCCCCGACCTTGTGCTAGTATTTTGTAAATATCAATAAAAATAAAATAAAATTTCCTATATGATGAAAAAAATGGTTCGATATAACCAACAGGACAAATGTTATGGCCCCTTGAAGTCATATTTAAAAAAAATCGATTTTTTGTAATTTTTTTAGGAAAAAAGTTTAAGCCGTATTTTTGAGTTTTAGAAGAAGTTAGTTAAAAAATGTATAACATATTTAAAAGTTATGGCCATTTTAAGTTATACTTTACAAATAAATTTCCTTTGTTAACAATACAATAAATGGCAAAAATATAAAAAATTTATTTGGTAAAGTACAACTTCAAATGGCCATAACTTTTGTCTCAGTGGGTATATTAAATTGCAATATATTGGCATCAAATAGCAAATTTTGTTGTCTATCCAGAAAAGATAATGCGAAAGGAATCTGTTCATAACCGGCTCTAGTATATAGCGATTCGTAGGAAAGGATCGGGAAAAAATAAACAACAAAGGATAATGAAGGCACAGCGTAAATGAAATTAATTGACAGCAACGGTTATACACGCTTGCACTAAGGCAGTTGATGCGATCACACAAAAAAATTTGCCAATTCAAAAAAAATGATGGGAAAGAAACTGTTACATATTGCCCCGTAAAAGGCAAAGGGCGAAATTTTGTTATCACTAATTGTTGGCCAAAATTTTGAATTTCATTAGCAAAACTTAAAATGCAAATATCTCGTTAAATAAGCCCCGTAGACGGAGAAGGGCGAAATTTTGTTATCACTAATTTTTTGCCAAAACTTAAAATGCAAATATCTCGTTAAATAAGCCCCGTAGAAGGAAAAGGGTGAAATTTTGTTATCACTCATTTTTGGCCAAAATTTAGCAAAACGTAAAATGCAAATATCTCGTTAAATAAGCCCCGTAGAAGGAAAAGGGCGAAATTTTGTTATCATTAATTTTTTGGCCAAAATTTAGCAAAACTTAAAATGCAAATATGTCGTTAAATAAGCCCCGTAGAAGGAAAAGGGCGAAATTCTGTTTTCTGTTTTTTTTTCTAATTTTTGCCCAAAATTTTGAATTTCCTTAGCAAAGCTTAAAATGCAAATATCTCGTTAAATAAGCCCCGTATAAGGAAAAAACTTTCGAAAAGACCATTATATATCAAAATTTTGCCAATTCAAAAAAATTTATGGGAAAGAAACTGATACATATTCAGTTTCGGAAAGAATTACAAATTAAATTTTCAAATAACGAAAGGGAAAGTCTTTTGTACACCTCGGTAGAATGCACATACATTTGAAGGAGACTACAACAAAGTTTCACGCGTTGAAATATACCCGAGGTGGCCAAATATACGGCCCTGTAGCGGCGTCCCTGTGTACCATAGGGGCCCAAATTTAAAACTTTAATTATCTAATAGTTGTCTGGTTTAGAAACAACCGAATTATTTCCCTTTTTAAATTCCTCCCACTGTGCGGCAGTCTCCCTTAAATTGCAGTTACTCATTCCATCGATGATCTGCCTTATCTTGGAGTTCTTCTTCAGATCAATGGTCTTTCCTAAGTTGTAGTGTTTAATTCGATAGGTCGTCCTGCAGCAAGTTGCAGCTCTTCTTCTTTCAATAGATGGCCTCTTTAAATTACAGTACTTTTTCGATCGATGGTTTTTCTAAGCTTGCACTAAATCGATTGTCTTACTTAAATTTCAGCTTTTTTTTCGATCGGTAAAAAACTTTTTCACCGTTTTAGACCCTATTAAATATTTAGCAATTTTAAGCTACACACTATATAAGTTTTCTTAAATTAATTTAAATTTTATTTAAACACAATTCATTTACGAAATATTCCAATAACAAATACACCAAAGGCTGTGTACTAATAAATTTTCGAAAACTAGATACCATTGTGTAGAATTAACTATTCAAGGAAATAAATCAAACATAATTTCCAACAAAAACTTCAAACATTAATGCAAACAAACATATTTGCCTGCAGTGCAATGTTTTTATTTCCTATATAATTTATTACATAGTATACTCTTGTATAGCATTTGCAAAAATTGAATCCAGCCACATTTTACCAGTATTTAAAGGCAATAAATTTGTATTAATTAAAATTTTAAACAATATTGACATTCAGTGTTTTAGTGTGCAACCTACCGTCTAAAATATATGACTACAAGTGGTATTTGTATTGTCTAAAATAAAGTTTAGTTTATGTGTTGTTTAGGAAAACACATTGGTAAGAAATGGGGTGTGAAAATGGGGAAATTGTGTCAGAACACATAATTTGTTTGCTTTGCACTCATGTTCTTTGACGAAAATTCCGGGTGTTGCGATATAAATAGTGTGGACTGACATAAATAAAAGTGGCTAGATCGAATTCCACATACTCTTAAACATGGAACACTTCCCACACTACCACTGCACATTGTTGGTCTCCTTGCTGTAGCAGTTCTACCTTATATCGATGATTTCCTTTCGATTACAATTATTACGTTGGCCTTCCTTGAGGGCAAGCTTGAGTCGGTTTACCCAACTGAACTTTCTTACTTGTTTTTAAATAACTTTTTCCATAACTTCATAAAATGATATATACTTTTTTCGCAAAAAAAAAAATTTTTTTTTTTTGAAAAATATGGCCATTGCCTTTGTCTGAATGGTGGAACGTGGTTTAGTCGAAGGCTTAGGTAAGTTCAGTCGTCTCCAGTGTCATCCTACGGAACCACAAACCTTAAGAAATAAGAACACAAGGATTTTTCCTGAATAGGGCTTACAATTCAGGTTTTATGGAAGTGATGAACTATTTCACAATCTACTTGTTTTTGCTTTAAAGATACGATCGACAATTACAATATACTGCTAGGGTCGCTTCGACTGAACTGTTCGTGAGGTCGAGACTGTCGCTGGGTGAATATCGATTTGAAGCTGTTTCGCAACTTGCTGTTTGTGCGATTTATGGATAATCGGATAATGCTTCTGCATTGGTTTGGCAGTTCACTTGTTTGCACGTTACAATGGGTTTAACATAGTGACGATTTTTTTGTGTCGTAGGAGACCCACATTTAAACCCAAAATTCTCTAGTACCTCTTCTACAATCATGCCAATTTTTGTCGCAATTGGTTGTCGGGTTAAGAAACTGCGGAATTACTTCCATTTTTAATTGTTCCCACTGTTCGGTTGTCGACCTTTGATTTCAGTCATTCTTCTTTTGTTATGACCACCATTTGATTGCACTTCGGTTTAGGATCTGTGTCTTCAAAAATTGCAGCTCTTCTTCGGACCGGTGGTCTGCCGTTAATGTCTTTCTACTTTGCCTTAAGTGATCAATATTCTAATGAAGAAAACAATGCCAATTTGAAAACATCTATAGATAAATCTATGTAGAAATTATAACCTTTTGGGTAGAAGAATGAGATTTCAACAAAATCGTATTTTTATATCTTCACTATTGTGAACGAGGTGGTTTCCTGGAATAACAACACATCCCAAATGTTCAAAATGTTCAGGAGAGGCAAAAAATAAAAGTCAATAGCTGACTACAATTATGTTAAAATCACAAAATCGAAAATTTTTGACCTAGGCGGTTATTCCAGAAAACCGCAGATACATCATTTGTAATGGGAACACACAATAGTGTGTGGGAACGTTACTTGCCGATTTTAATTTTACTTTTAAAATCATTTTTTGATCACATGTTCTTTGCTTTTGAATTTTATTTTTGTATGTTCATGAAATTTTAGTTTTTCACAGGTAATCACACGCAATGTGTCAGATCTAACAATATTGTCAGGAAAATGGCGGGAAAATTCAACCCTGTAAATTTGCAACCGTGTGAACATACATTTTTTTCTTGCAACCTTGACAGAAAAGTTATTGTAAGACAATAATATTGGTAGACACCTGGCAATAGTGTAAACACACATCGTTACCATTGCAAGATAATTTGCAGACACTTTTGATTGTCTGATGTGCGAAGTTTATGCATGTGACAGTGACGCCAGTGTCAGAGAAAATTTTTTTGGTAACTCTTGCAATTGTCTGAACTGGCAATTCACCTTTGCCTAACAATCTGTCATTGTCCGTACATTTGCAGCACTCTAACAAGTTTGATATCGTTATCCGATCTGACAATCGTGTGTACATAGCTTCACACTCATATACACAGACAGCTTATTGAGAGAATCAATGATTTCAAAGCCTTCACTATCATGGCGGACGAATTAGCTGATATTTCAGGGGTTAAGCAAATTTCAATGTGTATCCGGTACCTTAATGAAAACGATGGGCGATATAAAATATGCGAAGATTTGTAAAGTTTCGTCTCAACAAAACAGTTCGATGAAAAAGGTTTGGCTGAAGTTATTCTAAATTTCCTCGGAACGTCCGGTATTGATTGTTTAGTTTATGTTTACGCATCTGACAATGGCGCCATTGTCAGAGAAATATTTTATTGGCAGCACTGTCTATAAAATATTTTTATTGTCAAACCTGTATATAAATATTTACTAAATATATTGTAAATACATTGAAATTGTAAGGTTTTTTACCTGCATCTAGCTGCGATAACGGGGTTAAGAAAACAGCCTTTTGTGACCAAAATTACGACTTTGTATTTATTGCATTTCTGGGATTTTTTGGTTGTCCTTCTTCGACTGTATTAATTTTTCGGATCGTTTCTTGCTTGCAGTTCTCTTTGGACAAGCATCCTTCATTTGATTGTAGATCTGCATCGGTGGTCTTGTTTTAAATAACATTTTTCGAATCATTGGGTCTTGGTTAACAGTTCTGCTTTGTGTCATCATGATCTTATCGACTATACTTTGGATTTGTGGAATTTCGTAGGTAATCGACTAATCTTTTGGTCCTTGATATCTTTACCTGTTAAAAGTCTTCTATATAGTGGTAGTCCTTTGATCCCATTTTTTTAAGTTGCTTATCGTTGTTAGGATATTGTTATTGCTTTGGTGGGTAATCTTCTTTATACAGGGCGGTTCAATTTGTTGTTATACCCTCACTTTAGTGTAACGAGGGTATATATCATCATATATGCTACGGGCCAAATGTGTAACACATTGAAGGAGTTACCTGTGACCCCTTGTACGAGTATGTTCGTCGAAAATCCATTTTGGGTCATTTGCGCAATGTCCGTTCGTCCATCTGTCTGTCTCCTGGCTGGTGCGCATGATAACTCTCGAAAGAAGTAACCGATTGACTTCGAATTTGCTATATAGTAATATTATTTTCCATCTCCGACTATGTTCGAAGATGGGCCATACTGGTCGCCTCCTTCCAGTACCTCCCTCACAAAGGGTTAAAGTTTAGTGAAATATTGATTATCCAAAACCGTCGATACTTCTTATTTGAATCGTCTGAAATTCCACACATAGTATTAGTTTAATAGTCTCTACCATCTCGACAAAAATTGACAAATTTGCCACGCACCTTTTGGTACCTCCCACACAAATGTACTATTTGGCACCAAAAGTTAACAAAGTATAACATTAATACCAGTGCATAAAAATACTTGAAATTGTGAACAGTATAATGCTTTAATAGTGCCTATAGTCCAGTACAAAATGGGCGTTACTGCCCCGCCCCTTTTGGTATATCCCACACAAAAATACCATTTCATATCATGTGATAGACAATAGACAATGCACAGAAATGCCAGAAAATGTTGCACAGTGTAACGTGAAAAATGGGTGGAAGCACCACACTTCTTTTGGTAAAATTTGGTAGCTCATAAGTTTAATATAACAGAGCACATAAAGGCCTACAATTCGGTACATTGAAATGTATTTGTGTTCAGCGAAATATAGGTGTATTTGTTAAACCCCTGACAAATTGACATATTAATTCGTGTAATATTCCATATTACATTTCTCACAAAGAGAGGGCATACCTTAGTCGGTTTACCCGACTGAAATTTTCTTACTTGTTTTTTTAAATTATTTTTGATTTGACGCTGTTATACTTTATTGTGTGTGGGGTGCCGTGAAGTACCGATGTTAGGCGAACAAGTCATTAACGACTAAAGTTCTTAAGGCGAATATCGAACAGCCATTCGTGTCATGGAGCCAGAAACCATCACCAGGCATATTAATGAAATCGAGTTCTATAAATAATGCGTTTTGTTAATTTTTCGAAATATTTAAAAATAAATATGGATTTAGACCAACCCCTATATGCAGTATTTTTTATCGTCGGTCTTCTCTATAATCGTATATACAGTACTTTCAATGTTTGTTTCAATTATAGTTCATAGTTGGATTGGTTCATTGGTGATTTCCCTTCGATTTGAATAAATTTTTCTTTGGAAAGATCAAATTATTCATCGGACCGAAGGGGTTCTATCGTTTGCTAATCTACATACTTTGGATGAGTAGACTTTCTTTGATTGTATTTCTTGTTTGGATCGATGGGCTTTCTACGATTTTAGTTCTTCCTTGGATCGGATGTCTTCCGTTGAGTGCAGTTCTTCATTAAATCGATGGTCGTTTTTGAGTGTTCTTCTTCTGTGAATAGATGGTGTACTTGAGTGTTCTTCTTCATTGAATCTATGGTCTTTTTTGAGTGTCTTTTTTAGTATCGAATGACTTCCAAAGTGTACATCTTCATTGGATCGATAGTCTTTCTACGATTTTAGTAAATACTTCTTGTATTGGTCGTCTTCATTGGAGTGCAAATTTTCTTGGTATTGGGGTAGCTCTAGATAGTTCTAGTTCTTTTTGGTTTCGGAAAGACAGCTACAGTTCTAGTTCTTTTTTGGAGCCGTGGACTTTCTTCGATTCTAGTTCTTGTTTGAATCGATAGAATTTCTGCGATTTTAGTTCTCCCCTGGATCGATTGTCTTCCTTTGAATACACCTCTTCTTTGGATCGATCATCTTCTTTGGTTGTACTTATACTTTGGGTCGGATGTCTTCCTTTGAGAGGATTTCTTCTTTGCTGGTGTTTTTACAATTCTAGTTCTTCTTTCAATCTTCCTTTAATTACAGTATTTATTTAATCTTCTTCTTTGATTCGGTGATCTGCCTTTAGCTGTTTTTCTGTATGTGATCGATGGTCTTTCTTGGATTGCACTTCTGGGCAAATTCTGTTCAGATTTATTGTATATTTTCTAAGTAGTGATGGTCGTCCTTTGACAGCAGTTCATATTTCTATAGTTGGTTTTGTTTGGTTGAACTTCTACTTTTAATCTGTGGTTTCGTTTGATTGTGACAAACAAAGCCATGATAAATTTTGCATACATAGAGTTTAGTATTGTCAAATCAATATTTCGCTTAATAATGTTTTGCAATTATTATTAAATTCTGTCTTAGTAAAACAATTGAAGCCAAGTGCATGGCTTTATAATTTAATAATTCCATAATTGTGCCCTTACTTCCATTATTAATGTGAACAGGATGTTTTTCAAACTTTAATCTCCAAGGTATTAATCACATTTTTATTATGCTTTGTGTTAAAGGTTGCGGCGAAGCACGAAGATAACAGCATCTAACGTAGACTTCCGTTTCCTGTAAGAAACACGCGAAGTAAAGACCACAAAAACACAAATTAATGGGAGCAACAAAACAGAATGAAAAGGGGACAATATAGTTACATATATATATATTTGATATGAAGAATGGATAAAAGCATAATGGAAGGTAATTGAAAAAACATTGCTTAAGCTCTTAATATCATAGCTTTTATGTAATTTACTTAATTTATAATTTTAATTGAGAAAAACATTGATTACACTATGCAACACAATTTTTGTCGAAGGGCTGCGCATAACATTTTCCGGTGTAACTAGAGCCCTAAACACGAAAAAATATGAAAAAAAATTTACGGTCAATTTTTCTTTTAAAATCCAGTTTTCTTGGACGGTGCTTTGAATATTTGGACCATATTTTTAAGTATATGCTCGATAATGCCGGCAAACACGTTAATTTAAAGGAAACTATGAGGGCTTCAAATGTTAGAAATGACACTTTCAAGTAAAAACAGATTAGAAAAAATTCAGTCAGTATTTATTCGGTTTAGGAACATATGTTTCTGTTACTTTCTGTCAATTGCAAAAATTTAATAGAAACAAATACAAAAATTGGTAGAGAGTTTTAATTGTTTAGTAGAATTGACTGCAGTTTCGAAAGACACCACTCTATCATCAGAATTTAATAGCAATAATGTATATCTTCAATTTAATCCGGTGAAATACTTATGGATGTAGTAAATTGAAAAAAATAGATTTTGTTTCAAAAAATTCAATCAGAAACAGAAGATTAGTATCTGTCGTTAAAACAATTAGAAAAAATTTAAATTTTTTAAAAAAATTAGTCTTGTGCTGGCACGTTAAAAAAAATTGCCAAAAAATCGTTTGTTCAATATTTTGAAAGCTAGCATCCTAACGAAGAAAACAAAGCCTATTTGTATCAATGCATAAATGCAGAAATTATAGCACTTTTGGTAGAAATAAGAGAATTTCTTATACCCCCTTATTGTGAACAAGAGTATATATCAGATGTTGCCATCCAAAATTTTAACACACCTAAGCGACCTCAAAAATGTTTAACGAAAATCCGTTTTGGGCCATTTTAAGTCATTTTTGAAATGTCCGTCAGCTATCCGTCTGGTTAGTGCGCACTACAACTTTTGACTGGATTAACCGATTGACTTATAATTTGGTAAGTGTCAATATTGTTTTCTAATGTCAAAGATGGACTATGTTGGTTCACTCCTTCGAGTACCTCCCCCATGAAGGGTTAAAATGTAGTGAAATATTTATTATCCCACACCTTATGTACTACTACCGAAAATCTCTCATAATTCCACACACAGTATTAGTTTAATTATCGCTATCATCTTTAGAAAAATGGACGATGTTGCCGCACCCCCCCTCCCACACAAATGGACCATTTTGCACAAAAAGTAACGGGTTATAATGTATATATTCCAGTCCATAGAAATACTTACCATTTTGTACAGCGTAATGCTTTTATAGTACCTATTGTCCCATGCAAAATGGCCGTTATTGCCACGCTCCTTTTAGTACCTCCCATACAAATGGACCATTTTGCACAAAAAGTTAACGGTTGTACATACAAACACCTGACATTTTGTGGAGTTTAATGCTTTTATAGTACCTACAGGCTCGTAAAAAATGGGGGAAGTTGCCACGCCCCTTGTGGTACCTCCCTTACAAATGCACCATTTTGCACAAAAAGTTAACGGCTTATAACATTGATTCCAGTCCATACAAATACTTAACATTTTGTACAGTGTAATGTTGGATCCCAAGAAAATGTACCCAAAATTGAAAATAAAAGTGGGGTCCATTTACGTTGCAAAAACTAATTTAGGAAATTACACCCCAATCAAGAAAACAGAATTAAATTCAAATAAACCAAAAAAAAAACAAAGTAATTTTCTCTTTCTAAATCTGGGGAGTACGTAATAATACTCGTATACGAACCTATTTTCTAATTATAAATCTTTTCCTGCGCGGTCGGCCTACGGTCTGGCCTCTGTTTAAGACTTTCTCCTATGGACAGGATCAAAAGTTGGCAACGTGGAGCAAATATTTTATGCGTAGCCTGTTTCTAAATTTATAGATGAAAATAAGCCCCAAAAAGCAAACAAGAAATGAAATTAAACCCCAAAAAGCAGACCAAAAATTAAATTAAGACCCCAAAAAATTGTTGTTGTTTGACATGTTATTTTTTTGGGGCCCATATTCCTGAGGTCCAATTTCATTCCGCCCTTTTGGTACCTCCCAAATAAAATTGCCAAAATAATACTCGTAAATATGAAATATATTTTTTTTGAATTTCTCTACATTTGCAATATGGGTCGTAACTATACATTTATTTATCGATTTTTGTCAAATAGATACTGTTTTTTAGCTTTAAAAAATGGAGCAAACAATCTTTGCGAAACATTCTTTTGGAAATAACAATCGTTTTTTTCTATTTTTTAGGTTTCTTTCGTGCCAGCAAAAAACCATCTTTTTGAAAAATATCTCAATGAAACCCATTTTTCACTGGACTGTAGGTACTATAAAACATTGCACTGTACAAAATTTCAAGTATTTGTAAGCACTGGTATTAAAGTTATAAGCTGATAACTTGTGATACAAAATTGTCCATTTGTGTGGGATGTACCAAAAGTGACGTGCCAATAACGGCCACTTTTCTCTGGACTCTGGGTACTATAAGCATTACTCTGTAAAAATATCAAGCGCTCTATTCACCAGACAGACACACAGACAGACAGACATATAGCCAGACGGACGGACATTGCTCAAATGACTTAAAGTTACCCAAATCGGATTTCCGCCGAACATACTTGGTGTCTTGGTTCACTCCTTCGATGTGTTTTGGCTCGAAGCATATTATATATACCCTCCTTTCCAAGGTGAGGGGTAGGTCGACGCTGTATATAATTGTAAATAGTAGTTTTAAGTTTTTAGTAGTTTTAGTTTTTATTAGTTTTAAGCACCACCTTTAGTTTTAAGTAAAATATGTTACGTATGATTGCCTTTTTTGAACTTTCCATTTTTTTTTGGGCATTTTTCTTTGTTGTTTTTTATCTTTATTTTTTTTTTGCTGGATTTGTGTTTGTGGCCTGACCACGGCACCTTATACATAATTTTGTGCGCCATGATGGACAGTAGTATATGGTATGTTTAATTAGTGAGTAAGATTAGAAGTAAGCTATCTTTTTGTATTAGGTTAAGTGTTTTGGAAAAAATAAATAGCTAATTTTGAAAATGAAATGAAATCCAAGGTGAGGGGATAAAGATGTCTTTAGGTCTCGGACACAAAACAAAATTTTGTTGCATAGTGCTATTTTTCTACAAGATTTTCTATGACACGTCCTTTATAAATGGCGTATTTCAATTAAACCATTTATTTTTATGCTGTTGTGCACAGTTTTATGGTTTTGTGTATTAGTTTTATTTTTAACACCTAAAATCAGATGGTTGTTATCTTCTTCATTGGTTTCCATATTCGGGAAGTTGGCGACATCGATGGGATATCTCCATAGAGACCGGTAAACAAGCTGAGTGGGTGTAATAGTTGAAAAATATCATTCGGCTCAAGATCGCCTTATTACCGTAAATTAATGGCTAGTAAGATTTGAGGCGACTACACCATCCAGACAGTCTCTCTTGTTCTGATGCCACTGCACAGTGAGAGGAATTTCAAAAAAGGAAATAATTCAGGGGGGGACCACCTAGGCCTCAATATTGGTCATCTCGTATCAAAATTATATAATATTGTATTTGTTTGTATTCTACTAACCGAGGTAGGCTTTTTACACATAATACTTAGCTCGTATAGTTCAAGAGAAAATAATTGATTGTCATTCGATTGTAATAATAAAAAATAGTACTAGCAACAAAAAGTATATTACCTACACCGTGTGTCGGTTGTATTTATATATAAATAGTTGAAACAACAATAATAACATGGATACGATCAAACGAAAATGCATGCAACTAAATCGATGGTTGTATCAATCGAATTAAGATTGTTTTTTTCATTGACACTCGGTTCGTTGTGGTAACCAATTTTAATCTTTCATTATAGCACCATATGATAAATTTTTGGTTGTGACAACCAATGTTTTATTCTTGACAACAGTAATAGACCAAAGATTATTATTGCGACGAATAATCGGTTACCACAACAGAAAAAATATTTATAAATAATAGTTTTTCGGTTATCCCTATAATTTCCCAAATTTAGAATAATTAAATGTATTTTGGGAAATACAACCGAAAAATTGGTTGCTGTTCTTTTGCTGATACATTACAAACAAAAAATAAAATTACTCGACATAAATAAATCTTCTACATTTTCTTCAAGATCGGTATATGTAGTCAAAAATAATCTCGTGTGGAATGCAGAATATGTTGTGCAAAATGTTTTACATAACTAAAAAATAAAAGCAACAATCATGCAATTGAAAGCACAGGGTTAAGCGATATTTGCATAAACGTTTTGTGTTTTTTTTCGTGTACTAAAATTTGTGTCAAATATTTCCACATCTCATAATACGAGTAGTGACGAATTTGTAATATGGGATTTGTATACCCTACACCACACTGTGGTACAGGGTATTATAAGTTTGTTTCACGGCAGATGTTTGTAACACCTGAAAATAACACAGCTAGACCCACCTTAAAGTATACCGATCGACTCAGAATCACTAGCTGAGTCGATTTAACGATGTCTGTCTGTCCGTCCGTCCGTCCGTCCGTCTGTCCATGTAAAGTTGTTCGTCGACTACAGGTCGCAATTTCACTCCGATCGTTCTGAAATTTTGCAGTTTATAGTATTTTGCGGCTGTTAAGATCGCTATTGAGTTTGGTTGAAATCGGTTCAGATTTAGATATAGCTCCCATATATATCTTTCGTCCGAGTTGGCCCTTTAGTCCTATAGAAGCTGTATTTTACATCCGATCATTTTGAAATTTAGAATGGTAGAGTTTCTTGATCCATGAACCAACATTGCCGAACTTGAAGAAAATCGGTTAAGATTTAGCTATAGCTCCCATATATATGTTTCGTCCGATTTGGCCCTTTAGTCCTATAGAAGCTGTATTTTACATCCGATCGTTTTGAAATTTAGAATGGTAGAGTTTCTTGATCCATGAACCAACATTGCCGAATTTGAAGAAAATCGGTTAAGATTTAGCTATAGCTCCCATATATATGTTTCGTCCGATTTGGCCCTTTAGTCCTATATAAGCTGTATTTTACATCCGATCGTTTTGAAATTTAGAATGGTAGAGTTTCTTGATCCATGAACCAACATTGCCGAATTTGAAGAAAATCGGTTAAGATTTAGCTATAGCTCCCATATATATGTTTCGTCCGATTTGGCCCTTTAGTTCTATAGAAGCTGTATTTTACATCCAATCGTATTGAAATTTAGAATGGTGAAGTTTATTGATCCATGAACCAACACTACCGAATTTGAAGAAAATCGGTTAAGATTTAGCTTCGGTTAATTATGTCCGATGTTTTGGTATTCGGCTCGGTATAAGTCTATTCAATACAGGTAGTAAGTTCGGGCACCACCGACTTCATTGACAGGTGTTGACCAATAGCCAATTACGCTTGTTCTAAAGCTATCGTGCTGGAGATTCGGTTAAGTATAGGCTGGGTGTTTGTATGCTGCAGTCTCGATCCCCCGTGGATCTGGATACAGCAGATTCGGTTGTCGGCTCTGGATATCTAATTTATATAGGTAAAGTGGACCGCAGACGATCAAATTAGCTTGACAAGCAAGGTAACAATGTGAGTGTATGTGTCGTAGGTGTGACCCACGTGTGAGTGTTGGTCGTAGGTGTGAACACGTACACGAATTTGACGTCAAGCAATTTGATCGTCTGCGGACCCCATTACAATGGTTGGTACGTTCGACATAAGTCGTCGTGGTAACGATCGACATAAGTCGCCGTGGTAACGATCGACATAAGTCGTCGTGGTAACGATCGACATAAGTCGTCGTGGTAACGATCGCACAAGTCGTCGTGGTAACGATCGCACAAGTCGTCGTGGTAATGATCGACCGAAGTCGTCGTAGTAACGATCAGACGAATCTGTCGTAGTAACGATCGACCGAAGTCGTCGTAGTAACGATCAGACGAATCTGTCGTAGTAACGATCGGCCAAAGCTGTCGTAGTTAGTCCTAAACCGTTATTTATTTTCAGCCTTCCGTTTACAGATGACCGAATTCCAAAAAAGTGTTAAAGACCAAGATCCGACCAGAGAGAATCAATGATTTCAAAGCCTTCACTATCATGGCGGACGAATTAGCTGATATTTCAGGGGTTAAGCAAATTTCAATGTGTATCCGGTACCTTAATGAAAACGATGGGCGATATAAAATATGCGAAGATTTGTAAAGTTTCGTCTCAACAAAACAGTTCGATGAAAAAGGTTTGGCTGAAGTTATTCTAAATTTCCTCGGAACGTCCGGTATTGATTGTTTAGTTTATGTTTACGCATCTGACAATGGCGCCATTGTCAGAGAAATATTTTATTGGCAGCACTGTCTAAAAAATATTTTTATTGCCAAACCTGCATATAAATATTTACTAAATATATTGTAAATACATTGAAATTGTACGGTTTTTTACCTGTAAAATTATGACTTTGTATTTATTTCTGGGATTTTTTGGTTGTCCTTCTTCGACTGTATTAATTTTTCGGATCGTTTCTTGCTTGCAGTTCTCTTTGGACAAGCATCCTTCATTTGATTGTAGATCTGCATCGGTGGTCTTGTTTTAAATGACATTTTTCGAATCATTGGGTCTTGGTTAACAGTTCTGCTTTGTGTCATCATGATCTTATCGACTATACTTTGGATTTGTGGAATTTCGTAGGTAATCGACTTTTGGTCCTTGATATCTTTACCTGTTAAAAGTCTTCTATTCTATATAGTGGTAGTCCTTTGATCCCATTTTTTTAAGTTGGTTATCGTTGTTAGGCTATTGTTATTGCTTTGGTGGGTAATCTTCTTAATACAGGGCGGTTCAATTTGTTGTTATACCCTCACTTTAGTGTAACGAGGGTATATATCATCATATATGCTACGGGCCAAATGTGTAACATATTGAAGGAGTTACCTGTGACCCCTTGTACGAGTATGTTCGTCGAAAATCCATTTTGGGTCATTTGCGCAATGTCCGTTCGTCCATCTGTCTGTCTCCTGGCTGGTGCGCATGATAACTCTCGAAAGAAGTAACCGATTGACTTCGAATTTGCTATATAGTAATATTATTTTCCATCTCCGACTATGTTCGAAGATGGGCCATACTGGTCGCCTCCTTCCAGTACCTCCCTCACAAAGGGTTAAAGTTTAGTGAAATATTGATTATCCAAAACCGTCGATACTTCTTATTTGAATCGTCTGAAATTCCACACATAGTATTAGTTTATTAGTCTCTACCATCTCGACAAAAATTGACAAATTTGCCACGCACCTTTTGGTACCTCCCACACAAATGTACTATTTGGCACCAAAAGTTAACAAAGTATAACATTAATACCAGTGCATAAAAATACTTGAAATTGTGAACAGTATAATGCTTTAATAGTGCCTATAGTCCAGTACAAAATGGGCGTTACTGCCCCGCCCCTTTTGGTATATCCCACACAAAAATACCATTTCATATCATGTGATAGACAATAGACAATGCACAGAAATGCCAGAAAATGTTGCACAGTGTAACGTGAAAAATGGGTGGAAGCACCACACTTCTTTTGGTAAAATTTGGTAGCTCATAAGTTTAATATAACAGAGCACATAAAGGCCTACAATTCGGTACATTGAAATGTATTTGTGTTCAGCGAAATATAGGTGTATTTGTTAAACCCCTGACAAATTGACATATTAATTCGTGTAATATTCCATATTACATTTCTCACAAAGAGAGGGCATACCTTAGTCGGTTTACCCGACTGAAATTTTCTTACTTGTTTTTTTAAATTATTTTTGATTTGACGCTGTTATACTTTATTGTGTGTGGGGTGCCGTGAAGTACCGATGTTAGGCGAACAAGTCATTAACGACTAAAGTTCTTAAGGCGAATATCGAACAGCCATTCGTGTCATGGAGCCAGAAACCATCACCAGGCATATTAATGAAATCGAGTTCTATAAATAATGCGTTTTGTTAATTTTTCGAAATATTTAAAAATAAATATGGATTTAGACCAACCCCTATATGCAGTATTTTTTATCGTCGGTCTTCTCTATAATCGTATATACAGTACTTTCAATGTTTGTTTCAATTATAGTTCATAGTTGGATTGGTTCATTGGTGATTTCCCTTCGATTTGAATAAATTTTTCTTTGGAAAGATCAAATTATTCATCGGACCGAAGGGGTTCTATCGTTTGCTAATCTACATACTTTGGATGAGTAGACTTTCTTTGATTGTATTTCTTGTTTGGATCGATGGGCTTTCTACGATTTTAGTTCTTCCTTGGATCGGATGTCTTCCGTTGAGTGCAGTTCTTCATTAAATCGATGGTCGTTTTTGAGTGTTCTTCTTCTGTGAATAGATGGTGTACTTGAGTGTTCTTCTTCATTGAATCTATGGTCTTTTTTGAGTGTCTTTTTTAGTATCGAATGACTTCCAAAGTGTACATCTTCATTGGATCGATAGTCTTTCTACGATTTTAGTAAATACTTCTTGTATTGGTCGTCTTCATTGGAGTGCAAATTTTCTTGGTATTGGGGTAGCTCTAGATAGTTCTAGTTCTTTTTGGTTTCGGAAAGACAGCTACAGTTCTAGTTCTTTTTTGGAGCCGTGGACTTTCTTCGATTCTAGTTCTTGTTTGAATCGATAGAATTTCTGCGATTTTAGTTCTCCCCTGGATCGATTGTCTTCCTTTGAATACACCTCTTCTTTGGATCGATCATCTTCTTTGGTTGTACTTATACTTTGGGTCGGATGTCTTCCTTTGAGAGGATTTCTTCTTTGCTGGTGTTTTTACAATTCTAGTTCTTCTTTCAATCTTCCTTTAATTACAGTATTTATTTAATCTTCTTCTTTGATTCGGTGATCTGCCTTTAGCTGTTTTTCTGTATGTGATCGATGGTCTTTCTTAGATTGCACTTCTGGGCAAATTCTGTTCAGATTTATTGTATATTTTCTAAGTAGTGATGGTCGTCCTTTGACAGCAGTTCATATTTCTATAGTTGGTTTTGTTTGGTTGAACTTCTACTTTTAATCTGTGGTTTCGTTTGATTGTGACAAACAAAGCCATGATAAATTTTGCATACATAGAGTTTAGTATTGTCAAATCAATATTTCGCTTAATAATGTTTTGCAATTATTATTAAATTCTGTCTTAGTAAAACAATTGAAGCCAAGTGCATGGCTTTATAATTTAATAATTCCATAATTGTGCCCTTACTTCCATTATTAATGTGAACAGGATGTTTTTCAAACTTTAATCTCCAAGGTATTAATCACATTTTTATTATGCTTTGTGTTAAAGGTTGCGGCGAAGCACGAAGATAACAGCATCTAACGTAGACTTCCGTTTCCTGTAAGAAACACGCGAAGTAAAGACCACAAAAACACAAATTAATGGGAGCAACACAACAGAATGAAAAGGGGACAATATAGTTACATATATATATATTTGATATGAAGAATGGATAAAAGCATAATGGAAGGTAATTGAAAAAACATTGCTTAAGCTCTTAATATCATAGCTTTTATGTAATTTACTTAATTTATAATTTTAATTGAGAAAAACATTGATTACACTATGCAACACAATTTTTGTCGAAGGGCTGCGCATAACATTTTCCGGTGTAACTAGAGCCCTAAACACGAAAAAATATGAAAAAAAATTTACGGTCAATTTTTCTTTTAAAATCCAGTTTTCTTGGACGGTGCTTTGAATATTTGGACCATATTTTTAAGTACAAGGTGGCGCAAAAGTAATCATCCTATCAGAAAATGCTATAAATTTTGCGATTGGCCCCTAATGCCAGTTCTGTTTTGACATTTGTGTAGTAAACACATGCGAAATACACGTTAATAAACAATGTTACGCTACACTGCTCCAGAACGCGGAATATTGCTGACTATTTATTTGACCAATAATCGGTCGGTGACTTTGGCACAACGTGAATTTCGTCGCAGATTTCCTGGCCGTCCAACGCCTACTGGTGAAACACTGCGACGTTTAGCCGCTCGCCTCGAAGAGACTGGCACAACACGAGATGCTGCCAGGAGTGGCAGACCCCGGAGTAGCCGTTCTGAAGAGAATATTGCTGCTGTAGCCGAGGATGTCATGGAAGCGCCGTCGACATCGTCCAGACGACGTGCCACGCAAATGGGTATCAGTCGACGGTCTCTACAGCGAATTTTGGTACAAGATTTGAAGATGTTTCCGTACAAAGTCCAGACGGTGCATCAGCTGTTAGCTGCTGACCGCCTATCGCGTCTAACATACGCTCAATCCATCCTTAATCACCACCAAGAGGAAGATGATTTTTCATCAAAAATAATCATGAGTGATGAGGCCCATTTCCATCTTAGCGGGTACGTAAATAAGCAAAATTTACGCTTCTGGGGCACTGAAAATCCGCGTGTAACCCACGAAGAGCCATTACACCCGCTCAAAGTCACTGTATGGTGTGCTGTTTTCGCTGGAGGAGTCATCGGACCTTTTTTCTTCGAAGACGTCGCGGGCCAAACGGTTACTGTGAATGGTGAGCGCTACAGAGCAATGATCAACGAGTTCTTTTTGTCGCAACTTGATGAATTGGGATTGGAAAACATGTGGTTCCAACAGGACGGTGCAACGGCACACACTGCACGTGCCACAACCGATATGCTGAAGGATGCATTTCCCGGGCGCCTAATCTCCCGTTTTGGCGATTTGCACTGGCCAGCAAGATCGCCTGATTTCTTTTTGTGGGGCTTTTTGAAGTCGCGGGTTTATGTCAACAAGCCTCAGACTCTTGCAGCTCTTAAAGACAATATCCGTCAATAATGTGAGGACCTATCGCCGGAAGTTTTGGCCAAAGTGATGGAAAATGCCATAAAAAGGGCTCAAATGACAATCAACTGTGGCGACGGCCATTTACATGACATCATATTCTCGACTTGATGTAAAAAAAATTAAAAGACCAAATAAAAATAATCCACAAGAAGAATGACAGTTTTTCATTTTTTTTTTAAATTACAGCCAAAAAACATCGAAAGGTTACTTTTGCGCCACCTTGTATATGCTCGATAATGCCGGCAAACACGTTAATTTAAAGGAAACTATGAGGGCTTCAAATGTTAGAAATGACACTTTCAAGTAAAAACAGATTAGAAAAAATTCAGTCAGTATTTATTCGGTTTAGGAACATATGTTTCTGTTACTTTCTGTCAATTGCAAAAATTTAATAGAAACAAATACAAAAATTGGTAGAGAGTTTTAATTGTTTAGTAGAATTGACTGCAGTTTCGAAAGACACCACTCTATCATCAGAATTTAATAGCAATAATGTATATCTTCAATTTAATCCGGTGAAATACTTATGGATGTAGTAAATTGAAAAAAATAGATTTTGTTTCAAAAAATTCAATCAGAAACAGAAGATTAGTATCTGTCGTTAAAACAATTAGAAAAAATTTAAATTTTTTAAAAAAATTAGTCTTGTGCTGGCACGTTAAAAAAAATTGCCAAAAAATCGTTTGTTCAATATTTTGAAAGCTAGCATCCTAACGAAGAAAACAAAGCCTATTTGTATCAATGCATAAATGCAGAAATTATAGCACTTTTGGTAGAAATAAGAGAATTTCTTATACCCCCTTATTGTGAACAAGAGTATATATCAGATGTTGCCATCCAAAATTTTAACACACCTAATCGACCTCAAAAATGTTTAACGAAAATCCGTTTTGGGCCATTTTAAGTCATTTTTGAAATGTCCGTCAGCTATCCGTCTGGTTAGTGCGCACTACAACTTTTGACTGGATTAACCGATTGACTTATAATTTGGTAAGTGTCAATATTGTTTTCTAATGTCAAAGATGGACTATGTTGGTTCACTCCTTCGAGTACCTCCCCCATGAAGGGTTAAAATGTAGTGAAATATTTATTATCCCACACCTTATGTACTACTACCGAAAATCTCTCATAATTCCACACACAGTATTAGTTTAATTATCGCTATCATCTTTAGAAAAATGGACGATGTTGCCGCACCCCCCCTCCCACACAAATGGACCATTTTGCACAAAAAGTAACGGGTTATAATGTATATATTCCAGTCCATAGAAATACTTACCATTTTGTACAGCGTAATGCTTTTATAGTACCTATTGTCCCATGCAAAATGGCCGTTATTGCCACGCTCCTTTTAGTACCTCCCATACAAATGGACCATTTTGCACAAAAAGTTAACGGTTGTACATACAAACACCTGACATTTTGTGGAGTTTAATGCTTTTATAGTACCTACAGGCTCGTAAAAAATGGGGGAAGTTGCCACGCCCCTTGTGGTACCTCCCTTACAAATGCACCATTTTGCACAAAAAGTTAACGGCTTATAACATTGATTCCAGTCCATACAAATACTTAACATTTTGTACAGTGTAATGTTGGATCCCAAGAAAATGTACCCAAAATTGAAAATAAAAGTGGGGTCCATTTACGTTGCAAAAACTAATTTAGGAAATTACACCCCAATCAAGAAAACAGAATTAAATTCAAATAAACCAAAAAAAAAACAAAGTAATTTTCTCTTTCTAAATCTGGGGAGTACGTAATAATACTCGTATACGAACCTATTTTCTAATTATAAATCTTTTCCTGCGCGGTCGGCCTACGGTCTGGCCTCTGTTTAAGACTTTCTCCTATGGACAGGATCAAAAGTTGGCAACGTGGAGCAAATATTTTATGCGTAGCCTGTTTCTAAATTTATAGATGAAAATAAGCCCCAAAAAGCAAACAAGAAATGAAATTAAACCCCAAAAAGCAGACCAAAAATTAAATTAAGACCCCAAAAAATTGTTGTTGTTTGACATGTTATTTTTTTGGGGCCCATATTCCTGAGGTCCAATTTCATTCCGCCCTTTTGGTACCTCCCAAATAAAATTGCCAAAATAATACTCGTAAATATGAAATATATTTTTTTTGAATTTCTCTACATTTGCAATATGGGTCGTAACTATACATTTATTTATCGATTTTTGTCAAATAGATACTGTTTTTTAGCTTTAAAAAATGGAGCAAACAATCTTTGCGAAACATTCTTTTGGAAATAACAATCGTTTTTTTCTATTTTTTAGGTTTCTTTCGTGCCAGCAAAAAACCATCTTTTTGAAAAATATCTCAATGAAACCCATTTTTCACTGGACTGTAGGTACTATAAAACATTGCACTGTACAAAATTTCAAGTATTTGTAAGCACTGGTATTAAAGTTATAAGCTGATAACTTGTGATACAAAATTGTCCATTTGTGTGGGATGTACCAAAAGTGACGTGCCAATAACGGCCACTTTTCTCTGGACTCTGGGTACTATAAGCATTACTCTGTAAAAATATCAAGCGCTCTATTCACCAGACAGACACACAGACAGACAGACATATAGCCAGACGGACGGACATTGCTCAAATGACTTAAAGTTACCCAAATCGGATTTCCGCCGAACATACTTGGTGTCTTGGTTCACTCCTTCGATGTGTTTTGGCTCGAAGCATATTATATATACCCTCCTTTCCAAGGTGAGGGGTAGGTCGACGCTGTATATAATTGTAAATAGTAGTTTTAAGTTTTTAGTAGTTTTAGTTTTTATTAGTTTTAAGCACCACCTTTAGTTTTAAGTAAAATATGTTACGTATGATTGCCTTTTTTGAACTTTCCATTTTTTTTTGGGCATTTTTCTTTGTTGTTTTTTATCTTTATTTTTTTTTTGCTGGATTTGTGTTTGTGGCCTGACCACGGCACCTTATACATAATTTTGTGCGCCATGATGGACAGTAGTATATGGTATGTTTAATTAGTGAGT
Organism: Eudasyphora cyanicolor; assembly: GCA_963930755.1. Taxonomy (NCBI): domain Eukaryota; kingdom Metazoa; phylum Arthropoda; class Insecta; order Diptera; family Muscidae; genus Eudasyphora; species Eudasyphora cyanicolor. Next base: position 132,909,795 of record OZ005736.1, on the reverse strand, counting down.
AAGATTAGAAGTAAGCTATCTTTTTGTATTAGGTTAAGTGTTTTGGAAAAAATAAATAGCTAATTTTGAAAATGAAATGAAATCCAAGGTGAGGGGATAAAGATGTCTTTAGGTCTCGGACACAAAACAAAATTTTGTTGCATAGTGCTATTTTTCTACAAGATTTTCTATGACACGTCCTTTATAAATGGCGTATTTCAATTAAACCATTTATTTTTATGCTGTTGTGCACAGTTTTATGGTTTTGTGTATTAGTTTTATTTTTAACACCTAAAATCAGATGGTTGTTATCTTCTTCATTGGTTTCCATATTCGGGAAGTTGGCGACATCGATGGGATATCTCCATAGAGACCGGTAAACAAGCTGAGTGGGTGTAATAGTTGAAAAATATCATTCGGCTCAAGATCGCCTTATTACCGTAAATTAATGGCTAGTAAGATTTGAGGCGACTACACCATCCAGACAGTCTCTCTTGTTCTGATGCCACTGCACAGTGAGAGGAATTTCAAAAAAGGAAATAATTCAGGGGGGGACCACCTAGGCCTCAATATTGGTCATCTCGTATCAAAATTATATAATATTGTATTTGTTTGTATTCTACTAACCGAGGTAGGCTTTTTACACATAATACTTAGCTCGTATAGTTCAAGAGAAAATAATTGATTGTCATTCGATTGTAATAATAAAAAATAACGAAAATGCATGCAACTAAATCGATGGTTGTATCAATCGAATTAAGATTGTTTTTTTCATTGACACTCGGTTCGTTGTGGTAACCAATTTTAATCTTTCATTATAGCACCATATGATAAATTTTTGGTTGTGACAACCAATGTTTTATTCTTGACAACAGTAATAGACCAAAGATTATTATTGCGACGAATAATCGGTTACCACAACAGAAAAAATATTTATAAATAATAGTTTTTCGGTTATCCCTATAATTTCCCAAATTTAGAATAATTAAATGTATTTTGGGAAATACAACCGAAAAATTGGTTGCTGTTCTTTTGCTGATACATTACAAACAAAAAATAAAATTACTCGACATAAATAAATCTTCTACATTTTCTTCAAGATCGGTATATGTAGTCAAAAATAATCTCGTGTGGAATGCAGAATATGTTGTGCAAAATGTTTTACATAACTAAAAAATAAAAGCAACAATCATGCAATTGAAAGCACAGGGTTAAGCGATATTTGCATAAACGTTTTGTGTTTTTTTTTCGTGTACTAAAATTTGTGTCAAATATTTCCACATCTCATAATACGAGTAGTGACGAATTTGTAATATGGGATTTGTATACCCTACACCACACTGTGGTACAGGGTATTATAAGTTTGTTTCACGGCAGATGTTTGTAACACCTGAAAATAACACAGCTAGACCCACCTTAAAGTATACCGATCGACTCAGAATCACTAGCTGAGTCGATTTAACGATGTCTGTCTGTCCGTCCGTCCGTCCGTCCGTCTGTCCATGTAAAGTTGTTCGTCGACTACAGGTCGCAATTTCACTCCGATCGTTCTGAAATTTTGCAGTTTATAGTATTTTGCGGCTGTTAAGATCGCTATTGAGTTTGGTTGAAATCGGTTCAGATTTAGATATAGCTCCCATATATATCTTTCGTCCGAGTTGGCCCTTTAGTCCTATAGAAGCTGTATTTTACATCCGATCATTTTGAAATTTAGAATGGTAGAGTTTCTTGATCCATGAACCAACATTGCCGAACTTGAAGAAAATCGGTTAAGATTTAGCTATAGCTCCCATATATATGTTTCGTCCGATTTGGCCCTTTAGTCCTATAGAAGCTGTATTTTACATCCGATCGTTTTGAAATTTAGAATGGTAGAGTTTCTTGATCCATGAACCAACATTGCCGAATTTGAAGAAAATCGGTTAAGATTTAGCTATAGCTCCCATATATATGTTTCGTCCGATTTGGCCCTTTAGTCCTATAGAAGCTGTATTTTACATCCGATCGTTTTGAAATTTAGAATGGTAGAGTTTCTTGATCCATGAACCAACATTGCCGAATTTGAAGAAAATCGGTTAAGATTTAGCTATAGCTCCCATATATATGTTTCGTCCGATTTGGCCCTTTAGTTCTATAGAAGCTGTATTTTACATCCAATCGTTTTGAAATTTAGAATGGTGAAGTTTATTGATCCATGAACCAACACTACCGAATTTGAAGAAAATCGGTTAAGATTTAGCTATAGCTCCCATATACATGTTTCGTCCGATTTGGCCCTTTAGTCCCGTTGAAGCTGTATTTTACATCCGATCATTTTGAAATTTAGAATGGTAGAGTTTCTTAATCCATGAACCAACACTGCCGAATTTGAAGAAAATCGGTTAAGATTTAGCTATAGCTCCCATATAATGTTTCGTCCGATTTGGCCCTTTAGTTCTATAGAAGCTGTATTTTACATCCAATCGTTTTGAAATTTAGAATGGTGAAGTTTATTGATCCATGAACCAACACTACCGAATTTGAAGAAAATCGGTTAAGATTTAGCTATAGCTCCCATATACATGTTTCGTCCGATTTGGCCCTTTAGTCCCGTAGAAGCTGTATTTTACATCCGATCATTTTGAAATTTAGAATGGTAGAGTTTCTTGATCCATGAACCAACACTGCCGAATTTGAAGAAAATCGGTTAAGATTTAGCTATAGCTCCCATATAATGTTTCGTCCGATTTGACCCTTTAGTAAGGAAAGGCTAAAGTCGGGCGGCGCCGACTATATAATACCCTACACCACTCTCGTAATATTGAGTAACTCTGATATATAAATTTTGTAATTCATGTATAAAATGTTTACATAAATTTACTTTTGGGATATTTTATACTTAAATAATACCCTGTACCACAGTGTGGTGTAGGGTATAAAAACGATTGGATCTAAAGAGCCAAATCGGATGAAACATATATATGGGAGCTATAGCTAAATCTTTACCGATTTTCTTCAAATTCGGCAATATTGGTTCATGAATCAAGAAACTCTACCATTCTAAATTTCAAAACGATTGGATGTAAAATACAGCTTTTATAGGACTAAATGGCCAAATCGGACGAAACATATATATGGGAGCTATAGCTAAATCTTAACCGATTTTCTTCAAATTCGGTAGTGTTGGTTCATGGATCAAGAAACTGTACCATTCTAAATTTCAAAACGATTGGATGTAAAATACAGCTTTTATAGGACTAAATGGCCAAATCGGACGAAACATATATATGGGAGCTATAGCTAAATCTTAACCGATTTTCTTCAAATTCGGTACTGTTGGTTCATGGATCAAGAAAATCTACCATTCTAAATTTCAAAACGATTGGATGTAAAATACAGCTTCTATAGGACTAAAGGGCCAAATCGGACGAAAGATATATATGGGAGCTATATCTAAATCTGAACCGATTTCAACAAAATTCAATAGCGATCTTAACAGCTGCGAAATACTCTAAACTGCAAAATTTCAGAACGATCGGAGTGAAATTGCGACCTGTAGTCGACGAACAACTTTACATGGACAGACGGACATCGTTAAATCGCTAGTGATTCTGAGTCGATCGGTATAATTTAAGGTGTTACAAACATCTGCCGTGAAACAAACTTATAATACCCTGTACCACAGTGTGGTGGAGGGTATAAAAATTAATGAGAACTGCTTTTAATTAATTGGCGGTAGTATATGACTGACAAATTGTCAGAACAACCAATATTTTAAAACATTTGGTTGTGGCAACATACAACAGATAATTTTAGCCGCCATTTTCGTAGTTGGCGCAACCAAATATGATTATTGTCGACATGGTACCAGAAGTATACCACAATCAAAATGTTGGTTGTCCTGATAGTAGCATGATAGTAGACAGAACTACCAAAATTCGGTTGGCAAATAATTCGGTTGAGGCAACCAAACTGTATTCTGTGTGAAAAAGTCTTGCGAAGTTAAATCGTACCAAAAATCGTCGACCAAATGACAGCGCCAAAACGTGGGTTTAATTGCTCACCAACCTCGCACTCAACAAGTTCATTGTATTGCGGTCATCTGGTTTCAACCATATCAAATTCTTACATTTTGGTTAAAAAAGACTGTTGTTTTCAAAGAGTACCTTGGTCTATTGACCATAAAGTTGCGGCCGGCATCGTATTTAAAATGGTACTGTCTAAATGACTCATAAACTGCACCAAACAGTGCATTTTAAAAGTGCAGTGGTTGATCATAAAAATCCTCTGGCTGCTCTTCGAACCAAATTCGGAAACTATATTTATTGACGTACCCTTTGATCGAAAAATGAGCCTCGTCGCTGAAGACAGCTATTCAATGCAAATTCATTGCACGCATTGTGTCACGTATTATCTGGCAAAACTTAACACTGAACAAGTAAAAGCGTTAAGTTCGTCATACCGAATCTTAGATACCCTCCACCATGGACTGCTTTCAATTCCATTACCTGAAAAATCTTTGGATATGGAGCAAATCTTGGATGGTTTTTGTTTAAGCAAATTAAAACAAGTAAGAAAGTTTCAGTCGGGTAAACCGACTAAGGTATACCCTCACTTTGTGAGTAATATAATATATAACATTACACCAATAAATCTGTCAATTTGTGTGGGAGGTACCAGAAGGGGTTTTCCAAATACACATATTTTTCGGTAAACAGTACATTCTTAAATACATTGCATTGTGCTGAACTATAAGCGTTTATGTGCACTGGTATATTAAAGTTACGAGCTATGTAATTTTGGTATGATTTGGTCATTTTGTGTGGGAGGTACAAAAAGGGGCGGGGTGATAACGCCCACTTTTTACAGGACTATAGGCACTATAACAGCATTACACTGTACAAAATTTCAAGTATTTGTATGCACTGGTATTAAAGTTACAAGCCGTTTACTTTTGGTACGAAACGGTCCATTTGTGTGGGATGTACCAAAAGGGGCTGTACAATAATGCCCATTTTTTACCGGACTATAGGCGCTACAAAAACATTATACTGTAGAAAATTTCAAGCATTTTTATGCACTTGTATTAACGTTATAAGCAGTTAAATTTTGATGCAAAATGGTCCATTTGTGTGGGAGGTACCAAAAGGGGCATGCCAACTTCACTCATTTTTCTCGAGTTAATAGCGACTAATATACTAATATTATGTGCAGAATTTCAAAAGATTCGAATAAGTAGTATAGAAGTTATTAAAGAATCAATATTTCACTAAATGTTAACCCTTTGTGTGGGAGGTACCAGAAGGAGTAGACCAATATGGCCCATCTTCGAACTCATCCGGAGATAGATCAAAATATTACCACATACCAAATTTGAAGTCAATCGGTTAATCCTTTCGAGAGTTATCGTGCGCACCAGCAAGCAGACACACAGACAGACAGGCAGACAGACAGACAGACAGACAGACAGACAGACAGACGGACGGACATTGCTCATTCGACTTAAAATGACCCAAAACGGATTTCCTCCGAACATACTTAGGGTCTTAGATCACTCCTTCGATGTGTTACACTTTTTTCCGTAGCAAATGATATATACCCTCGTCACACTAAAGTGAGGGTATAAAAAGAACGCTGCAATTTTTAATCCAAATTTTTAGCTCAAATTCTTAAGACAAACTCTTCATCTGAAAAATGTGGTATTTAAGGCTTAAATTAGCATATTTGAGGGCTACCTCTACCCAGGGACTACAACAAAATATAAACTAATTTGTATAAATTTAATTGAGATGAATTCTTGCCAAAATAGAATGCAAACTGCAAAGATTCAGTTATCTATAGGTGGACTATAGCAAAATGTGAACTGATTTAAAAAAATTTACCGTAATGAATTGTTGTCTAAATAAAATACAAACTGCAAGGATTCGCTTAAAATGCTTAGAAATGTGATATTTATGGCTTAAATACTCGTAAGCCTATTCTGGAGCGACCTCTCGCAGATCCATATTTCAAGTTGTTACAAACGGAATGACAAAGTTAGTATACTACCGTCCTATGGTAGAGGGTATAAAGTATTTAAGTATTTATTAGCAAAATGTTAATACATATACTATTGAAAATAATGCTTCACTATAAGTACGAGTAGTAATAACAAACTTATACGTACACATGGAAGCTCTTCATATTTAACATTTCATTGAATTTGCAAGTAATTACAAAAATGAAGCAAACAAAAAAAAATTATAACAAAATTTTGCAATACTCTTCAAATTATCACTCTGCGATAAAAGACCACTGATGCTGATGATGAAATATGATTTCACCCGAACAAAGTTTAGGGGGAAAAATTCCCACAGAATATGATATTTCGTTCTCATCCCGTATTATGTGGATTTCATAAGAGGAGTGGAGTAGTTGATAAACATAGATAAATATTGCATAATGTGAGTAACCCGAAAAAGGAAACATTATCCGGAGCAAGTGCACCCATTCAAAATTCATGGAGATCCTTCAACAAACTCCCTCACACACACCCACACATATCCTTAGCTCATAAATACTCATAAATATTGGACGTTGAAATGAATTTGCTCGAGGGATATGTTCATACACGTTGATAGAATAAAAAAATGGAAATATGCTTTTGATAAGCTCAGGCAGATGCACATAATACGTAGTCTGTATGACTAGAGGATAACTTTTGGTAGAATATCACTACACGCTGAAAAAAATCGCTTCTGTAGTATATTGTCCCAAACATATTCTGCTTGAAATACATAAATATTTAGGTTACACAAGAATTATATTATATTTGGCACACTCAAATATTATATATCTGGGAAGATGTTGTTTCAAACAAAATTTTGTTTCTGTCTTAATATTTTATATTTTACGTTTTTATTCACAAAACAAATATTTATTTGCATTTAAGTATGTATTCAGAAAATATATCAATATACTCATTTTAAGACAATTTATATGCTTTTCAATAACTAAATTATATTTTTTAATTCAATTAATTATACCCTCACTTTAGTGATACGAGGGTATATATCATTTGATACGGAAAAAAGTGTAACACATCGAAGGAGTGACCTAAGACCCCAAGTATGTTCGTCGGATATTCGGTTTGGGTAATTTTAAGTCGAATGAGCAATGTCCGTCCGTCTGTCTGTCTGTCTGTCTGACTGTCTGTCTGTCTGACTGTCTGTCAGTCTGACTGTCTGTCAGTCTGCTGGCTGGTGCGCACGATAACTCTCGAATGAAGTAAGCGATTGACTTCAAATTTGGTATGCGGTAATATTTTGATCTATCTCCGGATGAGTTCGAAGATGGGCCATATTGGTCTACTCCTTCTGGTACCTCCCACACAAAGGGTAAAATATAGTGAAATATTGATTCTTTAATAACTTCTATACTACTTATTCGAATCTTTTGAAATTCTGCACATAATATTAGTATATTAGTCGCTATTAACTCGAGAAAAATGGGTGAAGTTGGCATGCCCCTTTTGGTACCTCCCACACAAATGGACCATTTTGCATCAAAATTTAACTGCTTATAACTTTAATACAAGTGCAATACAAGTGAAATTTTCTACAGTATAATGTTTTTGTGGCGCCTATAGTCCGGTAAAAAATGATCATTATTGTACAGCCCCTTTTGGTACCTCCCACACAAATGGACCGTTTCGTACCAAAAGTAAACGGCTTGTAACTTTAATACCAGAGCATACAAATACTTGAAATTGTGTACAGTGTAATGCTGTTATAGTGCCTATAGTCCTGTAAAAAGTGGGCGTTATCACCCCGCCCTTTTTGTACATCCCACACAAAATGACCAAATCATACAAAAATTACATAGCTCGTAACTTTAATATACCAGTGCACATAAACGCTTATAGTTCAGCACAATGCAATGTGTTTAATAATGTACTGTTTACCGAAAAATAGGTGTATTTGGAAAAACCCCTTCCGGTACCTCCCACACAAATTGACAGATTTATTGGTGTAATGTTATATATTACATTACTCACAAAGTGAGGGTATACCTTAGTCGATTTACCCGACTGAAACTTTCTTACTTGTTTTTTTCTCAATGCTTGATGGTTTAACAACAAATGATGACTTGGAATAAAAATAATAATAAACCATTAGTGCTTTAAAACAAAAATTATTGTGATTTATATATTTTTAAATTTAAATCAATAAAAAATAAATATTAAATTCGAAGAATCTGCAATGTCTTGGAAAGCTTTAAACAAAATGTATTTGGTGAAATTCATAAACAAAAATTTTATTTGTTGTAAAAACATATTTTATTTGAGAAAATTAGTTTGCAAATATATTTTGTTGTAATGTTTCAAATAAGTTTTATCGATTTTCAAATAAAATTTATTTGCTCCGAAATATATAATATCTAAAAAATTGTGTTCCAGGTATATTTTCTTTCGGTTCAAACATATCCAAAATGACGATTTTGCCAAGTGTATGGAATCATTTGTACGCTTTTTACTTGTTCCTCTAATTTTCTCTTTTATATGAAAAATAGTAATTCTAGTTAAGTAAAGCGACAGAAAGTTTAACAAATATATATATATATACATATTTCGAGGTTCCCTACCTTTTTAAAGAAAAAAACACAGAAAATTCAAATTGAATGGCGAATGTTTATTATCATTTGAAAGAATATTCTTTGGCATTTATTTTTTGAAGATTATGTCTATCAAATGTTGGCCGCGGCTACGTCTCAGATGGTCCATCCGTTGAGTCAAATTTTCGATGACTCGTTCGAACATTTCGACTGGTAACTGGCGAATGACACGCGTGATGTTTTGCTCCAAGGCCTGAATCGAAGCGGGTTTGTCCGCATAAACTTTATCTTGGTGGGCAATCTTAAACAATCTTGGTGGGCAATCGACCGGCCCAAAACGTGAAATTATCTGCTCACCGAAGTGTTCTCTCAATAAATCCATTGATTGATGAGATGTGTGGGAAGGGGCGCCCTCTTGTTGAAACCAAATGTCGCCGAAATCAGGAGCTTCAATTTCAGGTATCAAATAGTCGGTTATCATGGCACGATAACGGTCGCCATTGACGGTTACGTTCTCACCGGCATAATTTTTGAAGAAATATGGACCGATGATTCCACCGGCCCACAAACCACACCAAACCGTTGTTTTTTCTGGATGAAGTGGCAGCTCTTGAATCTCTTCAGGTTGCTCTTCGTCCCAAATGCGGCAATTTTGCTTGTTTACATGAAATTTGGCGCTGAACAAAATTTGGCTCGAAAACGTCGGATCTTCTTGGAACTTTTCAAGAGCCCATAGAGCGAAGCGATGTCGCTTGGGAAGGTCGGGCGGCTTCAGTTCTTGCACTAGCTGTATTTTGTATGCTTTCAATTTAAGATCTCGACGTAAAATGCGCCAAGTCGTTCCATACGTCAGTCCGCGTTGCTGCGAACAGCGCCGAATCGACTTTCCACTGTGTTCGTGAACACTCTCAGCTACAGCCGCTACATTTTCTTTACTGCGTGATGCTATTCGATCGAATATTATCCAATAATGAATGCTGGTTCTCAAGATGGGTTATGGTGTTGCGAATAGTACGCTCAGTGGGCCGACTATGTTGACCATAAGTTGAGCGAATTGCACGAAACACATTCCTCACAGAAGGTGAATTTTCGTAATAAAGTTGAACTTATAAAGGTTGTTCAGGCGTAATTTAGCAGAAACTTTGCAGTTTGTATTCTATTTTGACGAGGCCGACCGCACTGGAATAGATTTATAATTAGAAAATATGTTTGTATACGTGTATTAATGCGTACTCCCCAGATTTAGGAAAAGAAAATTTCTTAGTTTTTTGGGGTTTATTGTCATTTCATGCTGTTTTCTTGATTGGGGTGTAATTTCCTAAATCAGTTTTTGTAACGAAAATAGGCCCCAAATTTGGGGCGCACTTTCATTTTCAAATTGGGGTCCAACTTCCGGCAACTTTCTTTGCAGTTTGTATTTATTTTTTTTAATCAGTTCATATTTTGTTATAGTCCACCTATAGATGTCGCTCCCAAAAAGATTTATTTAAGCCATAAACACCACATTTTCTAAGAAAATTTAGCTGAAACTTTGCAGTTTGTATTCTATTTTGGCTCGAACTCATCTCAATAAAATTTATACAAATAAAATGTTATTATGTTGTAGTCCCCGCGTATATGTAGCTCGCTATTTTAAGACATAAATACCACATTTTTCAGGTGATGAGTTTGGCCAAAGAATTTGCGGCCTAAATATTGCAGCGATCGTTTTTTTTAATAATTAAGTTAAACAAAAAGATCGTTTTATGATTTGCTCCATATCCAAAGATTTTTCCAGTAATAAAATTGAATGCAATCCATGGTGGAAGGTACTTAACACTTTTACTTGTTTTTTAATTTCTTATTTTTCAGTCCGTTTCTACTGATGTCTTTATATCTATACAATATTCTTACTTATTTGGTATTGTGAGACAAATGCTGAATATCTCAATATTTATTAAAGTCATTCTTAAGTTCTACTTAATTTTTATTAGTGTATACGATTTGGCTGTATCAAATTATATACCCTTGTTCGTATTCGACATTTTTCTGGGAAGAGGGAAACAAGTTTGTACGGTTTCTACAAATTAGATTATTTAACTGGGTGGAAGTATAGGAAAATTTTGCGTAAAGTTTTCGTACAGTTTTCTCGCCTCGCCCCAATTTAACGCCTTCAGATAAACTCCAGAGTGATAATAAAACACAGATAGTTAAAATTTTAATGCGATTTGTTTAAAAGGAATCGAAATCAGTAGAGATAAATCGAATCAGATGATAAACAACAAACAACGAAGACAGAAGACAGGCAACGTACAGATGACCGTGCGAAAAACAGGGAAATTCGAGATTAATTCCACAGACTTCCTACGATTGGTTTTGAGATTTATTGATTGTCATCGCAAAAGCCAATCGTACAGGGAACTGAATCCGCTTGAATTGGAATGAAAGATCAGTTGGAATAATCGGAATTCGTGGGATAAGGACTTCCTCTCCTTTGAATTTTCCCTTGATGATCGTCGCCTGAATCACATTGTCCATCAGTTTCATAATGGACAACCGCGAACTATGCACAATTTCGGATGATTCAGATTCCGCAACATGATTATGATCGATTCCACCTTCAGCTGTAAATTATGCGGCGGAGCTCCTGGCACATCAAGCGAGTTCGATTTTACTTTGAATAATAAAATTCATGCTATCGACGTCCTTATTCTTCGCTGCTAATATTGCCCATTCACTAATCTAATCGAGATTTGGAAACACTTTGGTGATGAGTTCCTCGTTCGACGATGTGAACTCGCAAAAATTTGCCGGGAACAATATCAATGCAGTGGAAACATCAATAGTAATTTGGCCATTGCCAAGCGCCAACAGTTGTTTCGAGAATTCAAGAGCCGATGAGTCGTTCTGCAACGCGACTCTCATGTTCGTGGTCAATTTCAACTTCTTGACATAACTTCTTGACATGCAGCCACAAAGACCACTATTTCAGGCATGCATTAATTTCATCGGCAGTAGATTTCGGGATGACGGGAAGCGTTTGACGAAAATCTCCGGAGAGCAATATCAGACTCACCAAATTGTCTCAAATCACGTCGTAAATCCTTCATCGTTCGGTCAATTGCCTCCAGAGCTCGTTTATGCGCCATCGTGCATTCATCCGAAATTATGATTTTGCAATGCCCGCAATCCAATAAGATAACCTTACCTCTTATACTCAAACTTATTATCTGATAAAATGTTCGAATTGATAAATATCGTGAATTTTAATTGATCGTAATGCTTGTACCGTTTGCCGATGTGATACGCGAAATCAGTGTAACAATACGCAAAACTCGAATGAATTGCACCAAGAAAAGTAGCACATACTCGTACATATGTTTAATAGAAAACTTTTTTGTTTAATAGAAAATTAATAAAAAAAATTTGGATTGAAGAAGAGAGCAGTAGATAGGAACAGTAGGAATCTCGCAAGAAATAGCAGTAGATAGGAACAGTAGGAATCTCGCAAGAAATAGCAATTTTCGATTTTCCGACTTTTCCGGAGGGTTTTCCCAAAATTTTCTTTCGTAACAACCTTCTCCAGGCAAATACGAACAACTGAAAAAAAAATTGAGCCAAATCGCTCCAGCCGTTCTGACGTGATGCCATTACACAGATGGACCGTTTCATTTTTATATATATATATACTAGCTGGACCCGGTCCACTTCGTTGCCCCAGATTGAGATTTCCGATCCCGTCCATTTTTGAACCAATTACGTAGACTGCCATCAAATGCATATTTACTAAATTACAACACTCTCGCTAACAAATTGTTCAAGGTATTTCAATTTCAGAAATTTGCTTATAAGGGTGGCCACGCTCATTGGTCCGATCCCAACCCTTTTGGGCCATTCACGTAGACTATCACCAGATATATATACACGAAATTACAGCACTCTCGGTAAAAAATTGTGCAAGATATGACTCTCAATTTCAAAATTTGACTTATACTCGCATAGGCAGGGCAACGTCCATTGTTCTGATCCCGCCTATTTTTGGTCGAATCACGTAGACTGTCATCAGATACATATACCCAAAACTGCAGCGCTCACTTAAACAAATTGTGCAAGATATCTCAATTTAAAAATTAGGCTCCTATTGGCGGTAGACTGCGTGAGATGCACAAAATCACAGCACTCTCGCTAACAAATTGTGCATGATATCTCAATTTCAAAATTTGGTTTATATGGGCGGGGCGAGGCCCATTGATCCGATCCCGCCACTTTTTAGAACATTCACGTAGGCTATCATCAGATACATATGCACAAAATTACAGAACTATCGCTAAACAATTGTGTAAGACATCTCAATTTCAAAATTTAGTTTATATGGGCAGGGCCACGGCCATTGATCCGATCCCGACCCTTTTTGGACCAATAACGTAGACTACCACCAGACATCACTCTCGCTAACAATTGTGCAAGATATGTGTCTCAATTTCAAAATTTGGCTTATATAGGCGGAGCCACGTCCATTGGTCTGATCCCGCCAATTTTTGGGCGAATCGCTAAGACAGTCATCAGATACATATGTCCAAAACTGCAGCACTCTCGATAATAAATTGTGCAAGATATTTTAATTTCAAAATTTGGCTTATATGGACGTGGCCACACCCATTGGTTCGATGCCGCTCATTTTTGGACCAATCACGTAGACTATCACCAGATATTTATACACGAAATTACAGCAATTGAGTTATATTGCACAAAATTGTGCAATATATCTCAATTTCAAAATTTGGCTTATATGGGGGGGGTGGGCACGCCCATTGTTCTGATCCCGCCCATTTTTGGACCAATCACGTAGACTGCCACTATATACATATACACAAAATTGCAGCACTCTCGCTATCAAATTGTGCAAAATATCTCAATTTCAAAATTTGGCTTATATGGGCGGGGCCACGCCTATTGGTCCGAACCCGCCCATTTTTGGACCAATCATGTAGGTCGCCAACGGATATATATATGTACAAAATTCCAGGTCTCTCGGTAACAAATTGTGCAAGATATCACATTTTTTAAATTTGGCTTATATGAGCGGTGCCACTCCCATTGGTCCGATGGTGGACTGCTACCAGATACATACGAACAACATTACAGCACTCTAGCTAACAAATTCTGCAAGATATCTTAATTTAAAAATTTGGCTTGTATGGGCGGGGCCACGCCTATTGGTCCGATCCCGCCCATTTTTTGACCAATTACGTAGAATTCCACCAGATACATATACGCAACATTGCAGCACTCCCGCTAGCAAATGGTGCAAGATATCAAAATTTCAAAATTTGGTCTATGTGGGCGGGGCCACGCCCATTGGGTCGATCCCGCCCATTTTTGGACCAATCACGTAGACTGCCACCATATACATATACATAAAATTTCAGCACTCTCGCTAACAAATTGTGCAACATATCTCAATTTCAAAATTTGGCTTATATGGGCGGGGCCACGCCCATTGGTCCGATTCCGCCCATTTTTGGAAAATTCACATAATATGCCACTAAATGCATACACACAAAATTTCAGCACTCTAGCTAAAATTTTTTCTCAATATCAAAATTGGACCCATATGGGCGGGTCCACGCCCACTTGATATATCGAAAATTCAAGTACCCTATTTTCAGCACCCCCTACACATGTACATTCTGTGAAAATTTCAAGATGATCGGTCCAGCCGTTTAGACGTCTATACGGAACAAACAAACAAACGATTTGCCACGCCCACATTTTCCCCGCCCACTATTTGCACAATTTTTTTTCCCCGCCCATATTTGGAGTAAAGCTTGGAACGCATACATTAAACGGATGTACCAACTTTTGTTCAAATACCTATAATAGGAGCAGAAATATCGGATTTTTAACCTGCGATTTGTATGGGAGGTACCACGCCCCTTTGTCCAATTAATTTTTTTTTTCTATATAAACCATCTCGTGAAAATTTAGAATCGAATAAAAAAAAATCATCCAAATCGCTCCAGCCGTTCTGACGTGATGCCATTACACAGATGGACCGTTTCATTTTTATATATATATAGATATATATAGATATGTAGATGATTGCAATTTGCGGTGAGGATAGTAAACGTGTGCTATAAACATGACTTCTTTCAGAAGATTAAAAACTAAATTTTAATAAAATAATATTCGTTGCCTTTCTTTTTAGGTATGTAATATTAATTAATAATACCATAACATATTTGCACCATTATTGCAAGTGATGAAATTAGGAAAGGTACATTATTGTGTTATCCATAGCTGTTTTTGGGAGCTTTTTCTGTATTTGCTTTATCTCTATATGAGTCATTCCATGCCAATGAAATGGGTACTATTTATCCCCTCATCTTAGAGAGGAGGGTATATATCATTTGCTACGAGCCAAAAGAGTAACACATCGAAGAAGTGATCGAAGACCCCAAGTATATTCGGCGTAAATCCGTTTTAGGACTTTTTAAGTCATTTTAACTATGTCTGGCTGGAGCGCACGACAGCTCTCGAAAGGAGTTACGGATTTCAAATTTGGTTTGTAATAATATTTTTTCTATCTCAGGCTATGTTCGAAGATTGGGCATATTGCTCCACTCCTTGTACCTCCCTCACAAAGGTTTAAAAAAAGGAACCGTTTTGTACGAAAAGTTAACTGCTAATAACTTTAAAACCAGTGCATACAAATACTTGAAATTTTGTAGAGTGTAATGTTTTTATAGTACCTACAGTCCAGTGAAAAGCGGGCGTTATTGACATACCCCTTTTGATACGTGCCACACAAATGAACAATTTTGCACCAAAAGTTAACTGCTTATAGCTTTAATACCGGCCCATACAAACATCTGCAATTTTGTGCAGTGTAAAGTTTTTGGAGTACTTACAGTCCAGTGAAAAATTGACGAAGTAGCAACGCCCCTTTTTGTACTTCCCACACAAATTGACCAATTTAACAGTTTTTAACTTTAAAACCAGTGCATACAAATACTTGAAATTTTGTACAGTTTAATGCTTTTATAGTACCTAGAGTCCAGAGAAAAATGGGCGTTATTGCCACGCCTCTTTAGGTACCTCCCACACAAATGGACCTTTTTGTACCAAAAGTAAACAGCTTTTAACTTTAATACCAGTAATCCTTTATTCTAAGCTTTATTGAGCCAGGAATTATACTACCACTGGATGATAGCTTGAGCGAGGAATTAAATCATTTATCCCGGGCGGATAAATTGGGCGAGGAATTATAACGGGTGATCCAAGTAGAGATACTTTTTTCAATAGCCTTTTTTTGACAGATCACGTGTGAGTCGTGTCATACTGTCATGTTATTATACCCTCACTTTAGTGTGACGAGGGTATATATCATTTGCTACGGAAAAAAGTGTAACACATCGAAGAAGTAACCTAAGACCCCAAGTATATTCGGAGGAAATCCGTTTTGGGTCATTTTAAGTCGAATGAGCAATGTCCGTCCGTCTGTCTGTCTGTCTGTCTGTCTGTCTGTGTGTCTGCTGGCTGGTGCGCACGATAACTCTCGAAAGGAGTAACCGATTGACCTCAAATTTGGTATGTGGTAATATTTTTTTCTATCTCCGGCTAAGTTCGAAGATGGGCCATATTGGTCCACTCCTTCTAGTACCTCCCCCACAAAGGGTTAAAATGTTGTGAAATATTGATTCTTTAATAACTGCTATACTACTTATTCAAATCTTTTGAAATTCCACACATAGTATTAGCTTATTAGTCGTTATCAACTCGAGAAAAATGGGCGAAGTCGCCACGTCCCTTTTGATACCTCCCACACAAATGCACCATTTTGCACCAAAAGTTAACAGCTTATAACATTATAACCAGTATATAAAAATACTTGAAATTTTGTACAGTGTAATGTTTTTATAGTATCTATAGCCCTGTGAAAAATTGGCGTTATTGCCACGCCCCTCTTTGTACCTCCCACACAAAATGCCCAAATCATACCACGATTTAATGTCTCATAACGTTTATACCAGTGCACATAAATGCTTATAAGTCGGCACAGTGCAATAAATTTAAAGTATCTAATGTTCAGCAAAAAAAAGGTGTATTTATAAACCCCTTCTGGTACCTCCCACACAAATTGACAGAATAATTCGAGTAATATTCAATATTGCATTACTCACAAAGTGAGGGTATACCTTAGTCGGTTTACCCGACTGAAACTTTCTTACTTGTTTTTCTTAAGTATTGTTTGGCATTTCATCATGGAAAGACTTACGCCTGAACAACGTTTACAAATCTTTCAACTTTATTACGAAAATTCACGTTCTGCGAGGAATGTGTTTCGTGGACTTCGCTGAACTTATGGTCAACATAATCGGCCTACTGAGCGTACTATTCGCAACACCTTCACCCATCTTGAGACCAAGCATTCATTGTTGAATAATATTCGACCGAATAGACCACGTCCAGCACGCAGTGAAGAAAATGTAGCGGTCGTAGCTGAGAGTGTACACGAAGACCGTGTATAGTCGATTCGGCGCCGTTCGCAGCAACTCGGACTGACGTATGGAACGACTTGGCGCATTTTACGTCGAGATCTTAAATTGAAAGCATACAAAATACAGCTTGTGCAAGAACTGAAGCCGCCCGACCTTCCCAAGCGACATCGCATCGCTCTATGGGCTCTTGAAAAGTTCCAAGAAGATCCGACGTTTTCGAGCCAAATTTTGTTCAGCGATGAGGCCCATTTCTGGATCAATGGGTATGTAAACAAGCAAAATTGCCGCATTTGGGACGAAGAGCAACCTGAAGAGATTTAAGAGCTACCACTTCATCCAGAAAAAACTACGGTTTGGTGTGGTTTGTGGGCCGGTGAAATCAGCGGTCCATATTTCTTCAAAAATGATGCCGGTGAGAACGTAACCGTCAATGGCGACCGTTATCGTGCCATGATAACCGACTATTTGATGCCTGAAATTGAAGCTCGTGATCTCGGCGACATTTGGTTTCAACAAGACGGCGCCACTCCCCACACATCGCATCAATCAATGGATTTATTGAGAGAACGCTTCGGTGATCAGATCATTTCACGTTTTGGACCGGTCGATTGGCCACCAAGATCGTGTGATATCACACCGTTAGACTTTTTCCTGTGGGGATATGTAAAGTCTAAAGTTTATCTCGTTCCGATCTCGACGAAACTTTACACATATATTTTAATTGGCCCAAGGACGATCCCTATTGAATTTGGTTAAAATCGGTTCAGATTTAGATATAGCCCCCATATATATGTTATCCCAGATTTGACATGTAAGCGCTGGAAAAACTTTATTTTATATCCGATCAGTCTGAAATTCGGCAGAAACAGGTTTCTTATTATATGAATGAACACTGTTAAATTTGGAAGAAATCGGTTCAGATTTAGATATAGCCCCCATATATACGTTACCCCCGATTTGAAGTGTAAGCGCTGTAAAAATGTTATTTTATATCCGATCAGTATGAAATTAGGCAGAAAGAGGTTTCTTATTATATGAATGAACACTGTTAAATTTGGAAGAAATCGGTTCCGATTTAGATATAGCCCGCATATATACGTTACTTACCCCCGATTTGAAGTGTAAGCGCTGTAAAAATGTTATTTTATATCCGATCAGTATGAAATTCGGCAGAAAGAGGTTTCTTATAATATGAATGAACACTGTTAAATTTGGAAGAAATCAGTTCAGATTTAGATATAGCTCCCATATATACGTTACCCCCGATTTGACTTGTAAGCGCTGTAAAAACTGTATTTTATATCCGATCAGTATGAAATTCGGCAGAAAGAGATTTCCTATTATTTGGATGAACACTGTTAAATTTGGAAGAAATCGGTTCAGATTTAGATATAGCCCCCATATAAACGTTACCCCCGATTTGACATGTAAGCGCTGTAAAAATGTTGTTTTATATCCGATCAGTGCGAACTTCGGCAAAAAGAGGTTTCCTTCTACATGAAGAAATACTGCCAAATTCGGAGAAAATCGGTTCAGATTTAGATATGGCCCCCATATATATGTTACCCCCGATTTGACATGTAAGCGCTGTAGAGACTGTATTTTATATCCCATCAGTACGAAATTCGACAGAAAGATGTCTTTTTACATGAATGAGTATTCAGGGAAAATCGGTTCAGATTTATATATAACATCCGTATATATGTTCCTCCTGATTTGGTATCAAAGCGCTATAGAAGTTGTACTTTATATACGATTATTAAAATTTTCCAGAAATATGTTTCTCAATTTAGGAACGAATATTGCTTAATTTAGCGATTACACTATGCAACAAATGAACACTTTTTGAAAAATACACGAACCTGACTGTAAAGCTTCGATTCTACTACCAAATGGTAGTATAACCCTATACTCAGTTTGGCGAGATTGGTGACCAATTTTTTTTTATGGGCCTCGAAAGATTCGAAAATTCAGTGGACCCCCTGAAAAAGGTGTCATCGATTTTTGAGCAACAGCTACTTCAGACTTGGTGATAGCGCTTAACTATAGTTGGCAATAATGTAGCTAAGAACACATAGAACAAAGTCGGTAAACATTTCATGCCAAACAAATTTAGTTTTCCTGCACTTTTTTTCGAAAAACATAGGATACAATTTATTTTTTTTCACTTTTTTCGGCATAACTTTAAGGGATCGCTGATTTTTTACCAACAATATTTGGCAATATTGTAGCCACGGTAAATCTGAACAACTTTTATGAACATATCAATTACAATCTGAACGTGTCTAGGCACTTTAAATAGCTCAAAAATCCACATTGTACCCCAAAAATGTAAGTATTTCACTGTTATGAAACAAAAATATATTTTTCTGGTATAGGGTATGTTCAGCAATTTTATAGAAAATATTAAGGCCAATATTTTTGTGGAACATTTTAACCCTCTAGCTCCCCCACATAACTGTAATTTTTGGCCCCATTTTAACAAATCGTAAAAAACACCCCTTAAAAGGGGGAGGGCGGGGATGAAATGTTCTACAAAAATGTTCGCCATAAAATTTTACTATATGTGTCAGAACACACCAAAACCCAAATCTTAACACAAAAACCCCCAAAACGGTCAAATTCCTGTCAACAACGTCATTTACTTGTATCTTCATTGCTTCAACCACTAGATCGTACGACTAACATTCCTGCATTATCAGGAATTTGACCTTTTTTGGTGTTTGTGTTATGTTTTGAGCTCTGATGTGTTCTGACACATTTGTAGAATATTTCATCCCCGCCCTCCCACTTTTTAGGGGTTTTTTTTACGATTTGTTAAAATGGAGCCAAAAATTACAGTTATGTGGGGGAGCTAGAGGGTTAAAATGTTCCACAAAAATATTGGCCTTAATATTTTCTATAAAATTGCTGAACATACCCTATACCAGAAAAATATATTTTTGTTTCATAACAGTGAAATACTTACTTTTTTCGGGTACAATGTGGATTTTTGAGCTATTTAAGGTGCATAGACACGTTCAGATTGTATTGATATGTTCATAAAAGTTGTTCAGATTTACCGTGGCTACAATATTGCCAAATATTGTTGGTAAAAAATCAGCGAAGTTATGCCAAAAAAAGTGAAAAAAATAAATTTAATCCTATTTTTTTCGAAAAAAAATTGCAGGATAACAAAATTTTTTTGGCATGACATGTTAACAGACTTTGTTCAACGTGTTCTTAGCTACATTATTTCCAAATATAGTTAAGCGCTATCACCAAGTCTGAAGTAGCTGTTGCTCAAAAACCGATGACACCTTTTTTCAAGGGGTCCACTGATTTTCCGAATCTTTCGAGGCCCATAAAAAAAATTGGTCACCAATCTCGCCAAACTGAGTATAGGGTTATACTACCATTTGGTAGTAGAATCGAACCTATACCATCAGATCCGTGTATTTTTTTCACTGTTGCACAGTGTTATCGGTTCAGAATTAGATAATATGTTCCTACACATTTACCAATTATTCCAAATTATTATCGCAATGACCCTTATGGCATTGTTAGGGAGGTGTAGGGTATTATATAGTCGGCCCCGCCCGACTTTCTGCCTTTCCTTACTGGTTTTATTTAAAAAAGTAGGGAACCTCGAAATGGGTCACGCTTTATCATATATCGCGGGCGGATAGATTGGGTGTGAAGTTATGTCGTTTATCACGGGCGGATAGATTGGGCGAAATGTTATGTTATATATCACGGGCTGATAGATTGGGCGAGGAATTGAGTCATTTATCGCGGGCGGATAGATTTGACGAGGAATTATGTCGCCTATCACGGGCGGATAGGTTGAGCGAGGAATTACATCATCTATCACTGGCGGATATACTTCAGATGTACCACTGTTGGGTCTAAAAACGGACTCGAAGTAGTTTGCGAATGCATTTACTTTCTCATCTGTCCTTTTTCCCAGATCCCGCTTTCAAGGCGAATTGGGGATTCATGCGCAATCTGCTTTCTGGGTTGGATCCAGAGATTGCAAATATTTTTAGATCAATTTCCTCAGCTGATTTTAGGGCTAATTTCAATCTCTTCAGGCAATCTTTTAGTCTTTTTCTCAGTGCTGAGGAGCGATATTGTTGCCACTCTCTTCTAAAGCCTCGTTTTTCATTGATTAACGCTTGGATGCTTCTTGGATTATTTGAGTTATCTCTTTCGAATGCGCTTTTTCGAGTAGCCACTTTAACAGCACTGTTTACAACGTCAGTGAATAGGTTACCCGCGGCTTCTGGGAAAACGGAACACTAGCTCATGTGCCAGTGGGAACCAGATGCTACACTGATGGGTCCAGGCTAGGAGGAAGGACGAGTCTCGGACTTTTTATTTATGAACCAGAAATCGAACTTTACTTCCGCCCCCCAGACCATAACACAGTATTTCAAGCAGAAGTTCGAGCAATCACGGAGTGTGTTAACTGGCTCAGTAATACCACAAAGCCTAAATATGCCAACATCTTCACAGATAGCCAATTGGCGATCAAAGCAATAACATCGGAAAAGGTCAAATCCAGAACAGTGTTAGACTGTTAAAGAACGTTAAATAATTACTCAGTTCATGGTCAACGGCGTATTTTCTGGGTACCGGGACACAACGGAGTGATTGGAAATGAACGAACAGTTTGGTTTCAAAGGGCAGAGAACTTCGAGTAGTAAAGTTAGAAAATTGGAAACCTTTCGAAGCCACGAAGGATGAGTTGAAGCACTGGGCAGTGATGGCACACAAAACTGTGTGGAGTAGAGTAACTGCATAGATACTGTGGGGTGACCTAAATGAGAAGAAAACAAGTAGTTTTCTGAAACTAAACAAGATCGAGATTAGTAAGATGATAAGTGTTCTAACGGGACACTCAAGCTTACAGGCACATCTTCATCGCATAGGACTAGCAGAAAACGACGAGTGCAGGGCAAGCTGGGAAAACATCGAAACGATGGAACATTTTCTGTGTCACTGCCCAGCTTTCACACATGCAAGATCCCAATATAACTCAAAATTGAAAATTGCCAAGATGTGTACCTTTAAATACGTATAAAAAGATAAGTAACATGAAATAAGATGTTTAAATACGTTTGAATAATCCCATATATGGTTGTTTACTTATAGATTAAATTTCGCTGAAATTAATTTATGGACATTTGCAAAATTCGGATTTTTGTAAGGCAACCTCAAAAATTTTAAATTTTGAGTTATGTAACTCTTGAAGTGAGTGAGCGATATATTTTATTATAGCGAAATCAATAAGGTCTGGCGTTTTATTCAGGTCTGAGGGTCAGTATGTTGGGTGACCGCTCGAAGCTACATCTCGTTTAGCAGATGTTATGGCCTTTAGAAGTTGTCTACTTTTTGGAGTAGTTAGACGAGAGCCCCAAAATGTGTGCTTGGCATTATTGTCACCTGCTACTAAGAATTTTGTGCCAAGATTGGAGAAGAACTATGAGAATTGGTCTTTTTAATATTGTGCCTATGTGGAATATTGTGCCTATGTATACATCGACGATATCAACAGATTTGTGCCTGTGATAGCGATAGTGTTGTTATGTAGAATACAAGACTGATGTGTTCCGTAGAACGTTACAAGATGAACTAAAAAGCGATTTATTTAAATTATCCAATTGAGTACAATTCAATCACAGTAGGTATCACATGGTTATTCGATAATCGGTAACAATACTTTCCCTGAATAAACATTGTGAAAAGGAAATTAATTCATTAAACTTAAAGTATTTATTTTAATTAATCTAAAATAACTCTTAAAATTAAAAAGTTCTCATTCAAGGCCAAATTGTCTGGTAAACATTTCTCCGTTGAAACTCCCTTGGTGAATATATCCGCCAGTATCTTATTTGTCTCCAAATATTGCAACTGCACTTCACCAGTTTCCAGTTTTTCACGAATGAATTTTATTCTAATGTCGACGTGTTTAGTTCTAGAAGAATAACAATTATTTTGTGCGATATGTATGGCGCTTTTATTATAGCAGTATAACACCACTGTGTCCTTTGGAGTTTCCACTAGCTCATGCTCCAATCGCCGAAACTGTGGACATGAATTCCGCTTCTGTAGATTATAGCGCTATTGTTCGTTGTCTTCTTTATGATAGCGCTGCACCTTGCATGGTAAATATGTATCCGGTTGTTGACCGCCTATCATCAATATTCGATGCCCAGTCTGCATCACAATATCCAATTAAATCATCAAGTCCTCCTTTGTATACAATACATTTATCAATGGTACCTTTAAGGTATCGCATAACACGCTTCACAGCAACCCAATGAGCCTTTCCCGGATTATTATTGAATCGGCTTAGCACATTAACAGTATATGATATTTCAGGTCTGGTATTCAGAGCGGCGTAAAGTAAATAGCCAACTGCCTTCATGTATGGTATTTTCTTAATTTCTTCTTTTTCAGTTGCTGCAGAAGGACACATTTCAAAGGAAAGTTTTTGATTAATGTCAACTGGAGAACAAACAGGATTACAGTCGACGATTGAGAAACGCCGCAATACATCCTCAATATATTTGGATTGATCTATTCTTATCGAATCACCAGAATGCTTAATTCTCATTCCCTGGACCGAATATGCTTCTCCCATATCTTTCATTTGAAATTTTTCTAATAGCGTTACCAGTACATCATCCACGTAAATAGCTACATATATGTATTATATGACCATTTCTAACGTTGTAGTATACGCATTGATCTACTTCGCTTCTTTCCAGGTCAAAACTGAGGAGTACTTTCTTCAACGTTGTGTTCCAAACTCGACTCGATTGTTTCAGCCCATACAGAGTTTTTCTCAGAATGCATACACGGCAACTCCCATCTTCATAGCTTTCTGGCTATTCCATTATTATCTCTTCCTCGAGTTCTCCATTGAGAAAAGCGGTAACAGCATCGAGTTGGTGTATATGCAAATTATGCCTTGCGGCCAAAGCCAGTAGAAAACGCACGGAAGTATACCTTACTACAGGAGCAAAAGTCTCATCGTAGTCGACACCTTGTTTTTGGCTACATCCCTTGATTACAAGCCGAGCCTTGTGACGAATCTTTTCGCCATTTGCGTCAAATTTGGTCTTAAAAACCCATTTGCATTTTATTGTTCGCTTACCAGGGGGGTTTCAGCCAATACCGATATATCATTCGAGGTCAACGAATTTATTTCATCATCCATTGCCGAACGCCATTCCTTCGCATCTTGGGATCGCATTACCTGTTCGACGGTCAATGGGTCACTTGAAACAAAAGTTGAAGCACAAAAGTTGTATTCTACCTGAGGTTTTGCCGCTAAATGCCTTGATTTGCGTGCTTCTGCAGTTTCATCTCTATTCTGCCTTAAGGCTATCCGTAGATATGTTAAAATCAACCCCTTCTGGTTCAGCTGTATCATCACGTACCAATTCATCAGATTCAGTCACGTTGACTTCACCTTCAGCAGTATCAACACTTGGTAATTCTTGAGATACATCCTCCTCTGAATTGCCAATGTGGTCTTGAAGTCCAACTACAATATTGGAAGGCTTATTAGTACAATTTGGTATTTCCTGTTCCACGAAAATAACATCACGACTCGTGATAATCTTTCCGGTGGTGACATCATATACCCGATAGACTTTGCTTTCATTACCATATCCAACAAAAATGCATCCTATGGATTTTGCCTCCAATTTGGAACGTTTCACCTTTGGTATATGCACAAAGGCCTTGCATCCAAAGGCCCGAATATGCTTAAGGCTAGGTCTTATGCCTCACCACAATTCTTCCGGACTAATCTCATTGTCTCTACATGGAGTTCGGTTCATTAAATAAGCCGCTGTTACTGCTGCCTCCGCCAAAAACTTCTCATCTAACCCAGAGTCGATCATCATCGTACACGGTCCATGATTGTACGATTCAGACGTTCTGACACACCGTTTTGTTCTGGGGTAAAGGGGTTTTCCGCCATTGTCTTAAATTTCTAAATTTCCTCATTTCTTGTTTCTTATTGGTGCTAGGAAGACTTTCCGGGAATAATCGTCGATAAACGTTACAATGTAGCGGGCGCCGGAGAATGACTTTGTTCCAAATGGTTCCATTACGTCCGAGTGGACAATTTCAAGAACATCCGAAGCACGATGACCTGCCTCCTTGAAAGAATTTCTCACTTGTTTCCCCTTAATACAAATTTCGCATTTGTTCAAAACCATTTTGACACCCAGCTCATTAGTGGTATTTATCTTGATAAAATTTCTCTCACAAATGTGGCTAAAAAGTCGATGCCACAACTCAGCGTCATTATTCACAATAAGCGCCTTCTGTGAATTTCTCTTAGAAACACAATCAAGTCTGTACAAATTGTTTCGCAAGCTTGCCGTTGCCATGACAGTTTTATCTTTCCCCAAAATTCTACAGCGATCCTTCTTGAAAACTACGGTCTTCCCTGGCAACAATTTTGCGCAAAGTTGTGGCACGTATTTAACGTTCTTTATTGTCGTCTCGCTCTCTTCGTTAGACAAGATAACGCTAGCATCACCAACACACTCAACAGGAATTTTGCTGTTGTCCGCTCCGACAACTTCTCTGCCCGTTGACGCATTTATGTTTTCCAAATTTGCCTTTGTGTTTGTCATGTGTGTTGTTGCCCCAGAGTCTACGTACCAGTCATCTGCGCCGACGTTGTCAGAAGAAAAAAGAGACGCCAATAGAATTTTTTCTTGTGATGCTTTGGCTTGTTGCTTTGCGCAGCTTTCACGCGAATTTGTTTTCCATTTTGAGGTGGTGCATTTTCTAAGAAAATGGACCTCGTTTCCACAACCATGACATTTGAACTTTTTTATACCCTACACCACACTGTGGTACAGGGTATTATGACTTTGTGCATTTGTTTGTAATACCTAAAAGGAGACGAGATAGACCCATTGTTTATTATACCGATCGACTCAGAATCACTTTCTGAGTCGATTTAGCCATGTCCGTCTGTCCGTCTGTCTGTCCATGTATTCTTGTAATCAAAGTGCAGGTCGTATTGTGATGAAATTTATATGGTCCGATTGTGATGAAATTTAACATAGTGCTCTTTTTTGGCCCAAGGACGATCCCTACTGAAATTGGTTAAAATCGGTTCAGATTTGGATATAGTCCCCATATATATGTCTCACCCGATTTGACATGTAAGCGCTGTAGAAATCACATTTTACACCCGATCTTTATGAAATTCGGCAGAGAGAGTTTTATTATTACGTGAATGAACACTACCAAATTCGGAGAAAATCCGTTCAGATTTAGATATAGCCCCCATATATATGTTTCACCCGATTTGACATGTAAGCGCTGTAGGAACTGTATTTTAAATCAGATCAGTACGAAATTTGGCAGAGAGAGTTCTCTTATTACATTAATAAACACTGCCAAATTCGGGAAAAATCGGCTCAGGTTTAGATATAGTCCCCATATATATATTTCACCGATTTGACGTGAAAGCGCTGTAGAAACCGCATTTTACATCCGACCTGTACGAAATTCGGCAGAGAAAGTTCTCTTATTACATGAATAAACACTGCCAAATTCGGGGAAAATCGGTTCAGATTCAGATATAGCCCCCATATATATGTTCCACCCGATTTAACATTTAAGCGCTGTAGAAACCACATTTTACACCCGATCTTTATGAAATTCGGCAGAGAGTGTTTTCTTATTACATGTATGAACACTGCCAAATTCGGGGAAAATCGGTTCAGATTTAAACATAGTCCCAATATATATGTTACACCCGAGTTGACATGTAAGCGCTGTAGAAACCGTGTTTTATATCCGATCAGTACGAAAATCGGCAGAGAGAGTATGCTTATTACATGTATGAACACTACCAAATGCTTATCGCAATGCCGATTTTCGCATTGGTAGGTAGGTGTAGGGTATTATATAGTCGGCCCCGCCCGACTTTCTGTCTTTCCTTACTGGTTTGTTTTGAGATTTTGCACTCGAAACAAGGGCACTATCATTCTTCTTGTTGGCATTGTCGAATTTGGCGTCCTGGAATAGCAAATTCTTAACTGCGTCCACTGTAAGCTTCGTTTTAGAGTTTTCAACCGCTAACACTAAATAACGAAACTCATCCGCCAATCCGGCCAACATTAGAGACGCTATAAGTTCGTCTTCCAAATTCAAACCTGTCTGCTTCACCTTTATAGAAGTCAATAACATTTTGTTGGCGTATTCCTCCATTGATTCAAAATCACTCAGCTTTAATTGAACCAATTGTTTCAAGAGTTCAACTTTTCTCTTGAGGCCACTGTCTTCATATGCACTTATCAAGGCACTCCAAGCGTCGTTGGCTGTCGTTGCGTTTGCAATATGTGCACAATTAATTGGCTCTATCATTAAATTCATTTCTGCCAATGCACTTTCGTTGACATCCTTATCAGCATCCTTAGATTCAGTGGTCAGTCCAACCTCAACGATTTTCCAGCAATTCTTTACAAATAAATAAGATTTGGCACTGCGTTTCCAATTATCAAAATATTCACGCCCACGTAGTTTTTCAACTGGAAATGAAAGAGTTGCTGCCATTTTCACGATCTTCCCAGTTTTTTTTTAACAAAGCCAAAAGAACCTTTCTTGCGTAAATCAAAGGACCATAACCTGTTGTTATGTAGAATAAATACTGATGTGTTCGGTAGAACGTTACAAGATGAACTAAAAAACGATTTATTTAAATTATCCCATTGAGTACAATTCAATCACAATAGGGATCAAATGGTTATTCGATAATCGTTAACAATAGATAGAAGCAGCTTGTATATGCTCATTCCTATATTTTGCCATAGAATAATGTTTAATTTTATTTTGGACAATAAGAGCTGTACCACCACTGGCTCTCCCGCTGGGGTGTTTAGTGTCGTATGTGGAATAACCACGTATCCTAAAACAATTTCTTGTTGAAATTGTCAGTGGATTTATATTTGGTTTAATACGAGTTGCACATTAATACTTTGATTTCTCATAATTGCATGCATCATGCTTTGCATACTCGTATTTAACATGAAAGAATTCATAGTTTCTATTAGTTGTACCCTCACTTTAGTGATACGAGGGTATATATCATTTGCTACAGGCCATCGAAGGAGTGATCTAAGACCCTAACAGCCTGTTCAGCTAAATGTAACAAAACGCAGACGTGCGATAGCTACCCAAGCAATAATTTCTTCTTCTTATTCTCACCCAAGTGATCATGTTTTTAATTTGGTTCATTGTCACTTATCGTTCGGGTAAGAAAGCTCTTTTCTTCATCGTCTTCCTGTCAAATACCAGTATTACCTACATGTTGTTATTGACATTTCTTAAAGCTTTTTCCACACGACAATATCAGAACGGGGCAACCCTAACCAACAGCTGTAAAAGTAGCAACAGCTGATTCTAGACAATGAGAAATAATCAAGCAACCGAAAATATAAAGACAATTGTTTGCTTGATTTATCATATATGTATATATAGGGGCTATATCTAAATCGGAAACCCTCTGTACCCATTTCAGTAGTTCATAGAGTTAAAAAGAAAGTTCTTGCTAAATTTGATAGTGATCTGAGCATAATTGTGACCTGTATTTGGTAACAAGAATACATTTACAAACAGACGGACGGACAAAACCAAACCAATTCAGAAAGAGATTATAGGTCGATAGGTATAATAAAAGATTGTTTGGGTCACCTAATTTAAGGTATTATGAAACAATTTAAAAAGCAGCAGTGTAGTTGTTGGATTTCAATAAATTTTATACACACTAATAAACAGAGGTTTTTTGAAATTATGGTGGATACTTCAGAAAAAGATACATACATGTTAATGTTGTTTGGTTCATTTATCCCTTTTTTATTCATTTTCCCAACATTTTTCACTTTATCTTTCAAAAGGACGGCAAACATAACCGGCACGATTGAATTTTTCCGATCGTCTGATTTGACATCTCATTTCGTTCGTTGTTGTCTTATAAGAACCAAAATGTTGGCGATAATTGAAAGCTTCTTTGTTTATATCCAAAACAAAGTGTGCAAAAACCAAAAATGTCATTCGCTTGCCATTTGACGTGCGAAGTGGCAAAAAATAAGGCCCTAAGTATGTTCGCGCATATTCGTTTTGGGTCATTTTAAGTCGAATGAGAAATGTACGTCCGTCCGTCTGTCTGTCTGCTGGCTGGTGCGCACGACAAGTCTCGAAAAGAGTAACCGATTGACTTCAAATTTGGTATTCGTAGATTGGCCATATTGGTCCACTCCTGATGGTTCCTCCCAAGCAAAGGGTTAACATTTCGTGAAATACTGATTCTTTAATAACTTCTATACTACCTATTAGAATCTGCTGAAATTACACACATTGTATTATTTTATTAGTCGCTAGCACCTCGAGAAAAATTGGCGAAGTTGCCACGCCCCTTTTGGTACCTCCCGCACAAATGGACCATTTTGCATCAAAATTTAACTTCTCTTAACTTTAATACAAGTACATAAAAATACTTGAAATTTTGTACAGTAGCGCATATAGTCCGGTAAAAAATGGGCATTATTGTACAGCCCCTTTTAGTATCTCCCACACAAATGGACAATTTTACACCAAACGTTAACGGCTTATGGCTTTAATACCTGTGCATACAAATACTTGAAATTTTGTACAGTGCACTATGGGTAATTTTCCTGATTTTCTGGCCAAAACTCAATTTTTCAAGTTAGTCGAAATCCAAAAAAATTAATATGGTTTGAAAGAAGACACTTTGGGGGTAAAAACGGCATACTTAGTTTTTTCGAATATTGTTTGACATTTTGTAAATCAGCCGTCAAAATTGAATTTTATTTTTGGTATTAAAAATTACTGTTCTCTTTCCGATTTGAGTCACTTTTAAAAAAGTGAATTAAAAATGAACCAATTAAGCGGAATAAAATATAAAAAATGGAATGGAAATCTAATGACATGTACTAATTTCAAGTTTTGTTTTTTTTTTTAATTTTGATATTAGATACATTACAATAATTGTTGTGAAATAAATGTACAAAGAAATGTATTTTTTTATTTGAGCTAAACTTATTTTTTTCTTTATTTCACGGGGGAAAATCGCCATTTTCCATATGTTTCAATTGAAAAAAATATATTTGAAAACCAAATTTTTAAATATTAGATATTTGTGAACAAATAAATTTAATTTGAAAATCAAAAAATGTTGTTTAGAACGCATATACTAATATATTAGAACAAAATATATTTGCGAACAGACTTTCGCAAATAAAATATTTGTTTACACACAAACAATGTTTCTGTTTAAGAAGTATTACAAATATATTTTATTAAAAAAAGATTTTTAAAAATTAGGTGACTTTCGAATTTTTGTTTAAATTTTTCCTAGATTTCGTGTTATACTTTACATTAAATATGTCATAAACAGCATTCGATTAAGTTCTACAGCGCAAATTTTAATTTATAAATATTCCTAAATATAACTCATTCCATCAATGCAATTTATGGTTATAAAAGATTGTACGATTTAAATTTTTGTCTAATTTTACAAACAATTAACTTCTTCATTGATACATTTCTCAAATACATACTTACATACAAAGTAATTTTTGTTTAGGAAATATTATTTCCAAATAAAAATGTATTTGGATGAAAGCATAGTTTTGTTAAGAACAACATCCTCGCAAACATATAATATATGTATTTGTGTGTGTCAAATATTATGTATTTGGAGTGTACCCTAAATATATGTATGTTTCCAGCTGAATATATTTGGGACAATATAAAGGGTCCGCAAAATAACTTTTTTTTGAAAATGCTATAAAAAAAACTACTGAAAACGCATTGGATGTTCAGTTGGCTTCAACTCCTGAACCAATTGGACTTTGTATGGCGTCATACCAAGGTCTTTATGCAAAATTCGTCTCAATGATGTCTCCGAAATGTTCAATTGTTGAGAACGATTGATGTTTATGGCGCTTCACGCACACTTTTTGCCACAGCAGGAATATTCTCGGGTGTACGCACTTTTTTTGGCTTTTCACGCTTTGGTTTATCGATGAGGATGCCAGTTTCTTTCACTTTTTTCACAAGATAACGAACATACGGAGCTGACGGTGCTTCTCTTCTTCCGAAATCCGTACGCAATTTTCGCACACATTCTGCAACATTACCATGATTTTCAAAGTAATGTCGCAATATTCGCAATGTACACATATTCGTTCAGCAAGAGGATAAAACTAATTATCTGTTAAATCAGACATGATCTAAGTGTTACTATTCACGAAATAAGCACTAGTTGAACAAAAAACGTTAGATGGCGGACCCTTTACAACAGAAGCGATTTTTTCAGCGTGTGACTGTAGCATCCAATTGATTAATTTGTTTAATATTTAGAAAAAGATTATACATATATATATATACATTTACTAAGAAATTGCATTAATTACACTGTACAACAATTTCAAACTTTTTTCAAAATAAAAGGGTTCTGTCAGCGGATTCTGGTGGAGGAGACCCAAAAAATGAAAGATCCCAACTGAATTTTATTTTAGGGGGGGTTAAAGTTTACCATCCTTTTCTTGTTCGTGCAGAATATCGGTATATAAAACTATGTGTTCTGTTCAGGTGTAGGGTATCTTCAGCAACTTTGTAGCAAATTTTAAGGCCTATATTTTTGTGGAATCTAGTTTCCCCCATAACGGTGATTTTTGGCTATATTTTAACAAATCGTAAAAAACTCCCCTAAAAATGGGTGGGGCGGGGTTGGACTGTTCTACAAAATTGTTGGCCATAAAGTTTTACTATATATGTCAACACACCAAATCCCAAAACTTAACACCAACGCCAAAAAACCTGTTAAATTCAAGATTGCCTGTTAAGGGTTAATTTTTTATTCCTCGCTCTGACGAGAAAGTTGCTTGCCGCAGACGTAGCAAAACCAGTCAAGTTTTCCCAAACAGTCAGTCACTATTATTCTTACAAATTTCCTTGTAGAATAATGTAAGAATATAAAAAGATTAACTGGCTGACCCACGATGTCAAACATTAACGTTCATAAGTAACGTGACACTCAAAAGTTCCGTTATGGTAATTTTGAGTGACAAAAATAACAGGTCATCCAAGTAGCGATACTTTTTTCAATAGCCTTTTTTTGACAGATCACGTGTGAGTCGTGTCATGCTGTCATGTTATTTTTGTTAAGTATTGTTTGGCATTTCATAATGGAAAGACTTACGCCCGAACAACGTTTACGCGTGTCATTCGCCAGTTACCAGTCGAAATACCCGAACGAGTCATCGAAAATTGGACTCAACGGATGGACGTAACCGCGGCCAACATTTGATAGACATAATCTTCAAAAAATAAATGCCAAAGAATGTTCTTTCAAATGATAATAAACATTCCCCATTCAGTTTGAATTTTCTGTGTTTTTTCTTATAAAAGTAGGGAACCTCGAAATGGATCACCCTATATAATAACAGGAATAATGAAAAAGAACGAAAGTACTCTTCTCTTGGTAGTTGTTGAATAACAACTTTCTCGTCAGAGCTGGAAGAACCTATATATGCGAGGAATAACAAATTAACCCTTAACAGGCAATCTTGAATTTGGCCGGTTTTTTTGGTGTTTGTGTTAAGTTTTGGGCTTTGGTGTGTTCTGACATATATAGTAAAACTTTATGGCTAACATTTTTGTAGAACATTTCAACCACGCCCCACCCATTTTTAGGGGAGTTTTTTACGATTTGTCAAAATATAGGCAAAATCACCGTTATGGGGGGAAGCTAGAGGGTTAATATATTCCACAAAAATATAGGCCTTAAGATTTGCTACAAAGTTGCTGAAGATACTCTACACGTCATATGAACAGAACACATAGTTTCAAATACCGATATTCTGCACAAACAAGCAAAGGGGATAAAACTTTAACCCCTCCTAAAATAAAATCCCGATGTGATCCTTCTAAACGCCGATAGACGCATATATTTTTTTGGTCTCCTCTACCATAATTCATTGACAGAACCCTGTTATTTTTTTTTGTGTTGTACTGTGTTATTAGAACCATTGAGGATATTTATGACGCATATTTAAAAAATAAATGTCGTGGAAACTGCGATAAATTAACATTTAAACAAAGCTTGGTCTTTTATGGCTACTTTCAAAAAAAAAATTACAATGTGGAGTTGCTTTGAACTGAATTTGCTGTACATAATAGTTCCGTTATCAATCAGAAAATAAATGTGGTCGTCCAATAAGTCATTTTCCGAAAAGTCAGATATAGCTCAGAGAACATATGCAGCCGAATTATCAAAATCAGGATATTGCCTGTATGATTTCAGTACAACCAACTCAAGTATAAATTTACGATGATATAAACAGTTATTATTAATTACATCTTGCAACTGCATTCTTTTCCACGTTTTTTTCTTTCATGCATTTCCTTCTATGTGTACAAAAATTTCTAAATGCCTTTCTTGTAAAAAAATTATAAATTTATTTTTTAATTTATTGCATCATGCAAGTGCATTTTTAACCACTGTACTGCATTTTAACCCCCTAAAACATATATTCCAAGAAATAGGTCTACACACATGTAAGTATGCTCCAAACTTGTGACCAAATTAATAAATAATACTGTCGTAATGCATTTGTGAAGAGCATGGGGTTGGCGTTGTAATTGCCCCACTAGTTTCAATTCTTACAGAATGCGTCCTTTACATGCGGCTGACGTTGTGTACAAATTTGAGATCGATAACTCAACGTTAAGAGGTTTTGGCCAGAAAATCTGGAAAATCACCCATAGTGCAGTGTAATGTTGTTAAAGTGCCTACAGTCCTGTGAAAAGTAGGCGTTATCACCACGCCCCTTTTTGTACCTCACAAACAAAATGCCCAAATCATACCAAAATTGAATAGCTCGTAACGTTAATATAGCAGTGCACATAAACGCTTATTAAGGGTCCGCCATCTAATGTTTTTTTTTTCAACTAGTGCTTATTTCGTGAATGGTAACACTTAGCTCATGTCTGATTTGACAGATAATTAGTTTTATCCTTCCGCTGAACGAATATGTGTATATTGGTAATGTTGCAGAATGTGTGCGAAATTTGCGTACGGGTTTTGGAAGAAGAGAAGCACCGTCAGCTCCGTATGTTCGTTATCTTGTGAAAAAAGTGAAAGAAAGTGGCATCCTCATCGATAAACCAAAGCGTGAAAAGCCAAAAACAGTGCGAGAATATTGCTGCTGTGGCAGAAAGTGTGCGTGAAGCGCCATAAACATCAATTCACCGTCGTTCTCAACAATTGAACATTTCGGAGACATCATTGAGACGAATTTTGCATAAAGACCTTGGTATGACGCCATACAAAGTCCAATTGGTTCAGGAGTTGAAGCCAACTGACCATCCAATGCGTTTTCAGTAGTTTTTTTTTATAGCATTTAAAAAAAAAGTTATTTGGCGGACCCTTTAGTTCGGCACAAGTGAATGTATTTAAAGTATCTACTGTTCAGCGAAAAAAAGTGTATTTATTAAGCTCCATCTAGTAACTCCCACACAAATTGACAGATTTATTCGTATAATATTCCATTACATTACATTCCTCACAAAGTGAGGGCACACCCTAGTCAATTTACCCGACTGAAACTATCTTACTTATTCTATATGCATTTTTAAGCCTGGGAAAGGCGATGGATTATAACATGCATATGTTGGAGTTTTATTAACATTGTTTGATTTTTTCATGTGCTTGTAGACAGGGCATCCCCTGTAGTTTGCTGAATTATTCTCACCACAGTTGCTACATTTTTTATGCCAGTATCTGTTCTTAAATGTGGACATTGTACGGAATTGTGCACGTCGCCACATCTGGCACAAACGGCCGGTAGTTTACAGTGCTTTATTAATTAAAATAATGACATTTTTTAATAATCATAATTTGCTTCTATCCAAAACACTTTGTGCAGAATTTTATAAATGCTATAGGTAATTATTTACATGGATAGGGAAAAAGGACCGTTTGACCATACTGTCAGAATTAAACATCCTCCAACTCGGACTGTCCTTAACCGGTCACGTTAACATTTTGTGTCATAACTACTATCTCATAGGACTAAACTTGGCGCAAGTATCATCCCGATCAGAAGACATCGCTTTTAATAATTTACTCACTTGACATGAAATCACCTATACTCGTACATTTATGTGGGGGTTACATCATAATCAGAACCAACTTTGGCCAAATTCAATAGACTCTCTTGACGTGAAAGAGTGCATTGTGTCAAATTTCATCAAGTTGGAAGTAAAATTGCGACAGGTAATTTGCGGGCTACCTAAAATGATGAGATCTAATTTGCTAGTGATTTTGAGTCGATCGGTATAAATTAAGGTGGGTATAGCTCCAATATTTAAAGGCGTTACTATTAAATAGTTGTGCCAAAACAATATTATAAAACCCCGTACCACAGGGTGATGTCTGGTATAAAGATAGTCAGATCGATAGCTCAATGTAATCTGTAGACCTCAAAGAGTCTAAAGAGAAGAAAAAAAACATTTTTCCTATGCGACGATAAAATGTCACCCCCTATGACATTCCCATGTTAAATTTGTTGTAGTTGATTACCTTTACAAGTCAAGATTTTGAATAGAACTATATTCCCTTGGATATCCTATGCGAATACACTTATTGTATTTGAACTAATACACAAAATTTGGCAGTATGTAACACCACCAAACTAAACTGATTACAAAAATAACACAAAAATAGCATCATCATCATCGTTGTCATCCCGTCCCCAGTATTACCGCCGGACATTACAATGGCAACGCAGAGCCAACTCGGTTGGACTGCTAAAATAAAGATACATAGGATGAATCCATTGCACCGTATTGACTTAGAGACGTGTTAGTCCATAAAGGCAGGACTAACTTGGCCGAAATGTTATTTATGGTTCAGTTTCATTGTTATTTGTAGGATTGGCGGTGGAGCTGCATTGGCTAAACGGCTCTCCCTCTCTCTCTCCTTCCGCAACAGGAAGGGGTTTAGGTTTTCCCGCAACAGCAACAACATTGATGATTTGGTATGTCACTATTTGGGTCGCTACTCCACACTTTTGCCATTTATCTTCCATTGTTTCAATATTCTGTCCAAACTTAGACGTCCGCTACTCCGACGTTTGTGGGCCATTGTTGCTGCTGCAGTGTTTTGTAGCAGTTTCTATTGGTATTGTTTACGCCCAGACAAGACCATATTTTATGTGCCAGGACATTGATTTTTATTTATATCCAAAGTTTTTCTCATTTTATGTCATCACATTTTTTAAAGTGTAGAATCCTTTTTCGTGTTGTGTTGTTTGTTTCTGTAACAAAATATGCTAACTAAACAATGGCTGAGAATAATGAAATTGTTAGAGCTACAGAATGTGTAAAAAGTTTTGCCTTTTTTGGTGACATATTTAGCAAATGGGGCTTACCACTAGCTGTGTTTATCTTCAACGGTAGATTGCCTTTACGAAAATTGTCTATGGGAACTTCTAATCGATGT
Organism: Eudasyphora cyanicolor; assembly: GCA_963930755.1. Lineage (NCBI taxonomy): Eukaryota > Metazoa > Arthropoda > Insecta > Diptera > Muscidae > Eudasyphora > Eudasyphora cyanicolor. The sequence continues at coordinate 132,873,210 of OZ005736.1, read as the reverse complement.
TCTGTTAGAAATAAATGTGCAATAAACAGAGAAATCGAGAATTATGTGTAATACTCAAATAAATGGGGACCATTGCAGGGGTGTTGTATCAAAACAAGAACCAACTGAAACACTTTAGTTAAGGTGGGGATTTGGACAATATCATGAGTTAGTGCCTGTGCTTGTAACACCCAAAAGGTGAAAAGATAGACTCATAATTGATTATACCGATCGACTTGGAATCACTTCCTGACTCGACTTAATATTTTTGTGATTTTTTTTATTTTCCTAAAAAGATTGAAGAAAATGTTAACGAAAACACTTTGGGCAAAATTTTCTAAATACAATAGTTAATTAGTTAAGTATGTATATGGATGGAAACAAATAAGAAAGTTCAGTCGGGTAAACCAACATATGAATCCCATCACCTTGAGTCTCAAAAAAATAGTAGTACATTTAATAATTTTTTTGTTTTGTTAAATTATTATCAATTTAAATTGCATTTTGTAACTTTAAAGTATGTACTGGCATTAAAGTTAAAAGCTGTTTACAAAATGGTCCATTTGTGTGAGAGGTACCAAAAGGGGCGTCCCAATAACGGTCACTTTTCTCTGGACTCTAGGTACTATAAAAGCATTACACTGCAAAAAATTTTAAGTATTTATATGCACTGGTATTAAAGTTATAAGCTCTTAACTTTTGGTGTAAAATGGTCCATTTGTGTGGGGGGTACCAAAAGGGGCGTGCCAATTACGGCCACTTTTCTCTGGATTCTAAGTACTATAAAAGCATTGCACTGTACGAAATTTCAAGATTTCAAAGATTTTGTATGCACTGGTATTATGTTAAAAGCTGTAAACTTCGGGTACCAAATGGTTCATTTGTGTGGGAGGTACCAAAAGGGGCAGGCCAATAACGCTCTTTTATCTCTAGACTCTAGGTACTATAAAAGCAGATTGAAGAAAATGTTAACGAAAACACTTTGGGCAAAATTTTCTAAATACAGTAGGTAATTAGTTAAGTATATGGATGGAAACAAGTAAGAATGTTCAGTTGGGTAAACCAATTTATGAATCCCCTCATCTTGAGTCTCAAAAAAATATTAGTACATTTAATATTTTTTTTGTTTTATTTAAATTATTATCAATTTAAATTGCATTTAATAACTTTAAAGTATGTACTGGTATTAAAGTTAAAAGCTGTTTACAAAATGGTCCATTTGTGTGAGAGGTACCAAAAGGGGCTTCCCAGTAACGGTCACTTTTCTCTGGACTCTAGGTACTATAAAAGCATTACACTGCAAACAATTTTAAGTATTTATATGCACTGGTATTAAAGTTATAAGCTCTTAACTTTTAGTGTAAAATGGTCCATTTGTATGGGAGGTACCAAAAGGGGCGTGCCAATAACACTTTTTTATCTCTAGACTCTAGGTACTATAAAAGCATTACATTGCTCATTCGACTTAAAATTACCCAAAACGGATATCCGCCGAATATACTTATGGTCTTAGGTCACCCCTTCGATTTGTTACACTTTTGGCTCGTAGCAAATGATATATACCCTCCTACCTAAGGTGAGGGGATAAAAAAAGTTATGAGCATTCGAATGCAAGCACTTTTCGATAAGTTTTGTCTATTTCCAATCTTTAAATATTTTATCCCCGTCATTATAGCACCATACCTAACATTCCCATCCAGTTTCACCAATATCCGAGATCATAAATATGTAGTTTTCCTTGATCACTTAACGTGTTTTTCGTCAAATATATCCACCGAAAAAATGGCATCCATAGAAGTGATAAAAATCATAATCTTATGTTCCGGAAGTTGTTCAAAATTAGATCTTTACCACAGAATTTAACAAGGGCTTGTCACGCCATATTGCTATGCTTTTCATGTGAATTTGCACCAGTGCTTAGAAAGCAATGGAAAGTGGTTTTTTTGTATGCTATTGGAACGTAAGCAGTACACTGTGAAGAACTTAGTCTGGATATAGCAAACAGACTACCAGATACCTGCAGTGTCTATCAAGCCGAAATAATGGCAATATGGGAAGTCGCCAAGTGGCTGAGTCGCAACATAGTAACCAACAATGGCGTTGTCATTTACTCGGACAGCCAGGCTGCCATCAATTCTCTGGAGGCAACATCCCTAAATTCACAAACAGCCCTCGACTGCCGCAGATCTCTTAACGAGATGGCTGAGCAGTTTAATATACACCTCATATGGGTGCCTGGGCATAGGGATATCCCGGGGAACTGCAAAGCCGATGAACTTGCTAGGAAAGGGACGACATTACAAATTCTCGAAGAATTTGCATATATTGGTGCGCCACTATCCACGTGCAAGCTTTGGCTTAGGCAAGAGGCAATCAGGCAGTCCAACGATAGATGGACAGAAATCGGCACCTGCAGGGTAGCTAGACAAATCTGGCCAAGGTATGACCTGAGAAGGTCAAAATATCTCCTCGCACTAGAGAGGAAACGATTGTCTACGTTAGTACAGGTTCTGACGGGACACTGCTTGATCGGCGAACACGCCAAAAGATTGGGTATTGAGTCCAATGACTTCTGCCGAAGCTGTGGAGATGAGGAAGAAGTGGAGAGCATTGAGCACTTGCTTTGCGACTGTCCCGCTTTGAGTAAACGACGACTGGATATACTGGGGTCGGCCTTTTTAGGCAGCCTAACAGATCTTTCCAGTACTGATATTCGTACTATCGATAAATTTATATATCAAACAGGTTGGTTTCGATGAGGGGCATTTCAGCCCGTGGTAACACTAGGGACCTAAACTGGTCTATGTGAGCTTGTTAAAAAATACGGCTGCCACCCTAACCTAAATCTAAACCTAAGCATATCTCCCCCAAAAAGTTAATTGTTTTTTTACATTTTCTTTAAATTATTTTTTTAATTCTTTATTTACTAGTAGTAACATTTTTATTTAATTATTCAAAGTGAAATCTTTGGTCTTGACGTGATTTGAACCTGGCTCTTCTAGCGCCATGTCAGCATAACATCACACCCTAGCTCGGCCTCAAACGAGTTCGAATAACCACTGTCCGATATATATAAGACCACTTTATCGTATGAGTACTTTTTAGGAAAGTTGTGCTAAGTTGGATCTTTTTCACTGCTTTGGATATTCTCGTTATTTCAGTATTATTAATCGGGGTGTCCGGTTTCAAATGCCGCATTGAGTATTTAACTTTTTTGTTTAAAATTTCTTTTAATTTTTTTAAACGTATTACATTTTTAAAAACATATTTTCCCTAACATTTTAATATTTTATTTTTTTCATTAAATATATATATATATTCGTAACAACTGCAAAAAATATATTTGGAAGTGAGAAAAAATCACTAACTGCTTCTTTTAAAGTACATTAAATGTTATTCCTTAGGAATAACTTCCATATTTTTTTGCTGGGTATTTTAATTTGTAAATGCTGCAATTGAGATGAACATGAGATGTTAGAAATAAATGTAGGTAGAGAATGCCCAAAGTCTATCGGGTCCACTTTTTTATCTCCAGCAATTTCATTGAAATTTAAACTTTTGCAACGACTGATACTTACCAAAATTTGAGTTCTAAAGGGTCAACTACTAATATTGATAAGGAGTTGGTATCATAGTGAGAAGTATTCCCAAACAAAAATAAAAGGACCGATATTCAATCACCACACAAACGGGGGTAAATAGTGTGTGTTAGTTGATGCATTTCTGCCAACACATCTTTGCTTTATTTTCCATTTTGGAGTTATGCAGACGACTTACAATCGCACATACAGCTGTCAGCAGACACCCATTAATTTTTATCAATACACCATTATCTATCAGACATCATGTTGATCGATGGACTTCATAACACTGCATTGTATTGTCTGTCTGTTGGTGTTTCTTGAATTTATAACAGAAATGTCATATGTAATATGAAAATAACAATAAGTTAAAATAAAGTCATCAATCAACTAAAAATGGTCATAATGTCTTGCGGTAGGATTTTATGCCTTTTTTATGGGGATAGTTGGTGACTTTCCTGAGTTAAAGTTTAATAACAAAGCGAACATGAAATCATCACATACAAGCAGAGATAAATATGTATACTGTCATTTCCTGTATTTCGGACGGCAGGAATTTCATTAGTTTTTTCCCATAACTTCGTGGATATTGATTTAAGGATTATTATTGTTGTTAATTAGCAAATTTGTAAAGTCTATCGATTCGAATAACACTGCATTCATAGAATTTTGCAAACATTTTTAGTTTGGATAAAAACCGTCAAATGGGCAGTGTGACGGACGCCACAAAATATTACGGTTCTTGAGATATATTGAGAGATTTAAAAATTTCAGTGAAATTACTAATATAAATATGTAATACCTAATTTTTATTCCCTCCACCATAGGATGGTCGGTATATTCATTTTGTCACTGCGTTTCTAACACCTCTAAATATTGATCTGAGACCCCATAAAGTATATATTCTTAATCGTAATAAAATTCTAAGACGATTTAGCCATGTCCGTCTGTCCGTTTGTTGTAATCACACTACACTCCGTGATAATAGAGCTAGGTTCATCAAATTTGGTACAAATATTTCTTATAGTTGTAGGATGTTTGGGATTGCAAATGGGCCATATCGTTCAATATTTTGATATAGCTCCCGTATAGATGTCGCTCCAAAATACGGCTTTTGAGCCATAGATACCATATTTTTAAAGCAATTTAGCAGAAACTTTGCAGTCGATTTTACAAATCGGTTCATATTTTGTTATAGTCACCTTATAGAGGTCGCTCCAAAATATACATATTTAAGCCATAAATACCATATTTTCTAAGCATTTTAACTGAATCTTTGCACTTGTATTTAATTAAGAAAAGAATTCGTCGCAGTCAAAGATTTTTTAAATAAGTTCATATTTTGTTATATCCACCTGAAGATGTCGCTCCAAAAAAGGATTATTAAACCATAAACACCACATCAGAAATTAGCTGAAACTTATTATAATTTATTTAGGCAAGAATTCATCTCAATAAAAGGTATACAAATAAAATTTTATTTTGTTGTAGTTTCGGACAGCACAAAATGTGTATAGACCAAGTAAGAAAGTTCAGTCGGGTCCACCGACTTAAGAATCCCCTCACCTTCAGTCCCAAAAAATATTCATAAATTTATTTTTTTTTTTTTTGGTTTTACGAGTAATTAAAATATTATCAATTTAGATTGCATTTAATAACATTAAAGTATGTACTGGTATTACAGTTTTAAGCTGTTCACTTTTGGTGCAAAATGGTCCATTTGTGTTGGAGGTGCCAAAAGGGGCGTACCAATAACGCCCACTTTTTACTGGACTCTAGGTACTTAAAAAGCATTACTCCGTACAAAATTTAAAGTATTTGTATGAACTGATATTCAAAATAATTTGTGGAATTTCAGAAGATTCGAATAAATAGCATAGAAGTTATTGATGAATAAATAGTTCACTAAATGTTAACCGTATGGGGGGAATATGGGCCAATATGGCCCATCTTCGAACTCAGGTGGTAGAGAAAAATATTACCACATACCAAATTTGAATCAATCAGTTACTTCTTTCGACAGTTATCATGCGCACCAGCCAGCGGCAGACGGACGGACATTTCTCAATTGTACGTCTTAGAATGACACAAATCGAATTTCCACCAAAGGTGGAAATCCTCCGATGCGTTACACTTTTGGCTCGTAGCATACGCTATATAGCCTTCTCTGTAATAATGTGTCCTAAACACGAAGAAAAATATAAACAAAATTTTACGACACATTTTTTATACCCTCAGTGATACGAGGAAATATATCTTTAGTGATACGAGGAAATATATCATTTGCTACGGGCCATAAGTGTAACACACAGAAGGAGTAACCTAAGACCCTAAGTATGTTCGGCGGAAATCCATTTTAAGTCATTTTAAGTCATTTGAGCACTGCCCGTCCGTCTGTATGTCTGTCTGCTTGCTGGAGCGCACGATAACTCTGTAAAGGATTAGCCGATTGACTTCAAATTTGGTATGTGGTTATATTTTTTTCTATCTCTTGCTAAGTTCGAAGATGGGCCATATTGGTCCACTCCTTCTAGTACCTACCCCACAAATTGTTAAAATTTAGTGAAATATTGATTCTTTAATAACGTATATACTACTTACTCGAGTTTTCTGAAATTCCACACAGAGTATTAGTTTATTAGTCGCTAACACCTCAAGAAAAATGGGCCAAATTGCCACGCCCCTTTTGGTACATCCCACACAAATTAATCATTTTACATCAAAAGTTAACTGCTTATAGCTTTAATATCAGTTAATAAAAATACGTGAAATTTTATACAGTGTTATCTTTCTAAAGTACCTAGAGTCCGGAGAAAAGCTGCAGTTAATGTCATGCCCCTTTTTGTACCTCCCACAGAAATGAACCGCTTTGTACCAAACCTAACAGCTTTTAACTTTAATACCAGTGCATACAAATACTTGAAATTTTGTTCAGTGTAAATATTCTATAGTACCCACAGTCCCGAGAAAAGTAGGCGTTATTGACACGCCCCTTTTGGTATCTCCCACACAAATGGACTCTAAGTACTTTAAATGCATTACGCCGTACAAAATTTAAAGTATTTGTATTAACTGATATCTTGCAAACCGCCCAGAATTTTGATTTACTCTCTGAGGAAAAGTTGTAGCTCTTATCATAAAGAACAAAAATTGTGAACGTATAAAATAAAAAAAAACTTCATCTTCAAGGCCGAAATAGCAAAATACTTTAAAAAAAATCGATTTTTTAACCTTTTTTGTCTGTATAGGTCCATAGGTAGCAAACCGTTCAAAATTCATGGAAAGTATTGACTACAAAAATGAACATAAGATTTCAATAAACAACTTCTTAAAAAATGTGTACTTCCTAGGAATGATTCTTAACACCCTTTAGGTAGCCGCAAAAGTGAAAAATTCCCGAAAATTTTTTAATTTCAATTGTTTTTGCTTTTTTACGGTCACTACTACGAGTACGTGATAAAAGACTAAAAAAGGCCCGTGTCTCCCAGTTGTGTCCAAAGGCATGTACTTTTGTTATGGACCCCCCAAATTTGGGGCCTCGGTTGCAATTTCCAAAAAAGTGATCATTATCTAAGGCTCATATCTTGCAAGCGGAATTTTGATTTACTCTCTGAGGCAAAGTTGTAGCTCTTGTCATAAAGAACAACAATCATCAATAATTCGATTTGTTTACCTTTTTGCCCATTTTCAGGTAAATAGGTAGCAAACCGTTCAAAATTCAAAGTCAAGAAGGATGAGGACTGGACAGTGATGGCTCACAAAACTGTGAGGAATAGCGCAACAGTAGGAGCAACTGCAAAGATACAAATGAGAAGAAAACAAGTTGTATTCTGAAACTGTAAGTAAACAAGATCGAGATTAGTAATACGATGAGTGTTCTAACGGAACACTCAAGCTTACAAGCACACCTTCATCACATAGGACTAGCAGAAAACAATGAATGCAGGGCGTGCGGGGATACATCGAAACGATGGAACATTTGCTGTGTCGCTGCCCGGCTTTCAAACATGCAAAATCCCGATATTTCGGGTCCGACTTATTGCCAGACTTAACTCATCTCAGAGAATATGACTGGAAGATATTGAGAAAATTTGTGTCTAGTACCGATTTTCTGTAACTCCCTAGGGTGATCTAAGTAGAGATACTGTTTTCAATATCCTTTTTTGACAGATCACGTATGAGTCGTGTCATGCTGTCATGTTATTTTTGTTAAGTATTGTTTGGCATTTCATCATGGAAAGACTTACAAATTATTCAGTTTTATTATCAAAATAATCGTTCGCCAATTGCGCTAATCTATTTTTTTTAATTAAAAAAAAAAACACTTTCCAGTCGACCCACGATATTTTATCTCTCGTTAAGAGCTATCTTTTTGCCATTGACCGATTCCCGATCCGACGTAACGGAATCATCGGTCCATATTTCTTCAAAAATTATGCCGGTGCCATGATAACCGACTATTTGATGCCTGAAATTGAAGCTCGTGATCTCGGCGACATTTGGTTTCAACAAGACACTTCCCACACATCGCATCAATCAATGGATTTATTGAGAGAACACTTTAGTGAGCAGATAATTTCACGTTTTGGGCCGGTCGATTGGCCACCAAGATCGTGTGATATCACACCGTTAGACTTTTTCCTGTGGGGATATGTAAAGTCTAAATTTTACGCGGACAAACCCGCTTCGATTCCGGCCTTGGAGCAAAACATCACGCGTGTCATTCGCCAGTTACCAGTAGAAATGCTCGAGCGAGTCATCGCAAATTGAACTCAACGGATGGACCATCCGCGGCCAACATTTGATAGACATAATCTTCAAAAAATAAATGCCAAAGAATGTTCTTTCAAATGATAATAAACATTCCCCATTAAATTTGAATTTTGTGTGTTTTTTTGCACAACAGATCGAAAAACTGGTTTAAGTGTATGTCCTTGGACATGAGACGTTTAAACGCCTCCTCTCTTCAATCTAACCTAACCTATCTTTTTAAACGAAATGGTCCCTTTTTGAAGGAGGTAACAAAAGACGGCGGGTCCAATTCGCCCATTTTCCTCAAAATGATAGCAACATATAAATTATGTATTACTATGTGCGGAATTACAGAGGATTCGGATAAGTAGTACCGAAGTTATTAGAGAATCAATATTTCACAAATTTTAAAATGGCCCAAAACAGTTTTTTGCTTTTTATGCTTGTGGTCGTAGTTCTGTCCTTCGATGAGTTTCACATTTGGGCCGTAGAAAATAATATATACCCTCGATCAAAATTGTGAGGTTATAAAAACGTGAATCGTTGAAAATTCTTTTACTTTTAACAAAGGGTTATAATTTCGACATTTATCCCTAGATTTTTTCAAGTTGGCAGGGTTTTCTTCATTAAGAAGATGGTTTTAAAAAATGAGATAAATTATTTTTGGTAGGATGTTTTTAGGTCCTAGCAAAAACGATTTTTTGAAAGAAACAATCAACTTTCTAATTTTTTTAACGACTCATAATTTCCCAAAATTCCATGCAAATTTGAGTTAAAAAATCCATGAGATTTTCTTCTTAAAAGTTGCGAGATGTCTATGGCAGCTGTATTTTTGGCACACCTTGTACCATAGTACTTCTGCACCTCAGCAAGTTTTGGCGCGATTGGAAAACAATTGAAGCATAATCGCGAATAACGTTGTAAGCGACAAAAATAAAATGATCAAAAATTCGTAACAAACGTTTTAAAAGTAGCAGACACTTTCAAAATTTTCTTTTTTTACTCATTATAGACATAGCTGCATTAAAAATATATTTTATAAAAAAAATGTTTCATATAAATTGTATGTCTTTTATTAATTACAATTTATTTTTGTTCACACGGCGATAATGGCGCTTACAACGCTATTCGCGATCATGCTTGAATTTATAAAAGTGGACCCTTTGACGTGTTCTACCCCATATTGTTACATGACAGTCTATACCTAACACACCAATCACACCAAACTTACCCGACATTAGCGAGAACCCCTCGTTTTTCCGGACCCAGTCACATCCACACTTGGTGAAACCAATATTCCCTAAATAATTCATTTAACCAATAAAACGAATTCGTCTCAGAAAACATCTTTCCAATTAACTTACTAACTTACTTCAATCGATATTGCATCACCAAAATTATTTCTCAAAAAGGTAATTTTTTCACGCGCTATTTGGCTCGTAGCGCCGTTTTGTTGAAACCAGGGCTCACCGAGACCATGCGCTTCAATTTCCGTTAACATGGTGCGATAACGGTTACGATTGACGGTAACATTCTGATTTTCCTCATTTTTGAAGAAATATGGACCAATGCACAGTGGGATTAGTTCAAAACAAGTGAAATAATTCTGCCGTTTCTTAACCAGACCGCCAATTGGACCAAACCTGGCATGTTTATAGATGAGTTATTAGAGAAGTACGATTTTTTTCAGTTTGCAGGGCCTCGAAGTTGGCCACCAATGTTTAAGCGCGCGTATCTTTCATTTTTTCGTCCGATTACTTAATTTATTGGGTGTTTTATAGTAACCGAGGGTTACAAGTTGAACTGCAAAGGGAATCTGAAACCCGGCTTTTAGTATAGTAGATATAGGAGATAATCAAAAAATCAAATATTTGGGGATTTTCAAAATTATTTTTGGGAATTGTTGGATTCAATTTTGGAAATATAATGATTCGCGAATTACATTCGATTTGTGATGTCAGACCTACGAACTACAAAATATTTCATTGAAATCTGTTAATTTTTAAAAATGTTATGTCGTTTATACTTTTCTGTCTGCATTAGAAAAGTGATTTTTTAAATTTTGTCCTGTCCTAGCATTTGTTTAATATCAGTGCAGAATATAAACCAATTTATCTCACATCAACTTCTCTAAATTGACAATTATACACAAGTTATGGCCATATCAATTTATATTTTCAAAATAGAGGCAATTTTTGTATTTTATTGCGAAATGGTATATATAGTATTTTGGAGATACAGAGGAATTTATAAAAAGAAAGTACATTCGTCTTAAAGGACACCTCCTGGAGAATATTTTCGAGAAATGAACGAGTCAAAATTTTGTATTAATAGTGTAGCAACGCTTCTTCAAATTACACATTTTTTTACGAAAATTTCCGAGAAAAGAGCGAGTCAAAAATTTGTATTAATAGTGCTGCCACGCTTCTCCATTTTCCGAAAATTTCAAAACTTGGCCACATTTTTGACAATCGCAAAGCTAGGTTACCATTTTTATATGTAGTGATGTGTTTTACGATAAACTGAAAAAGGAATTTTGAGCCAGGCCTGCCAGTTTTTTTAGTGCCTAATCCCCAAATTTTTATTTTTATCCCCTAAATCCCCGAAAAAATATTTCTTATCCCCAAAAAAATCCCCAGAAAATATTTTAACTTATGTGAATGATGTATTTAAAAATTCAATGTACTTTGTACTAAAATTCATTTTGTTTGTACAAAATGTACGTTGTCAAATTATCAAATATCAAATATATCTAATTAAAAGTCTTCCATCTCATCTACATCATCCAATTTTTTGTACATGTTTTTGGTATTAAAAGTTTGATCATTTCTGCCAATGGACTAAATAATTGACAACACACTGATTTTTTTTAAAGTACATCAAAGGGTTAATACCAGCGATTCCAGTTCTTTAAAATGGAGTTGGACTAGCAGAATCCTGTTACAAGTAAACTTTACTCCAAAATTAGCTTAAATTGTTCGAAATGTCGTCTCGGAAGAATTATTTCCACTTCATAAACTGCATTTGGTTTCAATTACGATTTATAAATATCTATAGAAATATGTATTGGCAATTGCTACAGGTCTATTTAAGTCGTACTCTAATACACAGCGAGTCAAGCTATTTATTGTACGAATTTTTGACAAAATTTTTACGGACGCATTCTCTAAAAAAATAGATTTAAGAGAAAATACAAATAACAATAAAAGTAATTATAAAAAATTGCAATCCCCACCAAATCCCCGGATCCCCAAACCAAAAAATATATCACCATTCGCAAAGAAAAATCCCAAATTGGGGATAAATCCCCTAAACTGGCAGCGCTGTTTTGAGCCCGGATTTTAGTATAACAAATTTTGGGAAAAATAAAAAAATCCCTTTTTCCGGGATTTTCGAATTTATTTTGGGAATTGTGTGATTTACTTTTAGAAATATAAAAATGTTAGAATTAGCCTCGATTTCTGGTGGCAGGGCGTTGATAAGATCGGTGCATATTCTGCTTCTGATATATACAAAATACTAGCACAGGGTCGGGGAAAAAATTAAAAATTAAATTTTCAAATGCAGGTATCTCGGTAACTATACAAGATAACTGTTTTGTGTATCAAACATTTTGTTCAGCCGAGGTGGCAAACTCTAAGGCCCTGCAGTTCCGCCCCTGTATACCACAGGGGCCCCAAACTCCAAACATAACTTCTCCAATACGTCTTCTACGAACGTGCCAGGTTTGGTTGCAATCGGTTGTTCGGTTAAGAAACGGCAGAATTATTTCCCTTTTTTTTTGAATTCCTCCCACTGTGAAATGATCCCACCAGCCCTTAAACCACACCGTACAGTTTTAATGGAGGTAATGGTAGCTCTTGGTACTCTACGGATTGCTCATCAGCCTAAATACGGAAATTTTGTTTATTAACGTATCCATTGAGCCAGATATGTGTTTCACCACTAAATAAAATTTCACGAAAAAACACCGGATTTTCATTGAGTTTTTCCAGAGCCCATTCACTGAATTTGGAGACGCTGTTGTGGTGTGAGTCATTCCATGATGACTTGCCAAACAAAACTGAACAAAAATTACAGTACAGTTTGAAATGAGTCACGCGTGATCTGTAAAAAAAGCATATTGAAAATCAAACCTCACGCTGAATCATCCGATATTTATGAAAAGTTCAAATAAGTCGGTTGGCATTTCACTTAAGGACTTAATGCAGCGCATCGGCTCGTATATGAATGCCTGCAGTGAAAGTATTTCCTTGGAAAGCTTAAATAGCAACCTTTACAAAATTAATAAAATCTCGCTTTGTTTTTGTATTTATCTAGTTATCATCGATTCAAATGAAAACGTGTTTATTTTAAGAATATTTTCAATAAATACCCAAAGGCATATTTTTTGCTGATTTGTAAAACTTGATTTATTAATTAGTGAGCAACTAAAAATAAAGTACTATAGCAATTGTTTTTGTTTCTGAAATAAACATAATTAGCATAACCATACAAAAAATTTCTTTAATTAACGCATTTTTATGCCACACGTGTAATTACTCTGTTGACAGGAATTAATGAATGAACCTTGTTAATGTAATTTATTATTTAGGCTTAAATTAGTTTTTTTGTATACCCGTAGATACAAATTGATAAGACCTAAATAATGTGTATCCAAATACCTAAGTACTTAATTAATAAATATTAATAAAATAATCGGTATTGATTGGAATATGAATAGCTATATTGAATATTCCATTGAGGTAACAATGGAATATTCAACAACTACATGAAGGCGGGCGAGGACGAATACAGAATAAAATAATTTTTTTTGTGGCCGATACCTATTAACTTGTTTTTATGTGTTGAGTGTTTTCAATTCTATTACTGGAAAAATCTTTGGATATGGAGCAAATCTTCAAAACATCCTTTTTGTTAAAGCAAATTTTTAGCCAAATTTTAGGCTCGAAATTCTTTAGCCAAACTCTTCATCTGAAAAATGTGGTATTTATGGCTTACGGGGACTACAACAAAATATAAACTGATTACATTTTTTTAGATGAATTCTTGCTAATATCGAATACAAACTGCAAATTTTCAGCTAAATTGGTTAGAAAATGTGGTGTTTATGGCTTAAACAAACGTTTTTGGAAGCGACATCTATAGGTGGACTACAACAAAATATGAACTCATATAAAAAAAGTTTACTGTGATGAATTCTTGTCTACATAAAAAACAAACTGCAAAGATTCGCTTAAAATGCTTAGAAAATGTGGTATTTATGATTAAGATAAGCCTATTTTGGAGCGATCTATACAGGTTGACTATAACAAAATATGAGCCGACTTGCAAAATTTTTGCTGTGATGACTTCTATTCTAAATAGAATACAAACTGCAAGGTTTCAGCAAAATTGCTTTAAAAATGTGGAATCTATGGCCGTATTTTGGATATGGCCCATTTGCAATCCCAAACGACCTACAATGTGGTATTTATGGCTTAAACACGCATATTTTGGAGCGACCTCTATAGGGAGGCTATAACAAAATATGAGCCGATCCGTAAAATTTATACTGTGATGAATTCTAATCAAAATATAATACAAACTGCAATGTTTCAGCAAAATTACTTTAAAAATGTGGAATCTATGGCTCAAAATCCGTATTTTGGAGCGACCTCTATAGGGGAGCTATATCAAAACTTTGACCGAAATGACCCATTTGCAAATCCCAAACGACCTGCAACTATAAGAAGTATTTCTACCAAATTTGATCAACCTAGCTCTATTATTACGGACGGTAGCGTGATTACAACAGACGGACGGACATGGCTAAATCGTCTTGGAATTTTACGAGGATTAAAAATATATATACTTTATGGGGTCTCAGATCAATATTTAGAGGTGTTACAAACGGGATGACAAAATGGATATACCCCCCATCCTATGGTGGAGGGTATTAAAATGGGCGTTATTGCCACGCCTCTTGAAAAAATTTGAAAAATTATTTTTCTGAATTTCCCTATTTTTACATTATGGGTCATAATTTATATCCATCCATATCCATAGAGACTTTTTATAAATAGGCATTGTTTCCTTAGTTAGGATGTTAGCTTTCAAAAATGAAAAAAAAAACGAAATTTTTGCGAATTTGTATCCCCTCATCTTAGAGAGGAGGCTATATATTATTTTCTACGACCCAAGAGTGTAACACATCGAAGGAGTGACCCATGTATGTTTGGCGGAAACTCGATTTGGGTCATTTTAAGTCATTCGAGCAAAGTCCGTCAGTCCGTCTGTCTGTCTGTGTGTCTTCCTGTGTGTCTTCCTGTGTGTCTTCCTGTGTGTCTTCCTGTGTGTCTTCCTGTGTGTGTGTCTGGTGGCTGGTGCTCACGATAACTCTCGAAAGGATTAACCGATTGACTTCAAATTTGGCAAGCGGTAATATTTTTCTCTATCTCCGCCAAATTTCGAATATGGGTCATATTGAACCACTCCTTCTAGTACCTGCCCAACAAAGGGTTAACATTTAGTGAAATATTGATTCTTTAATATCTTTTATACCACTTACTCGAATCTTCTGAAATTCCACACATAGTATTAGTTTATTAGTCACTTACACCTCAAGAAATATGGGCGAAGTTGCCACTCCCCATTTTAGTACCTCCCACAAAAATGGACCATTTTGCACCAAAAGAAAAATGTTTATAGCTTTACTATCAGTTCATACAAATACTTAAAATTGTGTACAGTGTTACGTGTTTATAGTACCTAGTCTCCAGGGAAAGTGGGCGTTATTGACACGCCCCTTTTGATAAATCCCACAGTGGACCATTTTGCACCAAAAGTTAACAGCTTATAACTATAATACCAGTAAAAATTTTAAAGTTATTGAATGGTATTTAAATTTATAATAATTTAATTAAAACAAGATCATTTTTTTGGGAGTGAAGGCGAGAGTTTGCTAGGTCGGTTTACCCGACTGAAATTTCTTACTTTTTTTCTATTTTTTATGATTTTTTTCGTACCAACAAAAAACGATTTTTAGAAAAAAAAAAATCTAATTCTTTTTAATAGTTTTAACGACAGTTACTAAACTTCTGTTTCCACGTGGAAGTGCCATTATTAAAATTTTTATGAATTCTTTAAGTATACTGTTCACCGCAATAACTGATATAGGGAGCGTATGTTTAATAAAACAACCACAAAATAATTAAAATTGCTTATACGCATGCTAGGTAAATACATTATACGCATGGTAGGTAAATACAAATCAAATAACATAATCAGTTTTAGGTAAACATTTAATGGCGATTTCGTTTCTGGAAAAAGTGCAGAATTGTATATGTCCTTTTCCCAACAACTGCACTTTTCGAACACATTTTGGAAATTTGAAAATTGGGAGAAAAATGCAGTAAAGTCTGTCAAGTGATTTGGCTTGAAGACTCAGGCCATAGAAAGTTTTTCAAATTGAAATGTGGTTTACTTTGGTATCTTGTGTCACATCCTTCCTTTACGACAATGTGATTAAAGTATGACTCTTCTTCCTCAAATATCTGATACAATGTAAAACTATCTGCCAACAAGGCTATTTAATACACCCAACCCCCGTTTTATGCGACTGATTCGTTCCGCATAAATCGAATGCGCATAAAACGATCCACTAGCTCCATATAAAAACTTCAGATTTGTTCCTGAATTAAAAAAATCGGGTAAATTCAAATCGAAGCTTAGAAAATAGAAAATAGAATCGCAAAACAAACATTTTTTCATTTAATAAAACAATACAAACTGAAATTAAAAAAATTAAACTTAATATATGTATACCAGATTTAGAATCGACAAATACAAATCTGCGCCGTTTCTGGATTGGCTCAATATAGCTTTCAATAAATGTGTATCATGAATAAGAAAAATGTTTAGTGCTTAGTTTTGTTCCAGAAATTACGGATTTTCTTATGGAAACGTCATGTTTTGATCGATTTTGTCTCTATGGATATAGTTGGTCTTGTTTCTTTTTTTCCATGGTTATGTCATATAAAAACAAACATTTTTAGCACAAAACTTCAAAATAGAACATTTTTGTGCTTACCTTGTTCACTTCTACTATTAGTAAAACACAATTTATGGAATTTACGGCAATAATGTCTTTCCAAAAGTCGGTAAAGCAATTTCCCCAAAATTGTTTTTAAATAAAAATGTTTTCGTAAAAACAGAAAAAAAAACAAAATTTAAACCGCATAAATATTAATTCGCATAAAAAGAATTTGCATAAAACGAGGTTTGAGTGTACAATGCTATGTATTTACCTACCATGCGTAAGCTATTTTAATTATTTTGTGGTAATTTTATTAAACATACGCTCCCTATATCAATTAATGCATTTATTCTCTTCTGTAGCATTAACACTGCATGTTTGGGCAATAACTTCTTTTAATTAATAAAAATAAGGAAATATGTACGAGTATATAATTTGCCCCATTTCTTTAACTCACGTTGCAGGTGATTCAACCAACAAATCGATACCTCCATTCTAAGTTATGCTAAGTGCAAAAAGGTAGTTTTTCAGTAAAAGTGATCAACTTTGGATGCATTTTTTAAATTTGTGTGGAATTCTTTTATAAATAAAATCGAATGACCTGTACTGTTTTGTGAATATCTTTTGATTGGGTTGACGTATAAGCACCAAATTTTGGCTGAATATAATTTGGAATATTTAGGAATTAAAAATGTAATCTCCCTAAAAAACATGCTAAGTCGACTTAGCATGTTTTAGAATGGAGATATCGAAATATCAACAGAAAAAATACAAAAATGATTGCAATAAATTTTGAAATATCTACTGTTACTTAAAAGGGAACCCCAAAAGTCAGTTGAAAAATTATAATCTCATTAATGAAAATGTCACAAATATCCATATGCTCATAAATGATGTTGACATGCATTCCCCAAATGCATGACGTGGTAGAGTTTGCGTTTATTTGCACACAGATGATAATGGAATGGTTTGGACAAATAAGGATATACTCGTATCACCGTCACTAAATGAGAAAAACTCTACTTAAGTTTATTGCATCACACTCCTGCTTCCATTTATTTTTAGATTTGCACTAAACGCTGGAGCGGTGAAAGCTTTTTGCCATATTTGCAAAAGAAATCCGATGACCTGATTCTTGTTTGACTTTGTTGTCACACTGTTGTGCAATTTTCTATGGGAGGATATCATCCCCTTTGAATGCTTGCATGGTGTTCATGTTTGTATTTTCAACATCCGATTATTCCAAAAACCATTCTGTTAGTTTTCATTTCTCGCAAACATAGAGCCAAATGCCAATTCTTGTTCCACAAAAAACCGCAGCAATATGACAAGAACCGCAAAGAAACGAATATGAATGGTGAATGTGTATATTTTATATATACACGCTGAAAAAAATAGCTTCTGTAGTATAATGTCCCAAACATATTCGGCTTGAAACATATATAGCGTGATCCAATCCGAGTTTCCCTACTTTTTTAAAGAAAACCAGTAAGGAAAGGCAGAAAGTCGGGCGGGGCCGACTATATAATACCCTACACCTCCCTAACAATGCGATAAGGGTTATTGCGATAATAATTTGGAATAATTGGTAAATGGGTAAGAACATATATATGCGGATATATCTAATTCTGAACCGATAATCGCTAAATTAAGCAATATTCGTTCCTAAATTGAGAAACATCTTTCTGGAGAATTTTGTAATGATCGGAAGTAAAGTACAACTTCTATAGCGCTTTGTAACCAAATCAGGAGGAACATATATATGGAGCTTATATATAAATCTGAATCGATTTTCCCTGAATACTCATTGATTTTAAAATAGAAACCTCCTTCTGTCGAATTTCGTACTGATCGGATATAAAATACAGTCTCTACAGCGCTTGAATGTCAAATCGGTGCTAACATATATATGGGGGCTATATCTAAATCTGAACCGATTTTCTCCAAATATGGCAGTATTCCTTCGTGTAATAAGAAACCTCTTTCTGCCGAATTTCGTACTGATTGGATATAAAATACAGTTTCTACAGCGCTTACATGTCAAATCGGGTGCAACATATATATGGGGGCTATATATAAACCTGAACCGATTTCCCCCAAATTTTGTATTGTATCTAAGTGTATCACGAGACTACTCTCTGTCAATTTTTGTACAAATCGGTTACAAAATGTTGCTTATACAGTGCATATATGCCAAATCGGAGGTACATATATATGGGAGCTATATGTAAATCTGAACCGATCGTCCTTGGGCCTAAAAAAAGATATGTGCAAAGTTTCGTTGAGATCGGACCATAATTGCGACCTGTACTTTGATTACAAGAATACGTCTACAGACAGACGGACAGACAGACAGACAGACAGACAGACGGACAGATAGACGGACAGACAGACGGACATAGCTAAATCGACTCAGAAAGTGATTACAAGTCGATCGGTATAATAAACAATGGGTCTATCTCTTCTCCTTTTGGGTGTTACAAACAAATGCACAAAGTCATAATACCCTGTACCACAGTGTGGTGTAGGGTATAAAAAACACAGAAAATTCAAATTGAATGGGGAATGTTTATTATAATTAGAAAGAACATTCTTTCAATTCAATTTTGGATGAATCGTTCGAGCATTTCGACTGGTAACTGGCGAATGACACCCGTGATGTTTTGCTCCAAGGCCTGAATCGAAGCGGGTTTGTCCGCATAAACTTTAGTCTTTAGATATCCCCACAGGAAAAAGTCTAACGGAGTGATATCACACGATCTTAATGGCCAATCGACCGGCCCAAAATGTGAAATTATCTGCTCACCGAAGTGTTCTCTCAATAAATCCATTGATTGATGCGATGTGTGGGAAGTAGCGCAATCTTGTTGAAACCAAATGTCGCCGAGATCACGGGCTTAAATTTCAGGCATCAAATAGTCGGTTATCATGGCACGATAACGGTCGCCATTACGTTAGGTTCTCACCCGCATCATTTTTGAAGAAATATGGACCGATGATTCCACCGGCCCACAAATCACACCAAACGTTGCTTTTGTTGGATGCTGTGGCAGCTCTTGAATCTCTTCAGGTTGCTCTTCGTCCAAATGCGACAATGTTGCTTGTTTACATACCCATTGAGCCAGAAATGGGCCTCATCGCTGGACAAAATTTGGCTCGAAAACGTCGGATCTTCTTGGAACTTTTCAAGACCCCATAGAGCGAAGCGATGTCGCTTGGGAAGGTCGGGCGGCTTCAGTTCTTGCACAAGCTGAATTTTGTATGCTTTCAATTTAAGATCTCGACGTAAATTTCGCCAAGTCGTTCCCTATGTCAGTCCGTGTTGCTGCGAACGGCGCCGAATCGACTCTCCACGGTCTTCGTGTACACTCTCAGCTACGGCCGCTACATTTTCTTCACTGCGTGCTGGACGTGGTTTATTCGGTCAAATATTATCTAATAATGAATTTTCGTAATAAAGTTGAACGATTTGTAAACGTTGTTCAGGCGTAAGTCTTTCCATGATGAAATGCCAAACAATACTTAACAAAAATAACATGACAGCATGACACGACTCACACGCGATCTGTCCAAAAAGGCTATTGAAAAATGTATCTCCACTTGGATCACCCGTTATATGCTTAAACCAAACTTCGCCCATTTTTCTCGAGGTGTTAGTGACTAATACACTAATACTATGTGTAGACATTCAAAAGATTCAATTACGTAGTATAGAAGTTATTAAATCATCAATAATTCACTAAATATTAAGCCTTTGTGGGTGAGGTACTAGTAGGAGTGGACCAATATGGGCCATCTTCGAACTTAGGCGGAGATAGAAATAAGTAATACCGCACACATATACAAAATATTAGTTTATTAGTCACTATTACCTCGAGAAAATTAGGCGAAGTTGCCACGCCCCTTTTGGTACCTCCCACACAAATGGACACTTTTGAACCAAAAGTTAATAGCTTATAACTTCATTAGCAGTGCATACAAAGACTTGGAATTTTGTACAATATGATGTTTTAATAGTTCCTACAATACAGTGAAAAATGGGCATTATTGCCACGCTCCTTTTGGTACCTCCCACACAATGGACCGAAAGTTAACAGCTTTTAACTTTAATAACAGTGCATATAAATACATGAAATTTTGTACCGTGTAATGCTTTTATAGTACCTAGAGTCCAGAGAAAGCTGAAATTTAGCGCACACGTAGGCAGGAGTGTTGTATAAACCACGGACTATTCACATATTCGTTTTTTGTCTCGCGCTATCAAAGCTTTAATATTATTTTTGTACTTTCAGAAGCCTCTTGCAAGATACAAAGTTTAAACTTTGTAAATATGAGGTACTGTAAACCCCAAAAATATGCCCGAAAAGTAATTTTTAATTCTCTGACTGTGGTCACTTTATCTTTGACCAGAACAATTTTCATTATTTCACTGATTTAAAAAGTTCCTTCCAAAATATAAAAATGTACATACTGACCTCACATGAGATGCGAAAACAATTAATTGATGTCCAGCCTAAGGCCAAGCCAATTTGTTGAATCCTTTTCAAAATATATTGCTCACCAGTTATAGCGATAACATATCAAACGTTTTCAATATGGCCATTCACAGTCTGTTGTCAGCGTAGCAGGGACCAAAGCAATTTCCACTCTTTCAGTACTTACAAATTCCCTTGACTGCTGAGGCTCCTATAAGAGCTAGAAATGTGTATAGACTTTGCATATGTATAGACTCGAGTGTTTTAAAACGACTATTTAAATAGTTTTTTTTTGGCCCGTGGTCAGTTCTCGCGCTATCAATATCTTTAATATTATTTTTGTATTTCATAAGAATCTTAAATTATACAAGGATAAAATAATATGCAGTATTATACACGGGAAAACATTTTAGCGGTGGTCAAAGCAATTTTCATTATTTCATTGCATTTCCAAATTCTTTAAGAAATAAAAAATCTATCACAATCAGAATGTTGTGTACATACTGATCTCAAAGGAGATGCAAAAATAACTATCAGATGTCCAGCCTAAGGTGAACCCGGGCACAAAACCGCATTTTAAATTCTGGAATCATTTTCGAAATATATCGCTCAATTCTAACATGATCAATTTTGAATTCTTAGAAGGTGGTCAGTGTAGCAGTTACCAAAGCAATTTTCATTCTTCCAAAATATATATATTTTAGTATTCGCTTCCGCAAAAATATATTTTAGTATTCGCTTCCATTTGTTAAAAGTGTTTTATCGTCATTCCCGCTTCACACATTTTGAAGATTTTAATACCAATGAAAACCTCTGCGACTTCTCTTCAAAAGGGTTGAAAAGATTTGTTTGTCCTTGTGGAAACAGGAGGTAAAAATATGGAAAACTTTGTTAATATTTGAATATCCTGGAAAAGTATAAAATCAGTCCTCAATTTTGTTGATACTAAAGGGCCAAACTATTATTCGCATTCGTTTTCGCAAAAATTTATATTTCACTATTCGCTTTCGCATTCGCAAGTGGTATATTTCAATATTCGCATTCGTTTTCGCTAAAGTCACTTTCGTTACATCCCTAATCTCGATCTTCAAGGAAATGCGTCACGTATAGATTTGTTGGCATGTGGCCATATCTAGAGGTATCACAAATTTTTAACGCGAGAAGATAACTTGAGAAAGTGTTTTTCCATACAATATGTATTGAGAAAAATATCTATGAAACTATATTTGTGGGTGACGAGTCTATACGAAGCGCATTCACTAAAATAAAATTTGAGGGCAACGAAGTGCACTGGGCAAAGCTAGTATTTTATAGTACCTACAGTCCCGTGAAAACTGGGCGTCATTGATCCGCCAGTGTATACTTTAAAGTTATCACTTTCAATTGATAATAACACTGTGCTAGTCCAAAAATGTAACAGAAAGGAGACCCTATGGATTTACCTATTTCGGCCATGCTGAATCCAGTGGCATTAGCCGTTTTTGTAAGTTAGCTCTTGTTTTCGCGTTATTCGACCACAATGTTTGTTGGGAAATCAGAGAGGTTACCTATTTCTTTGGTGATTTTTAAGTGGAAGACTTCGGAATATATGCTTCAGTCCAAAGATCGAAATAAAGGGAACATTTGGAGAATTATTTCTCTCAAAACAGTCGTCCACGCTTCTCAGCCCCTTACCCCTGAAAAAGTGCAATGAAATCTTATCATATGTTAAAAATCATACATATCGTCGATATATTTAGTAGGCATAGTTGAGAAAAATTTTTATCGCGAAAAAATAATATAAGTCCTTTCTCAACTTTTTTATGACAATTAAGCAGATTTGGAGCTATTACATAATTTGTGTATTTTTCTACTCATAGCTGAAAATATTTGTAACAAAATTTTTTGATTTAAATTTTTGTACATTATTTTTTGGTAAGTGCCAATGGAAATTTCAAAGGTAACCAACGAAACCTTATTTCGTTTCGCTTATTCCGTAGCCTTCCACTTTAAAATCACCTCCGAGACAAATAACCTCTTTGATTTCCTTGCAAACTTTGTGGTCTGATATCGCAAAAACAAGAGCTAACCTAGAAAAACGGCTAGCACTACTGGATTCAGCAATGTCGAAATAGGTATATCCATAGGGTCTCATTTCTGTTACATTTTTAAAGGGTCCATTTCGAGCATAATTGAATTAAAACAAAAAAATAATAAGTTTGCGAATATTTGCTTGCTACTGAAGGGGAGGGGATTCGTAATTCGGGTAATCCGAATGAATTTTCTTACTTGTTTTTAGTAATCTGAGCAATGTTCGTCCATCCGTCTGTTTATAGGAGTTACCGATTGTCTTCAAATTCGGTACATGTTGATATTTTATCTATAGCAGGTAAGATCGAAGGTGAACCATGTTGGTTCACTCCTTCTAGTACCTCCCCCACAACGAGCCAACATTTAGTAAAATACTTGTATTAATTACACTACGCAACAAAATTTTTGTCCAAGGGATGTGGATAACAGTTTCTGGTGTAATTAGGTGTCACAAACACGAAAAATATATAAAAAAATGTATGGTCAATTTTTTTTAATTCCAGCTTTCATGGAGTACATTCAGTATTTGGACCATAAATTCAAGTATAAGCCTGATTAAGCCGTGTTATGCCTCAAATTAATGGGAATTATGAGGGCTACATATGCTGCTAATATCGCTTCACGTAGAATCTTTGTTTTAGTAACAGTCGTCAAAAATATGAGAAAAAAATGTTTTTTTTTTAAAAACACTTTTTCCTGGTACAAAAAAAAAACCATAAAAAATAGACAAAAATCGAAAAAATTATTTTATCGTATTTTTCAAAAGCCAGCATGCTAACGGATAAAACACTGTCTATAAAATCTATGAATAGATGTAAAAGTTCATATTTTTTCGTTTTTAAATAATGTTTTTGCTTATATTGAATTCGCCATATGTGAGAGAGACATATAAGAGACATTGCACTTGCATTTAATTTTATGAGGATTGATGTCAGACATTATAAAATTATAAAGAGGACGAGGTTTTATGGCCGTTCGTAACCCTCCATAAAACTTGATATGCAATGAGAGAGCTTTATTGGATGAGATCCGCTTATTTATGAGGTTTCCATTCAGTTACGCCGTTTGGACATCCCAGTCGTATATACAGGTGGTAAACTTATATGTACGCAATAAAAAGTAGTACGCGGCAGTCTTGAAAATATTGGGTGTCTACTTCCGAAGCAAACTATATGTCAGCTACAGGTACTGCAACTTATGAACCTTAAACCCGGAATTTATGAATGAAATTTCTTATTAATAAATTAATGTAATTTAGCGCCCTAAAGAGATAAGTCGATTTTCTGAAAAATATTACAAAGTTATATTTCGAAGTATGAGTAAAAGGCAAAGAGCTTTTCAATGTGTAAATGATCCCGACAATTTCTGCTACATCTGCGGAAAATACGTAATTAAAAAAATCGACGTGCGTTTAGTAAAATAATAGAAGAAATATATATGTAATATTTTGGTATACGAGTTAAAAATATGAACGAACCGTGGACACCGAGTACGTATTTTGTGTAATTCGTGCCATGTAAATCTTACTCAATGTACTAGTGGAAGAATGCGGTAAGTACTTTACAATTAATGTATTACAATATTTTGTGGAATAAAACGTTTTAATTTTAGACTTCACGTGCAATTTGGAATGCCAATGATTTGGAGACAACCATTCATTCACGATACGGACTGCTATTTTTGTCTAAGTTCATAGATTGTAGTAGGAAGTGTCCAAGTGATCAAGTTCAACTGAATACTCAACTCTGAGCGATTCACGTTTGAGTCAGAAGTCATCGCTTTTAACTCAGTTTCAACCCATTGATCTAGTGAGCGATTTGGAATTGACCAAAGATAAGGCAGAACTACTTGCATCTGGGATGAAACAGTACAATATTTTGGACCTAGATGTTACCATATAATATATTGTAGAGTCCGTGATATACCTTACAAACAATTTTATACAACTGTGGATAACAGATGCTTTTGCAAAGGACATTACCGGATTGTTCGAGGAACTTTATCAAACATACAATTTAAAGGAATGGCGGTTACTTGTTGACAGCAGTAAAGAAAGTTTGAAAGCAGTACTTTTACACAACGGAAATCAGAAACCGTCGATTCCCATTGCTCATGCTGTCAACACTAAGGAATCATACGAAACAATGGCTAAATTGATAAAATACATAAAATATGAACATGACTGGAAAATTTGTTGCGATTTAAAAGTAGTTGGTATGGTATGCCTCTGGTATAGCCGATATTTTGCCACCACTGCATATTAAGCTGGGGCTCTTTAAAAATTTTGTAAAAACCTTAAGGAAATATGGCAAGTTACTTTCATATTTGAAGGTGTTTTTTATGGGCCTAAATGGTGTTTTTGATGGGCCTAAAATAAGGAAACTGATGAAAGATTTGAATTGCGACTCATATTTGACGTCGGATGAAATTGCAGCATGGAGGTCGTTAAAGCTTGTAGTTTCAAATTTCCTTGGATCCAATAAAAGCCCGCAATATCAAACAATGATTAATGATTTGTTAAAAAATTATGAAAAAAATAGTTAGGAATATATTTTTTTTTTATATTTATGTATATATCACATATGTATATGTTATTTTTCGCTTTATGTATTCCAACAGGTGTAAATATGTCCCTCAAAATTCATTTCTTGCATTCTCATTTAAACTTTTTCCCCGAGAATCTTGGCGACGTAAGTGACGAACATGGCGAAAGGTTTCACCAAGAATTGAAGTCCATCGAGCGGCGTTACCAAGGGCACTGGGATGAAAGAATGATGGGAGATTATATTTGGTTCCTCATTAGAGAAACCGATTCAGAAATCTACAAACGTCAACAAAGAACTCACAATCAGTGTTACCGTTGGAAAATTTCAGAAAGGGGCACAAAAAGGGGATTTTTCCGAAAAACGGGGCACACGTTCATAAAATAAAGTGGCATGCTTTTTAAGGTTCTTATATAAGGCAAAATACAATAAAATCAAAACTTGTACACATTTTCTACAAATTTGTAAAGAAATTTATAAAAAAAACTGTATGTGTACATGACATTACATTTTATGGGCCTTGTCACAGAGCTTATTATAATGAAATCCAAAGCGGTAAATTATGTTTATTGCTGAATTGCTGCAATTTTCATGTGGACCTGATATATATAATTTTCTGCTTTTAACTACGAATTTCCGAACGGCATCTGTGATATGTCCATATATCGGAATGGACGTGATAGGGTTATGCAATATATTTCGATAATAGTACCTGTGTTTTACTCTAAAACAAACTTAAAAAAGCTACAGAAAACTTTTTTGAGATGTATACTATCTAAGTAAATATATGAAATATCATATATTTTACATTTATTTTTTTATTCATCATTACTTTTTGGCAATTATTGTCTTCATACGTTATTTACGTACATTAGTACGTAAAATTTATTGTCTTCATACGTTATTTACGTACATTAGTACGTAAAATGCTGTTTAAATAGTGCAAAAATATAATTTTTTACAAAAGTGGCAGAAGTGTATAAAAGTGGCACCAAAAATGTGAAAAGTGGCACATTTAGTATCCCAAAAGAAAAGGGGCGCAAAAGTATCACGGCTGAAAAAAAGGGGCAAAACTGCCCCTTTAGTCGCACAACGGTAACACTGCTCACAATTACTTCTAATGAAACTTGTTCATGTAAATAAACTCAAACATACATAATATAAATAAAAGTAATAAATAAAATCGCTATTTAAACAGAAATTAAAAAAAAAAAGATTTTTTGAAATTCTCTTACCTCTGCCAAAAGGGCTATAATTTCTACATTTATTAATAGATTTTTTTCAAATAGGCATTATTTTCTTCGCTAGGATGCAAACTTTTAAAAAATTAAATAAAATATTTTTTTCGATTTTTTTTCTAATTTTTATGTTGTTTGTCCGAGGATTTTTTTTTTGAAAAAAATCTACTTTTTCCAATTTGTTTAATGACTGTTACTAAACCACTGTTTCTAAGTGAAAGAGATATTTCCAACATTGGTAGCCCACATTAATAGCTTCAATTTAACGTATAAGTCGACCTGATCGGGCATTTACTCCAAAAACTACAGTGCAAATACTAAGGGTACCTTCGACGATAATACCATTTTTAATAATTTTTTTTTTTTTTAAAATGTATCTATAAAAAATTTTTGGTTTTGATTTTATATAACAGTATGCCAAAATCTATACAAAAAAATAATTTTTAGGTCTAGGAAACAAAACAAAAAATTTTGTTGCATAGTGTTAATTAATTTTTAATTTGAACTACCGATTACTTTGACTTGTGAACAAAATATCATTAAGCCGACGATATCAATGATATTGTATTCCATTATTAAATGACAGAAATTTGAAAACATTTTCAGTGCTTTTGTTTTAGAACCGTTTCAAATTTAAAATTTTAAATGGCCCATCCTGTACTTAGCAGAATCTTCCGCAAATTTCACACATAGTGATAGTTTAATAGTAGCTCTCATCTTGAGAAAAATAGACTAAGTTGCCACTTGTATTAATTATTAATTACTTTGACTTGTGAACAAAATATCATTAAGCCGAAGATATGAATGATATTGTATTCCATTATAAAATGACAAAGTTCAACCTTACCAATAAAACCAGAAATTTGAAAATTGAAAATTATCAGTACGTTTGTTTAAGAGCCGATTCAAAATTAAAATTTTAAATGGCTCATCATGTACTTAGCAGAATCTTACGCAAATGCCACACATAGCAACAGGCTATTAGTAGCTATCACCTTGAGAAAAATGGACGAAGTTGCCACGGCCCTTTTGGCACCACCTTCACTAATTGATCATTTTGCACAAAAAGTTAAAGGCTTATAACTTTGATTCCAGTCCATACAAACACTTGGAATTGTATGCAGTGTAGTTTTATGCAGAACTGACTGCAGTTTCGATAGGCAGCACTCTATCAGCTTCAGAATTCAATAGCAATAATGTATGTCTTTAACATAAATCAGCTTGAAATGCTTATGGTAGTAGTACATTGGGTATGAAATGAACTACTAACCACAGCCGTATTTCACCAAACTAAGTCGACACACTGAAACTCGCATACCAGTACATTTGTTGTGTTTTACTTTTGTTCATATTTTTTTCGTGATTAGGATACCAATTACCAGAAAATGTTATCTACATCCCTTCGACAAAAATTTTGTAAACCAGTGTTATTTGAACGGATCCTACCCACACTATGTAATATTAATTGGCAACGTGGAAAAATGAACATTTTGTTCATGCAGAACGATACAAAGAGTACGTATGAAATATTTTTTGGCAGAATTCAACAGCGCGATGACCAACTACTTTTTGTAATCGTCTGGGAATTGGTGGTGAAATTGTGTAACAGCAACAGAGTAGAAGTTTTCATATCCTTCCGCTTCGTTACATAACGTGGCTAACGTGGTGCCCTATTCATGACACTGCTCTGCACTTTGCCGGCTGATGTACGACTCGTAACAATGTCATGTAAGGCTTTAAAACCAACCTGTGCTCGTTATATGTGCCGATTCCTTTAATAAGTTTATGGCTGAAATTACTCAGTCCTTTAACATTGTAGGACGCTGGACACATATATGTACTTCTTGCACATAATGCGTATCGTGCATGCCCGGAAAAGAGAACAGGATATGCCCATTGGCTGCGGCATGTCATCTATGCCGTGTGGCATTGTGTGCATAATTTCATCGAATCGCTTAAAAGTTCTGCAATCCTTTAACAGTTTTGCATAAAGTCCTTTTAAGAATGTGCGTGTGTGGGTATGAGTATTTGCCAATATCATATGCTTAGAATTATCACAATGAGACGAGAATGTTCACGGCTTTCAATGTAATTAACATTTGTCCAGAGCACTAACTAAATATAGTCACTAAAGTGAGGACGATGACGCTATCGAGTCAAGCATCAGCAGGTTAACTGCTTATAACTTTAATACCAGTGCATACAAGTACTTGCTATTTTGTACAGTATAATGCTTTAATAGGACCTACAGTCCAGTGAAAAATGGGCGTCATTGGAACGCTCCTTTTGGTACCTCCCACACACATGGACTATTTTGCACCAAATGTTAACAACTTATAACTTTAATACCAGTGCATACTTTAAAGTTATTAAATGCAATTTAAATTGGTAGTAATTGTATTTAAAAAAAAACAGCAAGGAAAGACAGAAAGTAGGGCGAGGCCGCCAAAACAAATACCCTACATCTCCCTAACAATGCGAAAATGGGCATTTTAATAAGAATTTGGCAGTGTTCATACATGTAATAAGAAAACTCTCTCTGCCGAATTTCGTACTGATCGAATATAAAACACGGCTTCTACAGCGCTTACACGCCAAATCGGGTGAAACATATATATGGGGTCTATATCTAAATCTGAACTGAATTTCCCGGACTTTGGTAGCTTTCATTCATATAAAAAAAAATCTAGTCTGCCGAATTTCGTACTTATCGGATATAAAATACGGTTTCCACAACGCTTACATGTCAAATCGTGGGTAACATATTTATTGGGACTATGTTTAAATCTGAACCGATTTACCCCGAATTTGGCGGTATTCATACATGTAATTAGAAAACTCTCTGTAGGGTAATTCCAAAGGCAGTCGACCCACTTTTTAACACGACCCCCTCCGGTTTCGATGAAATTTGGTACAAGCTATCTCCTAGTGTGTACAATTTGTACG
This sequence comes from Eudasyphora cyanicolor, assembly GCA_963930755.1. NCBI lineage: Eukaryota > Metazoa > Arthropoda > Insecta > Diptera > Muscidae > Eudasyphora > Eudasyphora cyanicolor. The sequence goes on along the minus strand of OZ005736.1, from coordinate 132,843,609 downwards.
ATGTCTATAGTTAGTTCAAATTCGTTGTGGTTCTTGTTTTACAGCGTCCGAAATTTGGTCGAATCTCTACTTTTTTCTTAAGGGATACTGAATTCAACAGAGTATATCTTAAGAACGCGTTATTCGGTTTCAACGAATTTAGTGTCATTGTAACTGGTCACTCTCGTACTTCAAAATTAATAATTTAAAAAAATTATTGTCCTTGTCGAAGGACATTAAAAATCGAAAAATTATTTTAATCCTTCAATATCTCGAAATACACCTAATTTTTTTTCTTCATATTTTTTGTAGTTAACCCGTTAAATGTGCTTTGCACGTGGCATAAGTTTCACGATGGAGGTCATGTTGGTTTAAAAGATACTGATTTTTTCTGTTTTCTGCCACATATACTTCAAGATTTTTATATAAAACACAATGTAAATTCTTTCTATGTGAGCGGAATCAAATCATTATTTGTTACGAGAATGTATATCGTACCGTGGTAATAATAATATCTGATTTATATTTTTGAAAGTCTTAAGTCAGGATTACTTTGAAGCCTGGCTGGCTTAAAAAATATATTGGTTAGAAGTAATTACAAAGGTGTAACTTCGTGGAATATCCATAATAAGGGCACTTATTTATCATTTGACGTGAATATCTCTATATGACCATATCTATTTCTTTGCCATTCTATATGTAGATAATGACAATGTGCCTTACATTCTATATAAACAAAATTCAGAAGTATTCGTGTGAAAAACGTTTTGTTGAGATCGATGTAAAGCTATCTACGAGTATTAAAAATATGAGTCGATTTAAAACTATACAATCTTGTGATCCCTTGGGGTTAAAGCATATGAAATGAAAAACTTGCCAATTTGAGAACAACTGTTTCACAGAGGAGATGAAATGTGCTCAAACTACAGATTGAAATTTTTAGAAGAGCAAAAGAAAAATAAAAATGTTATAGTTTTTAAATCGATAGTTTTACATCGATCTCTACAACATTGTCATTATCTACATATAGAATGAGAAACAAATAGATATGGTCATATAGAGATATTCACGACAAATGATAAATAAGTGCCCTTATTATGGATATTCCACGAAGTTACACCTTTGTAATTCCTTCTAACCAATATATTTTTTAAGTCAGGTTTGCTTTTGAGGCTTCAAAGAATTCCTGACTTAAGACGTTCAAAAATATAAATCAGATTTTATTATTACCACGGTACGATATATGTTCTTGTAACAAATAATAATTTGATTCCGCTCACATAGAAAGAATTTACATTGTATTTTATATAAAACTAGCGGACCCGGCGAACTTCGCCTCGCCCCAATTTAACGCCTTCAGATAAACTCCAGAGTGATAATAAAACACAGATAGTTAAAATTTTAATGCGATTTGTTTAAAAGGAATCGAAATCAGTAGAGAGCGATGTGATAAACAACAAACAACGAAGACAGAAGACAGGCAACGTACAGATGACCGTGCGAAAAACAGGGAAATTCGAGATTAATTCCACAGACTTCCTACGATTTGTCTTGAGATTTATTGATTGACATCGTAAAAGCCAATCGTACAGGGAACTGAATCCGCTTGAATTGGAATGAAAGATCAGTTGGAATAATCGGAATTCGTGGGATAAGGACTTCCTCTCCTTTGAATTTTTCCTTGATGATCGTCGCCTGAATCACATTGTCCATCAGTTTCATAATGGACAACCGCGAACTATGCACAATTTCGGATGATTCAGATTCCGCAACATGATTATGATCGATTCCACCTTCAACTGTAAATTATGCGGCGGAGCTCCTGGCACATCAAGCGAGTTCGATTTTACTTTGAATAATAAAATTCATGCTATCGACGTCCTTATTCTTCGCTGCTAATATTGCCCGTTCACTAATCTAATCGAGATTTGGAAACACTTTGGTGATGAGTTCCTCGTTCGACGATGTGAACTCGCAAAAATTTGCCGGGAACAATATCAATGCAGTGGAAACATCAACAGTAATTTGGCCATTGCCAAGCGCCAACAGTTGTTTCGAGAATTCAAGAGCCGATGAGTCGTTCTGCAACGCGACTCTCATGTTCGTGGTCAATTTCAACTTCTTGACATGCCGCCACAAAGACCACGATTTCAGGTATGCATTAATTTCATCGGCAGTAGATTTCGGGATGACGGGAAGCGTTTGACGAAAATCTCCGGAGAGCAATATCATAGACTCACCAAATTGTCTCAAATCACGTCGTAAATCCTTCATCGTTCGGTCAACTGCCTCCAGAGCTCGTTTATGCGCCATCGTGCATGCATCCGAAATTATGATTTTGCAGTGCCCGCAATCCAATAAGATAACCTTACCTCATATACTCAAACTTATTATCTGAAAAAATTTTCGAACTGATAAATATCGCGTTGAATTTTAATTGATCGTAATGCTTGTACCGTTTGTCGATGTGATACGCGAAATCAGTGTAACAATACGCAAAACTCGAATGAATTGCAGCAAGAAAAATAGCACATACTCGTACATATGTTTAATAGAAAACTTTTTTGTTTAATAGAAAATTAATAAAAAAAATTGGATTCAAAAAGAGAGTAGTAGATAGGAACAGTAGGAATCTCGCAAGAAATAGCAATTTTGGATTTTCCCAATTTTCCGACTTTTCCGGAGGGTTTTCCGAAAATTTTCTTTCGTAACAACCTTCTCCAGGCAAATACGAAGAACTGAAAAAAAATCATCCAAATCGCTCCAGCCGTTCTGACGTGATGCCATTACACAGATGGACCGTTTCATTTTTATATATATATATGTGGGATGGTAACACTTACATGCGTTACGGAGTGATGATGTATGGTAACACTGCCTATGTGATATGGCTCGATAGGGCATGAGAAAGCTGCGGAATGTTGAATGGCAACACAGCGCTTTTCTATGCTCGCTCATGTTTGTATCTCTTTTTTGGACGGTCGCGCACTCTCTGTCGTGTGGTTGAAGCAACAAGAAGTGTTGTGTGTACATATTAATAATTATCTGTTCTTTAAATCAATAGCTTAAGTTAATCACTTTATTACAACAAACAATGAATTAAATACCAATAAACTTTATTTTGTATTACTAAAATGTAATAATCTGTGTTGTGTTTTATTGGTGGTGTGGGGAAAATTCCCAAAAGCAGTAAAATTGAGCCATAGAAGTAAACAGTGAGGAGACAATCCTACAAATTTGGGGACTCAACCAAAATTTCTTGCTAGAATGAGCTAAATGATGAAATAGTTGAAGAAAAACATACAAATAATGAAGAAAAAGTGTTGCGAAAAACGTTTGTGAAGTGTTGTTAAATTGCGTCATCAATTAACAAACAAAACTGTTGTTAAATAAAGAAGAGTTTGTTTGATACATTGTGCAGAAAAAAGAAGGCTTTTGCTTAAGTGATGATCTGTGAGCAAACAAGAACAGGAAAATGTTTTGCATGAGAGAAAGAGAGTGAAGTGAGAAGAGAATAATCGAGACACAAATAAAACGAAAAAGAATAAAACCACCCCTGAAATTGGCAAATGAACATTTGAAGTTTTGTCGTTGTCAACGAAGTTTTTGTTTTGTTTGTGTGAACAGAGGAATGTGTGATTGTGCATTCGTTTTGTGTGAAGAGAAAATAAGAGGAACGAAACAAATCTAGCTCTCTCTCACTAGAAAAAAGAAATGTGTAAAGACTCTATGTCGACGAGCATCGAGGACAGACAATATTGAAACAGAAAACATAATAATGAAGTTGTGGTGAAATTCGACGGTGAAGAAGATCCAACAACGAAGAAAAGCAAAGACATAGTAGCTGTGTGCGAAATATGATGGTGTTTTTTTCAACTGAGTGATGTTAAAACACAATTTGCTTGGTGCAAAATTCTGAGTGAAGTTTACTTGCTGAGTGTCTGGTAAACGACGTTGCTGAGTGCGGAATTCTGAGTGAAGTTTACTTGCTGAGTGTCTGGTAAACGAACGCTGCTGAGTGCGATTTTTTATGGTTTGCTGCTGAGTGCCTGGCGAACGTGAATATTGGAAGCTGAGTGCAGACTTTATTGTAAGTTTCTTTTCCCGTATGTAGAGAAAATTTTTTGTAAAGTCTGTTGAGTAGAGAAATATTAGAGTCATTTCTGTTACCGTATTCCCTCTGAGTTCGGGATTTTTTTTCTTGTCTATTTGAAGTACTGTGTACAAGTTTTTTATTTGTTTTGAAAAGGTCATTGTGAGACCGTTTTTTGATGATAATGATAATAAATGATGCATAATTATGAAGTTAAAATAATTTTGTATACATTATAGTAACTGTCTATAGATATTTTAATATTACTTCATTATATTTTGATATTAAATTGTATTAATATGGACAGAGAGACAATTCTGGGACTTAATGTTAACTCTTTGAAGGAGAAGTTAAAGGAGTTGGGATTAAGTTCACAGGGGTTGAAGAGTGACCTTCAAAATCGAGTTTTGGAACACTATGATTTGGACTTCATTGACGCGAATGAGCATGTCGACGATGGTGTTACAGTAAGTGAGTCTGTGTCTGGCGATGAGGCCGCTGCGATTCCAAGTGTTTCTGTCGAAAAGGGTTTGTACACGTTGCGCGATGTTGAGGACAGCTTGTCTACTTTCTCTGGTTTTGGTTTGCCTGACGTCAATCAGTGGTTGACCGAGTTTGAGGAGATGTCTGAGATAGTTAGGTGGACACCGTTGCAGAAGTTTGTGTATGGTAGGCAATTGATTGTTGGGGCTGCGAGGCTTTTTGTAAAGGGTCAGATAGGGATTAGGAGTTGGTCGCAATTGAAGGAATCACTAGTGGAGGAATTCGGTGAAAGTTTATCGGCTGCGGAGGTGCATCGACAAATGCGAACGAGGAGATTGAAGCGAGATGAATCGCTTGTTGAATATTTGTATACTATGATTGATATAGGGAAGAAGGCTAACCTTGATGATAGGAGTTTGATGGAGTATTTCATCGATGGTATTCCGGATTCGAGATTTAATAAAACGGTTCTATATCAGGCTAGGACAATTAAGGATCTTAAGGAGGCTATATCAATCTACGAGAGAATAAGATCACGTCCTAAGTCGTCATACAAAGGGAATGAACCGTATTCATCGGAGGTTAAGTTGGAGCCAAGTTCGGATGGGAAGCTCGTCAGAGAGAGAAAGTGCTTCAAGTGTGGGGATAAATCTCACTTGGTCAAAGATTGTCGGGAGAGACAATTGAAATGCTTTAAATGCCACAAACAAGGCCATCGTTCTTTCGAATGTCCCACCAAGGAGCCTGATAGAGCGGTCAAGACGGAGAGAAACCAGGCTAATATGGTGCAGAGGGGACCAGGACTTGTCTTTAAGGATATCTTGATAAACGGTAGGCAGATTGCTGCACTGATTGATACTGGCTGCGATATATGCTTGATACGGGTCGATACATTGTTTTGGTTAGGAGACGTTAATCTTATTCCTGAAAGGGTTACATTACGAGGTATCGGCGAGAGCGAGATTGTAACTTTAGGTCGATTTGATACTGCGGTCACTATTGATGGTATTCAATTTGAGATAACTTTTTACGTCGTGGGTGAACGCGATGTTTTGCATGATGTGATGTTGGGAAACAGTTTGTTCAAGAATGCCGAATTGATTTTCAAAGATGGAGAGGCGACATTTCGGAGGCCGCAGGAGAAAGGTCTGTTGAACGAATTTCAGTCTTTGTGTCTTAATGTTGAGGACCTACAGCAAATGGATGAGGTAGACGTACATCGTTTAGACAACGATGTAAGGGAGAAGGTTTCGAAGTTGATATCGGAGTATACACCGAAGCGCAATAGCCCATGTCCTGTGAAAATGAGACTGATTTTAAGTGACGATGTTCCAGTATGTCAACGTCCTAGACGACTTCCATTTTCAGACCAAATAACGGTTGATAGACAGATTGACGAATGGTTGCGAGATGGCATTGTTCAGCCTTGTTCTTCGGAATATGCCGCACCGGTTGTTTTGGTACCCAAGAAAGACGGCACGAAAAGGCTATGTTGTGATTACAGGAGGCTTAACAAGAAGATTATTCGCGACAATTTTCCGATGCCATTGATGGATGAAGTGGTGGATAAGTTACAGGGCGCATTGGTGTACACCACTTTGGATTTGGTCAACGGGTTTTTCCACGTTCCTTTGGAGGAATCTTCCCGCAAATATACCTCGTTTGTGACAAGTACGGGACAGTTTGAATTTTTGTTCGTACCGTTTGGAATCAGCAATTCACCGGCAGTTTTTACGAGATTCATAAATGCGGTTTTTAGAGAACTAGTTCAGGATGGAGTTTTGGTGACCTACATGGATGACGTTATTATTCCCAGTAAGGGTGTAACTGAAGGATTACAGAAATTGGAAATTGTAATGAAGAGAGCTGCTGAATGTGGACTGAATATTAAGTGGACGAAATGCCAGCTGCTATGTAAGTCTGTGAATTTTCTTGGCTACATTATTGAGAATGGGTCAATAAAACCATCGGAGGAGAAGATAAGGGCTGTGAAAAATTACCCGATACCGAAAGATTTGAAAGCGGTTGAGAGATTTTTGGGTTTGACTTCGTATTTTCGTAGATTCGTCAGGGATTACGCCACTATCGCAAGCCCATTGACGGAATTGTTGCGGAAGGACTCAAATTTTGAAATTACTGATGAGGTTTTGCTGTCATGCCAGCAGTTGAAGGATGCACTGGTAAATGCACCAGTTTTGTCATTATATAATCCAGAAGCAGTTACAGAAGTTCATGCTGACGCGAGTAAGTTTGGCTATGGGGCTGTATTGCTGCAGAAAGATAAAGACGACCAATTATTTCATCCAATACAGTTTATGAGCCGTAAGACCAAACCGAACGAGCAAAAGTACCATTCCTACGAATTAGAAGTATTGGCAATTATTGAGGCCTTGAAAAAATGGCGCGTGTATTTACTCGGAATTTCTTTTAAAATCGTAACCGATTGCAATGCTTTTAAAATGACGATGGAGAAGGAGGATATTCCTGCAAGGATATCTAGGTGGGCCATGTTTTTACAAGAGTTTTCGTATCAGATTGAGCACAGATCGGGAACCAGGATGAGGCACGTCGATGCCCTGAGCCGTGTGTCATGTCTGCTGGTGGAAAGTGGTGTGACTCATAGACTTCGTGAGGCTCAGCAAAGCGACGAGTGGATAAGAGCTGTATCTGTCCTGCTACGGAAGGATAGCTATGACGATTATTATATTAGGAACGGTATATTGTATAAGGATCCCGATAAGGATTTGATAGTAGTTCCTAGGCAGATGGAGGATGGAATAATCGGGATATCACATCGGCAAGGACACTACGGTATATCGAAAACTAGAGAGTTGTTGGAAAAGCAATACTACATACCTGATTTGACTAAAAAGGTTCAAAATGTCGTAAAGAGCTGCGTACCTTGCATTATAATGGATGCAAAAAGTGGTAAGAAAGAAGGTTACCTGAAACCGATTGATAAGGACGACAAACCATTGATTACGTACCATATAGATCATGTTGGTCCTATGGAGATGACCAAAAAGGCGTATAACCATATATTAGTGATCGTGGATGCATTTACCAAATTCGTGTGGCTCTATCCAACGAAAACCACGGATACGAAATCTGTCATCGATTGTTTGGAAAAACAGGCTTCTGTATTCGGAAATCCGGTAAGGATGATAACCGATAGGGGCGCTGCATTTACATCGCAAGCATTTAAGGATTACTGCGAAACGAATAAGATTCAACATCTTCTAATAGCAACTGGAGTGCCGAGGGGAAATGGACAAGTCGAGAGGATGCACAAGATTTTGGTGCCCATGCTGGCCAAATATTGCCATGAGACTCCCCAGAACTGGTATAAGCATATAAGGAGAGTTCAGATGACCATAAACTCTACCCCGCCGAGGAGTACTAAGATTTCGCCATTTAGATTGCTTACGGGTATTGAGATGAGGACGACTCATGATATAGATTTGCGCGAAATGTTAGGGGATGAATTAGTTGAGCAGGCTGATAGGGATAGGGAGGAGCTTCGATCGATTGCTAGGAAGAATATCGACGAGATTCAGCGGGAGAATTGTAGAACGTTCAATAGCAAGCGAAAACCAGAGACGGTTTACAAACTCGATGATTTAGTGGCCATTAAACGTACTCAGTTTGGTAGTGGATTGAAATTGAAGGGCACATTTTTAGGTCCTTATAAGATTACACGAGTAATGAGGCACGGAAGGTATGAAGTTGAGAAAGTTGGTGATCACGAGGGTCCCCTAAGGACTTCATCTGTCGCCGAGAATATGAAACCTTGGGATCGGCAATCCGGGTCGAATTGCCAGTCAGGACGGCCGATTGTGGGATGGTAACACTTACATGCGTTACGGAGTGATGATGTATGGTAACACTGCCTATGTGATATGGCTCGATAGGGCATGAGAAAGCTGCGGAATGTTGAATGGCAACACAGCGCTTTTCTATGCTCGCTCATGTTTGTATCTCTTTTTTGGACGGTCGCGCACTCTCTGTCGTGTGGTTGAAGCAACAAGAAGTGTTGTGTGTACATATTAATAATTATCTGTTCTTTAAATCAATAGCTTAAGTTAATCACTTTATTACAACAAACAATGAATTAAATACCAATAAACTTTATTTTGTATTACTAAAATGTAATAATCTGTGTTGTGTTTTATTGGTGGTGTGGGGAAAATTCCCAAAAGCAGTAAAATTGAGCCATAGAAGTAAACAGTGAGGAGACAATCCTACATATATGTATGTATATATAGATATAGATTCCTGAAATGTATGTGGCAGAAAAAAGTAAAAAGCAAAGGACATTTAACGGATGATCTACAAAAAATATGAAGAAAAAAAATTTGGTGCATTTCGAGATATTGAAGGATTAAAATAATTTTTCGATTTTGAATGTCCTTCGACAAGGACAATAATTTTTTTTAAATTATTAATTTTGAAGTACGAGACTGACCAGTTACAATGACACTAAATTCGTTGAAACCGAATAACGCGTTCTTAAGTTATACTCTCTTGAATTCAGTATCCCTTAAGAAAAAAGTAGAGATTCGACCAACTTTCGGACGCTGTAAAACAAGAACCACAACGAATTTGGACTAGATATAGACATCATGCAAATTGTACACACTAGGAGATAGCGTGTACCAAATTTCATCGAAATCGGAGGGAGTCGTGTTAAAAAGTGGATCGACTGTCGTTGGAATTACCTTGCTATCAAAAATTTTTGAAAAAGATTTGTTGATGCTTATCTCTTATTTTTGACGACATTTATCCCTGGTGTAAATTTGAGATCAAAAAAAAAATGTTAGGCCCTTTTTAGCGTTTTTATTGTTTGGCTATCATATTATAATGAATTTGTCACAAAAATGATTTTTTCAACAGTCAGCTATCATCTAGTTTTCCAAATTACTGCAAATTCAGAATCCTCCAAATTGGACGTCTAAAATATTTGTCATTCGTATCTAACGTAATAGAGTTACGTTGAAGCGACTTTTTTGTAACTTTATTATGTTTTGGGGTGGGAGTTTTTGAAAAATATTGTCAAACCGATACCATTTTTATTATTTTTAATTTTTTGAAAAAAGTCATATAGCCTAATGTTTACGTCTATGTAAATAATGCATTCACACAGTGAAAGTTAAGTAGCAACGATATCAGAATTAAGCATATCACAGCTTTAACGTCTACTAAAATCATTCTAAAAGGATTGTCATGGGTTTTGCCACTCATGGCTTTATATGCAGGTGTTAGAGACGAAAGCCTAAGAGTGTGCATAAGTGTGAAGTCGTTAGTATCATATTCTTTCATCTTTGGCAACGTACCTAAGAGGAATTATGTGGAATATGTGTAAAGAATTTTAAATTATTCCCATCTGGGGCGTTTTATTTGACAAGCTAAGAGTTTCGATTATTTTCCTTATTATAGTGAAGGAGGGAGGGTACACATATATTTGCAAAAATAATAAATAATAAGATATGTCATCCCGGAGCGAGTAAGTTATCAGGTACGAACGAATAGAAATTTCAACGAGTAGGTGTTCAAAGAGTGAGTTTTTCCGCGGATTTCGGACCGATTTCCCCGAATTTTTTGTAATTGTCACAATTAAAAAATTAATATCAATCGATTGGTGCAAAAAAAGTTGAAATTACCTTCGCGGAAAACTGTTTTTTCGCGTGTGACATTCCATTCCTATTCGTCCGTAACTGATAGATTTTGGCGTTTCTGCCTGATGGCACATCTGTATAATTTAAGGTCTGTGTATATTTGTATGGATGGAGAAAAAATGAACAAAGCGTCAGGCAAAAATTAAATCTACGGAAAATTTTAAGACTATTTCTACAAGAAAACATAGGTATAAAATCAATTCCTAGCTGGCGGAAATCGACTTCAAATTTTAAGTCGATCTAGCCATGTCCGTCTGTCTGTGGAAAGCAGACAACAGGTTAGATGCCCGACTAGGTAGCTGAAATTTAGCAGAGAGATGTGTTGTTGTCCTATTGTATGTTGTCCTGTTGGTATTGCAATTGTACAACATCGGTGAAGGATTAAAGATTTCCTCATAAAAGGACTAAAGGAAGGTCGGTTAAAAACGTCGTTTTTCAGCGTTATCTCCTGAGCTAGAAAGATGCAACTTGGTGTGTAAGACATTTTTAAAAACGTTACATCGATCAAAGTAAATGGCCGATCTTAATGAAATTCAACAAATTTAATTTTATTACCCCTGGGAACTTCCCAGTCGAATTTGAAATAAATCGGTTATGATTGGGATAAAGCTCACGTATATAAGTTACGAGTTACGTTATAAATGACAAACGCATGCTTCTGTAGCATTGTTAACGGCATGTCGCGATTTTTATTTTTTTGTAATTTGTTTTTAACAGTTGAACACAAGAAAAAGGAAATCACTTTTACTAAGCGTTCAAATAAAACATGGTAAACCATGCGTGTTTATTTTTGTCTTTGTGGTGGTGCACATATGTATGTACATAGGTCTTTTCACATTTTACGGTATTGCTTTTCTATGAACCTACAGGTTGGCTGATATGTATTGCAACCAACTTCTGGTTGCTATCATTTCTAAACCGCTAGTCTGATAGCTGACAGATTTATTTCAGTGACAGTTCAATTTATTGTTTACAAGCTTACAAAAGCATTTTGATCTATTGCATTCAGAAAAAAAGTTATTCGTGATGGAATTCAAGCGTGATAGTGTGATTGCTTTATATTTGGGTGGAAAACACAAGTGGCTATCGTTAGAGCCCTCCAGCATTTAAATATGAATAAATAGTTTGTTTCTCGTACCATTGCTCGTTACCGTGATACTGGCAGTGTTGCATCGCGTCCAAAAAGTGGACGAAAAAAAAACGGTAACAACACCAGAAATGATCCGAAAAGTGAAGGCCAGAGTTGATCGAAATCCACGCTGCAGTGGTAGAAAAATTGCTCGTGAGCTGAACATATCGCGAGAACGGATACAACACATATTAAAAAATGAGCCAAATAAAGCCATTGAAGTTCCAAAAAGTGCAAGAGCTCACCGATGCACAAAAAAAGTTAGACTGGAAAGAGCCAAGGAGTTGCTTCGCTTGCACGAAAGTGGCCAGTTACCGAATTTGGTTTTCTCCTATGAGAAGTCATTCCAAATTGAGCAGTTTGTGAACAAACAAAATGATCGGGTTTACTTGCCAAAGAGGTCAGCTGAAAATTTACACCTTCGATTGGCCACCAGAACTCAAGCGCCGCCGATGGTAATGGTGTGGGCCGCCGTAACGGCCGATGGTCGCTCCCCGCTCGTATTCATCGACCATGGGGTCAAAATAAATGCCGAATATTATCGGGAAAATGTCCTAAAGACAGTATTGAAGCTCTTTGCAGACAAACATTTCGGCCGCAGACCATGGACATTCCAGCAGGACTCAGCACCATCCCACTCAGCACGCGTCAACCAAGAATGGCTTAAAAAGGAGGTTCCTCGCTTCATTTCTACCGCACAATGGCCACCAAGATCTCCGGATCTCAATCCGTTGGACTTTTGCGCCTGGGGCATTTTAGAGAGTAAGGTTCGCACTAAAAAATACCAAAGTGTCGATCATCTTAAGACGGCGCTTCGCCGGGAATGGGCCAAAATACCGCAGAGCCACTTTCGTGCAGCGTGTGATGGCTTTGTCGGCCGTTTGAAGGCCATAATTCGTGCCAAAGGTGGCAAATTCGAACAAATCTAAACTGTTTCTAAAATTTTATGTTATTTCCGACATTTTTTGCTTTTGAACAATAAAATTAAAAAAATATAGCGCTTTACTTTGTTGCATTACATATCAGCCACCCTGTATAGAGTTGTTGTGTACAATTTAATATTTAATGTGACCTAAAAAAGTCGATTTCCGCCAGCTAGGAATTTTAGATCAATGACATCTTTGAGAAATGTTCTTAGAGTTTACTACTCTTATTTTTTTAGGTTCAGGAACGTCAAATATTTGTTTACAAATATTTATACCCGACACCACGTCTGTCTGTCCGATATTATCCGATCTTTACGAAAATTTTAAAAAGGTCATATTTTGGACCAAGAACAGTCCCTTTTTCTATCACTTCTATCAAAATTTACATTTTTTAAAACACTGCAAAATATGGTAAAAATAAACTCACTGAAATAGGTTGAAATTAAAACACGAAATTCTATTATTGTGATATTGAAGTGATGCTGCACATCTTTGATAAATAACCTTATTATTAAAAAACCCCGCCTTACAATTCTGGCTTTTAAAATCCTCAAATGTGTACCACAAAAATTAGTGTGACGATGCCACTACAACAAACATAACCGTATTGATTATGAGAATGGGTCCATAAGTCCGTATCTTTTTATACCCTCCACCATAGGGTGGGGGGTATATTCGTTTTGTCACTCCGTTTGTAACACCTCTAAATATTGATCTGAGACCCCATAAAGTATGTATATATCGTCATCAGAAACGAAAAAGGGCGTAACAACAAGAAAAATGGAAATTCAGTTTTTGATGAATTTCGGTACACTGCATCAAAATACACATCCTGACAAATTTTAAGCGACCTACTATCAAAAATGGCGAATTTATTAACGAATGTCAAAAAGGCCTAACAACACATTTATTTTTTCCTAGTTAGAAATTCCTATTTCACGCAATTTCACAGACCATTTATAAATCATGTTTGTGCGAATATATATAGGCGTCATTATGTACAGTAGGGCGGGTCGATTTAAAAATCGTCCACTGCTCAGTGAAAATCGTATTCTAGGATCAAAATAAGAAACTTTGCCGAAGGAACCATACCTCTAAAACGAATTCTGATGTGTCGGAAAAAATCCCACTTTGACCAATTTAGAGTGCTCCAATCGGGTCCAAATGTATGACCGACCCCCACTCATTGAAGTGCTCAGTGAAAATCGTATTCTAGGGATCAAAATAGGAAACTTTGCCGAAGGAACCATACCTCTAAAACAAATTCTGATGTCCCGGAAAAAATCCCACTTTGACCCATTTAGAGTGCTTTTAGAGGTATGGTTCCTTCGGCAAAGTTTCTTATTTTGATCCCTAGAATACGATTTTCACTGAGCAATGACGACTGTTTTTGCCTCTCCACAAATCGACCCGGCCTAATGTACAGGTATTATCCAGAAAATCCAATTTTTCTAACGACAACATTTTTGATTTTATTTAGTTTTTTGCTTCTCCTGTAATATTTTTAAATACAGGGTTTTCCAACAAGAGGTGTTATTTTGAATGACCAGGTATTTCGGTAGCTGTCACTTTTGAAGCTTTTATTCGCCCTTATTCCAGTTGGCGTCGTCGACGTCGATTCTTAGTCGACACTGTTTAGATTGACGACTTCATAAATTCTAAACTGTTTCTAAAATTTTATGTTATTTCCGACATTTTTTGCTTTAAAAAAAATTAAAAAATATAGCGCTTTACTTTGTTGCATTACATATCAGCCACCCTGTATAGAGTTGTTGTGTACAATTTAATATTTAATGTAACCTAAAATTTGAAGTCGATTTCCGCCAGCTAGGAATTTTAGACCAATGACATCTTTGAGAAATGTTCTTAGAGTTAGTACTCTTATTTTTTAGGTTCATGAACGTCAAATATTTGTTTACAAATATTTATACCCGACACCACGTCTGTCTGTCGATATTATCCGATATTATCCGATCTTTACGAAAATTTTAAAAAGGTCATATTTTGGACCAAGGACAGTCCCTTTTTAGAAAATCGGCATATTGGTCCATTGTTTATATAGCTCCCATATAATGATACCATCCGATTAGACTTCTTGGCGACATACGACATACCAAAATATGGACTGATATGTCCCATTGTTACATTCTAGACAAATCAATTAAAAAATGCGTTTTCTAGGTCGTCAAGGGCTAACATCAAAGGGGACCTATATATGGAGGCTATACCAAACATGGACCGATATACCCCATTTTTAATAGCGATCGTCCCTAGCCTATGAAATGCATCTGTACCAATTTTAATAAATATCGCTTCATATTTGCGATCTGCACTTTGATCACAAGAATACATCGACAGACGGACATGGCTAAATTGATTCAAATAATGCACAAAGTCATAATACCATTTACCACAGTGTGTTGTCGGGTATAAAAACTTTAAAGAAGAAAAAAAAACTTTTCTGAAGTTTGACCTCGACTTCTGCCTCTGCGCTTGAGAAAGAACTACCCATCTTTATGTGCCTTGTAATGATTTAAACGGGTATTTTAACGAACTGCGTTTTTTGTTATTTTTTTATTCCATTTCCAGTTTAAATGTAATTGAATTGTTTTTTTTTGTAATGTGTATTTAAACTCTTAGTTTAATAATCTGAGTTTTTTCCGTTGCTTTTGGTTACTTTATTATTCAATTTGAGTGTTTTGTTTAAATAAAATAAACTTATGAAAAGTTTGCGACTTTTTTTTGTAAAATACCCTTTTTGTGCCACTTTTTTTAAAATAATCCCCTTTTTGTGCCACTTTTTGAAATTTCTCAACGGTAACGCAGCTTGTAAAGGAACAAAGCTAGGTAAAGGAACAAAGCTTTTAAGAACTTATATTTATAAAAAAACGTAACAGTCTTTTTTGTTTTACATTCTTAGGATTGAACTATTAATAAATGACTTGTTCCTGGCCAAATAAAATAGTATAATTTTCCTCTATCTCTTCTGGCCATAATATTGATTGTGTATAAAATTTTGATTTCTAAATGTTTCATTGGCATTTATTTTTAAACATAAATTATTGGGTATTTTATACTACGAGCAGCAAACATTTTTAAACTTTAACACATATTTGATCTGTATTAAAGACATTCGATTCCTAAGTCCAAGTGTCAAAGTCTCTCTCCTACAAACTTTGACACTTGCTTGAATTCAGGACTATCGTAGTTCTTAAAGAAATTCATAACGCTCAGTTGTGAATTACGGGTACAAATCACATAAGAACATATGGAGTGAATTTTGTTAATATCGCCGTCATTTTGCATTCTTCGCCGATGTATGTAAAAAATCACTAAAAGCGCTACAAGAAATTGTTAAAAACGCTACCGTAGTGGTTTTTCTGAAAAATCACTACTTTTACAAAACAGTGGTATTTGGAGATCAAAAACCACCACAAGTAGCGGCAAAATCACCAAGTTGGCATCGCTGCCCCTAATACATATATCATTTGATGCAAAAAAAAAACATTTAACACAAGATTTGTGCCTTAAGCGTGGTTTATATCGGATTTTCGCGTTGAAATCCCATATAAAAACAAAGTCGGGGAAAAAACTGCGAAATTTTTTTTTGCGGTACTATGTTTATTTCAACGCGAAAAAGTAACATTTTGCGCCACCACAAATTTAACGCCGTTACAAATTGAACGCCGCAAACAAATTTAATGCCGCCACTCGCACTCCCATTTGTTTATATTTATTTTTGTCCGCAAGAAACTCAACTGTTGTAAATATTAGAAATACAATTTCCAAATAAAGAATAATAAATTAAATTATCTTCCGAAATAAAGAAAAAAGAATGCAAAGATGTGAAAGGCAAAATAATTATGTAATAAACCAGAAGAGTGAAATTCCAAATGGATTGCAGTACAAAATCAAACAAAATGTGCAAAACACTGAAAGGACATGTAATTAAATGTAATAATGTGGAATTTGTCTTGTACTTAGATATGTACATTTATGTTTGTATGTTTAGAACAATTGTGTCCAAAAGCCAGGAGAAACATTATGGACGGCTAACGCTACTAAAGCGGTAGGACAACGGAATTGGACAGTGCCTGTGATCTCGATTTGGAAATGGTTGTAAAGAACATACATAGTTAGTTCTTTGCCAGCCATAGAAGCCATTTATATATGTCAACAAATATAATAAAAATGCTTAAATATAATAATAAAACATATTTTTCGATTAATCACAAACATCATTTTATTTATTTATATTCGTACAATAGTAGGAAATTATTCCGTGAGACATGAAAAGTCAGGGTAGTACAATGTTATAAATCATTGTACAACCCTGACTTTCCATGTCTCACAAACATCGCCACCGCAAGAACACAAATAAATAATTTATGTATAACATTAGCACAATAATCTCCTACAATATTTCCTTTCTGACATTTAAATTAACTATTTTCTAAGTCGGCATTATTCCAATTGTTTATTGATTCGAATTTTATCTTTTGTTTGTTTTCAAGAATGTTAGCAAAAAGAAACCAGTAAGGAAAGGCAGAGTGTCGGGCGGGGCCGACTATATGATACCCTACACCTCCCTAATAATGCGATAAGGGTCATTGCGATAATAATTTGGAGTAATTGGTAAATGGGTAGGAACATATTATCTAATTCTGAACCGATAATCGCTAAATTAAGCAATATTCGTTCCTAAATTGAGAAACATATTTATGGAAAATTTTAATGATCGGAAGTAAAGTACAACTTCTATAGCGCTTTGATACCAAATCAGGAGGAACATATGTACGGATGTTATATATAAATCTGAACCGATTTTCCCTGAATACTCATTCATGTAAAAAGACATCTTTCTGTCGAATTTCGTACTGATCGGATATAAAAACAATCTCTACAGCGCTTACATGTGAAATCGGGGGTAACGTTTATATGGTGGCTATATCTAAATCTGAACCGATTTCTTCCAGATTTAACAGTGTTCATTCATATAATAGGAAACCTCTTTCTGCCGAATTTCATACTGATCGGATATAAAATAACATTTTTACAGCGCTTACACTTCAAATCGGGGGTATCGTATATATGGGGGCTATATCTAAATCTGAACCGATTTCTTCCAAAATTAAAAGTGTTCATTCATATAATAAGAAACCTCTTTCTGCCGAATTTCATACTGATCGGATATAAAATAACATTTTTACAGTGCTTACACTTCAAATCGGGGGTAACGTATATATGGGGGCTATATCTAAATCTGAACCGATTTATTCCAAATTTAACAGTGTTCATTCATAGAAACCTCATGATAAGAAACCTCTTTCTGCCGAATTTCAGACTGATCGGATATAAAATAAAGTTTTTACAGCGCTTACATGTCAAATCTGGATAACATATATATGGGGGCTATATCTAAATCTGAACCGATTTTAACCAAATTCAATAGGGATCGTTCTTGGGCCAAATAAAACATATGTGTAAAGTTTCGTCGAGATCGGACCATAATTGCGACCTGTACTTTGATTACAAGAATACATGCACAGACAGACAGACGGACAGACGGACAGACAGACGGACAGACGGACATAGCTAAATCAACTCAGAAAGTAATTCTAAGTCGATCGGTATAATAAACGATGGGTCTATTTCTTCTCCTTTTGGGTGTTACAAACAAATGCACAAAGTTATAATACCCTGTACCACAGTGTGGTGTAGGGTATAAAAATGCACATGCATTAACACACAACATACATATAAAAGTGACACTTTGACACACACACTTCCAAATTGCAATGCGACTTTGTAAAAAAGCGTTCCATTTTTCAACTCGAAATAACAAAACGTAGTACCCACCTTTAATCGCTAAGACCTGCGAAAAATATAGTTCATTTGATGTCAAACCTTTTAATACCTAATATTTTTTATAGTTGTCGAAAAAAAACAAAATTTTTCTCCAGATGTTGTTAGCATCTGAAATCTGAGCAAATAGGAAAATATTCTCAAAAGGCATTCGTTTCGATTCATGTATTATCTGAACATGTGGACGGATTTTTACAACTGAGTGCTCATTTTAAAAGTCGTATGTTGATATTTTTATAACACGGATTCATTATCGAGTCTTTAAAAGCACCCAACCATTATCTGTACTCTACACATCAATGACACCAACATAAAATTATGTGACAAATCCAGCCCCATATATTCTAAACGGCTCCTGAAAATCTGAAGATGATGTTCAGCCTCACTTTTTAAGAAAAATAACAATTACTGACATCTGAATATTGAATTTCTTCAAATCAGACCTCTTCTTTAAGGTCTTGATTTTGCTTTGTTTTAATTTTTTGTTTGAGTTTTTTATTATATCCTAGATATTTGCGAAAATTCGCCAATATTCCTATTTATCGTTATATATTTTTCTTCTTAAATTTGCATATTGGACCACAAAAACTCCAACATAGATGTATGACATATGATATATATATATATATATCATATATATTCCAATATTCCTATTTATCGTTATATATTTTTCTTCTTAAATTTGCATATTGGACCACAAAAACTCCAACATAGATGTATGACATATACCTATATAAACTGTAGGTTTGTCTAAATCGTAAAAAGTCATCACGTGCAAATTTTCTAGGGTTAATTTAATTTTTTGTCCGAGATGAATTTTGCAACACACAAAATACAAAATGTTCTGAGTGAAGCTATGCAAAAAAATGGCAAACTTTCCAATGGATGTTCTAGTTTGCATATGGCAACACTATACGGGGGGAAATCGCCATTTATGTTATGTTTGAATTGAAAGAAAACATATTTGGAAACTAAATTTTTAAATAACATATATTTGTGAATAAATACATTTTATTTGAAAATCAAGAAATATTGTTGGAGCGCATATATATGTAAATATATTAGAACGAAATACATACTCGTATATTTTCGCACTGACTTTCACCAATAAAATATGTGTTTTCACACAAACAAAGTTATTGTTTAAGAAGTTTTCCAAATGAATTTCATTTAAAAAATATTATTAAAACTTTTTGACTTTTTCGAATTTTAGTAAGATTTTTTCCTAGATTTCCTGTTATACTCGTACTTTATAGTTAAACATTTCTTTAGCAGCATCTGCTTTTGTCTTACATCAAAAATTTTTAATTTAGAGTTGCGAAAAATATACGATTTAAATTTTAATCGAATTTTAAAAAACATAAAAATTGAACTTCTGAAAAACAGAAAGATTGCCTTTAAATTAAGTCATTGAAGCATTGCCAAAATACTTAAATAAAAAAGAAATTAATGTTTCGGAAATATTAGTTCCAAATAAAAACCAGTAGGGAAAGGCTAAAGTCGGGCGGCGCCTACTAACAGGTGGCGCAAAAGTAATCCTCCTATCAGAAAATGCTATAAATTTTGCGATTGGCCCCTAATGTCAGTTCTGTTTTGACATTTGTGTAGTAAACACATGCGAAATACACGTTAATAAACAATGTTACGCTACACTGCTCCAGAACGCGGAATATTGCTGACTATTTATTTGACCAATAATCGGTCGGTGACTTTGGCACAGATTTCCTGGCCGTCCAACGCCTACTGGTGAAACACTGCGACGTTTAGCCGCTCGCCTCGAAGAGACTGGCACAACACGAGATGCTGCCAGGCGTGGCAGACCCCGGAGTAGCCGTTCTGTCAATCGCGTCTAACATAACATCGAAAGGTTACTTTTGCGCCACCTGTTATATGATACCCTACACTACTACTAAATTTGTCCAAATCGGACAAAACATATACTCGTATATGGGAGCTATAAAAAACTCCTAACCGATTTTTTTCAAATTCGGCAATGTTGGTCCATGGATCAAGAAACTCTACCATGCTAAATTTGAAAACGATTGGTTTTAAACTACCAAATCGGACGAAACATATATATTGAACCGTGTTCAACAACATTTAGATTATGTACATTTAATCCATGAATTAATGAATAACATGATGGAATAGCTGAATTTTACAGTTTTTCGTTATTAAGTTTCGTTAAGTATCTATGTGATAATGGAAGCTCTTCGTCCCATTGATAGTAGCTGAAAAAGCTTTTACTCAATATGACAAAGAGCATCCATCTTGAATTCAACTTTCCAGCATCGTTTTGTTTGGTGAAGTTCCTGGAATGACAGAAACTTCACATTTGCTGCATCATCTACCGGGGTAAGAAAATCGTGCTCTATGGCTCTATTTTTCGCGTTGAAATCCCGTATAAAAACAAAGTCGCGAAAAAAACTGCGAAACTTTTTCGTTTGTGGTACTATGTTTATTTCAACGCGAAAAAGTAACATTTTGCGCCACCACAAATTTAACGCCGTTACAAATTGAACGCCGCAACAAATTTAATGCCTCCATCGTCGCACTCCCATTTGTTTATATTTATTTTTGTCCGCAAGAAACTCAACTGTTGTAAATATTAGAAATACAATTTCCTAATAAAGAATAATAAATTAAATTATCTTCCGAAATAAAGAAAAAAGAATGCAAAGATGTGAAAGGCAAAATAATTATGTAATAAATCAGAAGAGTGAAATTCCAATTGAATTGCAGTACAAAATCAAACAAAATGTGCAAAACACTCAAAGGACATGTAACTAAATGTAATAATGTGGAATCTGTCTTGTACTTAGATATGTACATTTATGTTTGTATGTTTAGAACAATTGTGTACAAAAGCCAGGAGAAACATTATGGACGGCTAACGCTACTAAAGCGGTAGGACAACGGAATTAGACAGTGCCTGTGATCTCGATTTGGAAATGGTTGTAAAGAACATACATAGTTAGTTCTTTGCCAGCCATAGAAGTTGGACGAAGATGTTCCGTTTATGGATGGAAGAATAATTTATATATGTCAACAAATATAATAAAAATGCTTAAATATAATAATAAAACATATTTTTCGATTAATCACAAACATCATTTTATTTATTTATATTCGTACAACAGTAGGAAATTATTCCGTGAGACATGAAAAGTCAGGGTAGTACAATGTTATAAATCATTGTACAACCCTGACTTTTCATGTCTCACAAACATCGCCACCGCACAATAATCTCCTACAATATTTCCTTTCTGACATTTAAATTAACTATTTTCTAAGTCGGCATTATTCCAATTGTTTATTGATTCGAATTTTATCTTTTGTTTGTTTTCAAGAATGTTAGCAAAAAGAAAAAATGCACATGCATTAACACACAACATACATATAAAAGTGACACTTTGACACACACACTTCCAAATTGCAATGCGACTTTGTAAAAAAGCGTTCCATTTTTCAACTCGAAATAACAAAACGTAGGACCCACCTTTAATCGCTAAGACCTGCGAAAAATATAGTTCATTTGATGTCAAACCTTTTAATACCTAATATTTTTTATAGTTGTCGAAAAAAAACAAAATTTTTCTCCAGATGTTGTTAGCATCTGAAATCTGAGCAAATAGGAAAATATTCTCAAAAGGCATTCGTTTCGATTCATGTATTACACCGTGCGACAAATTCGAACTTTTTTTCCCTCCCAAGAACGGGACTGTATAGAAATAAAACTATGGGCCAACAGTAGATAAACTGCATACTCAGTTTTTTTATTTCGTGATCGTTTGTCCTTTTTACAGGATTTTGAAAATTTCAAGGATAACAATTTTAAAATATTTTTATTTGCACTTACAACAATGCGAATTGATAAATATGGGTATCCAATAAAAGGGGAGAATTCCCTGGTATTTAATAAAATTTTTGGAAAAAATTCCGAGGACGAAGGCTGCAAAAAAATGTCCTTTTAAACTTTAATCCTTTAATATCCTTCAAAGTTGTGCAATTAAAAATCGTAAAAAAAATACATATTACGGACACTGAACTGACACAACACATATTACAATTTCAGCCTTCTATCTTTAACGGTTGAGGAATAACAATTATTTGAATTTCACAGCCTATATAGCAAATTTAGAACACCGATACAAAACAAAATATTTTATTCCCTCCCACGAAAGGCACTATATAAAAGTTCAAATATAGGGCACTAGTAGGAAAATGACGTACTAACTTCCTTATTTCGTGATCGTTTGTCCTTTTCACAGGACTTTTAAAAGTACAAGGTTAACAATTTTGATATGACTTGTTTACACATGACTTGTTTCAATATGCATATCAAATGAAAGGGGAAAATTCCTGCTATTCACTGCAATTTTAGGAAAAATTTTCCAAGGACGAGTAATATTTAAAAATGTCCTTTTAACTGTTATCCATTAATATCCTTTAAAGTTGTGAGTAGAACAATTCCATCAAACAAAATCAGCCTTCTGTCAGTGTGAGTTAAGGAATGGCAATTATTTTAAATTGGCAATCTTAAGACAAATATCGTAAAGAAAACGCAAAGTATTTAAAACAGAAAGGAAAATACACGCGCACCGTACAAAGACAATATGCTACGTGCGTTTATTCAATATATTAATATTTTTCATGTTTACATATATTGTATGTATTTTATATATTTTAAATGTTTATGTTAAATAATATTCTTTCAGTTGGTTGGAATGAACTCTTTTGCACTGCCTTTATTGTTGGTAATCTGAATCGCGACATATAGACCACAGGTATTCCGACAGCATATGACAATCATTTTGTCCACTAAATCACTTTTCAATGGTGGCGAGGTCTTGGTGAAACCGTTCACCGTGTTCGTCGCTGAAATTTCCCAAATTGTCGGGGAAGAAATCGAGATGGCTCGCAGGAAAGTGTATTTTTAGCGACATGTTAACACCCAGTTCTCGGAAACTTTCCAGCATGTTGCGAACAATGTCTTCATAATTTTCATCTTTTTTGTTCCCTAGGAAATTCTCTACTACGCTCTGGAAACATACCAATGCAATTTTCTCAACATGTGAGAGACAACAGGTATCGGTGTCCTAAATATGATATACGAGTATAGGCTGTGAAATTCAAATATTTGTTATTCCTTAACCGTTAAAGATAGAAGGCTGAAATTTTAATATGTGTTGTGTCAGTTAGAGTTCTGTAACATTTATTTTTTTTACGATTTTTAATTGCATAACATTGAAGGATATTAAAGGATCAAAGTTTAAAATTACATTTTTTTGTAGCCTTCGTCCTTGGATTTTTTTTTCCAAAAAATTTACTAAATAGCGGGAATTCTCCCCTTTCATTTGATACCCATATTTATCAATTCGCATTGTTGTAAGTGCAAATAAAAAAAATTTAAAATTTTTATCCTTGAAATTTTCAAAGTCCTGTAAAAAGGACAAACGATCACGAAATAAAAAACTGAGTATGCAGCTTATCTACTGTTGGGCTATAGTTTCATTCCTATATAGTCTCGTTCTTGGGAGGGAAGTCGTGTCGCACAGTGTTATCTGAACATGTGGACGGATTTTTACAACTGAGTGCTCATTTTAAAAGTCTTATCTTGATATTTTTATAACACGGATTCATTATCGAGTCTTTAAAAGCACCCAACCATTACCTGTACTCTACACATCAATGACACCAACATAAAATTATGTGACAAATCCAGCCCCATATATTCTAAACGTCTCCTGAAAATCTGAAGATGAAGTTCAGCCTCACTTTTTAAGAAAAATAACAATTACTGACATCTGAATATTGAATTTCTACAAATTAGACCTCTTCTTTAAGGTCATGATTTTGGTTTGTTTTCATTTTTTGTTTGAGTTTTTTATTATATCCTAGATATTTGCGAAAATTCGCCAATATTCCTATTTATCGTTATATATTTTTCTTCTTAAATTTGCATATTGGACCACAAAAAACTCCAATATAGATGTATGACATATACCTATATAAACTGTAGGTTTGTCTAAATCGTAAAAAGTCATCACATGAAAATTTTCTAGGGTTAATTTCATTTTTTGACCGAGATGAATTTTGCAACACACAAAATACAAAATGTTCTGAGTGAAGCTATGCAAAAAAATGGCAAACTTTCCAATGGATGTTCTAGTTTGGATATGGCAACACTACACGGGGGAAATCGCCATTTTTGTTTTGTTTGAATTGAAAGAAAGCATATTTGGAAACTACATTTTTAAATAACATATATTTGTGAATAAATACATTTTATTTGAAAATCAAGAAATATTGTTGGAGCGCATATATAAATATATTAGAACGAAATACATACTCGTATATTTTCGCACTGACTTTCACCAATAAAATATGTGTTTTCACACAAACAAAGTTATTGTTTAAGAAGTTTTCCAAATGAATTTCATTTAAAAAATATTATTAAAACTTTTTGACTTTTTCGAATTTTAGTAAGATTTTTTCCTAGATTTCCTGTTATACTCGTACTTTATAGCTTAAAATTTCTTTAGCAGCATCTGCTTTTGTCTTACATCAAAAATTTTTAATTTAGAGTTGCGAAAAAATATACGATTTAAATTTTAATCGAATTTTAAAAAACATAAAAATTGAACTTCTGAAGAACAGAAAAGTTGCCTTTAAATTACGTCATTCAAGCATTGCCAAAATACTTAAATAAAAATTAATTTATGTTTCGGAAATATTAGTTCCAAATAAAAACCATTAGGGAAAGGCTAAAGTCGGGCGGCGCCAACTATATGATACCCTACACTACTCTAGTAAAATTGGACAACAATAAAATATTTAGTGTATACTTCAACTAAAGTTTGTTTACACCCCAGCAAAAAATAAAAGAAGTACTTCCAAAAGAATAACATTATAAGTACTTCCAATTCATAAGTATGAGCATTTTTTCGGCATTTAATGAAGTTCTTCTAAATAACTAACCAAAATGTGATTTCGGAATATAAATTATTAACCCAAGAATGCATAATTTTAAAACGGTTGGATGTAAAATAAATCTTGTGAAGTGATAAAAGTCCAGATCGGAAGGAACATATATATGAGGGCTATGATATATATGTAAAATACTGCGTCTATAGTGCTAAAGAGAAGAAATATATATTTATATGGCGGCTATATCAGAATTAGTGAATGGTTCTGGAAGCTAGTCGACTTTTTCATCAATTAAATTTCGTTTCAGTCGACTAGGTCGATAAATCGGACCTACAAGTTGACTTTTTCATAGCCGATTAAATAACATAAAGTCATTTCAAAGTATGCTGATTTTCTTCGAAATATAAATAAATATAAATAAATTTTGGAATTGTAGTACATTGGATTGCGATAAAAACTGAATTTATTAACAACACTTTCCAAAAATGTTAATATAGCATCACCAGAAATACCCAAGAGCGTTACCCTCAAAAAATGAAAATTCGTTTTTCGTAAAAAAATCACGATTTTATTCAAGAAAAAAAGACGTAACATCAAGTGCTCGTTTTTGATAAAGAACAAAAGGCGTAACTCACATTCTATTAGACAGAACGTACTGTATTCATCTATTTAACCTTTGTAGTTGTTCTCTTGTTGCTGTTTTGATTTTTGTAAATTGTGTTTGACACCTATTTTAGATGCAAAATTCTATATGGGTCGGTATTTAAATTTGGCCTTTATCTGAAGGGTATCCATTATTTTTTATCAAATTTCGCAGTGTTCGTGATTCTATAAACTAATCTCTGCCAAATTTAATAATGCTCTGATGTAAAACATGAAAACACACTTTTCCAACCTTGCTAGTGACAGTTTATTCTCGGATTAAAAAATCCTTTGTGCAAAATATAGTACATTTGACTAAAATATGACTTCTATGGAGCTTAGATGCTAAATCGGAAGGTACACATCCATGCGAGTATGTGAGGCTATATGTAAATTTGAACCGATATTGTTCACACAGATAGTAACTGTTAAAATAAGACACTCTTTACCAAATTTCATGAACATCGAAAGGAAATTATATCTTCTATAGAGGGTATAAGCTAAATCGAAGGTACATTCATATATATTACGATATCTGGTTCTAAACTGATATTCAAATAGTTAAGAGATTTTTGATCGTTCGCCGTAGACGAAAGAAATACGGATTGTCTTTCAATTTCAATACGAATTGTCTTGTCCAAAAATAAAGATATGTAAACAATTTCTTTGAGATCGGACTATATTTGTGACCTGCACATAGATTACAAGAACGCATGCACAAGCTGACATAGCTAAATCGGTTCAGAAAGTGATTCTAAGTCGATCGGTATAATAAACGATGGTTCTATATACATCTCTATCATCTCATTTATCTATCTATCATCTCATATCTCTATCATCTCATTTATCTCTTCTCATTTTTGGTGTTAGAAGCAAATGCATAAAATCATAATAAATTGTACCACAGTGTGGTGTAGGTTATAATTAAATAATTTTAAAAGAAATTGTGGTAATTAAATATACCATATCATACATACTGTACCACACTGTGGTACTTTACTACTCTCTGAACCGGGGCTACGGAAAACTTTTTTTTGTGAGAATGTTAATTACACTATGGGGTCACACTTTTCAAGAGCCATCTACACCATACAGATTACAGACATCTTCAAATGTCCTAAACATACATACATATATATGATCGTTGATCTCTTTGGCCAATAGTATATTATTTATACGTCCCCTTCCCTATGTCAACATTTGTATTCCTTTAAAATATGAAATCTCTGGACCCAAATATGTTAATAAGAACGACATACATTCATCAAATAAATACAACACCAAAAAAGCAAATCTTACAGTGCTTTAAAAGAGTTGTGCAAAAGTGGTGACAAAGAAGTACTTCCCCGGCGCGACAACCCCTTGTTAAATTCATTGGTGAAAATCCAAATTAGAACAACTTCCGGATCATAAGTTGGGGATTTTTATTGCTTCTTTGGATCTTTTTTTGCTGGGACAATTTACATTTGGTATGTCTCCTCTGCCTCTGTAGCCAAATCGGACAAAACATATACTCGTATATGGGAGCTATAAAAAACTCTGAAACGATTTTTTTCAAATTCGGCAATGTTGGTCCATGGATCAAGAAATTCTACCATGCTAAATTTCAAAACGATTGTTTTTAAACTACAGCTTCTATAGGACTAATGGGCCAAATCGGACGAAACATATATGTATGTTGAACCGAGTTCAACAACATTTAGATTAAGTACATTTAATCAATGAATTAATTAATAACATAATGGAATAATTGAATTTAACAGTTTCGTAATTAAGCTTCGTTAAGTATCTATGTGATAATGGAAGCTCTTCATCCCAGTGATAGTAGCTGAAAAAGGTTTTACTCAATTGGACAAAGAGCATCCATCTTGAATTCAACTTTCCAGCATCGTTTTGTTTGGTGAAGTTCCTGGAATGACAGAAACTTCACATTTGCTGCATCATCTACCGGGGTAAGAAAATCGTGCTCTATGGCGTTTTATTTGAACTACGTTCAAATACCTTTATATACACATATACAAATAAACTGAACTTTGAATTATAATCTTAAATTGTCCTATGTCTTCTTATTTCATTTATTTTCATACGAAAATCTGCTGATTGCAATTCGTGAGGATACATCGAATAATAATATATTCGACAATTGTACAGTATATATGGGAGATATATCTAAATCTGAACCGATTTTCCTCAAACTTGTCGATGTTGGTCCATGGATCAATAAACTCTTCAATGCCAAATTTCAAAACAGTTGGATATAAAATATAGGATAAAAGGCCAAATCGGACGAAACATATATATGGGAGACGTAGCTAAATCTGAACCGATTTTCTTCAGATTCGCCAATGTTGGTCCATTTATTAAGAAACTCTACCATGCTGAATTTCAAAACAATTGGATGTAAAATACAGCTTCTGTAGGTAAAAGGGCCAAATCGAACAAAACACATATATAAGAGCTATATATAAATCTGAACCTATTTTCTTCAAATTCAATAGGTACGAAAGACTACTTACTGCAAAATTTCAGCACAATTGAAATAAAATTGCGACATGTACTCAGCGTCAACTTTAGGACAGACGGACGGACAGACATGGTTAAATCGACTCAGCTAGTGATTCTGAGTCACATCTGTCACAAAACAAACTTATAATAACCTGTACCACATTGTGGTGAAGGGTATAAATATTAGGATGGAAGCATAGTTTTGTTTAGAACAATATCCTGCCAAACGTACATACAATATTTGTGTGTGTCAAATATTATATACTTGATGTGCACCCTAATCATATGTATGTTTCAAGCAGAATATATTTGGGACAATATACTACAAAAGCGATTTTTTTTCAGCGTGTAGTATTGCCAGAACCGAAATATAAATTGCAACTCTCGTAACATAAACGGGAAATTTCGCTCAGCATTTTCGTAGAAGAAAACCAGTAAGGAAAGACAGAAAGTCGGGCGGGGCCGACTATATAATACCGTACACCTACCTACCAATGCGAAAATGGGCGTTGCGATAAGAATTTGGCAGTGTTCATACATGTAATAAGAAAACTCTCTCTGCCGATGTTCGTACTGATTGGATATAAAACACGGTTTCTACAGTGCTTACATATCAAATCGGGTGTAACATATATATTGGGACTATGTTTAAATCTGAACCGATTTTCCCCGAATTTGGCAGTGTTCATACATGTAATAGGAAAACTCTCTCTGTTAAATTTCGTACTGATCGGATATAAAACACGATTTCTACAGCGCTTAAATGGTAAATCGGGTGGAACATATATATGGGGGCTATATCTAAATCTGAACCGATTTTCCCCGAATTGCGCAGTGTTTTTTCATGTAATAAGAGAACTTTCTCTGCCGAATTTCGTACAGGTCGGATGTAAAATACGGTTTCTACAGCGCTTTCATGTCAAATCGGGTGAAACATATATATTGGGACTATATCTAAATCTGAACCGATTTTCCCCGAATTTGGCAGTGTTTATTCATGTAATAAGAGACCTATCTCTGCCAAATTTCGTACTGATCTGATTTAAAATACCGTTCCGACAGCGCTTACATGTCAAATCTGGTGAAACATATATATGGGGGCTATATCTAAATCTAAACGGATTTTCTCCGAATTTGGTAGTGTTCATTCACGTAATAATAAAACTCTCTCTGCCAAATTTCATAAAGATCGGATGTAAAATGTGGTTTCTACAGCGCTTACATGTCAAATCGGGTGAAACATATATATGGGGACTATATCCAAATCTGAACCGATTTCAACCAATTTCAATAGGGATCGTCCTTGGGCCAAAAAAGAGCACTATGCTAAATTTCATCACAATCGGACCATAAATACGACCTGCACTTTGATTACAAGAATACATGGACAGACAGACGGACAGACGGACATGGCTAAATCGATTCAGAAAGTGATTCTGAGTCGATCGGTATAATAAACAATGGGTCTGTCTCTTCTCCTTTTAGGTGTTACAAACAAATGCACAAAGTCTAAATACCCTGTACCACAGTGTGGTGTAGGGTATAAACAGGACAATCACCGAAAGGGTACACTCTAAATATATTATATTTGGCACACACAAAAATTAAATATTTTGGAAGATGTTGTTCTAAACAAATCTTAGTATCCATTCTAATAAAGGGTTTTCCAACAAGAGGTTTTATTTTGGTATTCAAAGAAAAATGCCATTTTTGAGATAAATGATCGCATGTTTATTTCATAATAAAGAGGAAGGTATGCCGTTAATAATGAAAAACAACATCAGCCAAATGGCCACTACGACCACGCTTACCGGACCATATCCCGTTCATGAAATTTTCCATAACCAAATCGCAAAGTGGCTGCCCTATGTCCTTGATAGCCTCACGAATTCAATCTTTGAGGTCTTGAATCGACGCTGGGCTGTTGGCGTAGACCTTAGTTAAGTCTCAAGGTGTTAAATGACCCTGCCGGACCATAAACCGCACCAAACAGTCACACGTCGAGGATGGAGAGGCTTCTCAACAATAACTCTTGGGTTTTCCAAGCCCCAGATGCGACAATTTTGCGTAGCCACCGAGATGGAAATGTGTCTCATCAGTCAAGATCATTTTTCAATGATTTTGGATTTTCCGAATTTTAATAATTTCAATGCGCTGGTAATGGCGTAGTTTCTACTTGTCAAATTTCAAAGAATAAAGGCTTCAAAAGTGGCACCTACCGAAATACCGGGTGATTCAAAAAAACACCTCTTGTTGGAAAACCCTGTATTTTTTGTTTACGAAACAAATATTCATTTGCATTTAGGTATTCAGAAAATATATTAATATCATAATTTTTGCAACGGATATTTTAAACGTTCGTAAAACTCCTTTATAATTGAAATCGTATAGATATAAGATGTGTTGACAACAAATGATGATTGAAATAAATATAAATTAAAAACTAGTGCTTCAAAACAAATGCCATTGCTACTTATGCCATTTTAAATTATACGGTAAAACTCGAAATCAATGAAAAATAAAAAATGAAATTTTAAAAATCTGTGACGTTTTGTAAATTTCTTTTAAAACAAATATATTTGAAAAAAATCCAAAACAAGAATTTTATTTGTAAATAAACACATATCTTATTTGGGAAAATTAGTTTGCAAATATATTTTGTTGTAATATATTAATATACACGTTCCAAATAAATTTTATTGATTTTTTAATACATAATATTTAAACATTTCTGCTTCAAATATATTTTCTTTCGATTCAAACATATCAAAAAAAGACGATTTTGCCCCGTGTATCATTTTACATCGAATAGGAAAAAGAAAACTTCATATGTTAAGCGATGAAGTCAACGAGATGTATAAAGGAGATTACAAACTGTTAAATAAAGAAGCAGCTCAAAGTTGATAAATACAGGGTTTTCCAATATGAGTGATATGATTTCTTTGAAAAAAAAACACACGTCATTCAAATGGCCTCCACGACTTCTTCTGCAGGAACGAATTCAATAAACCCAATTTTCGATCATTTTTCCACTAAATTAAGTCGTATGTCATGAATGGCACCTTCAATATTGACTTGTAAAGCTTGGAGAGAGTCTGAGAAATAGTCTAATGGTGTAAAAGCACAACTTCTTGGAGGCCATTCAACATCACAATTTCTTGAAATAATCGAATCTCCAAACTTTTCTCGCTACAATTCAATTGTTTCATTTGCTGTGTAGCTCGTAGCCACAATCGGTCAATGGCAAAATGTTAGCTCTTAACCAGAGCTAAAATATTGCTCATGGGTGTCAAGGTCGTAGGTAGACTGGAAATTGTTTTTTTGGATTTTAAAATAAAATTTACTTAGCTCACGAAAAGTTGCAATTGGAGCACGATTATTTTGATAATAAATCCGAATAATTTGTAAACGTTGTTCTTGCGTTTATCTCTCCATGATGAAATTTTAAACAATACTGAATACAATGAAAAAATTACAGACCATGACATATTACAAATGGCCGAAACGTCACTTCAAAATCATGTCATCACTATTGGAAAGCCCGTTACAAATTCTTCGATATCTTAGGAAAAGATGCGCAAACGGCTGCTAATAAAGGGAACATGAGGGATTTATTTAAAATACCCAATGAAATTACGGAAAATAAGCAAAAAAAAAACAATTCTGGATGACAATAACGTCCTAGTGACGAACTAGGAAAAACATTTCCTAGCGTGGAAGCAACAATTCAATCGGACCCTAAATAGAATACATAACGTAGACTTGAAAGATCTCCAAATAAGCACCTGATTTAGCCCAAACATCAATATTCACCTAACCCTCCAACATACGAGTATAATGAAATATGTAAAGCCACTCGTGCTCTAAATGAAGAATGGCTAAGCTCCCCTGTTCGAAAAAATTTGGCACACAGAAGAAATTTTCGCCGATGGAAAAAGAGTCTACCATCATAAAGCTTGCACAAATAGGCGATATAAGGAATAGGAAAAACTGGAGGGGAATATCTGCAATTACAAACCTATTCAATCAAATCATACTAGAAAGCAAAGGGTATCAAGTGGCAACTTAACCGAAGATTAGTAGAACTTTCCTATGCAGATGACATCGTTCTCATTGCGAATAGACAAAAATACATGCATATGAAAATATCAACATTAGCGCCGCTCGAAGCTAAACAATAGGCCTAAAAATAAATATTCAAAAGCATGAAAATAAATACAAACAACAAAATAGCGATAAAAATTTATGGCCTGGGTCTAGCTAGAATAATAAATACTACTGGAGGAACACCTGCAAACATTGACAACGGGCTACATAAAGCTAGGGCAGTTTTTGCCTCAATGCCAAGCCAACACTCATAGATGGCTGCTTGGCACGTAACAAAGACAGCCACACAAAAGCTGCAAACATTAGTAAATTGATGCCTACGAACTATACTACGAATATTGTGGCCAAAAACTATAAGCAACGAGGTTATCGGCCATAACAATGCAACGCGCTTGGAAATTCAAATAAGGCGAAGGAAATATCGCTGGCTAGGGCACACACTACGGAAGGAAACTGCAGATATTAGCCATACGACGCTGGAATGGAATCCACAAGGAATAAGGAATCGAGGCAGACCAAAAATGACATGGCGAATATAAATTCTGAAAGAGCCGTCCAAATCGTTTAACGCCTTCAATAACATAAATCCAGCCGCTATAATTACGGCCCTGGAGGTTGATAGCAGTATACGTAGGTTCATTCATAACCTTCTGATTAAGAGACGCATTTCAGCAAGCTTAGGGTCAAATGACCTCCATAAATATGTCAGCAGGGGAACGCCCCAAGCGGGTGTTCTCTCTCCTCTGCTATGGAATATCTCCATGAACAATATTCTGCCTTCTGTGGAGATCATGGGTGTCAGAGTTGTCGCCTATGCTGAGGAGGAAGTTTGAGAATACTCTTAGAGACCTCCTACTGTAGGCCCTTCACACAACCGCATTATGGGCTTCCGATAATGGTATTGGTGGTAACCCCACCAAGACGCTGGTGCGCTGAGAACGGCACCAACAGAGGCACTACATGTTATACTACATTTAATGCCGTTACACATTATAGCAGTGCAATATGGCGCATGTGCTGCGATTAGACTCAGGGAACTGTCACTATGGTCAGAATGCCTGACCTTCCGGCCACTGTTGATTACACTAAGACTGAACCACTCTTTTTTTGATATATCACAATGGAATGGTCGTATCCCAGAACATGAATAACGTGGTGGCTAAAAACCGTTCTTTTGCTTAAATTGATGTGTTAATATACCGTTTTAACACGACCAGGACATAGGAGACTCAATAATAATACACTCAGAGAACTGTCACTATGGTCGGGAAATGGCTACGGACATAGTGTAATTCTAGACGGAATGCCTGACCTTCCGGGCACCGTTGATTACACTATGAATGAATCACTACTTGACAAAAAGTATCTCACTATTATACCTGATAGATCAGAATGGATTGGTTGTATACCAGGACAGAAGAGATACGTAAACTTTGGCTTTGATGTCTTTTCTGAGGAACTTGAGTTTTCAGTTTCAAAAAGACTGCCTGATCACTGTAGTGTTTACCAAGCAGAAATCTTAGCTATTGAACTGAACTTGGTATTTTCTTTGATAGTCAGACTCAAGTCCCTAGAAACTACATTCCTGAATTCAAAAACTGCCTTCTACTGGCGCAGTTCTCTTAACGAGATGACTGTACTGTTCTATATTCACCAGGTATGGTTGCCCGGCCACAGGGACATACCAGGGCACTACAAGGCAGTCGAACTTGCAAGATAAGGAACTACCTTACACGATCCAGGGGAAGTGGAACATGCGGGCATGCCTCTAGCGACCTGCAAGCTCTTCTTGTGAATGGTGGCCACTAGTCAGGAACTGCACCAAAGCACTGCTAACGTTGTCGAGACCGGATGTCATGACGGCTCAGTCTTATTGGACGGCACGCAGAGAAATTGTAGGTCGTGCATAATGAATTTTGCAGAAGCTGTGGAGACGAAGAAGAGGAAGAATTTAAAGAACACCTTCTGTGCCTGTGCCCCGCTCTCTCTAGAAGTCGGCATAAATCCTTAGTCTCTTATTTCTTTGAGGAGTTAGCTAACTTGGCCGATGTTGGATAATAGACTGTATAGTCTAAGTGAGTTTGTTTTACAGGCTACCACTATTAACCACTCAAGTCACTTGAGCAATGTTCGTCCTACTGACAGTCTTTCTATCTGCTGGGGCGCACGATAACTCTCGAAAGGATTGACTTAAAATTTGTATGTGATAATCTATTTGTCTATAAGTATAAGCACATTAGTCTAAGTTCGTAGTTGGGTAATTTTTTGTCCACTCCTAAATACTCCTCCTAACTCCCAAACAAAGGGACCATTGTATAAGTATAAAAAGTAACAGCTCATAACATTAAACCAGTTAATACTACCATTAATAATAGTGAAATGTTGCAAAGAGTAATGACTCCGCAGTTCCTACAGTCCGGTTTAAAATTGTTGTAATGTTCCACAAAAAATGTTCCTCGTAGTGCTTTAAGCAATATTGCTGAACATATCCTACACACTAAAATGTAAGGATCACAATGTTTCCTATGCCACCTCTAAAATGACCTCCATACGTAAACTTTGAAAACGCCAATACTCGCATTTCCTTTTTTTACTCCGTCTATCAGAATCCGTTTCCAGAACCTCTTCAAACCTTTAACTTGACTATTCAATATACCTTCCTTCACTTAGAAGGATCTTTTTGATCTTCAGCTGATCTCCACAGTGAGAAAACCATAAAAATAGCATCAATAACAGATCAACCACGTATAGGAAAAGATCAAAATATTAAAAGTTATTCCTTGATAATGTACTTAGGTGAGGCTATCCAATGTTTACGCACTGTTTTTTTGACTTAAAAATTCTCTTATCGACCATTGTGCTGCTGCATCGTTCATGTCGCAATCCTCCGATTGTTTGCTAAATACATACATATATGCACGTCTAATGTGGTCATACTGCAAATTATGTGCCATTAAGATTCATAGCCCTCAAATGCCGCTAAAATTAATGGCGCACGTATCGTTATGATTTGTGCCGCACATAAAGTGAAATATTCTAGTGACAATTTGGTTATCATCGAAGGAATGTTCTGCATATATTCAGGAGATATGTGGTTGAGGCTATAGTTGCCCAGAAATTCCATTGCCAACTGTTGTCATTAACATTGGTTTTCGAAATTGGCTCTAATGCATTCACATACAAACAGATGCGCTGCTGTATAGTGTTGTACAGGCAGAGGGATTTTTACCACACCATGTGGCATACACTTTTCGTGCTTACCATGGTTGTGGAAGGTGATGTATTTGTGCTCCCACATGTACGATTTTATTTCTGGTCGGTCGTTATTTTAAACATTTAAAGCCAACCGCCGAAATAAATGTTGGGCCTCAAAAATTATTTTATTTAAATGGTGTCCGAAAAACATTTTAGGTATCATTTGCTACGAAAAACTTAGTAACAGGAGAGTTACCCCTAACATAACTCTTTTCAACAAAAGTTTCTTTTACAAAAAATAAGTTCGTAAAAACATTTTCTAAAAAATTTCCAAAAAAATTGTTTACAATAAATGGCGCATGGTGTCCTCTTTAAAACAAAGTAAACATTCGCTTCAGCCTTTCGAGAGCACTTACAAAAACTATTTTTTTTAATTTTTTCAAAAATTAAAACGCTTATAAAATTTTTTCAAAAAAAAAAATTTAAAAAATTATAGCCAGATTTTATTTTACCTATTTGTAACTGCTTATAAACATTTAGCCAAAAATAATTTACATATGTAGATCGATATTAAATATTCTGACCCACATACAATTAATCTCATATTTCTGAGGAATATGCCAAAAGGACATAATATACATAATATATACGTCCACTTTTCTCAGGTTGGTAACGAGATGTAGTTCCCGAGATATCTGCATTTGAAAATTTATTTTTTTTCTTTTTTTCAGCGACCCTGCTCTAGTATTTTGCGAATATTAAAACATAATATGCACCAATTTCTTTCACTTCAACTTTACTGAAATGGCAACAAAATTGGCTATAAGTTGAAAAAAACAAGTAAGAATGTTCAGTCGGTTAAACCGACTTACGAATCCGCTCACCTTCGATCTCAAAAAATATTCGTAAATTAATTTAAATTGATTTCGTACATTAATTTTAATTAAATTATAATCAATTTAAATTACATTTAATAACTTCAAAGTATGCACTGGTATTAAAGTTAAAAGCTGCTAACTTTTGGTTCAAAATGTTACATTTGATGTATTAAGTATATTAATGCACTACACTGTACAAAATTGTAAGTAAGATGTTAAAAGCAGTTAACTTTTGGTGCAAACCGGTCCGTTTGTGTGGGTGGTTCCAAAAGGGGCGTGGCAACATTGCCCATATTAGAAGATTCGAATTAGTAGTACCTATGTAATTAAAGAATCAATATATCACTAAATATTAACCCTTTGTGGGAGAGGTACTAGAAGTAGTTGACCAATATGGCCCATCTTAGCACTTAGCTTGATATGGAGAAATTCCAGAATTTCCATTAGATGTCAAGTCGGGGCTAACATATATATGGGGGCTATATCTAAATCTGAACCGATTTTTTCCGAATTTGGCAGTATTCCTTCATGTAATAAGAAACCTCTTTCTGACGAATTCGTACTGATCGTTTATAAAATACAGTATCTACAGCGCTTACATGTCAAATCGGGGGTAACATATATATGGGGGCTATATCTAAATCTGAACCGATTTCCCCCAAATTTTGTATTGCCTCTAAGTGTATCACGGGACTACTCTCTGTCAATTTTTGTACAAATCGGTTCAAGAATGTTGCTAATACAGTGCATATATGCCAACTCGGAGGTACATATATATAGGAGCTATATGTAAATCTGAACCAATTTTAAACAAATTCAATAGGGATCGTCCTTGGGCCTAACGAAATATATGTGCAAAGTTTCGATGAGAGCGGACCATAATTGCGACATGTATTTTGATTACAAGAATACATCTACATACAGACAGACAGACGGACATAGCTAAATCGACTCAGAAAGTGATTATAAGTCGATCGGTATAATAAACAATAGGTCTATCTCTTCTCCTTTTGGGTGTTACGTAGTCATAATACCCTATACCACAGTGTGGTGTAGGGTATAAAAACCATAGGGTTGCCATCAAAGTACATTATGGGGACCTATAGTGATTTTTTAAATGGAATATTTTTGTCGAATACATCATCCATCCATGATATATAGCATTTTCAGATTAAATAAAAACATTTTAAAATTAAACAAAACATTTTCCAAACTATTTTCAAATGAAATGAAAATTTTTTTAAGCGGTATTGAAACTAATTTCAAATGAAATAAAACTTTAACATTGGATCAATAACGTACACAGATTTGCTCTCTTTCATTCAAGACGCAGTACAAAAATTAATATTCTCTTTACATTTCCAATGGACTACTATCGTTATTTTTCATCATACTCTTTTTCTGGACTACAGTTATTTCAGAAATAGTTTCATTTGAAGAAGTACATTGTGCAGTATCTCACTGGACTTGTTCAACATCACGATAAATTCAAATATAGTTGTAATTAAAACGAGTGAAGCAGATTTTAGTTCGGGAAGTTCTGATAATTGGATGCCTTCAGAGCAATCTTTAAATCATTCAGATATTAGTGAAGGACATGAGACAAATCGTGAACAAAGGTCTATAATGACCCAAAGTAATTCAGTATTTGAACGATCGGGACATTATAAAAAATAACAAGACATGAAAATGCTTCTTTTTAAATTGTACGAGGAAGGAAACCCCATTACCGCAGCTGCCCAACTTACATCAATCAAACTAAATACTGCTAAAACTTGGTAATAGAATAAAAATAACAGCAGAAATTCTTCAATGGATCGAAAAGTGCGTATAAAGAGACCCAGGAATTACTCAAAAATATATTAAGAAAAAATTGTTTCTATGATTGGATTGTTTGTTTGGCTTGAGGTCCGTGATAAATAAAAGACAATAATTTTTTTATACCCTACACCACACTGTGGTACAGGGTATTATAAGTTTGTTTCACGGCAGATGTTTGTAACACCTGAAAATAATACAGCTAGACCCACCATAAAGTATACCGATCGACTCAGAATCACTAGCTGAGTCGATTTAACGATGTCGAATTTGAAGATCATTTTGAAATTTAAAATGGTAGAGTTTCTTGATCCATGAACCAACACTACCGAATTTGAAGAAAATCGGTTAAGATTTAGCTATAGCTCCCATATATATGTTTCATCCGATTTGGCTCTTTAGATCCAATCGTTTTTATACCCTACACCACACTGTGGTACAGGGTATTATTTAAGTATAAAATGTTCCAAAAGTAAATTTATGTAAACAATTTATACATGAATTACAAAATTTATATATCAGAGTTATTCAATATTACGAGAGTGGTGTTATATAGTCGGCACCGCCCGACTTTAGCCTTTCCTTACTGGTTTTATAATGAAGTCTTAAGTTATAGTTTTTCTGATGTTTATGGGTTTAAAATAGTTTAATAAAATCAAGTTTCATTCAATTTGAAAAAAGTTTCATTTCATTTGAAAATGGTTTCATTTCATTTGCAAAAGGTTTCATTTAAAGTAAAAAGTTTCATATCATATGAAAATATTTTCAATTCATATGGAAAAAGTTTCATTCTATTTGAAAATGGTTTCATTTCATTTGGAAAAGGTTTCGTTTAATTTGAAAATGGTTTCATTTAATCTGAAAATTTTATATCATTAATTTTGGAGGGCGATTTTCAGGGCTAAGTGGTTGAACGGTTGTGTTGGATGGTTTAGGAGAAATACTTCTAGGAATGTGTGCTTTATTTTGTTTTTGACATCAAATTCTATTTCGATGCCTTCTATACCTCCCTTCTAAAACATGCTAAGTCTAACTTATCATTCTTTTAAGGAGATTGCATTTTAATTTCTAAAGATTCTAAATTATATTCCGTCAAAATTTGGTACAGTACAGGTCATTCGATTTGCATTATAAAGGATTTCTATACAAATTTAAAAATGCATCAAACTTTGATTGCTTCTCCTACAAAACTAAATTTTTGCACTTAGCATAGTTTAGAATGGAGGTATAGATATTCTGTAAGGTGATATTCTTACATGGCTTTGGTTATGCCACAGGTGGCATATTTCGAAACAATTTCTAATTTTCGTCTCACATTTTATTTAAAAAAATTGCTGCATATTTTCTTCTTTTCCAACTTAAATTGTATTTCCCGATTATAGAATGTTGGAGGCTATATACGATTTTGTCCGGTACATTTTTTCTACACGCTGAAAAAAATAGCTTCTGTAGTATTTCGTCCCAAACATAAACCGCTTGAAGCATATTTATGTTTAGAGCACACTCTAAACATATAATACTGGTACACATAAAAATTATGTATTTGGTAAAATGTTGTTCTAAACAAATCTTTGTTTACATCCCAATATCTTTTTATTTGGGAATATTATTTCCGAAACAAATATTTATACCTAAATTGTGTTAATATCCAATTCATGTAAGTCCATTTTTTTAAATAAAAAAAAAAACACTTTCCAGTCGACCCACGACCTTTATACTCATGAGCAATATTTTAGCTCTCGTTAAGAGCTATCTTTTTGCCATTGACCGATTGTGGCTACGTGCCAGACAGCAAATGAAACAATTGAATTGTTGCGAGAAAAGTTTGGAGATTCGATTATTTAAAAAAATTTTGACATTGAATGGCCTCCAAGAATTCATCGAATTCGTTCCTGCAGACGAAGTCGTGGAGCCCATTTGAATGAAGTTTTATTTATAACTTAATTGTATCAATTGTACTTTACATTAAATAAAAAACTTTTGAATTTCCTTAACAATACGTGTTTTTTTTCAAAGAAATCATATCACGCTTATTAGAAAACCCTATTCAAGAATTTTATTTGTTTTCAAACATATATTTTATGTGAGAAATTTAGTTTGCAAATATATTTTGTTGTATTATATTAATATATGCGTTCCAAATATATTTTATTGATTTCCTCATAAAATGTATTTGTTGAGAAATACATATATTATATTTGTTTAAGTTCGTAACATTGTCGCGCAACTTCCCCAGCTTGTGCATCTCCTTCGTTGATTGGCAACCCTAGTGGGTTGAATGAGAAGAAGCCTCTGCTACGACACTCCCAGGACGATATTCGCTTGTACGGATTGTGAGAGGGCTTTTCAGCGTCTGGTGCTCTCCTTCGACTCTCTTGGGACGAATTCGCTCAGCACGGATCGTAGAGGGATTAAAAGAATCTCTCTACAAACTCTCCCAAGACGATATTCGCATGGCACGGATTGTAAGGAGAGACTTCCAGCGTTGTATCTCTCTCCGACTCTCCCGGGACGTTATTCGCATAGTTCGGATGTAGAGAGGGACTTCCCGCAAGCAGAGGCTGTTGCGGATTTTCGACTCCTTGCTTCATCTGGCTCTCGTATTGAAAGTAGTCTTTGTTAGGCGATACAATCGCGCACATCACTAATAGTCGTTGTTTCGCACTCGCGCATACATATATCTTGTCGTTTTGCTATCGTGCCGTTTGGATCTCCACGGATCCTACGCATCGCTACATGGTAATATACGTTATCATTTATACGAAATAAAGCTCTGCCTTTCTCACTATCGAAAAAACTAAACTCTTGTGTTTTATTTATTTTCCTTTTCTATT
Organism: Eudasyphora cyanicolor; assembly: GCA_963930755.1. NCBI lineage: Eukaryota > Metazoa > Arthropoda > Insecta > Diptera > Muscidae > Eudasyphora > Eudasyphora cyanicolor. The sequence goes on along the minus strand of OZ005736.1, from coordinate 132,802,550 downwards.
TCTCCCTTTGCATTACTGCATCGCCAACGTCGCTCACTACACACGCATGAATAAATGCATACGTAAACACACACATCGTTCCCCCACTACTGAGCTATCGTTGTTATTGGAGTTTGTCATAGAAGGGATTTCGTCGCAGCGCCTACCCTCATCTCCCTTGCTGGCAAACCCCCCACCATAACATTTGGTCGTATTCGAGCCGGATTTGTACTCCCTTAACATTTGATCCAATCGAATCGGATTTGAGCTGGGATACATCGTCGATTAATTGGTGATTTGCTGCTTTCCTACGGAAAACCTCGGTGTTTCAACCACTCATCATACTAACAAAATCGCAGGTAACGTACTCTCAGTTTTCCTAACTAGTGAGCGCCGCGAGTGTTTTTTGTCCAAAAAATAAATTACAAATACATCCAAATATACCCTACGGTATAATAAGTCGACTTTCGAGCACTCTATCGCGATTTTCCTTAACAAATACAGTCCACTTTGTCGTTGTAATAGTGATAAATTACTTTAAAATCTATCGGGAATAATTATATTCCAATACAAAACATTAAGATTTTATTTCGATTGTTTTTGTTCGCTTTAATTTATTTAATTTCGATTTGTTTTGTTCGCGTTATATCTTAGAACAATTCTTGTTTACATATTTCGTTATTGCGTTGTGTAGTGTGTTGCCCGTTTATTTGTACATTCGGCATTGTTGTATTTATTTCCAATCTCAGTGCAGTCGTCCCTACTGCATGAGAGGCTATCTAGCTTAATTACAACAAAAACAGGAACACTCTCCAACCGTCTTGCATTAGAAAAGGCGCGAAAGTCGGCGTCATAAAATTAGCTCCTATTTCTTGCTCTCTTTGACTTCGTTCATCGAATAGGTCGATTGCATTTCCCCCTACCGACAGCTTGTGCGTCTCTCGCCAACAACTTCGCATTACATTTGTTGTTGTTTGTTACTCGAAAAGAAACACACACGTACGCACCCACATACTCGAATAGAGAGAGTCGTCGTCACCTGAGCTTTGTTTCACATCCCAGTTGGAAAAATAGTCGAAACAGCCAAATATAACAGCTTTTGGAAAAATAAATTAAATATTTTTTGTCGTGCTATTTTTGGGAATAGCGGTGGGTGGTACGCTACTCGTTAATTACAATCGGTCATATACGACACTGTACACCCTACATTCGGTCAATTGGACATTACTTGGACATTTTCATAATAAAATTTTATTGTATTATTTTTTGCGTTTTTCTAGCATATAATTTGTTTTTCTTGCTGACTACTTCGTTATTTAATCTTGTTGTTGCACTCTACAGTCGACCATAGTCACCCTACAGCCAGTCTAGTTGATCCAAATTTCAATTTTATTAAATTTGTGTCGTTTTTTCTTCTGGTTTATCGCATTTTGATTAGTCGTGTACATCCACGTACCCTGCATTCGGTCCTTATTTGATAAAATTTAATAGTTTTGTAGAATGCCTAATTTAGAAAATTCTGACTTAAGTCATAATTTGAATCTACCCCCTATCGATATTGACGTTTTCCATGGGGATTTCGTTACTTGGCCTACGTTTCGGGACCTCTTTTCGGCGATTTTTATAAACAATTCGCGTCTTAGTGACATTGAGCGCCTATGTCACCTGGTCCAAAATACTAGCGGTGAGGCAAGGGAAATAGTCTCGAGATTCCCTCTCACCCACAGGAGCTTCGCTTTTGCCTGGAAAGCATTGGAAGATGCGTATGACAACAAACGCATTCTTGTGAATAGTCACCTAAAGCTCCTCTTTGATCTTCCCGTGCTAGACCGCGAGACTAGCTCGGGTTTAAAGACCATACAACAGGGAATAAATGGGTGTCTTTCGACAATGGCAGTCTACGATGTCGTGACTGACCATTGGGATCCCATATTGGTCTTTCAATGCCTCCGTCGTTTGCCGAAACTAACCCTTACTCTTTGGGAACAGAGTATAAAAAATAAGTCATCCCTATCCTCCTGGTACGACTTAGATTCTTTCCTCACGGAAAGAATTCAGACTTTAGTTTGCCTTCGGGAGCTCAGGGGCCTTGACTCTGAGAAAAAGCCCGTGGTGAAGGACAAAACTTTACATTCTACGAATGTCTCTCCCTTGAGTCCTCCCCGGTCGCATTCGAACACGTGTTGTGTGCTTTGTTCCCAGCAGAGTCATGTATTGCGTTCTTGTTCTCGATTCAAGAACCTTTCGGTTAGTGATAGATTTTCGGTCATAAAAAAGCATGGGTGCTGCGTGAATTGTCTTTCACGAGGACATGCAGTGAAAACCTGCAACAGTAGACATAATTGCACTACGTGCAATGGTCGTCACCACACCCTTCTCCATCGAACTGTGGGATCTTCTCGTTTTGTACCACCTTCGTCCTTCATCCCTCCTATTGTTAAAGATCCCTCCTTGGACCAGAATTTGAAAACTTCTCCCTCCACATCGGCTATCGTAAAACCCACAATTAGTAGACAGGTATTTCATACCACCCAAGATAGAAATGTGCTCTTGGGAACTGCCATTGTGAATATCGTTCACAAGGGTTTTACGTACCCTGCTCGGGCTCTTATTGACCCATCTTCCGAGACGTCTATGGTTACGGACCGCTTTCGGCAACGACTGGGTATTTCGACGCGTTCTACGAACGCTGGAGTTTCAAGCCTTAACTGTACTCTATTGGGCAATTCAAGGGAAATTTGTTCTCTTGAAATCGTTTCACCATTAGATCCATCGCACGTTTTAAAAACGGTAGCCCATGTTCTTCCGAACATTTCTGGAAACTTTCCATCGCCTTCGCTTGCTACCATCCTCCAATCTCGCCTCGCCAATATGCGATTGGCTGATTCTTTTGACAATCGCCCAATAGACGTTCTACTTGGTGCTGATTTGTATCCGAAAATCCTTTTGGCTGAACCCCCACGAATTGTGCTTGAGTCACTACTGGCTCAAAATACCATTTTCGGTTATGTCGTTACTGGACCAATTCCTTGCGCCCTTTTTAATATTTCTACAAGCCCAGCCGCGGTCTTCACCCCTGGCAATAGAACATGTAATACGGAAGCAGGAAATATTCTGCCTTTCAGGAATTTCAATCGTTGGTCTGAGAACCGAACTTGAATTCCATCCCACCTCGTAGGTTTGATATCTGATTCATTACTTGCTAGACTCACTTTCGTTTGTATTTTTCGTCGCACCTCTACTTGAATTTGTTTGTTGGTCACATTTTGACAACCTCCTCGCTTTTTATAAATTATTTGAACTCGAATTAATAGAAATTTTCTTGATCGGGTTTCTACGAACACGTATTTTCTTGAATTAATTTGAAACTTGCCTTTTGTATCTCTCGAATTTGTGTCACAAATTAATATCGCAACCCTTTATTTTTTGTCGGAGTCTATATAAACTCAAACTAATTTTGAAATCGAAACTAGCTATGTTAGCATCACCTCGCCTATATTAATTATTTTACGAATTCTTAATATAACATTGAAGTACGAATTGAATGCTCACTAGGAAACTGAATTTACGTTCCTTCCTAATTTACTAACCTAATTTTCGTTATAGTTTACTTATATAATTTTGTAACAGAGCTAGATGTTGCAAGGGGGCCGGTAATGTTTAAGTTCGTAACATTGTCGCACAACTTCCCCAGCTTGTGCATCTCCTTCGTTGATTGGCAACCCTAGTGGGTTGAATGAGAAGAAGCCTCTGCTACGACACTCCCAGGACGATATTCGCTTGTACGGATTGTGAGAGGGCTTTTCAGCGTCTGGTGCTCTCCTTCGACTCTCTTGGGACGAATTCGCTCAGCACGGATCGTAGAGGGATTAAAAGAATCTCTCTACAAACTCTCCCAAGACGATATTCGCATGGCACGGATTGTAAGGAGAGACTTCCAGCGTTGTATCTCTCTCCGACTCTCCCGGGACGTTATTCGCATAGTTCGGATGTAGAGAGGGACTTCCCGCAAGCAGAGGCTGTTGCGGATTTTCGACTCCTTGCTTCATCTGGCTCTCGTATTGAAAGTAGTCTTTGTTAGGCGATACAATCGCGCACATCACTAATAGTCGTTGTTTCGCACTCGCGCATACATATATCTTGTCGTTTTGCTATCGTGCCGTTTGGATCTCCACGGATCCTACGCATCGCTACATGGTAATATACGTTATCATTTATACGAAATAAAGCTCTGCCTTTATCACTATCGAAAAAACTAAACTCTTGTGTTTTATTTATTTTCCTTTTCTATTTCTCCCTTTGCATTACTGCATCGCCAACGTCGCTCACTACACACGCATGAATAAATGCATACGTAAACACACACATCGTTCCCCCACTACTGAGCTATCGTTGTTATTGGAGTTTGTCATAGAAGGGATTTCGTCGCAGCGCCTACCCTCATCTCCCTTGCTGGCAAACCCCCCACCTTAACAATATTGAAAAATTTTTGTTTCAGATATATTTTCTTTCGGTTCAAAAATATCAAAAAATGCGATTTTGCCGTGTACCTATGTTTAAATTGCTTCATTGCCTTTTGCTTCAGAAATTCCAGTCCGAAAGGCAATTTATAATGTATAGTCCAAATGATACTATGTGTTATAACAGTTTGGCTACATTCTGGCGTGGAGCAGAGTGTGATGCCAGGGGAGAAATGGTCAACTTTTTATCTGCATGAAATATTCATTCATTCCAACGAAATCAGGCATTCACATTTCATATTACTATTTGGGAAATCCCAAGGCCGAAAGAGGAAATATGCACATATCGTCATCAGAAACGAAAAAGGGTGCAACAACAAGAAAAATGGAAATTCAGTTTTTGATGGATTTCGATACACTGTATCAAAATACACATCCTGACAAATTTTCAGCGGCGTAATCTTAAAAATGGCGAATTTATTAACAAAATATAAAAGGGCCTAACAACAAATTATTTCTTTTTTCATAGTTAAAAAAATCCTATTTCACGTAATTTTCACAAATAACTTATAAAACATGTTTGTGTGGTTTTATATATGCATCATTGTGTTTAGATATTATCCTAAAAACCACGTTTTTCTATCGGCAACACTTTTCATTTTATTTAGTTTTTTGCTTCTCCTGCAAAATTTCCAAACATGATGATAGGCCCTTTTTCGTTTCTGATGACGATATGTTTTTTTAAATTTGTTTATGAAAACAAAAATATTTGTAAGCTGTAATGGCAGAAAAGTCTCAAACTTTTTTCTTTGTTCACATTTTCTAAATTTTTTAATGTTTCATGTCGAGGACTTATATTCAAATGTAGCTATGAGCCATTTTCTCGAAAATGAGTTTTTGCTGGCAAACTATTCTCTGATTTCGCTGTCATCTGTCATATAAATTTGAAAATTATTTTTTTTTTGTTCTAAAACTATATTTTTTCTAATATTTCATATTTGGCGATACATTTGTGGTTTGTGAATGTTAAAGTGGCTAATACAATAAAAAATATTTAAAAAAAAGCAGCAAACGTCGACTGTTGTAATTTCCGAGAACGTATTGCAATTAATTATATATAATTTTCTATCTATAAAGACTATCGCGATGGAAAGCTTATTCGTTTTACAACCATTAGAACTGGTCGTGGGAAATAGGATCCGGCCATGTCACAATTAAAATCTTTTATCTATCCATGTAGTAATATAAAGTGAGTTTTGATAAAGAATACATTAAGCATTAATTAAAATCCTTTATCTATCCATGTAGTAATATAAAGTGAGTTTTGATAAAGAATACATTAACCTTCCTGCCATAGTCAAGCCATACGAAGGTTATAAAGAACCGAAGCTCTCACAATCTGGTCCACGCCCTATCCAGACAATCAAATAGAAACATTGATAAGAATTAAAACATGTTATTTCTCCAGAATATCAATATTTGTATGATAACTTAAAGCAGGAAAAGACAAAAGCCATTTTGTGTGGGAAGTACCAAAAGGAGCGTGCTGATACGCCCAATTTTAACTGGACTATATGTAGGTACTATAAAAGTATTACACTGTACAAAATTTCAAGTATTTGCATGAAGTGATATTATAAAGTTAACTGCTTATAACTTATAAGCAGTTAACTTTTGGTGCAAAATGGTCCATTTGTGTGGAAGGTACCAAATGGGGTGCGGCAACGTCGCTCATTTTTCTCGAGGTGATAGTGACTAATATACTAATATTATGTGTAGAATTTCAGTAGATTCGAATAAGTAGTATAGAAGTTATTAAAGAATCAATATTTCACTAAAAGTTAACCATTTGTGGGGGAGGTACTAGAAGGACTGGACCAAAATAGCCCATCTCCGAACTCATCCGGAGATAGATACAAATATTACCGCATACCAAATTTGAAGTCAATCGGTTACTCCTTTCGAGAGTTATCGTGCGCTCCAGCCAGCAGACAGACGACGGACGGACATTGCTCAAACGACTTAAAATGGCCCAAAACGAATATCCGCCGAACATACTTGGGGTTTTAGGTCACTCCTTCGATGTGTTATACTTTTGGCCCGTAGAAAATGATATATACCCTCGTATCACTAAAGTGAGTGTATAAAAAATCAAGTAAAAAAACTGTTTTTTCGCTCTCCTGAAATGTTGTGTTTTTGTTAAAAGCCTTTTTTGAATATGGACCATTGACTTGCCATTGATCAATCCTAATCCTGCAGTTTTGCATAACTCTCCAACCATTAATCAACTATTTATCAACATTATCAGTTTTGTTATCTCTTCCACATTCGTATTTTTTCAGATTACTTCAGGCGATTTTTTTATTATATTCATTCCGAGTTTCAAAGAAAATTTAATTAAAGGCTTTGCTTTTGTCCCAACGAACAAATTAGCATGAATGATTATCCTGATGGACTTATTAAACATAAAAACTCTTTTTAGACTTTCTTCGCACTATTGTTATACTTAAATTGAGATTTAAATTTAAAAAAATAAATAAATAATACATGATCTGGCATGTACTTGACGCGTCCTGAAATACTAAGTTTGCATCGTAAATCGTTGGGGGGTTTAGAGAGGTGTCGCGCCACCTAATCCGCAAATATTCAATTTGATTATTTTACATTTATAAATCAGATTCCCTAACACAGTACAGCACATGATTTTGGGACTCAATTCTGAGAATGGAAAGTTGCCCCAAAAATAAGAACTTCTGCATCACTCGTTTAGTCAAGTTGGCCCAATTAATAATTTAATGGCCACATGCATTTTTTTGCTCTGGGTGGATTTTTTGCACTTTTTTTATTTCGGTACGTACGGAATATCTCTTTTGTGTCTGAAGCAAAGTTGTAGATATTGAATAGGAGAAAAAAAATGCGGAACTAACCTACCCAAAAAAAGTATGGTGAACCGTGTTCAACAACATTTATATTAAGTCCATTAAACTTATGAATTAATGAATAACATAAAGAATCAATTGAATTTAATAGTCTTTTCGTTATAAAGTTTTCGATAAGTATCTACGTACTGCTGGAGGCTCTTAGTACACTTGAGATTTAGCTTTCACTCAATTGGACTAAGAGCATCCATCTTGAAATCACATTACAGCTTCGTTAAGATTCTCTTGTGCTTGGTTGGTTGAGCTACAGCTCGGTCTGAATTGGACACTTTTGCTGAAGAAAACCCAAGGGTAAAAAGCTCAAGCTCTACGGCACTTTGAACTACGTTCAGAGAAGTTACATTATTTAATAAAGCAAACATTGAATTCCAAACTAAAACTTTCCCTTTTGTGTTCGTTCATATTTCTATTTTCATACGAAAATATTCACATTTACAATTTGTGAGAGTACATCGAATTAAAGTCTACAGTTCACTTACAGTATTGTTTTCTCACACCAATTTGCATATTTGGTGGAAATATCGTTTACTTGCTTCAAGAGTGAAATAACTCATAATTGAAAATTGTCACGATGTGTCACTTTAAGTCCTTATAAAAAGATAAGTAACCTGAAATAAGATGTTTAAAGATGCTGGAATAAGTCCAAATATGATTGTTTACTTATAAACTAAATTTCGTTGGGATTAATTTATGGACATTTGCCAAATTCGCATTACTGTAAGACAAAAATTTTAAATTTTGCGTTATGTCACTCTTGAAGTAAGTGAGCGATATGTTTTTCAAAAACGTATTACGCTTCGACAAATAAATAGATAATAACTTTTATTGTTTCTTTTATTTTCAGGCAAGTTCCGGAAATATTCTTGAGTACACAATCGATCAATTACTATGTAAGTACAGACATTTAACGTATTTTCGTTTAACTGCAACACCAACGAGTATAAACTAAATATCCACTCTGCGTTTTATACTTTTTTCATTAACAAAATTGTATTTCAGTTTTGTTTCTGCAACAAATTTGTTACACTTATTCTCTGAAAACTGAAATAGATAAGGACTACATTTTGTTAAATTATGTCCAACAATTAAAATGACAATATCTCGCTAAATAAGCGTCGTTGGGCTAAAATAACCTAATTTTGTTATCAATTATTTATAGGCCAGCATTTTGAATTTCCCTAGCAAAACTTTAAATGGCAATATCTTGCGAAATAAGCATCGTAGGGTTAAAATAATAAAATATTCTTTCATTTATTCATTGGCAACATTTTGAATTTTCTTTGCAAGTCTTAAAATTAAAATATGTATCTCACACTGAAAAAAAAAATTGTCATAAAATTAAAGAAATGCTCCAAAGACGTCATTAGTTTTTAAAATACATACATTTTGTACTTAAAATATAGATAATTGAGCGCCCCAGTAGGTGAGTTGGTAGCGTACCCGCCTATGAGTTTGGGGGTCGTGGGTTCGATTCCCACCAGAGGCTCTGGTCTGTCGCTGCAAAAATCTAGCCACATGGTCTTTGTAACCCAGCTTTTCCCTGGACCGTAAATTTAGAATATAAATTTACTTTGTATTGTAATTCATATAAATAAATAAATAATATAGATAATTTCAATAATATTAAGTAATTTACTTAATTTTAAGTAAATTTTCTTAATTTTAAGTACAAAATGTACTTATTTTGAAGACTAAGGACGCCTTTGGAGCATTTCTTTAATTTTATGACAATTTTTTTCAGTGCACTAAATAAGCGTCGTAGGACTAAAATAACCAAATTTTGATTCATTTATTTATTGCAAAATTTTGAATTTACTTAACAAATAAAGGAACGTAATTTTGTTAACATTTATTTATTGGGGAAAATTTAAAAAACTTAAAATGTCAATATCTCGCTAAATAAGCATCATATGGCTAAAAGAACGAAATTTTGTTTCACTTATTAATTGGCCAAAATTTTGAATTTCTTTAGCAAAACTTAAAATGCCAACATCTCGCTAAATAAGCATCGTTGGGATAAAATAACGAAATTTTCTTGTCACCTCTTTATTTGGCTAAATTTAAAAACTTTAAATGCCAATATCTCGCTTAATAAGCATAAAATATCGAAATTTTGTTATCACTTATTTATTGGCCAAAATTTTGAATTTCCTTAGCAAAACTTAAAACGCCAATATCTCGCTTAATAAGCATCGTAGGGCTAAAAGAACGAAATTTTGTTATCACTTATTTATTGGCCAAAATTTTGAATTTCCTTTGCAAATCTTAAAATACCAATATCTCGCTTAATAAGCATCGTAGGGCTAAAAGGACGAAATTTTGTTATCACTTATTTATTGGCCAAAATTTTGAATTTCTTTGCAAATCTTAAAATGCCAGTATCTCCCTAAATAAGCATCGTAGGGCTAAAAGGACGAAATTTTGTTGTCACCTATTTATTGGGCAAATTTTAAAAAACTTAAAATGCCAATATTACGCTAAATAAGCATCGTAAGGCTAAAAGGACGAAATTTTATTATCACTTATTTATTGGCCAAAATTTTGAATTTCCTTAGCAAAATAAAGAAACTTTGTTATCACTTATTTAGGAGTATTGGCCAAAATTTTGAATTTCCTTAGCAAAACTTAAAATGCCAATATTTCGCTAAATAAACATCGTAGGGCTAAAAGAACGAAATTTTGTTATCACTTATTTATTGGCCAAAATTTTGAATTTCCTTAGCCAAAAATTGTTTAGGTCAACATTTTGAACTGCCTTGGCAAAACTTAAGATGACAATATCTCGCTAAAAATAAGCGTCGCATAAAATCTCCAATCTTTGTTATCATTTATTTATAAGCCAACATTTTGAATTTCCTTAGCAAAACTTAAAATAGCAATATATCACTAAATAAGTGTCGTAGGGTTAAAATAACAAAATTTTGTTATCACTTATTTGTTGGCCAAAATTTTGAATTTCCTTACCCAAACTTTAAATGACTATATCTCGTTAAATAAAAATTCCTGGGTGAAATTTACGAAATATTGGTACTACTTATTTTTGTTCAAAATTATGAATATCGTTAACAAAACTTAAACTTCCAATTTCTGACTTATCACCGCAAACCGAAAAATGATGTAATTTATTAAACAAGCATCCTAGAGAGAAAAGGACAAAATTTTGGCATCACATTCTGTTTGGTTAATATCCATACAAATACGAGTATATTTCGCTCATTTAGAAAAAGAGCGTAACTACACAAAATTTTAAAAATCCTAATTGCTCATACAAAAATGCCCTGCTTTTCAAAATGAACAGAGTATTGATAGATATTTTAAGTTTATCGGATAGGCAACTATATTTTACAAACTTAGAAATTAATTTTGCCCATTCGCTTGTCAGGTTCATTTTCTATGGGCTACACAAATCGTCCATAGGCGGAATTTCTGATTTTGTGTAGTTACGTTCTTTTTCTAAATGAGCGATTTCATATCTGGTCTCCGAAGGGGTTTTATTATAACATATCCTTTTAAAATATTGACATTGTACTTTCTTAAATGATGAAACTATTGTTTCGTTTAATTTTCCTTTCATTTAAAATATTGTTTTTTCTCTGAGGTTTCTACAACACCGCCTGTTAGATGATATTGGTATTATAGGACAATTGCTACAATTATTCATATTTATTATGACACTTTTTGTTCTGTGTTTTAACTCATTTACCATATTTATTATCTGCATTTTATGGGATTTTGTGACAACAATGTGGTCGGCTTATTAAAACCGATGGACAACAGTGGGTGACTGAATATAGTGTGAAATCCAGTGATAGGGTTTTTTTTAAAATAATATATGGGGAATTGTCGATTGCAGGGATGTGGGCCAACTTTTACCATCTTTGTGGAACCCTCAACATAACAACAGGCGGCTACATTAATGGTTAGAACTTCAAATTAGCCTTTGAATAGAGTTCGATCCGCGCATATGTTTTACCGACAGTGGGGAAGGATGCTGTGGAAACTTCGCATTTGGTGAACGGTAAAAAACAAGTTTGTTCTGAAGGACAGAGGCATAAATGCTTCTCAACCGTAAGACAAGAACGAACCTATATCCGAAACCAAATGTGAAGAAACGACACAGCAGAAGCTTCAGGTTCAATGGAGACACCCCAAGTGTCTGTCATCGGTACGGAAAACATAAGAAGAGTGCATAAATCCTGAAGATAAGCTTATGCACTTTTTCGGAGTAATCAGCTGCGCAGCTAAGAAGTCATTAGATTTTCTCAAATGCGCAAATGATTACGTTGGTGAACTCCTACCGGATGCTCGGGTCCAATTTGTACTGATTTCCAATATTCCGCTTAGAATGACGGCTCGTTTTTGGACCCCCCTCCAGATGCCCAAAATCCTGAGTCTAATCGTGAAGCAGAATATCAGACTCTAAACATACAATAGACAATTCTGTCCTCAAAAGTCAGTGCCGGGAATGATCGTCTGCTTCTGAGAGTAGCTATTGATGTACGGTCGTAAGGGAACCATAGATTCGGAACCATCTGGTTCAGATTCCAAAAACCCAAGATGAAAGAACTCAGAGAATCATAATGCTGATTATTGGCATCACTACAGAGTTATATCTACATATAAGATTACAGTTTATGTGATAGTAGAATCTGCGGAGATAACGATGGTGTTTAGCTTCGCATATGGAACTAGAACCTCCGAATGAAAGTGTTTGAAGCCGTCATCAGACTGCTGTAAGCAAGTATAAACTAATCATTGGATGCGAAGACAACGCTCATCATTCTAAATTGGGTAGAACTGACAGAGACAAATCGAAGCCGTTTAGGAATCCAAGGAAAACAAATTGGTTGAATGTTTTTGGGCTATACACCGTAAACGAGATCGACTCAACGGAACGTACAGATTGATAAACCTATAAGGAGTCATACAATAAGTACAAAGCTAAGGTCAAGAAACGAACCTCGTGGTTAAACTTTTGTGAAACCATAGAGGGAGTAAATAAAGCATTCACATTCCGCAGAGTACTCTCTAAAGATTTCAAGGCAGTCGGAAGTGTTCAAAAGGAAGACGGCTCATGGACAAAAGCCACTACAGAGACCCTGGACCTTCTTACTAAAATCCATTTTCCAGGCTGCCTTTAAAAGACGATTAACCCTCTCCGATTCGGGCAAGGAAGTGGCAAGAAGTAAGGGTTGTCTCCATCCCGATGGCGGGAAAACCACCCACGAGCTCTGAGAACTAGCGAGAAGTAGTACTCCGCAAGTGACACTACACACTGAAAAATAAAACAAGTTGTTGGGTACGATTTAGCCAACAACTATCTTGTTGGTTAAATCGTACACAACGACCTTGAGCTCCTGATTCAAGAGCGCTATCGTTTTTTAAGATTAAAGTTGTTGTTTCAACCACAAAAAGTTGTTGAAATGACGATTTCGTTCTTTAAATCAAGGCTGTGGAATCGGATTCTAGGAGTCGGAAAATTTTTGTCAAATTTCAATTGTTTTACAAAATTTCGTTGATTGGAATTGCTTTTGTTTAACAAAAAAATTAGAAAAATTCCCGTTGACATCTTTTACTCCAGTCGTGCCCTAATCCAACCTCCCACAGTTGACCCTTAAGCCTTTGCTCCATCCGGTCATCGACCTTTAATCCGGCAATCTTACAGTGGGAAGAATTAAAAAAAGGATATAATTATGCCGTTTCTTAACCAGACAACCGATTGTGTCAAAACTTGACAATTGTAGAAGAGGTATTAGAGAAGTTAAGTTTTTAATTTAGTATACAGGGGCGTAGCTACAGGGCCTCAAAGTAGGCCACTTCGGTTGAAGCAAATGTTAAAGCTCGTGTAACTTTCGTGCATTTCTTTCTATTCATAAATTTTTTGAGTTAATTCTACTAACCGAGGTCTACAAAAGACTACACCGAACATGTGCATAGTATTGTATAGTTACCGAGATATCTGCATTTGAAAATTTAATTTTTCATTTTTTCACCAGCCTCGTCCTTTTGTTTTGCAAATATCGGAGCAGAAAATGAACTGATTTCTTTCACTTAAACTGTTCTGAATTGACAACAAAATGCTACGTGATAAAAAAAATTTGATCCAACATAAGTTATAAGAAAAAAGTTAGTTCTGATTCACACGAGGAAATTTTTTCCAAGCACGTCTGCTCCTACAAACTTTGACATTTGCTTGGAAAACATTGTCTCTTGTGAATCCATTTGAAGTTATATTTAAAAAAAAGTGTCTTTTGGGATAAAAGTATATGATGTATTTTGGATTATAAAGAAGTTATTTAAAAAAGTATAACAAACTAGCTGACCCGGTCCACTTCGTTGCCCCAGATTTTAGATTTTCGATCCCGCCCATTTTTGGACCGATCACGTATACACAAAATTACCAGATACATATGTATACACAAAATTACAGCACTCTCGCTGACAAGTTGTGCAATTATCTCAATTTCAACACCGCCTCCCAAAATTGTCGACTGGAAGATGGTGTAATAGGTAGTGAACGAAAGGATGAGAATGACCCACCACCAAATAATGAGGGGGTGCCACCAGATAGGATAGTCTCCCAAAAGATACTTTTACTGGAAGGACAATGATTGAGGTCATCCAGATAAACCTCCACCGGAGCGAGGCAGCATCCAACGCTCTGATGGACATCATAAATAAAGGCAGGGTTCATATTGCTTTGATCCAGGAACCATGGACAACTAGCAACAAGGTTACTGTGAAGTATAACCTGTTCTACGCTAACACAGGTACTCGTCCAATGACTTGTATTCTGTGCCATAAAAACTTATGTTTTATTTTCTCTCCAGAGTTGTCAACATCGGACGCAACGGTGCTGAGGCAAGGTAATGGAGATATGTACCTGGCGTCAATATATCTGCCATTCGATGAGCCGACATTGCCACCTACGTCGGAATTACAACGTCTGGTGAGGGAATCCAAACACACAAGTAATGAGTTATTAGCTGGATGTGACGCCAGCTCCCATCATATCGCTTGGGGTAGTACTAACACCAATAAAAGGGGACACGTCCTTATCGAATTTTTGAATACAAATGACCTCATAACTCTTAACATAGGAAACACTGCAACCTTTGTTAACAAAATTAGGGAAGAAGTTTTAGATATAACGATATGTTCAGAAAATCTTATTGATGAGATTCATGAGTGGAGGGTTTCGGATGAACACTCCTATTCAGACCACCGTTATATAAGGTTGCACGGCCACCGCCGAACCCCATAAGTTTCCGTAATAAGGCTAAGACCGACTGGACTAAATTCGGAAATCTACTTAGAAATCGATTGGGGCAGCCTACACGCGATTATCTATGTGCAGAAGACATTGATATCAATGTTAAGAAGATAACCGAGGCTCTTGTAAAATCATTCGAAGATAGTTGCCCACTTCGAGAAAGGAAATCTGCCTTTGAGAAACCGTGGATGACAGGACAAATTCGCTCGATTGGCAAAGATGTCCGCAGACTTTACAATAGAGCTCGACGTAAAAAACAATCAGTATATTGGGACGACTACCACAGAAGACTCAAAGAATACAATAAAATCGTTAGATCGGCGAAACGTAACTCCTGGAGGCTTTTCTGTGAACAGGTAGACAGCGTTAACAGCATGTCTAAAATGAAAAAGTTCCTCTCAAAAACTCATGTCCAAACCGAAACACTGGTGGATGAAACGGGTAAAAGGATGGAAACTATAGAGGATACCGTAAGGCTCTTGATGAAAACTCATTTTCCGACTGGTAATGCTGGACCAACAGAGGAACAGTTACAGAATGAAAATGTATTGCATCAAGTACCTATTACGGATATAACAGATGGTATGGTTAAAGAAGCGATAAAAAGTTTCTCTCCCTTTAAGGCTGCGGGACCGGATGGAATATTTCCAGCACTTCTGCAGAATGAGGTGGATCTGGTATCAACTCAACTGGCTGGAGTGTTCACTGCATGCCTAACCCATTCGTATACCCCAAAAAAACTGGCAGGAATCAAGGGTGGTCTTCATACCAAAGCCTGGCAAGGCGAGTTATACGACCCCAAAGGCTTATCGACCCATTAGCCTTACTTATTTCCTGTTAAAAACAATGGATCGAATAATTGATAACATGGTCAAAGGTAAAACAGCGGATGGCAGGCTAAAATTCAAACAACATGCCTATGTCAAAGGAAGATCAGTGGAAACAGCTCTGCGTGAGGTAGTGCACCACATAGAAGAGTCCTTCAGTAAAGAAATGTATACACTTGCTGTTTGCATAGACATTGAGGACGCATTTAGCAATGTAAAGACCGATACACTTATCCAGTCCTTAGACGATTTTCAGGTTTTCCGGGCGCTGAAAAACTGGATCAACAATATGCTAAGGAATATGTGGATTATTTGTGGGTCATATGACGTAAAAATTAGATACTAGGTATATCGTGGTATACCTCAAGGGGGCATTTTATCGCCTCTTCTATGGGTTACGACGATACACAATCTCCTAAAAGCTCTCACGAATGAAGGACTTAAACCAGTCTGTTATGCAGACGACGTTGTAATACTTCTAAGGGGCTTTCATCCAAATCTATTATGCAGAAGAGGTGAAGAGGCACTTAACATAGCATATAACTGGGCACAACCAAGGGGATTAAATGTTAACCCAGACAAAACGGAAATATGTCTATTTACAAGGAAATCGAAGATCCCACGTTTTACCCGGCCTCGATTCCTCAATAAGACAATTGCTATAACTAAAAAGGTAAAATATTTGGGAGTAATCTTGGATCAGAAACTGTACTGGAAAGATCATCTTGAAGAAAGAGTTGAAAAGGCCCACAGATGTTGGTCGTTGTGCAGAAGAGCTATAGGTTTAAAATGGGGACTACGTCCAAATATGACTCACTGGCTTTACATGAGCGTGATTAGACCAATAATCACGTACGCCTGTGTAGTGTGGTGGACATCAATGGACAAGAAGTGCAACGTAATACCTTTGCAAAAAATTCAACGTATGTGCTGTCTAGGCATAAGCGGGGCGTTTAGAACTGCACCAACAAAAGCGTTGGAGACTATACTGCACATCCAACCAATAGACATCCGTATAAAGTATGAGGCAGCCCTCACAGAAAGACGTCTACAAGTGATGGGTGAATGGATAAATCGAGACCACAAGTCGTACCATCAGAAGATTTTAGAATATCTAGTTGGACACATTCAAACGCCAGACCGCATGCCTGAAGTGCGGCTTACAGCTACCTGTGATACGTTTGTGCCAGACAGACGCTCCTGGGAAAATGGAACATTGGCCCATGTGCCAATGGGAACCAGCTGCTACACGGATGGGTCCAAGCGAGGAGGAAGGACGGGGCTGGGACTTTTTATTGATGAACCAGAAGTCGAACTTCACTTCCGCCTCCCTGACCATAACACGGTATTTCAAGCAGAAGTTCGAGCAATCACGGAGTGTGTGAACTGGCTCAGTAACACGACAAAGCCTAAATATACCAACATCTTCACAGATAGCCAAATGGCGATTAAAGCAATAACATCGGAAAGGGTCAGATCCAGAACTGTGTTGGACTGTAAAAGAACGATAAATGATTACTCAGCCCATGGTAAATTGCGTATTTGCTGGGTACCAGGACACAACAGAGTGATTGGAAATGAACGGGCAAACAGCTTGGATTCAAAGGGCAGAGAACTTCGAGTAATAAACTTGGGGAATTGGAAACCTTTCGAAGCCACGAAAAATGAGTTGAAGTACTGGGCAGTGATGGCTCACAAAACTGTGTGGAATAGCTCAACTGCAAAGATACTGTGGGGTGACCCAAATGAAAAGAAAACAAGAAGTCTTCTGAAACTAAACAAGATCGATATTAGTAAGATGATGAGTGTTCTAACGGGACACTCAAGCTTACAAGCACATCTTCATCGCATAGGACTAGCAGGAAACGACGAATGCAGGGAAAACATTTTCTGTGTCACTGCCCGGCTTTCACACATGCAAGATCCCAACATTTCGGGTCCGACATATTACCAGACTTGACTCATCTCAGAGAATATGACTGGAAGATACAGAGAAAATTCGTGTCTAGTACCGATTTTCTGTAACTCGTGAGGTATAAAAAGATCATAAATAAGGAGCGCACAACAGGCCGAACCACTGGCCTAAGTGTATGGACATGAGACGTTTAAACGTCTCCTCTCTTCAACCTAACCTAACCTAACCTATCTCAATTTCAAAATTTGGCTTATGTGGGCGGCGCCAACCCCATTGGTTACTTGCTGACGCTTCTTCGCAGCCGGTGCTACTCCTCTTTCGACCTCGTCCGTTTCACAGTATTCTGTAAAGCAGAAGGTCATATTGAGGCCGCAGCTTTACGTGAGGATAGGTTACTGCCAGTATCTTGTTTGTTAGTATGTGTGGTCTTTTGTGAGCCAACCCTGATCTGTACCTTTAAAGGCACATTAGTGAGAGCTGCTGTCACCCCTACCACAGAGGGCGTAGGAGTTGCAGTCTCAACCAGGGAAGAAGTTTCAGCGGGGATTTCAACAGAATTGATCTCTTCACAATGGCGGGATATCGTCGCTCATGTTGAAGAATCGTGTTCCAGTTTGCTCTGATGAAACCCTTTTCTTTCATCGTAAATCGGTCTCGCTCTTACCTTCTAACTTGTCAAGATTAGAACAAGCCCTGTGATAGACATCGCGAATCTTTTTTGCAGATGACTTCTTCCGCTTTTAGGGAGTTTACTTACAGGAGATCCTGAGTCTAAAGCTCCTTGCCGCGTCAGAGTCAAGCCACCGACACTTGAAAGCTCGTTTACCACGGAAGGTGGAATCGGTGAAGTAGCGTTGGCATTGATCGCGACTGCAGCCTTGTTGGGCACCGGCGTAAAGTTGTCTGGCCTACCTCTATCGAATTTCGGGGAAGAGATAACCGTAGTTTCTCTATCCTCATCCGATAGGGTGAGGTCATCCGTCAATCCCGCAGGCACGCTTTCCTGACTGAATCCGATGTGAGATCCATCACTCACCAATTCTGACAATTGCTGACAGAGCTCACCATATTGGGCCGAAATTTCTCTGTTCAGCGAGTCGATGTCTCTGAGCTCGGACTGTTCACTTCTCATCCATTACGAGATTCAAAAATACTCGATGAGGTTGTGGGAAAAACGCTTTAAAGATTTTCTGATATACTTAGTCACTAGGCCGGGTCGATTTATGGGGAGGCAAAAAAAGTCGCCATTGCTCAGTGAAAATCGTATTCTAGGGATCAAAATAAGAAACTTTGCCGAAGGAACCATACCTCTAAAACGAATTCTGATGAATAACAAAATTCTGAATGAATAACAAAAGCACAGACCAACAATAAATAACAACAACACATACAAACACATGAGGTACGATGACGTCGGCATTAGCCGTTGACAAAACTACATTTGTTTTCGTGGTACGCGATGCGAACCCAAGCAAAAAACAAAAATGTATTGTATGAGAGTTTTAGTATGTTGACTTAGTTCGGCAAAATACGGGTTTGGTTAGCAGTTCTTGTTAAATTCAATTTATTGCTTTCACAAGTATTTCAGCTGATTTAAGTTAAAGACATACACTATTGCTACTGAATTCTGAAGATGATAGAGTGGTGTCTATCGAAACTGTAGTCAATTCTACCAAGCAATTAAAACTCTCTACCAATTTTTGTATTTTTTTCTATTACTTTCTTGGAATAGACAGAAAGTAAATGGAACATATGGTCTCAAACCAAAAAAATAAATTCTGACTGAATAACAAAAGCACAGACCAACAATAAATAACAACAACACATACAAACACATGAGGTACGATGACGTCGGCATTAGCCGTTGACAAAACTACATTTGTTTTCGTGGTACGCGATGCGAACCCAAGCAAAAAACAAAAATGTATTGGTATGAGAGTTTTAGTATGTTGACTTAGTTCGGCAAAATACGGGTTTGGTTAGCAGTTCTTGTTAAATTCAATTTATTGCTTTCACAAGTATTTCAGCTGATTTAAGTTAAAGACATACACTATTGCTACTGAATTTTGAAGATGATAGAGTGGTGTCTATCGAAACAGCAGACAATTCTACCAAGCAATTAAAACTCTCTACCAATTTTTGTATTTGTTTCTATTACTTTCTTGGAATAGACAGAAAGTAAATGGAACATATGGTCTCAAACCAAAAAAATAAATTCTGACTGAATAAAAAAATTTAAAAAAAATGTTTCAAACGTAACCCTCCCCTCTTAAAGCTAACCACCTTTGGTTACAAAAAAGACAATCATTGCTGAAATTTCACCTTAGGCAGAAACAAAACAATAAACGATCACATCACAACAAGAGCACTATACCTCCATTAGAAAATTTCAATAACAAAGATACTGGACGACAATGAGGACAGACATGGTAGCAAAAACTGTCGATAATTTTTGGATATACAAATCTGAATGTAGGTCGCTGAAATGCCATTTCGCTTCCGTTTACAAATAAATTAACGAGGGGATATGGTATGTGCAGGGTCTGTACATTATTTCATTGGGCATTTAGAATTACGTTATTTTACATTCACATGGTTTTAGGAAAAAAATTTTAAGTTCTAAGGGGGTCGAATGATACGGATGGTTCCTTTAAAATATTTTGCATAATTTAATATTGCTATAAATATCCTGAATGTGACGCCAGATTAATAAAATTTGATGTACTTCCGGACTAGCGCTTAGTAGGATTTTTCACAAAAACATAAAACTACATCGATCCATGTTTTGATATAGGGTCAGAATATTTAATATCGACCAATGAAGTTTATCTGTGGCTAAAAAGTTTATAAATAGTTAATCCATTTTTTTAAATTTTGTAGCTTTCGTTTTATTTTACCCTCACTTTAGTGGAGCAGGCAGTGCACCGTTCTCTGTCCCATTGACAAAAATCGATAATAATGCATTGGCCCAAATAACAATAAAAATGGTACATATAATATCTTAACAGACCAACTAAGATAAATAATAAAAATATTTTTTGATGTAGCTCTTTTTGAAACCACGAGAGGGCGCCAAAATCAATGGTTGTATGTATAAAACGAATCGGTTCAGCCGTTCGAGAGCAATTCAAAATTTCGTAAAACGAAGTTATTGATGGTTTGGCTTGAGGTCTTGTATTATTTAAAAAACTTTAAAATACATATAAATAACAAGTTATACAAACATATTTAAAAGACAACAATAATATCACAATAATTACATTTAGAACAAAAACTATCGACTTCTTTTTAACAGAGTTAACGATTAACTAACAAATTATTTCCTTCGTCCGTATTTTTCTACTAAATTTCTGTAAATCTGTGCACAATGGTCCGTGTCAGTTTTATAGGTCATTCTCTCATCGTTTGGTACATTTATTATGTGTAACATTGCTAATGTATATCTCCTTTTGTAATTGACTTTTGAAACTTTTTTTGGAATTTATTTTATATTGGTATTATTTATTGTAGACATGTTGAATTTTATGTGATTTTCGGATTGTTCGGCTTGAGGTCCTTTGTTGGAAATTAAAACTCGTTAATTTTCGATTTTTAATTTATTTTTTTTTATCCAATAGTTCGACTAAAATCTTTAGCCATCTTCAGGGATCTAGTATTAAAAATATACCCACAAATTACATTTGTTGTTAACAAGAATACAAAACATTGATATTTACATAAAAATTATCACAAATTAAAAAGCTCGCCTGTCTTCTAGGAAGTTATTCGTCAACTAAGCTTTATGTTGTCCGTGCTTGTTTACTACATGTCTATACATTTGAGAACATTTGTCAGTGTCGGTTTTGTAATTTAGTCTCTTATCTGCAGGAGCGTCAGTTATGTAGAGCGTCTCTAGTGTATAACGTCTGAAAGGATTTCTCTCTTCCACTAATACATTTACGTCGTCAAAGTTTGGTGAATGTCTAGTCAATGTACAGTGGGCCGCGAGTGCTGTTTTTTGTTTTTTTGCAAGTTCATTTTTACCCTTATTATATATGCCCGAATGTTTAAATCTCTCCGATAGTCCTGGAATGAATCTCATAGGTTTGTATATCTTAGCTTGGGTTGATTCTGCTTTATCCCTATCTTTTTTGTGTATAATCCGGTTTATTAGATCCTTTATCGTTGTCATCGGGAAGTCATTCATACTTAAAATATTTAGGACCAAATCAATAGTGATGAAAGGGGACAAATCCAATATACGAGTAGTATACCAAATAAAATGTAATGGGGACGACACCGACATATGCCAAAAGGTATATGTCGGCAGTGATGCCAGCTATTTGCGGAGCAAAAACGTAATGAAAAATTTAAATAGCGTAAAAAGGCACTAAACTATTTTTCTTTCATTTGCAATAAAAAAGTTTAATTTTACATTAAAAATTTTAAAATAAAAATAATTATCAAATTTTAATCATAGTTGTTTTCCTAATTAAAATTATACTTTCAAACTTTTTGTTTTTTTTTGGCGATTAGATTCTTGCTGAACAATAAGGAATCACTACCAGATTCGATTTATCCCTATAATAATTCGAATCTGCTAGTGATTCCCATTCAATAGACCATTTAGTCTGTATTTTATCTTTGAACACGATTTTGCAGTTATCGATATCTCCAAAGCGGGCTACGCGGACGAAACTGTGACCGGTTTTGGCCGGGGTTAAAGATTTTCCCTTCTGATGTACAAGGTGGCGCAAAAGTAATCCTCCTATCAGAAAATGCTATAAATTTTGCGATTGGCCCCTAATGTTAGTTCTGTTTTGACATTTGTGTAGTAAACACATGCGAAATACACGTTAATAAACAATGTTACGCTACACTGCTCCAGAACGCGGAATATTGCTGACTATTTATTTGACCAATAATCGGTCGGTGACTTTGGCACAGATTTCCTGGCCGTCCAACGCCTACTGGTGAAACACTGCGACGTTTAGCCGCTCGCCTCGAAGAGACTGGCACAACACGAGATGCTGCCAGGCGTGGCAGACCCCGGAGTAGCCGTTCTGCAGAGAATATTGCTGCTGTAGCCGAGAATGTCATGGAAGCGCCGTCGACATCGACCAGACGACGTGCCACGCAAATGGGTATCAGTCGACGGTCTCTACAGCGAATTTTGGTACAAGATTTGAAGATGTTTCCGTACAAAGTCCAGACGGTGCATCAGCTGTTAGCTGCTGACCGCCAAACGTGTCTAACATACGCTCAAGCCATCCTTAATCACCACCAAGAGGAAGATGATTTTTCATCAAAAATAATCATGAGTGATGAGGCCCATTTACATCTTAGCGGGTACGTAAACAAGCAACATTTACGCTTCTGGGGCACTGAAAATCCGCGTGTAACCCACGAAGAGCCATTACACCCGCTCAAAGTCACTGTATGGTGTGCTGTTTTCGCTGGAGGAGTCATCGGACCTTTTTTCTTCGAAGACGTCGCGGGCCAAACGGTTACTGTGAATGGTGAGCGCTACAGAGCAATGATCAAAGAGTTCTTTTTGCCGCAACTTGATGCATTGGGTTTGGAAAACATGTGGTTCCAACAGGACGGTGCAACGGCACACACTGCACGTGCCACAACCGATATGCCGTTTTAGCGATTTGCACTGGCCAGCAAGATCGCCTGATTTGACCGCTCCAGACTTCTTTTTGTGGGGCTTTTTGAAGTCGCGGGTTTATGTCAACAAGCTTCAGACTCTTGCAGCTCTTAAAGACAATATCCGTCAAGAATGTGAGGACCTATCGCCGGAAGTTTTGGCCAAAGTGCTGGAAAGTGCCATAAAAAGGGCTCAAATGACAATCAACTGTGGCGGCGGCCATTTACATGACATCATATTCTCGACTTGATGTAAAAAAAATTAAAAGACCAAATAAAAATAATCCACAAGGAGAATCAAAGTTTTTCATTTTTTTTAAATTACAGCCAAAAAACATCGAAAGGTTACTTTTGCGCCACCTGTATGTCCAACGATGGCTACGCGGACCAAAGTGAGCCTGAGTGGCATGCCTTCGGCCGAGAATAAAATTTTTTTTCCAAAACCGGTTACGAGGACCAAAGTGTCTTAAGATCCATGGACAGTATGTCCCTGGACCTTATGACATGCCACATAATATTTTAGGTCCTTACAAATATCTAGTCGAAAACAAAAGAATTATACACTGTACCGCAGAATTGTGTACTTATAAAAGCATAATTCTGTGGCAAACCCCCTTTCGCCAATAATTTTGTGTGGTATTAAAAAGCAATATCTTTTACTTTTTGTAAGTCTAAATTTCAATCAAATTTAAACTGCAGAAGTGATAACAGCAATATTCAAATCAGAGAGTCAAATATAAGTGCATATAAATATGCTCATAACACGAATTGGCAAAAATAGTATAATTTCATTATGTTGCCAGATTTGATCTGACAAATGTATGAAAAGCGTCAAAAGCACCAAAAAAAAAAGAAAAGCGTACACCTAGTGTTTTTTTTCGTTTGGCACTAAGTGAACATTTTTCGCGTATGGAGGGTCTGAAAAGCACTAAATCTGGTGCGAAAAGCGCTAAGTTGGCATCCCTGTATGTCGGTACGACAAAGACTAAGTTAAAAACTAGACCTTCATCACATAAATCTGACCACAAAGCCATTGACAAACATCTAGAACAAAAAACAGCACTCGCGGCCCACTGTACATTGACTGGACATACCCCAGAGACCGGCAAAAAAGCGCCCATGGGCGCTTCTCTCCTCTCACACATTCAATGAGTATAAAATAATTCATTCAGTTTACAGTGAGAGAGAGAAATGTTTTTGTGTGGTTATATGAGTGTGCCGATCCCTGACATACACCAAACTTTGATGACGCACAGTGGGCTAAAATGGAAAAAAATGGACATAATTCTGCCATTTCAAAACCACTTATTGTGTGGCGTTGAAATTGTAGGTGTGTATCCAAGAGGTGTTAGAGTGTTTAAGTTCGGAACTTGGGCCCCCTATCTCATACAGGGGCGGAGCTACAGGGCCCTAAAGTTGACCACCTCGGGTATACAACATTTTCATCGGCTTCTAACTTTTGATTGGAGTGTCCGGTTTTAGTGGCGGAGCTACAGGGCCCTAAAGTTGACCACCTAGGGTATACAAAATTTTCATCGGTTTTTCATTTTTTCGCCGACTTTGCCTTCGACTTTAGCCAATATCTCAGTCAAAAGTTTACCGATTTTGTTCGCGTGTTTTTTTTTATATATTTTCAATAAAATTTATAATATCATGAAAAAAAGAATCGATAAGATATGTGAAGAAATAAGAAAGTTATTGCCCTATAAAATCAATTTTTTGAAAAAATTTCATTTTTGGAGATTTTTTGGCGAAAAAAGTGCAATTCGTATTTAGGTCTTGTAGAAAAATTTTGTTACACAAAGTATATCAAGTTTATACTCATTTTAAAGGAGACGTTTCACAGAATCTGCTAGAGAAAATCCGGAACCAAAGTTTTATTTGGTGTGGTTGCCACCCTTCTCCGATTTGGACCTTTTTTTACATAAATTTCAAAAGTTTGATCGATTTTCTCCAATCGCAAAGCACACCAATTAAAATTTTGGCTTCTGATTTTCTCTAGCATATTCTGTGAAACGTCTCCTTTAAAATGAGTATAAATCTGATATACCTTGTGTAACAAATTTTTCTACAAGACCTAAATACGAATTGGACTTTTTTCGCCAAAAAATCTTCAAAAATTAAATTTTTTCAAAAATATGAATTTATAGGGCCTTAACTTTCATATTTTTCACATATTTTACGAATTGTTTTTTCATGATATTGTAAATTTTATTGGCAATCCACAATCCGCGAACAAAATCGGTAATTTTTTGACTTACACATATTTTTTTTTTTGTTCAAGGACGATCCCTGTCCTATTTGGCTCAAATCGGTTCCGATTTAGATATAGCCCCCATATACCCTCGTATATGTTACCCCCGCTTTGATCTGTAAGCTCTGTAAAAACTGTATTTTATATCCGATCAGTGCACTCAGTGAAATTCGGCAGAAAGAGGTTTGTTATTACATGAAGGAATACTGCCAAATTCGGAGAAAATCGGTTTAGATTTAGATATAGCTCCCATATATATGTTACCCCCGATTTGACACGTAAGCACTGTAGAGACTATATTTTATATCCGATCAGTACGAAATTCGACAGAAGGAAGTCTTTTTACATGAATAAGTATTCAGGGAAGATCGGTTCAGATTTATATTAAAGCTCCATATATATGTTCCTCCTGATTTGGTATCAAACCGCTATAGAAGTTGTATTTTACTTCCGATCATTAAAATTTTCCAGAAAGATGTTTCTCAATTTAGGTACGAATATTGCTTAATTTAGCGATTATCGTTTCAGAATTAGATAATATGTTTCTACCCATTTACCAATTATTCCAAATTATTATGGCAATGACCCTTATCACATTGTTAGGGAGGTGTAGGGTATTATATAGTCAGCCCCGCCCGACTTTCTGCCTTTCCGTAATGGTTTATTTTACAAAAACAAACTAGCCGTTTTTTTCCAAAAATCGCGTTTTTCACTTCAAAGTGTTCCCAAAAATTGAAAAATAGAAATTTCGAAAAACCCTCCCAGAACGTTGCCCAGTGTTTATTATTGGTTATATTCTACAATGTAACATTAAATATTATAAGAATTTAGAATGCAGGAAACTCCACTACCAAGTATCTTTCCAAATGGAATCAAGCGTCTTCGAAGTAGGCGTGAAGTTTTACTCCAACCCTCTTAAAGTAGAAACGTAGTCTTTACGACGTCTCTACACTTGATGGACCAGCATCCAGGTGGGAGGGCGTATTTATACTTCACCCAGCATTGGGAGGCTAACTCCTGACAACCCGACACTTTACTACTTTGAGAAGCTACCTCCTTATCACACGCCACAGTTTTTCTCTGGAGGCTGACTCCACCACAACTGCCCCCTCGTTAGCTACGCATGGCCTTTTTATACCAGTGCGTTATCAAATATACACCCACGCACACAACCGAACAGGCTTCAGCGAAGTGAACCGAAGAGCTGCCAACCTCTAAGCGCAAGTACGTACAGGGATCTCCGTCAGGTAGCGGAGGTGATTTTCCGTTACAACTCAAATTTAATTAAAAAAAAAAAACGCTTCATATAATAATTCATCCTAATAATAATAATACATTATAATAACAATAATTAATTTCCATCTAATTTCATAACAACTATGTTGGTACCTCCCACACAAATCGACCATTTTGCACCAAAAGTTAACAGCTTATAACTTTAATACCAGTGCATACAAATACTTGAAATTTTGTTCAGCGTAATGCTGTTATAGTATCTAGATTCCAGAGAAAAGTGACCGTTATTGCCACGACCCTTTTGGTACCTCCCACACAAATATACCATTTTGTACCAAAAGTTAACAGATTTTAACTTTAACACCAGTGAATATAAATACTTGAAATTTTGAACGGTGTAATAATTTTATAGTATCTACAGCCCAGAGAAAAGTGACCGTTATTGACACGCCCCTTGTTGTACCTCCCACACAAATGGACCATTTTGTACCAAATTTAAACAGCTTTTAACTTTAATACCAGTGCGTATAAGTACTTTAAAGTTATTAAATGCAATTTAAATTGCTAATAATTTAATTATAACAAACAAAAATTACTAATATTTTGTTGGTACTCAAGGTGAGGGGAAGTCGGTTTACCCGACTGAACTTTCCTACTTGTTTTTTATTTATTTTCCTAAAATACTACTAATAATAAAGGGTCCGCAATGTAACGTTTTTTTTCAACTAGTGCTTATTTCGTGAATGGTAACACTTAGCTCATGTCTGATTTGACAGATAATTAGTTTTATCCTTCCGCTGAACGAATATTTGTATATTGCGAATACTGCGACATTACTTTGAAAATCATGGTAATGTTCCAGAATGTGTGCGAAAATTACGTATGGATTTTGGAAGAAGAGAAGCACCGTCAGCTCCGTATGTTCGTTATCTTGCGAAAAAAGTGAAAGAAACTGGCATCCTCATCGATAAACCAAAGCGTGAAAAGCCAAAAACAGTGCGTACACCCGAGAATATTGCTGCTGCGGCAGAAAGTGTGCGTGAAGCGCCATCAACATCAATTCACCGTCGTTCTCAACAATTGAACATTTCGGAGACATCATTGAGATGAATTTTGCGTAAAGACCTTGGTATGACGCCATACAAAGTCCAATTGGTTCAGGAGTTGAAGCCAACTGACCATCCAATGCGTTTTCAGTAGTTTTTTTATAACATTTAAAAAAAAAGTTATTTGGCGGACCCGTTATTATAAAATCGTTTGCTTGTCTGTTTGCTTGTTACACCATCACGCCTAAATAGCTGAACCTATTTTCGTGAATCTTGGTGGATAAAGAGACCAATGCCTGGGAAGTGCCATAGGCTACTTTGATTATATTCAATTTTTTGCCAGTGGTCAGCACTAGCGCTAACTAAATACTAAAACTTAGTACAATACCCGAACATATACACACGAAAAAAATTTTGAATTCCAATATTGTGGTCAGTGTAGCAGTAACCACAACAAGTTTCATTACTTCACTGCTTTTAATTGTTCCCTAAAAGCTGATAACCTAAAAATGTGTATGTGCATAGTGACCTCAAAGGAGATGCCAAAGCAGCCATTCGATGTTTAGACCGGACATAAAACCTGGTCTAAAAATGTTTAAAGCCCTTTCAAAATATATCTGTCACGCTTTATGTGGTAACATATCTATTGAGTCAATTCGGTCAATTCACAGACTGTGCTCAGAGTAGCAGCGACCAAAGCAATTTTCGCTCATTCAGTACTTTAAAAGTCGGTTAAGAGCTATGGTCCTAATAATTTATGTGTATATGCTGATCGCCTTCTGATGCGATTTTGCACCATGCGAATTTTGACTGATTGACCGCTGCGGCTCCAATAAAAGGTAGAAAGTTGAGGATTTTGCATACGTATAGACCACAGTGTAGCACACGGACTATTCGCATAATCATTTTTAGGCGCGTGGTCAGGTCTCGCGCTATCAAACTCCTTAATGATTTTTTTTTGTATTTTCAGAAGCTTCTTAAATATTATAAATTTAAAACAACATTTAGTATGAAACACGACAAATATACACTGGGAAAATAAAACTTGAATTCTAAGATTGTGGTCAGTGTAGCATAGACCAAATAAATTTGAATTCTTTCAGTATTTTTCAAAGTCCCTCAAGAGCTGTGAACATCAAAAATGTATAATGATGTCTAGTAAGATGTCAAACCAGACAAACAACTTAATGCTACGTTCTTAGTGTCTTAGAGGAATATATCAAGCCATGATAGCAAATTTATAGTAAAAGAAATAAACGACATTTAAATTTATAGTAAACGCCATTCAATAAAAAAAGTTATAATTGAAAATTAGGCGCCATAGGTTGCTTAAATTTTTCTCTATCTGCGGCTAAGTTCGAAGATGGGCAACATTCCTTCTAGTACCTCCCCGACAAAAGGTTAACTTTTAGTGAAATATTGATTCTTTAATACCTTCTACACTACTTACTCGAATCTTCTGAAATTTCACACATAGTATTAGTTTGCTAGTCGCTAACACGTCAAGAAAAATGGGCGAATTGGCCACTCCCTTTTTGATACCTCCCAGAAGAATGGACCATTTTGCACCAAAAGTTAACTACTTCTGACTTTAATATCAGTTCCTACCATTTTACACCAAAAGTAACCAGCTTATAACTTTAATACCTGGACATACTTTAAAGTTATTAAATGAAATTTAGATTGATAATAATTTAATTAAAACAAAAAAAAATAAATAATTTTAAGAAAATTTTTTTAGGACTCAAGGTGAGGGGATTCATATGTCGGTTCACCCGACTGAATCTTTCTTACTTGTTTTTAATGACAATTAATATGTATTGAATTTTTCATTTCAATTGGGGTATTCGTAGTTTCAAATTGATGAATTTTTGAATTTCAAATAGATTTGTTCGACGTTTCAATCGATACGGACCGCGATATCCACTGGTGTTCGTACTTGTCAACAATCAGTAACTGGGAAAACTTACTTCTCACACTACCCTCTTTATTATATAACATGAGACAACATGGAAATGTGATTGTTGTTGTCGTTCTGCCTCAATAATAAAACCCAACTTCAGTTCTCTGAAAAGAATTTACATGCGACAGAATCTGGTCGAAACAAGCATGAACCAATGCCGCCAGCATTCGTGCGTATATACGCGTGTAGTGCTACACAATGATGACCATCGAGTTTTTATCCTGTTATGAGAGTTGGTTTCACCATAATACAGCAGTCGCTATGTAGAAGTTTCCATTTCCTCTCGCATCGTTAGCAATTGACCGAAACGTGGCATCACATCTTTGCCACTACTCTGATTTTGTGCCACCTGACATAACAAACTTATTGAAGGCTCTAACTTTAGTCCCGCACTCGGGCTTGATAATACCGTCGATTCATTTACAAAATTAGTGTTCGCATTATTGCAGTCCGGGTACAGGATAGAGCATAATAGAATCACATGAACATACTCGTATGAGTATCTCATGTATAGAGTATCTCATGTACTTTCCACATATTCTGCAAAGATTACAGAGCCACTCCGACGTCATAATTATCTATTCAGCGTCAGTTTATTAAAGTTTTTTAAATCAGTTTATTAAAGTTTTTTAAATCACTGAAAAGACACTCAAGACTTCAGTAATTTTGTATAAAGCCTAAATGATAATGTGTTTGTGAATATATGTCAGCCATATCAGCGGGGTAAATGCCAAGGCCTGACAAATGAAGCCGTTCTAAAAGGCCTACGGTAGACCCAACAAGAAGTTCTACTCTTCTTAAAAGAGTACTAAAATGTCAACTTCCCTTCCGCAGGAAGCCCCGTCTGTAGCTCTTACAGTTGATAGGATGTAAGAGGGCACATGTTTAAATTTCTTCCCAGCGGTGTAAATATGGAGTTCTGCAAATTAAGTCTTTCTAAGAGGCCTTACACATAATCCACTACTCATTCCATTTTGATTTCTACAATAAACTATTTAAGAAGTTATATTCTTCCCTTTTTGAAGTTCTGGTGCTCACTCCCACATCCCTTACTTATGAAGCACCGTTAGACGGTCGTCGAGTGTAAGGATGTTTCTTGAAATTTCTTAGTTTCCCACATGTGTTGCAGCGCTTTGTGTTTGGCACAGCGAATTTTCCGTTTCCCATAAGCCAGAAGATAGCTTTCACACATAGAAAACCAGGAGTCGTGTGCTTAACCCTACTTTACGCCGCTGGGACGTTGTCACTTTGGTGAATTGTGTACGAGTATGTGTTTACGACTATCTAAATAATGCATTTATGCAGTGAAAACCACGTATCAGCGATGTCAGAATTAGGATTGCAGCTTTAACAGCTACTAAAACCACCTAAAAGGATTATTATGGGTTTTGTCATCTATAGCTTTATATGCAGGTGTTGGCGACTAAAGCCTAACAGTGTGCATAGGTGTGATGTCATTAATATCATGTTTGACATGATATCTTAAAAGCAATTGTGACAAAGTGAGATGGTGTGAGCAACGTTCAATTACAGTCGAATACGGTTGTAACGAACTCCCAGAGACTAAGCATTTTAGTTCCTTATAGACGAAGTTCATTTATCCATGGTATATAAAATACAGTCAGTATCAAAAATAATTGGATGGAATTCGATTGTACCAATAAAACCAGTAAGGAAAGGCTAAAGTCGGGCGGGGCCGACTATATAATAATAACTCTGATATATAAATTTTGTAATTCATGTATATATTTTTTAAATAAATTTACTTTTGGGACATTTTATACATAAATAATACCCTGTACCACTGTGTGGTGTAGGATATAAAAACGATTGGATCTAAAGAGCCAAATCGGATGAAACATATATATGGAAGATATAGCTAAATCTTTACCGATTTTCTTCAAATTCGGCAATGTTGGTTCATGGATCAAGAAACTCTACTATTCTAGATTTCAAAACGATTGAATGTAAAATATAGCTTCTATAGAACTAAAGGGCCAAATCGGACGAAACATATATATGGGAGCTATAGCTAAATCTTAACCGATTTTCTCCAAATTCGGTAGTGTTGGTTTATGGATCAAGAAACTCTACCATTCTAAATTTCATAATGATTGGATGTAAAATACAGCTTCTACAGAACTAAAGAGCAAAATCGGACGAAACATATATATGGGAGCTATAGCTAAATCTTAACCGATTTTCTTCAAATTCGGTAGTGTTGGTTCATGGAGCAAGAAACTCTACCATTCTAAATTTCAAAACGATTAGATGTAAAATACAGCTTCTAGAGGACTAAAGGGCCAAATCGGACGAAACATATATATGGGAGCTATAGCTAAATCGTAACCGATTTTTTTCAAATTCGGTAGTGTTGGTTCATGGATCAAGAAACTCTACCATTCTAAATTTCAAAACGATTGGATGTAAAATACAGCTTCTATAGGACTAAAGGGCCAAATCGGACGAAAGATATATATGGGAGCTATATCTAAATCTGAACCGATTTCAACCAAATTCAATAGCGATCTTAACAGCCGCGAAATACTCTAAACTGCAAAATTTCCGAACGATCGGAGTGAAATTGCGACCTGTAGTCGACGAACAACTTTACATGGACAGACGGACGGACGGACATCGAAATCGACTCATCGGCACTTTTTATACCCTACACCACACTGTGGTACAGGGTATTATAAGTTTGTTTCACGGCAGATGTTTGTAACACCTGAAAATAACACAGCTAGACCCACCTTAAAGTATACCGATCGACTCAGAATCACTAGCTGAGTCGATTTAACGATGTCCGTCCGTCCGTCCGTCTGTCCATGTAAAGTTGTTCGCCGACTACAGGTCGCAATTTCACTCCGATGGTTGAAATCGGTTCAGATTTAGATATAGCTCCCATATATATCTTTCGTCCGATTTGGCCCTTTAGTCCTATAGAACTTGTATTTTACATCCAATCGTTTTGAAATTTAGAATGGTAGAGTTTCTTGATCCATGAACCAACACTACCGAATTTGAAAAAAATCGGTTAAGATTTAGCTGTAGCTCCCATATATATGTTTCGTCCGATTTGGCCCTTTAGTCCTATAGAAGCTGTATTTTACATCCGATCGTTTTGAAATTTAGAATGGTAGAGTTTCTTGATCCATGAACCAACATTGTCGAATTTGAAGAAAATGGGTTAAGATTTAGCTATAGCTCCCATATATATGTTTCGTTCGATTTTGCTCTTTAGTCCTGTAGAAGCTGTATTTTACATCCAATCATTTTGAAATTCAGAATGGTAGAGTTTCTTGATCCATGAACCCACACCACCGAATTTGACGAACATTGGTTAAGATTTAGCTATAGCTCCCATATATATGTTTCGTCCGATTTGGCCATTTAGTCCTACAAAAGCTGTATTTTACATCCAATCGTTTTGAAATTTAGAATGGTACAGTTTCTTGATCCATGAACCAACATTGCCGAATTTGAAGAAAATCGGTTAAGATTTAGCTATAGCTCCCATATATATGTTTCGTCCGATTTTGCTCTTTAGTCCTGTAGAAGCTGTATTTTACATCCAATCATTTTGAAATTTAGAATGGTAAAGTTTCTTGATCCATGAACCCACACCACCGAATTTGAAGAAAATTGGTTAAGATTTAGCTATAGCTCCCATATATATGTTTCGTCCGATTTGGCCATTTAGTCCTACAAAAGCTGTATTTTACATCCAATCGTTTTGAAATTTAGAATGGTACAGTTTCTTGATCCATGAACCAACATTGCCGAATTTGAAGAAAACGGTTAAGATTTGCTATAGCTCCCATATATATGTTTCGTCCGATTTTGCCCTTTAGTCCTATAAAAGCTGTATTTATTTATTTATTTATATGAATTGCAATACAAAGTAAATTTATATTCTAATTGTAAGGTCCAGGGAAATGCCGAGTTACAAAGACCATATGGCTAAATGTTTGCAGCGACAGACCAGAGCCTATGGCTAAATGTTTGCAGCGACAGACCAGAGCCTCTGGTGGGAATCGAACCCACGACCTCCAAACTCATAGGCGAGTACGCTACCAACTCACCTACTGGGGCGCTCATAAAAGCTGTATTTTACATCCAATCGTTTTGAAATTTAGAATGGTAGAGTTTCTTGATCCATGAACCAACACTACCGAATTTGAAGAAAATTGGTTAAGATTTAGCTATAGCTCCCATATATATGTTTCGTTCGATTTGGCCCTTTAGTTCTATAGAAGCTATATTTTACATCCAATCGTTTTGAAATTTAGAATGGTAGAGTTTCTTGATTCATGAACCAACATTGCCGAATTTGAAGAAAATCGGTAAAGATTTAGCTATAGCTCCCATATATATGTTTCATCCGATTTGGCTCTTTAGATCCAATCATTTTTATAGTCTACACCACACTGTGGTACTGGGTATTATTTATATTTAAGTATAAAATGTCCCAAAAGTAAATTTATGTAAACAATTTATACATGAATTACAAAATTTATATATCAGAGTTATTCAATATTAGGGTATTTTATGGTGTAGGGTATTTTATAGTCGGCACCGCCCGACTTTAGCCTTTCCATACCGGTGTTATATCGTTATTGTATCACTCGGTCTCAACCATTCGTATTTCAAGCATTTTTGTACGAATATCGTTTTAATTTAATTTACATGCAATTTTTTATCCCCTCACCTTAGAGAGGAGGGTATATATCATTTGCTACGATCCAAAAGTGTAACACATCGAAGTGGCCTAAGACCCTAAGTATGTTCGGCGGAAATCCGTTTTGGGTCATTTTAAATCATTTGAGCAATGTCCGTCAGTCTGTCTGTCTGTCTACTGGCTGGTGCGCATGATAACTCTCGAAAGGAGTAACCGATTAACTTAAAATTTGGTATGCGGTATTATTTTTCTCTATCTCCGGCTAAGTTCGAAGATGGGCCATATTGGTCCACTCCTTCTAGTACCTCACCCACAAAGGCTTAACTTTTAGTGAAATATTGATTATTTAAAACCTTCTATACTACTTACTGGAATTTTCTGAAATTCACACATAGTAATAGTTTGTTAGTCGCTAACATGTCAACAAAAATGGGTGAAGTGGCCACTATCTTTTTGGTACCTGCCACACAAATTGACCATTTTGCACAAAAGTTAACTGATTATGGCTTTAATATCAGTTCAAACAAATACTTGAAATTTTGTACAGCATAATGATTTTATAGTACCTAGAGTCCAAAGAAAAATGGGCGCTATTGGCACGCCCTTTTTGGTCCTCCCACACAAATTTACCTTTTTGTACCAAAAGTTAACAGCATTTAACTTTAATGCCAGTGCATATAAATAGTTGAAATTTTGTACAGTGTACTGCTATTATAGTACCTAGAGTCCACAGAAAAGTGGGCGTTATGGGCACGCCCCTTTTGGTACCTCCCACACAAATGGACCATTTTGTACCAAGAGTTAACAGATTTTAACTTTTATACCAGTGAATATACATACTTGAAATTTTGTACTGTGTAATGCTTTTACAGTACAGGGTGGAGCGCAGGAATTTGGTCGAAGAGAGTTTGCGTGGAGCTGCCTTTCAGTTACCCTCATACATTGGACACGTGAGGAGAGCTCATGTTGTGTTGAAGCGTAGATTTCAAATGCGCACTCGCTCGGGATGATGTGAATCACTCGAGGTGATGTGATCTGGTCGGCACGCTCACCAGACTTAGCACCATGCGATTTTTTCCATGCGAAGGTGTATATCAACCGTCCCAACACCTTGGAAGACCTAATTAACAATATTGATGCTGAAATTAGAAGGATAGCAGTCGACATGCTTGTTAGAATTCATAAAAACTTCAGAAAACGTATGCAGCAGTGTGTGGATAGCGAAGGTCGACATTTGCCAGATACACTATTTATACACTATTTTGTAATTTAAAAATTCCCTTACTGTTCAATATAAATAAAATATAAAATAAATTTTTCTAAGCTTCATAACTTTTTTATTTCATACCCAAATAAGCAAACTTGGGTGAACTATTACATTATTTTGATGTACGATTTTTCTTTCAGTGCGGATGCCGTGATTAGGTCCCGTTTTATTTTCATTGAAGCAATGACAATTTACCTATTCTAAGCAAAGATAAACTAAATTTAGGAGAAAATTATAAACTTATTTTGAATATACATATTAAAGTCTGAAATAAATTTTTACTCAGTGTAGTTCCACACATTAATTTACTTTTTCTTCCTCTACTGCCATCACAATCTCATAATAGATAAATGCTGAAATGCCAACATGTGCACTGAAAAAAAATTTGTCATAAAATTAAAGAAATAAAAAAAATAAAATAAAAAAATAAAATAAGTACATTTTGTACTTAAAATATCGATAATTTCAATAATATTAAATAATTTACTTGATTTTAATAAACTTTTCTTAATTTTAATTACAAAATGTAATTATTTTGAAGACTAAGGACGTCTTTGGAGCATTTCTTTAATTTTATGACAATTTTTTTTTCAGTCTGTTTGTCATTCTACTCCAGCGAAATGTTAATGTAACTAAACTCTTACGTAACAAATATAATCCAATTCCAGTATTCTTCAAACATTTAAGTAAAATGGATGTAATGTTATGATGACAGTCTACGTTTTATCTTATTCAGAGTTTCAGTGTTACATTATGATGTAACTACCCGCGTTTGGATGTTTTATATCCTTTGGCTTCGTTTCCACTTGAGCGGACAAGACAGGTTTTTTCACACACCACAACTTGCGTTTTTCCAATTGAAATAACGAGCTTATGTAAACCTCTAACTGTAGGCGACGTTCGAATTGCGAGTCCTGGTAATAAGGACATTTCCATGTCAGTGTCCATGTAGAAAGCAAGACAAAAAACCACGCCTTCCGCATATACACACTTGCTCATAATTATAGGTACACATAAACGGCTAGTATTAAGGAGAGAAAATCATTTCAATGTAGCAATACTATACGTAAGAAAAATGCAGAAAATACATTGAAGAAAATGTCAATTTCTGATTATTTTATTTAAAACAAAAAACGCCAAAACGGCTAATGAGGCATTAATCAGAACCATCCCCTCTACTCTATTGTGAATATATCAATATCGGATCTGCTTCCTTTTGCGAGTTATGGCGTAGTTTTATCCCCTCACCTTAAAGAGGAGGGTAAATATCATTTGCTACCAGCCAAAAGTGTAACACATCGAAGGATTGTCCTAAGACCAAGTATGTTTGGGGAAAATTCGATTTGGGTCGTTTTGAGTCATAAGAGAAATGTCCGTCCGTCCGTCCGTCTTTCTGCTGGCTGGTGCGCACGAAAACTGTCGAAAGTATTAACCGATTGACTTCAAATTTGGTATGCGGTAGTATTTTTCTCTATCTCCTGCTAAGTTCGAAGATGAGCCATATTGGTCCACCGCTTTAGTACCTTCCCCACAAAGGGTTAACATTTAGTGAAATATTGACTCTTTAACAACTTCTATACTACTTCCTCACATCTACTGAAATTTCACACATTATTATTAACTCCTCCCACACAAATGCATCATTTGCTCCAAAAGTTATCGGCTTATAGCTTTAATACAGGGCGGCTGATGAAAGCTGCTACCAAAAAAGAATTTAATAACTTTTTTTCTATTTAATGAATCTGGTTAACTTTTTTTATTTTGCAGATTGAGTTTTAGATTTAACAAAAATAACTGGGACACTGAATCAAGAATTTGGATTGTCCGCCGCATTACGCACTGAAGTCCGTGGTTTCGGTTCAAAGAGAGTATAGGGGCACGTTTGGCGGCAATCCTCCAAGCAGATGGACCATAAAGAAATTTGTTAACAATTTTTCCGAGCATGGGGCAGTCAACAGAAGACCTTACCATCGAAACACTTCAGTTCGGACGGAGGAAACAATCGCTGCTGTAGCTGATGCCATACAAAACAATCCAAGAGTTTCGACAAGAACCTTATCTGCTCAAATGGGTATAAGCACAAAGTCATTGCAGTCAATTATTTGGAGTTATTCCCATATAAAATTCAAATGGCCAACAAAGTGAACTCAGCAGACTTCCCGATTCGCTTGGAATTTTGCCAGAAGATGCTTCAAATGGTGGAAGAGGAAAATGGTGCGGTGAAAATTTCCCAATAAGCTGATATCCAGAAACTCCACATTCCGTTGGCCCCCCAGGTCGCCTGACCTTACTGCACCTGACTTTTTCTTGTGGGGTTATTGCAAACAGGAAGTCTACAAAGCAAAACCAACAAATTTGAATGAACTAATAAAGCAATCCATTCGAGAAACAATTGCGGCTATTCCCGTCTCAACTCTCCAAGCACATGCATCAACGAGCAGGGGGGTCATTTAATTTCCATTATTTTTAAAACTAATTAAGCTATATTTAATTAAATTTAATGAGCTTTAACATGAATAAAAGAAAACTGAATTCCATAAACTGAAAAAAAAGTTATTTGAGTTTCTTAATGTAGCAATATTCATCAGCCACCCTGTATCAGTTCATACAAGTACTTAAAATTGTGTACAGTGAAATGCTTTTATAGTACCTAGAGTCTAGAGAAATGTGGGCGTTATTGGCACTCCCCTTTTGGTACCTCCCACACAAATGGACCATTTAGTACCAAAAGTTAACAGCGTATAACATCAATATCAGTGCATATATATTCTGGAATTTTGTACAGTGTAATGATTTTATAGTACCTAGGGTCTAGAGAAATGTGGGCGTTATTGGCACTCCCCTTTCGGTTTGCACCAAAAGTTAACAAATTTTAACATTAATTCCAGTCCATACAAATACTCGACATTTTGTGAAGGGTAATGCTCTTATAGGACTCACAGTCCCGTAAAAAATGGGAGTTATTGCCACGCCCCTTTTGGTACCTCCCATACAAATGGACCATTTTGCACAAAAAGTTAACTGCTTATAACTTTGATTCCAGTCCATACCAATACTTAAAATTTTGTGGAGTGTAGTGCAGTTTCAGTACCTATAGTACGGTGCAAAATGGGCGTTATTACCACTCTCCTTTTGGTTCCCTACATTTTGTATAAAAAGTTAACGGATTATAACTTCGATTCCTGCACATACAACCACTTGGAATTTTGTACAGTTAAATGTTTTTATAGTACTCATAGTATATTAAAAAGTGGGCGTTATGCCACGCTCTTTTTGGTAACCTCAAACGAAATTTCTAAAATAAAAATATAAAATAAATTTTTTGTTATTTTCCCAATTTTTAGAATATGGGTCATAATTTATACATTTATCTATAGACGTTTTGCAAATAGGCATTGTACCTTTCAAAAAATGGATCAAACAAATTCTGTTCTATTTTTTATGATTTTTTTCGTTCCAGCAAAAAACATACATAACACAGGACAACACATGATTTTAAAACTCAATTCTGAGAATTGGAGGCGAAAGTTGCCCCAAAC
Source organism: Eudasyphora cyanicolor (assembly GCA_963930755.1). Classification (NCBI taxonomy): domain Eukaryota; kingdom Metazoa; phylum Arthropoda; class Insecta; order Diptera; family Muscidae; genus Eudasyphora; species Eudasyphora cyanicolor. The sequence continues at coordinate 132,763,540 of OZ005736.1, read as the reverse complement.
AAAAAAGAACTTCTGCATCTTTCTTGGCCCAATTAATAACTTAATGGCCATACGAATTGTTTTGCTCAAGGTGAATTTTTCGAATTTTTGCTAAATTTAGATATTAGATAACTAGATATTATCGATAATCCTGTAATTGAGTCCTTTAAATAAATAAATAATAGCTCAAAAGTGTTGATAATAGTGCTGATTGATAAGTTAACGTGGAAATGCTCTTTTGATTTTTGTTATTTTCTATTTTTTATACCCTACACCACACTGTGGTACAGGATATTATAAGTTTGTTTCACGGCAGATGTTTGTAACACCTGAAAATAACACAGCTAGACCCACCTTAAAGTATACCGATCGACATAGAATCACTAGCTGAGTCGATTTAAATTTAGAATGGTAGAGTTGCTTGATCCATGAACCCACACCACCGAATTTGAAGAAAATTGGTTAAGATTTAGCTATAGCTCCCATATATATGTTTCGTCCGATTTGGCCATTTAGTCCTACAAAAGCTGTATTTTACATCCAATCGTTTTGAAATTTAGAATGGTACAGTTTCTTGATCCATGAACCAACATTGTCGAATTTGAAGAAAATCGGTTAAGATTTAGCTATAGCTCCCATATATATGTTTCGTCCGATTTTGCTCTTTATTCCTGTAGAAGCTGTATTTTACATCCAATCATTTTGAAATTCAGAATGGTAGAGTTTCTTGATCCATGAATCCACACCACCGTATTTGAAGAAAATTGGTTAAGATTTAGCGAATTTGAAGAAAATTGGTTAAGATTTAGCTATAGCTCCCATATATGTGTTTCGTCCGATTTGGCCCTTTAGTCCTATAGAAGCTGTATTTTACATCCGATCGTTTTGAAATTTAGAATGGTAGAGTTTCTTGATCCATGAACCAACATTGCCGAATTTGAAGAAAATCGGTTAAGATTTAGCTATAGCTCCAATATATATGTTTCGTCCGATTTGGCCATTTAGTCCTATAAAAGCTGTATTTTACATCCAATCGTTTTGAAATTTAGAATGGTACAGTTTCTTGATCCATGAACCAACATTGCCGAATTTGAAGAAAATCGGTTAAGATTTGCTATAGCTCCCATATATATGTTTCGTCCGATTTTGCCCTTTAGTCCTATAAAAGCTGTATTTATTTATTTATTTATTTATTTATATGAATTACAATACAAAGTAAATTTATATTCTAATTTTAAGGTCCAGGGAAATGCCGAGTTACAAAGACCATATGGCTAAATGTTTGCAGCGACAGACCAGAGCCTCTTGTGGGAATCGAACCCACGACCCCCAAACTCATAGGCGAGTACGCTACCAACTCACCTACTGGGGCGCTCATAAAAGCTGTATTTTACATCCAATCGTTTTGAAATTTAGAATGGTAGAGTTTCTTGATCCATGAACCAACACTACCGAATTTGAAGAAATTGAAAATTGGTTAAGATTTAGATATAGCTCCCATATATATGTTTCGTCCGATTTAGCCCTTTAGTTCTATAGAAGCTATATTTTACATCCACTCGTTTTGAAATTTAGAATGGTAGAGTTTCTTGATTCATGAACCGACATTGCCGAATTTGAAGAAAATCGGTAAAGATTTAGCTATAGCTCCCATATATATGTTTCATCCGATTTGGCTCTTTAGATCCAATCGTTTTTATAGCCTACACCACACTGTGGTACAGGGTATTATTTAAGTATAAAATGTCCCAAAAGTAAATTTATGTAAACAATTTATACATGAATTACAAAATTTATATATCAGAGTTATTCAATATTAGGGTATTTTATGGTGTAGGGTATTTTATAGTCGGCACCGCCCGACTTTAGCCTTTCCATACTGGTTTATTGTTTACCGGGGAAATCGTATTGTAATTCTATAATAAATTAAGAAAGCTAAAATGGTTTCCCTGTGGCTGTTCTTTGAAATGCATAATTGTATTCTTAGCTTTCCGTTTGCTTTGAGATTGATACTTCGGAGTAATTGCTTTGGAGATCACATTTCTTAATAAACTTTATTAAACGCATAGAACATATTTGATGGCTTTCTCTAAGTTCCTTTTATTTTCATGACATGTTTAGTGCTGTCCGTTGTTTGTTATCTTATTGGTCATTTCATAACATTTAGTATACAATTTTTCCTTAAACTTACAACAAGAAATGAAGGAGAAAAGGAAATTATAATCCTGATATCATTTAACTTGTCTTTGTCAACTTCTAAGTTGGCAGATTGTTGTCAGCCTAATTTGGCATCTCTGTGAGTGCCATCATTGCTGATTTGATTTGAAGGGGTCCATGGCCTGTTTGCTGTTGAAAGGATGTGTATTGTTGTCATCAGTTTCCGCCGGATGTTACTTTGAAGAAAGTGGTTGTGTAAGGCATATTATGAATTTCATTCATTGACTTTGCTCACACTTGAAGCCATTATTTGTCTGTCTTTTTCGCTTCCCTCCGTTTATATTCGAGTGTAATATCATCTTACATTTTGTATAAGAATCCACAGCTGTTGGCAATTCCTGTGAGTCAAATTGTTTAACTTTCTATCCAAACCCACAGAGGGGAAGGCATTTGTCGATGGGTGAGTACCACATGAATACCCTTTCTCAAAACCGCCCACGGATTCCTGCCAAAGAATGTTACGAATTCTTTAAGAAACCCATGAAAGCAGTAAAATATTTTCTGGATTTTTTGATGGTTCTTCCCTTTTAACCCACATTTCCATCATGGCGGCAGTGGTTTTGTACACCAAAAGGGGGAATAGTTACGTTGGAATGTTAGTAGCAGTGAAAAGTGCAGCGCTGTGCTTATTGGCCGGAAACTCAAGTGACCTTCACTGGGTGAGAAACCATTGAATTTTATTAAGGATGAACATAATTTATGTATGTGAATAATTTAGTGTTTTGTAGTCGTATTCATACTTTTATCTTACATTCATTTAAATGAAATGTATAGTTAAATTGCAGCAGGATCGATTGGAAAAGTTGACTTTTTTGGATTGCCAAAAAATCGAATCATAAGTTTATATGGTATCTAAATCTGAGATCAAAGCCCAACAAAATTGGACTTAAATCTAACGTTTCCGTAACCTGCCAACCGATAGATGTAAACTCTCTTATAGAAGAGCTATTCGCGAGTTTAAGTTTTATATTTGGCCATTCTTTACCATACACATATGGCAGGAGCTACGGGGCCATTCATAACAAAAAAAAAAACGCGTGTGACAATTCAATCTTATTCGTTCGTAACTAACAAATTTTGACATTTTGTCCGGAAGCAATGTCTTCTCATATTTAATTGTCTTTGATTCGTACGAGGGTTGCTATTTATATTTCGGTCCTGGCAATGCTAGTGTTGCCAGATGAAAACTGGAACTTCCATTGGAAAGTCGATAACTTCACTCAGACCGTTTTGTCATTTGAGCGCGAATTATTTTGGATACAGTGTGTTGAAAATGCAATTACAAAACATGGTTTTTGAACGCTTCGACAGCTGCTTCAGGCTTCGAAAAACGTTAACCAAGCGGTTTTTTCTTGATGTGCGGGAATAAAAAGAAGTATTGGGTGCCAAGTCAGGGCTGTACGGCGGATGACCCATCAATTCGACGTTTTGGCCGGTCAAAAAGGCGCTGGTTTGAGTCGATGTGTGAGAGCTCGCATTGTCATGGTGCACAGTGATTCGTCTTCTCTTGTTCGTTTTTCGAATTTCTCCGAAGACTTATGGAAAACAAATTGTGGTGTACCACTCACAATTGACCGTCCTACGTTGCTCTAACGGAACAGTCGCCACATGAGCAGTTTTGCCGAAGAAACAGGCGACCATTTGCTTCGAAGTGCTTCTTCCAACTTTCATTGGATTTGGCTCGTCTTCGAAGACCCACACGGTCGATTGATGTTTTGTTTCGGGCTCATACGCATAGATCCAAGATTCGTCACCTGTGACGATCTTATAAACGTCTTTTGAAGCACCGCGATCGTATTTTTTCAAAATTTCTTTGCACCTATCGACAGGAGCCTTTTTTTGAGCGATTGTCAAATTGTGCGGGATCCAACGAGAACAAACCTTTTTTACGGCCAGGTGTGCATGCAATATCGAATGTATGCTGGTGGAAGAAATGCCCAAGGATGTCTCTATCTCACGGTATGTCACATGACGATCTTGCATTATCAGTTCAGGCACGGCATCAATGTTGACTGGCACAACGGCCTTTTTTGGACGACCTTCGTCGGCCACGATTGAATTCATTAAACCAGTTTATCACAGTGCTATAGGCCATACAAAGATTTAAGTTCATCGATGCGCTCTTGTCGTGATAATCCAGGTCGAAAGTTGTGACAAATGATCACACAAAAATGTTCACGAGTTAATTCCAATTTTTTCCAAAATTGATTTTTTCAACTCACTGTAAACAACACAAATAATGGTCGTACGTCAAAACGTTATGAGTACATTTATGCTAAAAAATTTCAAACTTTCCAATGGAAATGTCAGATGGCGCCAGGCAACGCTTAGTGGTACCTAGGTCACAAATATATATAGCAACCCTCGTATGTATAACGTGATCCATTTCGAGGTTCCCTACTTTTTTAAAGAAAAAAGCACAGAAAATTCAAATTGAATGGGGAATGTTTATTATCATTTGAAAGAACATTCTTTTGCATTTATTTTTTGAAGATTATGTCTATCTAATGTTGGCCGCTGCTACGTTTCAGATGGTCCATCCGTTGAGTCCAATTTTCGATGACTCGTTCAAGCATTTCGACTGGTAACTGGCGAATGACACGCGTAAACGTTGTTCAGGCGCATGTCTTACCATGATGAAATGCCAAACAGTACTTAACAAAAATAACATGACAGCAATAAAGGCTATTGAAACAAGTAAGAAAGTTTCAGTCGGGTAAACCGACTAAGGTATACCCTCACTTTGTGAGTAATATAATATATAACATTACACCAATAAATCTGTCAATTTGTGTGGGAGGTACCAGAAGGGGTTTTCCAAATACACATATTTTTCGGTAAACAGTACATTCTTAAATACATTGCATTGTGCTGAACTATAAGCGTTTATGTGCACTGGTATATTAAAGTTACGAGCTATGTAATTTTGGTATGATTTGGTCATTTTGTGTGGGAGGTACAAAAAGGGGCGGGGTGATAACGCCCACTTTTTACAGGACTATAGGCACTATAACAGCATTACACTGTACAAAATTTCAAGTATTTGTATGCACTGGTATTAAAGTTACAAGCCGTTTACTTTTGGTACGAAACGGTCCATTTGTGTGGGATGTACCAAAAGGGGCTGTACAATAATGCCCATTTTTTACCGGACTATAGGCGCTACAAAAACATTATACTGTAGAAAATTTCAAGCATTTTTATGCACTTGTATTAACGTTATAAGCAGTTAAATTTTGATGCAAAATGGTCCATTTGTGTGGGAGGTACCAAAAGGGGCATGCCAACTTCACTCATTTTTCTCGAGTTAATAGCGACTAATATACTAATATTATGTGCAGAATTTCAAAAGATTCGAATAAGTAGTATAGAAGTTATTAAAGAATCAATATTTCACTAAATGTTAACCCTTTGTGTGGGAGGTACCAGAAGGAGTAGACCAATATGGCCCATCTTCGAACTCATCCGGAGATAGATCAAAATATTACCACATACCAAATTTGAAGTCAATCGGTTAATCCTTTCGAGAGTTATCGTGCGCACCAGCAAGCAGACACACAGACAGACAGGCAGACAGACAGACAGACAGACAGACAGACAGACGGACGGACATTGCTCATTCGACTTAAAATGACCCAAAACGGATTTCCTCCGAACATACTTAGGGTCTTAGATCACTCCTTCGATGTGTTACACTTTTTTCCGTAGCAAATGATATATACCCTCGTCACACTAAAGTGAGGGTATAAAAAGTATCTCTACTTGGATCACCCTATATTATAATTATATTAATATCTAATTAGCCAACTAAATAATCAAAAATATGTATATACATTTCATCATACAGAAGTGATAAAAGCAGCAGCTCTGCATGTCGCTGATGGACAATGCAACCGCCAGTTGCGCATGTGTAACTGTTTTCACCACCAAAACCAGAATTCTCCCAAGACAACAATATTTTGGTTATTTTTTGGGTGAATTCTTGATTAGGTTGTGGCCATCGCTACGCATGCCGAACAGAGTTGGAAATATTTTGTTCGAGTCTAAAAAAATGTATGCTTTTTTTTGGCCGGAAGTTGCGAAATTGTTTATCTCGCAATTATATTATGCTCCAATTCGTAAATTGCTTACGCTATAGACGTAAGGTCAGGCGAACGAACGAAAGAACCTTAGAGAAACCAAATTCCTTACGAAAGTGAGTGACTGGTTGTCTTTCGCTAAGGGTTTCGTTCGAGATAGAGAAACAGGCTATTACTTTTAACATTCGCTTTCGCATTCGCAAAAATGGATTATTCGCATTCGCTTTCGCAAAAATATATTTCAGTATTCGCTTCCATTTGTTCCTTTCTCTCCCTTCACACAATTTGAAGATATTAATACCAATGAAAACCTCTACCACTTCTCTTCAAAACAGTTGAAGAAATATGTTTGTCCTTGTGGTAACAGGAGGTAAAACTATGGAAAACATTCTTAATACTTGAATATCCTGGAAAAGTATCAATTCAGTTCCTTCAATTTGTTGGTAGCAAAGGGTCAAACTATTATCCGCATTCGCATTCGCTTTTGCAAAAATGCATATGTATTTCAACATTCGCTTTCCCTAAAGTCACTTTCGTTACATCTCTACTACAAATACCATAATTGCGTATGAGCGATGTCGTGTCATTAAATGAATACATCAGCATTACTAATACGCACTCAAGTCAAAAACAGTTTTTATTACACCCCCCAAAAATTTAAATCCATATTTAAATTTTTTATTTTACATTGTCAAATCAAGATATGTTGATATTTACTTACTACAAAAATGCAAATCGGCAGCAAGCTGTGTTTTGTCCTATATAAATACATGGAGCGCCATATCGGGCAATGAGGAAAACTTTGCATTTTATAATACATAATAGTGGCAAAGATGGTCTAAAGCCAGGAGAATAACCTAGTGACAAATCAATGGAAATTTTGTGTTGTAAAAAACGTTGGACATGGTAAATAGACTTGTTGAAACAACCAATAGTTGCTGCCGATTTGACTGTGTGCCCAAAGTAACAATGAGCATCCGGTGGCAGTTATCTCGTCCCAAACCATCGATTATGTCGACTTTGTTTAAATTTCGTACCTCATTAAAAATGACGGGTAACTATTTTCCAGCAAAATACAAATCAAAACATTTTTGCTTTTGAATTTCATGTCGATAACTTTTTGTCAGTGGTGTCAAATGATGTGGGCAACGTAACTTACTGAAGCTTGTCAAAAATGAACGTCGTGGCATTAACCGTTTGCATGCTACCACCGCTTACATTTTTTAGTATTTCAAAATTTATTGTAGTTTTTGTTACCTATCTCAAAGTTACCTATCTCAAGGATTTTTCTCAAAATTACTATTTATTACGTATTTTAAAGATATTAATACACATTAAGAAAGGAGTAGCACTCTTCAATGTTGCGAAATGTAATATTTATCTCCTTTTGGTGGAAGGAGGTTTAAATATGGAAAATATCTTTAATCCTAAATATGGAAAATATCTTTAATCCTAAGATATGGCTAATTTAACAAATAGTAATTTTGAGGAAAAGCCTTGAAAGAGGTAACTTTGAAGCTCTTTACCACAAAAATTACAATGAATTTTAAAAAACTAAAAAGCGATAAAAAAATTCAATTTGTGAAAAAATTAAAAAAATATGTTTTACGAAATTTGTAATTGCTCTCGATCGGCTGAACCGATTTTTGCCAAGTTTACTTTGTTTAAAGAGGACAAAAATTTTTTTATTGAAAATTTAAAAAAATAACGAATGTTGTTTTTGAAAAACCTTTGTAGAAAAAATGGCTCTCCCTCGATTTTCTTCAAATTTTTACAGAATATTCGTCACACTCTCACAAATCCAGATCAGTAGCAAATTTTGAGACTCAATATTTGTAAAAGATGTGGACGAAATATGAATAATGTAATATGGTACACCAGCTGGGAGATGCAAGAACGTTGACAAAAATTGTTTACTCTTTGTCAGTCTGTGAAAACATTTATGTGATATGAGCATATTGTGTTGGAACACAAGTACATAGAAAAACAAGTAAGAAAATTTCAGTCTGGTAATTTTAGTAATGTAATATGGTACAACGGCTGGGAGACGCCAAATAATTATACATTCTTTGTCAGTCTGTGAAAACATTTATCTGATTTCTGCTGGAGGTATGAGCAGGTGTTGAGAGGTGTGTTGGAATAAATCTGTTAATTTGTGTAGGTGGTACCAGAAATGGCTGGACGCCTATTTTGCGCTGAACAGTAGATACTTCAAAGACATTGCACTGTACCGAATTGTAAGCGTTTATGTGCACTGGTATTAACGTTATGAGCCATTCAACTTTGGTATCATTTGGTGATTTTATGTGGGAGGTACCAAAATTGGCGGTGTATTAATGCTCATTTTTTACAGGACATAAGCATGACTAATAAAAGCATTACGCTGAACAAAATTTCAAGTACAGGGTTTTCCAATAAGAGTGATATGATTTCTTTGAAAAAATACATTGTTAAGGAAATTCAAAAGTTTTTTATTTAATGTGCAGTACAATCAATAGAATTAAGTTCTAAATAAAACGTCATTCAAATGGCCTCCACGACTTCTTCTGAAGGAACGAATTCGATGAACCCAATTTTCGGCCACCTTTTCCACTAAATCAAGTCGTATGTCATGAATAGCACGTTCAATATGGACTTGTAAAGCTTGAAGAGAGTCTGGTTTATTTCGAAAGACCAATGACTTCAAATAACCCCACAAGAAATAGTCTAATGGTGTTAAATCACAACTTCTTGGAGGTCATTCAATATCACAATTTCTTGAAATAATCAAATCTCCAAACTTTTCTCGCAACAATTCAATTGTGTCATTTGCCGTGTGGCACGTAGCCACAATCGGGCAATGGCACAAAGATAGCTCTTAACGAGAGCTAAAATATTGCTCATGGGTGTCAAGGTCGTAGGTCGACTGGAAAGTGTTTTTTTTTTATTTTCATACACGGAGGAAAATCGCCATTTTTGATATGTTTGAATTCAAAGAAAATATGCTTGGAAACAACATTTTTAAATATTATATATTTTTAAACAAATATATTTTATTTCAAAATCAAGAAATTTAGTTTGGAACGCATATATTAATATATTACAAAAATATATATTTGGGAACAGACTGTCACAAATAAAATATGTGCTTAGACACAAACAAAGATATTGTTTAAGAATTTATCCAAATACATTACATTTAAAAAATTTTAAAACTTTGCTGACTTTGTCAATTTTCAATTTTACAATTTACTTTTTCTTTGATTTCGTGTTATACTTTATAGTTAAAAATGTCGTATGCTGCCTTTTTTCTTTTACAGCACAAATTTTTATTTATAATACAATAATACAGCTGTCAATCCATCAATTTTATTTGTCGTTACCCAAGGTTATACAATTTAAATTTTAATAGAATTTTACAAACATATATATAATCTCTAAAAAACAACAACTATAAACAAACAAAAATTACATATTTCCAAATAAAAAAATATTAGGATGAAAACATAATTTTGTTTAGAACAACATCCTCCCAAACATATAATATATGTGCGTGTCAAATATTATATATTTGGAGTGTATCCTAAACATATGTATATTTCCAGCAGAATATGTTTGGAACAATATACTACAGAAGCGATTTTTTTCAGCGTGTATATAAGGAGATTACGCTCTCCTAACAATCATTTCACTTAGAGTTACAATAACTTTTTCCCTATTTAATATATTCGTTTCAATCTTTTTGATTTAAGAAAAGTTATCTTGTCTTTAATTAATAAAAATATTTCTCGGTTAAAATTTAAGACATTTTTAAATATTTTTTACAACGAATTAAAAAAATATTCTTAACCCTTTCGACCCCAACGTTGCTTGAGAGCAATTTCACATGTTTAACGGTTAACGGTCCGCGTTGTTTTTGTTTTTGTTTGTTGAACCTTTTTGATATATGAAGATACATAGTACAAGTTTGATGAAGCAGCAGCGCATTTGTCGGTCATTTAGAGAGGTTTTATACGTGTGATTTTATTTGCAAAATAAAACTAGAAATTTAAAAATTGCTTCCGCAACATTTTTAAGAAAGCTTCAAGTAAAATAATTATCGAAATTAAATCACACATTTGTAAGCAAATATCAGGTCAGTAATTTTGAAAGTTGTGAAGTTGCTTGTGAGCAACTTTGGGCAATTGTGGTAATAAATGCACTTACTTTTAGACATGAGACCCCAAGAGAAGGACTTGACAAACGAAGACATTCAACGTATTTTGAACTTCGATTGGGATGTCTCTAGTGACGAGGAAAGCGGAGATGAGGTGGAAGATATTTCTACAGTGCTGGCGAAGAATTTGGAAGGGATCGTGGAAAGAGGAGAAAGCATAGAGATCGGCCTTCTTGATAATATAATTGCGGAAGAATTCCAACAAGAATCTTTTTTTGCTGTTGATACGTGCTTTGAAAAGGTTGATCAGAAGAAATTGAAATGGAGATCCAGGGAATTTGAAGAACCAGATACTGTTTGGAAAGAAGATAACTTCATGGAAGTTAATGATGTTCTGACACCAGTTGAATATTTCTGCAATTTTTTTGATACTCGAGCTATTGATTTGATCACACAGCAAACTGATTTGTATGGACTAGAGGAACTCGGCATTGAGCGCTTTGTTATACTTAGGTGTTTTCAAACTGCCCCAGTTTAAAATGGCATGGGCCCAAAATATAAAGCTTACAGCTACAGCAGACTCAATGACGCGGGGTCGGTTTGAAAAAATTAAACAATGCTTACATTTTAATGAAAACAGCAAACAACCTAATAAAGGAGATTTAAATTATGACAAGCTGCACAAGATACGCCCTTTACTAAATATCCTCAAGGAAAACTTCAATAAACTACCTCAGGAAGAGCATCAAAGTGTTGATGAGCGGATAATTGCATTCAAAGGTATATAACAATATAAATGCATACTCGTATACATATTCATAAATTCAGGATACTCTTCATTATAGGTCGGTCAACTTACAAATAATATAATCCAGCAAAGCCCCACAAATGGGGTTTGAAAATGTTCACTCGCGCTGGAACTTCTGGAATGGTATACGATTTTACAATGTATGTTGGCGAAGGCACCTGCCCGTCATATGGATTGGGATTATCTTCGGATGTAGTCCTTTATCTGGCACAAAATCTTCCCAAAGGCAAGAAATATAAACTTTATTTCGACAACTGGTTTACGTCAGTAAGTCTTCTTATTGCTTTGAAGAAAATGGGCATATTTGCTACAGGTACTGTACGTAAAAACTGCATTAGCAATTGTCAGTTGCTATCAGATTCTGAACTCCAAAAAAAGGGAAGAGGATCTTTTGACGTGAAATGTGAAACTAATTATAACCTAGTATGTCTAAAGTGGTTTGACAATAAACCAGTTCTACTAGTATCTTCATGTACAGGCCATCAACCTGTTGACGTTTGCAAACGTTGGAACCCAAAAGAAAAAGCTAACGTTAATGTCCAAGGCCTGCGATTGTTGTTACCTATAATAAAGGCATGGGAGGGGTTGACCTGGCAGATATGCTCATGGAACTTTACAAGGTTAACCACCGCTCAAGAAAGTGGTACATAAGAATCTTCTACTGGTGCCTAGGAACATCAGTAACAAATACATGGCTGCTTTATAGAAAACATCTTCATTTGCTCCAAAACAACAAGAAACATATTCCACTAATACAATTTGCTACTGCACTTTTGCAATATACTTCCACTCCTGCCGATTTTATACAAAGAAAAAGAGGCCGACCATCGAATGCAGAAAATAATAATCAGACTACATCAGTTGGTATCTCTCCCTCGAATAGTGTGTCTTCGCAAGGCAGCAAAAAGTATAGATTTCAGCCGAACCCTCCAGATACAAAGCGGTATGATAAAGGGGATCATTGGGTAGTATTTGGTGAAAAAGGGCGTTGCAGATTGTGCAAGACAGGAACTCCAATGTCCAAATGTCTTAAGTGTAAAGTCCATCTTTGCTGTAACAACAATAAAAACTGTTTTTTGTCCTTTCATACTTAAAATTTTCAAAATAAGTCAATAAAACTATATACAATTCCCATTACAAAATATAATTGTTTTATATACCACAATTTCCCAACGTTGCCCACAAGCAACTTTCTCAACCACCCAAACGGGTGGGCGTGGCGAATTGAAATTTTGGCCAGACACTCCTTAAATTATTACAACATGATTAAAAGTAAAAAAAAAATTTTCGAACAACAGAAATAAAGTTGGGGTCGAAAGGGTTAAACTGAATTTTTGAAGAAAAGTTGCAAATTCTTTGGACTATAACTTTTTTTGCTCGTGAGTGTGGGAGGTCGCAATAGTATTTAAAGATTCTCTATTCTGTCCTAATTAAGAACATCTAGTAAGCAGCTGCAGAGAGTTGCAGTCTTTCCATTTATTTGCATATTTCGTCATGAGCTGCTAAATATCATATCAACAAATTTTCGATGTTTCGGTGCAAGCCAAAGGACAAAGCGAACGTGATCCTGTTTTTGACTTTATTGCAGGAAAAAAAACTGGATCAAACGAAATTATAGACGTTCACTAGAAGAATATGTATTGAATTTAACGATAGATGGAAGAAATCATATAGGTCAAAGCGAGGATATTTAAAGAAGAATGCGGTTTGGTTGCCAAAAAAAAAATTATGTTGCAAAACTAGTATGTCAGCGAAATAACTCAGTGTGTACAAAAATAGGTGGAAGACCAGAAAAGGATTTTCAAGACTGTTCTGTTAGGACCAAAGAAAAAAGTCAAAGGAATTCTTGGCTATTACTGATGAGGACCTGTTGTTCAAGGCAGCTGAGTCAAAATTACGTTCAGCTGGTAAACGAGATTCGGCTGCAATAGCCAAAGAATTATTTATTTCTTCGCCGAAAAGAGGCTCCACAATAAAAAAATTGATGTAGCAAAGCTAGAATGTCAGCGAAATAACTCAGTGTGTACAAACATAGCTGGAAGACCAGAAAAGGATTTTTAAGACTGTTCTTAGGACCAAAGAAAAAAAAAACAAAGGAATTATTGGCTATTACTGATGATAACCTGTTGTTCAAGGCAGCTGAATCAAAATTACTTTCAGCTGGTAAACGAGATTCGGCTGCAATAGCCAAAGAATTATTTATTTCTTCGCCGAAAAGAGGCTCCACAATAAAAAAGAGTAGAAAAACTGCTGAGAAGCCATTAGCTCTGAACAGCCACTTGCAATGATTGTGGATTTAGGGTTATCGACACATCAATATAAACTTCTTAGGCAATATGCAATGTCAGTAAATTCAAAAATATCGCCCTCTTATGATCCAGTTAAGAATTCGAAGCGTTCTTGTTATCCGGATGGAATTGAAGTGACTGAATCTTCTGCAGAAGTAATACTGCAATCACTTATTGATCACACTATTTCTAGACTTTGTATGACTCTACAAGAAGTATTTGACCGAATTCCGGAATATTTAGATGATGTTCAAATAATGATAAAATGGGGACGTGATGGGGCATTAGATACAAACAAAACATCGTGTAAGAAACTGCTTCGGATGAAAATTTGTTCAGTAAATCGATGGTTCCAATTGTGGTAGTGTTAGTTTTGAATAATACTGCTCCTTATTCAACTAGATACTGCCGTCCAATCAAGTTTGAGTTTGCACAAGAGACTACCAATTTTATAAGAGAAGAAGTTGGTAAAATTGAAATTCAAATATCGAATCTTGTTCCAACTACGGTTCCGATTGGAGACAGAAGCTTGAACGTGAAATCCATATTAATTTTATGTATGGTTGATGAGAAGGTCTGTAGTGCTTTGTCCGAGTATTCATCTTCCCAAGTATGCTATATACGTAGGGCTAAACCAAGTTTAATGAATGGTCCCACTATATTAACAAATAAACCTAATGACGAAAAAATCTTGTCATTGGGTATCTCTCCCTTACATGTTAGGATACTATGCAAGGAGTGCCTATTACATTTTGGATACAAAAATAATATAAAGCAATGGCAAGCAAAGGAAACAAGAACAAAGAAGAGGTTTTGAAACGAAAAACAGAAACACAGAACAAGTTTAAAACTGAGATGGGACTACTGGTAGCTATACCAAATCAAAAATCTGGCAACACTAATGATGGTAACGCAGCCAGAGTTTCTTTCAAAATGCAGAATAGACCGCCGAAATAATAGGTATTGACAAGGAACTTGTACATAGATTCCACATAATATTGAAGTACCTGGCATCTGGATATGAAATTAATTAACAGCTTTTGGAAATTCTGCTATGGAGACTCGGAACATTTATTTAGATAAATACCACTGGTATTACATGCCCGTAACTATTCACAAGATTTTGTGCCACGGAAAAGATATAATTGAGAATTGTGTATTACCAATCGGACAGTTATCAGAAGAAGCACAAGAAGCAAGGAATAAGGACACTAGAAATTACAGACTTAACTTTACCAGAAAAACATCAAGAGTGGACTCAAATACTGATTTGTTGCACAGATTATTAATTTCATCAGATCCGTTGACGTGTAGTTTGTGAATGACGACTCAAACCAAACGAGGATATATACCACCGGAATTTTTGGCTTTGCTGAAAGATCATGAAATAATGACAGAACAAATGGAGGAGGTCAATTAAATCTTTACTTAAAAATAATTCTGAACTATAATTTTAATTTTTGTATCTTTATGCTGTGATTATAATATGTATGAAATGTTTATCTCTTAAATATGCCTTTCAAGTTGTTTTATTAGAAATATATTTATACCCTACACCACACTGTGGTACAGGGTATTATAAGTTTGTTTCACGGCAGATGTTTGTAACACCTGAAAATAACACAACTAGACCCACCTTAAAGTATACCGATCGACTCAGAATCACTAGCTGAGTCGATTTAACGATGTCCGTCCGTCCGTCTGTCCATGTAAAGTTGTTCGTCGACTACAGGTCGCAATTTCACTCCGATCGTTCTGAAATTTTGCAGTTTAGAATATTTCGCGGCTGTTAAGATCGCTATTGAATTTGGTTGAAATCGGTTCAGATTTAGATATAGCTCCCATATATATCTTTCGTCCGATTTGGCCCTTTAGTCCTATAGAAGCTGTATTTTACATCCAATCGTTTTGAAATTTAGAATGGTAGAGTTTCTTGATCCATGAACCACCACTGCCGAATTTGAAGAAAATCGGTTATGATTTAGCTATAGCTCCCATATATATGTTTCGTCCGATTTGGCCCTTTAGTCCTATAGAAGCTGTATTTTACATCCGATCGTTTTGAAATTTAGAATGGTAGAGTTTCTTGATCCATAAACCAACATTGCCGAATTTGAAGAAAATCGGTTAAGATTTAGCTATAGCTCCCATATATATGTTTCGTCCGATATGGCCATTTAGTCCTGTAGAAGCTGTATTTTTCATCCAATCATTTTGAAATTTAGAATGGTAGAGTTTCTTGATCCATGAACCAACATTGCCGAATTTAAAGAAAATCGGTAAAGATTTAGCTATAGCTCCCATATATATGTTTCATCCGATTTGGCTCTTTAGATCCAATCGTTTTTATACCCTACACCACACTGTGGTACAGGGTATTATTTAAGTATAAAATGTCCCAAAAGTAAATTTATGTAAACAATTTATACATGAATTACAAAATGTATATATCAGAGTTATTCAATATTACGAGAGTGGTGTAGGGTATTATATAGTCGGCACCGCCCGACTTTAGCCTTTCCTTACTGGTTTTATTTTATTTTTGACTTTTTGGATTGATTTAATAAATGGCAATAATTCATTAAATTAACAGAAAGGATTTATGTAGTCTACTTATGTATACAAACAACACAATGTTAATAAATAAGGCGTGGCATTTACACGATTTAGCCCATTTTTTACCGAAGTTTTGACTTGTCGGTAAAACCACTTAGACCAAACTTGAAATGGCTAGGTGGATTGGGGAAAAAGTAATGGACTTTTGACGCTCTAGATGCTGAATTTCGCACTCTGTGCGGCGTTTGACGTACAGGAATTTTCCTTATTGGCTTTGAACTGATATGTAATCTACGCCAAATTCCCTTTAATTTAATGGGTCGCAATATGTATTTACCAAAACACCTTTTTTCAAGATCTTCTAGGGGCATTCGAGAGGGATCTTGAAACGATTCCACCCACATTTGTGCACACATTTGCTCACAGCAAGCCTTTTACGCTTGACAAGCTTTGGTCGAAATCCAGTGCCACTCTTGAACGTTCTCTATATATTTATTTTTATGTCCTTGAAACCTTTTGTGTGGGAGGTAGCAAAAGGACTCGCTCTATCCCGTCGAAATTTTTGCAGCGCCACTGATATGTATGAAATATTATGACGTTTTAAATTTCATAAAAATACAATGCTTCAATTCAGTGTTATAGTCTGGTGAATTTTTGAGTACTCGGAATAATTAGCATGGGGGTTTGAGACCAGCGGTCCGATTTGGTCAAAATTTAAAATTTTACTTAATTAATGACCAAATACAGCTTAGTACCCAATTTCATAATTAGCAATTACTTCTTCTATTTTTGTCACATCGATACATGAAGACAGAACACTGTGCATCGGGCCATGTTCCCCCATTTAATTATTTTGGCTTAACTGAAGGTTATTTGACTTGCCAAAGTAAGTACTACTACGGTACTCCTTTCATTCTCAAACGAACATCATTCCTGTGAATATGCAAAACATGAAACTCCAACTCTTTCTTATCCAGCAGTTTAAATAACTCCATCACATTATGATGAAACTCTGACCACAACTAAAGAGCATTGAAGTGTTGGAGATGATTCTTCTTTGAGTTATCTTCGTTGAGTGAATGAACAATACTCCAAGTTAAACATTGAAATCTTGAAAGGTGAAGGAAATTATGGAAGAAGTGTCAGAATAGGAATTACAAAAAAACATTTGTGATGTTTCTTTAAGGAGGCAGGATGAACAATGAGTTTCTTCTTGAGAATATTGTTGGTTTCTAAGTTCGTCTGGTTGTTATGCAGATGCAGTTGAATTGCATTTCTATAGAATCTATATGGGCATTTCCCCAGCCAACTTTAAAAAATGCTTCACATTTTGTAAACATTTTCTTCTGCATCATTTAAAGTTAGAAAGTTCAGTCGGGTAAACCGATTTATGAATCCCCTCACCTTGAGTTCCAAAAAAATATTCTTAACTATATTTATTTTTTGTTTTAATTAAATTATTATCAATTTCAATTGCATTTAATAACATTAGAGTACACTGATAGAAAAAGCTTCGTCATGGCGACGAATTTGTACATCATCACGATTATTTTTTCGTCAAAAGTCAGCTAACGTACGGAATAATCCTCTTGATGAATTTGTTCGTCACAATGACGAATTTCTGTTTCCAAAAAATTTCGTCCTCAGGATGATCCATTCATCACCAAGACGAACCCCATTCATCATCATGACGAACCCCATTCATCATCACGACGAATAGCATTCATCACCACGACGAACTCTATTCATCACCATGCTGAACTCCATTCATCACCACGACGAATTCCATTCGTCACCACGACGAATCCCATTCATCATCACGACGAATTCCATTCGTCGCAACGACGAACGACGTGACGAACGGTTTTTCTATCAGTGTATGTACCCGTATTAAAGTTATAAGCTCTTAAATTTTGGTGCGAACTAGTCCATTTGTGTGGGAGGTACCAAAACGGGCATGCAAATAACGCCCACTTTCCTCTGGATTCTAGGTACAATAAAAACTTTACACAGTACAACATTCCAAGTATTTGTATGAAGTGATATTAGGGCTATAAGCAGTTAACTTTTGGTGTAAAATGGTCCATTTGTGTGGCAGGTACCAAAAGGGGCGTGTCAATATGGGCCACTTTTCTCGGGACTCTAGGTACTATACAAGCATTACACTGTATATAACTTCAAGTATTTGTATGCAATGGTGTTGAAGTTGTAAGCTTTTAACTTTTGGTGCAAAATGGTCCATTTGTATGGGAGGTACCAAAACGGGCGCGCCAATAACGTCGATTTTTCTCTGGACTCTAGCTATTATAAAAGCCTTACACTGTACAAAATGTCAAGTATTTGTATGCGCTGGTATTAAGATTATAAGCTGTAAAATTTTGGTGCAAAATGGTCCATTTGTGTAGGAGGTACCAAAAGGGCGTGGCAATTTGGCTATTTTTCTTACCGTATGTCAATACCGACACGACATTAAGCGAAATTCATAAAACAATATTTCAAAATTTCTTAGTGTAAAAATAAATATCACTACAAACATTCGCGAATTCTGATTTTTTTTAAATGAAGTCTGATAATTAATTATTAAAGTCAATATCAAACAATATTATGTAATCTTAAAAAAGAGGTTCGCAAAAAAATACACTGAAAAAGATCTTAACATTCAGCTAAATATGAGTACATAGAAATTTTGTATTAAAATTAAACACAAATGATATGGACTTCGTATTTTGAAACTAATATAACTTTTGAACTATTAGCGACATTACCTTCATTCTTTTTATAGGTCACGGCTAATTCTCGCATAAAGGATGGGCCATTTAAAATATAAAAAAATTACTGATAAAAAATTACTGATTGTTTCGGGTCGGATCTCTCCACTGACAACTTCGATATAATGTTTCAAGGCTTCAATTGTCTCTGGATGCTTTGCGGAACATTTATCCTTAATTGTTTCCCACAGAAAATAATCCAAAGGGTGAGCACAAGTCAAAGTAATCGGTAGTTCAAATTTAAAATTGTAAATGACCCGCCCTTTTTAATCGTGAAAATTTTGCTTATATTTTTTTTCGAATTTTATATTTCGCGGTATTCGACATTCAAATGTATTATATAATTTTTAATTAAAAATTGTTTTGATTTGCTATATTTTTTCGAATAATGAAGTAACTGCGAATATTTTGACATAGGCTGATAGAAATGCGTTTGTTCTACGAGTGTAAATTCAGTTTTCTTAATTCCACTGAAAAGTGAATTTTATAATTTTTTTCTAAATTTCGGTTTGGAACCGCCATAACTTTCGTGGCCTTCGATGAAATTAATTCACAACAATGGTCTTTGCATGTTTATATTTTTCTATTCGTCTAATGTAAAATAAACCTTGAAAAAATTTTTAAAATAAACAATTTCTATTTTTGCCCATATCCGAGTATTTTACTTGGTTTACTCTTCTGATATTTTCTGGTTTTATTTATTTTATTTTGCACACCTCAAACACTTAAGCCTTAGAGTAATGCCCAAATAGATGGTCACGGAGAATAACGTAGTCTTCAACGACACAGCTCCTATCATCCTCCTATACCGCAATTGTCCTCCCACAACAGAGTTATGGAAATCCAAAACAAAAATAAATTAAACATTCCTCTTGCAATACTTGAAGACTTCTGCTTTAAGTTATTTTCATTGTTATATGAATGGACTGATCGCTGGTTCAAACTTGAAGTTATGAAGGAGGAAAGCGGTGGTGTGGCAGGAAAAAGTTGTTCAGTGTGGAATTGAAATTCCAGTATACAACATCATAAATATTTCCCTTATTGTTTTATATTCGGTTTTAACCCTTTAATGCCCAATGTTGCCTATAGGATTTTCAATTTATACGCATAAAAATTAATAAATTTATACGGAATGTAGTTGCAATACGGAATTCTTATCCAAAATTTGGTTCTTGGGTCGTTTTCGTTATCCTTCTTGCTAATATTCAATTCTTCATAAAGGACACCCCAGGACACCGAAGACATAGAAATTGGAAGTACATAGTAAATGTTTTCCTCGATGTTGACAGATATATGTGTATAGAAATGTGTTAGTGCTTCCTAAAATAATTCGGGCATGATAGGGTTAAGTGAGTATTCCGCATATTATATGAGTTTCTGTGTGACATTAGACTTTATTTATGAAATTTATTTAGTTCTATTGTTTTGCATTTAAAATATCTTTTTGTGAATTTATTCGGGTAGTCTTATTGTATTGACATACTAGAATTTTGTTTTCCTTGCCTCAGCTGCACATAAATCAGCTTGATTAAATTGGAATCTAGTTCACATTTCGAAAGAAAAATATATATATATATAAATAACAATTATAAAGGCTAGTTTATTCAAAACCAAGACAAAGAATACATATACACAATTTAACAAAGTTTTGAACTTTGAAAACCATTTAAAATTTTCTGCAGAAATTGCAAAAAGACATTATTTTAGGGATCATGCCAGTTTATGTGAAAATTTACATTTTCTCTGAGACCAGGGCTCTCACAAAAGAGGCGTTATTTTGAAATCACGAATTTTGTGACTATTTTTTAAAAAAAAACTAATGTAATCGTAATAGTGGGGATATTGACAATGGCAGTTTTTGGTATCCCTCGAAACAGATATGTCTATCCAACCATTACAACCACCCCCAATTCATGTCACTATACTTTTATTTAATTAAAAAAAAAAAAACTTTTCATTATCTGCAAATTTAAATTTTATTAAGTGATAAAATAAGAGCTCTGTAGCGAAAATAACCTTTTTCTTAAACACCCATTTTCCAATCATAACACTGCTCGAAATGGAGACTGAAAATGTAACAGTAAGGAGACCATATCGATGGCTTAATATAAAAAGGGCGTATCTCGATTTCTGTCATAATTGCGTTTTTCGTTTGTTCTGCTCGAATGCTGTGATATGCACCTTAGATTTTTGTAAATTTTCGGGGGCTATAGTTGAATATAAAGGATTTATAGGTATTGTAAAAACCCCATAAGTCTAATCAAAGAATTTGCATATTTTTTATTCAGTTTTACGTGGCCCTATTACGGAAGTGCAAAATCGAGATACGCCCTTTGTATATTAAGCCATCGATATTCATCTTGTACCTATTTCGACAATGCTTAATTCAGTGGTTTTTCTAGGTTAGGTCTTGTTTTCACGATATTTGACAACAAGGTTTATTGGGAAATCAGAGAGGTTAGTTATCTCGGTGGTTATTTTGAAGTCGAAGTCTTCGGAATACACGCTTCAGTCTAAATATCGAAATAAAGGGAACCTTTGGGGAATTATTTCCCTTACCGCTGAAAAATTGCTATTAAATCTTACCACATGTCATACAAATCTTCGACATTTTTAGTTGATGTCTTTAAGAAAAATATTCCTCGCGAAAAATTACTATAATTTTCCTTTTAATATATTCATGAATAAGCAACAGGTTTCATAATTTTTTGGCTTTTTTGATTATCTTTGTAATTTCCATAAACACAAACGGAAAAATAATTCACAAAACTTTAAGTCCAAAACAAATATCAATAAATATTTTCTGCTATCCGTAGAGAAATACACAAATTATGTAATAACTCGAAATCTGTTAAATATCCTGAAAACGTTGAAAATGGACTCGTAGTATTTTTTTCGCAAAGTGATAAACTTAACTTTGTCAGCAAAACTGTAAATAGCCATATACGAGGTATGTTCAATAAAAAAGGTTAATTTTCAAATTTCTCGGGCTACGTGCATTCGATTATATAGCGTGATCCATTTTGAGGTTCCATACTTTTTTAAAGACAAAAACACAGAAAATTCAAAATGAATGGGCAATGTTTATTATCATTTGAAAGAACATTCGTTGGCATTTATTTTTTGAAGATTATGTCTATTAAATGTTGGCCGCGGCTACGTCTCAGATGGTCCATCCGTTGATTCCAATTTTCGATGACTCGTTCGAGCATTTCGACTGGTAACAGGCGAATGACACGCGTGATGTTTTGCCCCAAGGCCTGACTCGAAAACGTCGGATCTTCTTGGAACTTTTCAAGAGCCTATAGAGCGAAGCGATGTCGCCTGGGAAGGTCTGGCGGCTTCAGTTCTTGCACAAGCTGTATTTTGTATGCTTCCAATATAAGATCTCGACGTAAAATGCGCCAAGTCGTTCCATACGTCAGTCCGAGTTGCTGCGAACGGAGTCGAATCGACGGCCGCTACATTTTCTTCACTGCGTGCCGGACGTGGTCTATTCGGTCGAATATTATCCAATTATGAATGCTGGGTCTCAATATGGGTGATGGTGTTGCGAATAGTACGCTCAGTAGGTCGATTATGTTGACAATATGTTGAGCGAAGTGCACGAAACACATTCCTCACAGAACGTGAATTTTCGTAATAAAGTTGAACGATTTGTAAACGTTGTTCAGGCGTAAGTCTTTCCATGATGAAATGCCAAACAATACTTAACAAATATAACATGACAGCATGACACGACTCACACGTGATCTGTCAAAAAAGGCTATTGAAAAAGTATCTCTACTTGGATCACCCGTTAGTTTGTCACTTACTTCAAGACTGTCCTAACTCAAAATTGAAAATTGTCGAAATGTGTAACTTTAAGTTCGTATAAAAAAAACATAAGATGAAAAAGGTGAAATAATCCAAAATATGATTGCTTACTTATAAACTAAATTTCGTTGAGATATGTACAAAATTCGTATTTCTGTAAGGAAAATAAGATGAGAAAACATTTTAAATTTTGAGTTAAGACTCTCTTGAAGTGAGTGAGCGATATGTTTTTAGTTGAGTTGGTTTGTGTTTAGTTTAGTTTGTGTAAGAGACATAACAGATAAACGTGTTTTGCTTGTTCGACGATTTTCTGCTGTGGAAAAAAATGGATCAAAGAATGTGCATTAAATATTGAGTAAAAATTTATCTAATGTTAATTGTACACTGAGTCAGAGAAATGTTTACAAGTGGTACAAACTTTTCAAAGAAGGTCGAGAAGACTCTAGTATAGAGGAAGACCTCACTGGTCGACTCATGTATAGAGGAAGACTCAGTTGTCGACTCATGTATAGAAGAAGACACAGTTGTCGACTCTAGTATAGAGGAAAACCACAGTGGTCGACTCTAGTATAGATTATGACCTCAATGGTCAACTATAGTGTAAAGGAAGACCTCTGTGATCAACTCTAGTATAGATGAAGGCCTAAGTGGTCGACGCTATTATAGAGGAAGACCTCGGTGGTCGACTCTAGTATAGAGGATGACCTCAGTGGTCAACTTTAGTATAAAGGAAGACCTCAGTGGTCAACTCTAGTATAGAGGAAGACCACAGTGGTCGACTCTAGTATAGAGGATGACCACAGTGGTCGACTCTAGTATAGAGGATGACCTCAATGGTCAACTAAAGTGTAAAGGAAGTCCTCAGTGATGAACTCTAGTATAGAGAAAGACCTCAGTGGTCGACTCTCGTATAAAGGAAGGCCTATGCGGTCGAGTCTATTATAGAGAAAGACCTCAGTGGTCGTCTCTTGTATAGAGAAACACCTCAGCGGTCGACTCTAGTATAGAGGATTACCTCAGTTGTCGACTCTATTATAGAGGAAGACCTTCTTGGTCGACTCTAGTATAGAAGAACACCTCAGTGGTCGACTTCTATACTAGAGTCAGTATAGAGGATGACCTCACTTTTTTAAAAAGGAAAGCCTCAGTGGTCGACTCTAGTGTAGAGGAAGACCTCAGTGTAACCATGGAGTAATTTTGTAATTATACCCTACACCACACTGTGGTACAGGGTATTATAAGTTTGTTTCACGGCAGATGTTTGTAACACCTGAAAATAACACAGGTAGACCCACCTTAAAGTATACCGATCGACTCAGAATCACTAGCTGAGTCGATTTAAAGATGTCCGTCCGTCTGTCCATGAAAAGTTGTTCGTCGACTACTGGTCGCAATTTCACTCCGATCGTTCTGAAATTTTGCAGTTTAGAGTATTTCGCGGCTGTTAAGATCGCTATTGAATTTGGTTGAAATCGGTTCAGATTTAGATATAGCTCCCATATATATTTTTCGTCCGATTTGGCCCTTTAGTCCTATAGAAGCTGTATTTTACATCCAATCGTTTTGAAATTTAGAATGGTAAAGTTTCTTGATCCATGAACCAACATTGCCGAATTTGAAGAAAATCGGTTCAGATTTAGATATAGCTCCCATATATATTTTTCGTCCGATTTGGCCCTTTAGTCCTATAGAAGCTGTATTTTACATCCAATCGTTTTGAAATTTAGAATGGTAAAGTTTCTTGATCCATGAACCAACATTGCCGAATTTGAAGAAAATCGGTTACGATTTAGCTATAGCTCCCATATATATATTTCGTCCGATTTGGCCCTTTGTCCTATAGAAGCTGTATTTTACATCCGATCGTTTTGAAATTTAGAATGGTAGAGTTTCTTGATCCATGAACCAACATTGCCGAATTTGAGGAAAATCGGTTAAGATTTAGCTATAGCTCCAATATATATGTTTCGTCCGATTTTGCTCTTTAGTCCTAGAGAAGCCGTATTTTACATTCGATCGTTTTGAAATTTAGAATGGTAGAGTTTCTTGATCCATGAACCAACACTACCGAATTTGAAGAAAATCGGTTAAGATTTAGCTATAGCTCCCGTATATATGTTTCGTCCGATTTGGCCATTTAGTCCTATAAAAGCTGTATTTTACATCCAATCGTTTTGAAATTTAGAATGGTAGAGTTTCTTGATCCATGAACCAACATTGCCGAATTTGAAGAAAATCGGTTAAGATTTAGCTATAGCTCCCATATATATGTTTCGTCCGATTTTGCTCTTTAGTCCTGAAGAAGCTGTATTTTACATCCAATCATTTTGAAATTTAGAATGGTAGAGTTTCTTGATCCATGAACCAACACTACCGAATTTGAAGAAAATCGGTTAAGATTTAGCTATAGCTCCCATATACATGTTTCGTCCGATTTGGCCCTTTAGTCCTGTAGAAGCTGTATTTTACATCCAATCATTTTGAAATTTAGAATGGTAGAGTTTCTTGATCTATGAACCAACACTGCCGAATTTGAAGAAAATCGGTTAAGATTTAGCTGTAGCTCCCATATAACGGGTGGCGCAAAAGTAATCCTCCTATCAGAAAATGGTATAAATTTTGCGATTGGCCCATAATGTCAGTTCTGTTTTGACATTTGTGTAGTAAACACATGCGAAATACACGTTAATAAACAAACATTCGTCGCAGGCCCAATTCCATCTTAGCGGGTACGTAAATAAGCAAAATTTACGCTTCTGGGGCACTGAAAATCCGCGTTTAACCCACGAAGAGCCATTACACCCGCTCAAAGTCACTGTATGGTGTGCTGTTTTCGCTGGAGGAGTCATCGGACCTTTTTTCTTCGAAGACGTCGCGGGCCAAACGGTTACTGTGAATGGTGAACGCTACAGAGCAATGATCAACGAGTTCTTTTTGCCGCAACTTGATGAATTGGGATTGGAAAACATGTGGTTCCAACAGGACGGTGCAACGGCACACACTGCACGTGCCACAACCGATATGCTGAAGGATGCATTTCCCGGGCGCCTAATCTCCCGTTTTGGCGATTTGCACTGGCCAGCAAGATCGCCTGATTTGACCGCTCCAGACTTCTTTTTGTGGGGCTTTTTGAAGTCGCGGGTTTATGTCAACAAGCCTCAGACTCTTGCAGCTCTTAAAGACAATATCCGTCAAGAATGTGAGGACCTATCGCCGGAAGCTTTGGCCAAAGTGATGGAAAATGTCATAAAAAGGGCTCAAATGACAATCAACTGTGGCGGCGGCCATTTACATGACATCATATTCTCGACTTGATGTAAAAAAATTACAAGACCAAATAAAAATAATCCACAAGAAGAATCAAAGTTTTTCATTTTTTTTTTTAATTACAGCCAAAACACATCGAAAGGTTACTTTTGCGCCACCTTGTATATATTTCGTCCGATTTGGCCCTTTAGTCCTATAAAAGCTGTATTTTATATCCAATCGTTTTGAAATTTAGAATGGTAGAGTTTCTTGATCCATGAACCAACAGTACTGAATTTGAAGAAAATCGGTTAAGATTTAGCTATAACTCCCATATATATGTTTCGTCCGATTTGGCCCTTTAGTTCTATAGAAGCTATATTTAACATCCAATCGTTTTGAAATTTAGAATGGTAGAGTTTCTTGATCCATGAACCAACATTGCCGAATTTGAAGAAAATCGGTAAAGATTTAGCTATAGCTCCCATATATATGTTTCATCCGATTTGGCTCTTTAGATCCAATCGTTTTTATACCCTACACCACACTGTGGTACAGGGTATTATTTAAGTATAAAATGTCCCAAAAGTAAATTTATGTAAACAATTTATACATGAATTACAAAATTTATATATCAGAGTTATACAATATTACGAGAGTGGTGTAGGGTATTATATAGTCGGCACCGCCCGACTTTAGCCTTTACTTACTGGTTTTTTATTTAGAATGTTCATTGTGTCTTAAAAAGATACGAATTAGAACATTTCAATCGGTAAAGCTACAAAGGTATACCTTTGCCTTGTGAGTAAGAAAGGGAATGTGGTGATGTTATGGGAATGTTGTGTTCGAATGAATCTGTCAATTCTGTGGAGGGTAGCAGACGTGGCTTGGCGAATACTCCTGTTTAGCGCTGAACAAGAGATACTTTAAACGTAACAAAATGGACGGGCCACTTTCTCAAGGCGATATCGACAGATAAACTATAGCTTTGTGTGGAATTACAGAGGATTCGGATAGGTAGTACAGAAGTTATTAGATAACTTAATCTTTCGATGTTTTGCTTTTTTTCTAAAAAAAATCCGCGGAGTAGTTCTCGGTTTTGACATATCTCCTATCAACGTGTTTAACCCCTTTGCTATTTAAAGTGACTTTTGCGATGGTGTTTAATCTTGCCTTATTTGTATAACCTTACTTTTGTGGAGGAAGGTATATATCATATGCAACGAACCGAAGGTGTAACGCATCGAAGTAGTGACCTAATTCGGAATGGGTTCGGCGGAAATCCGTTTTAGGACATTTGAGCAATGTCCGTCCGTCTGGCCGGTGCGCACGATTGCTCTGAAAAGGAGTAAATGGCTGACTACAAATTTGGTATGTATTAATATTTCTTACTATATCAGTATTAATTCGAAGATTGGCCATATTGTTCTACTTTTTCTGGAAATCCAGTGAATTTCTTACCACGTTTTTATTTTAATCGAAAGAAGACATTCCCAAGTTTTATTTTACTGAATCAGAGTTTATTTTTTTCATTGAAAATCAAAAATACGTTAATATTTAGAGGCTTATATATAATGTATATATGGATATGGACTCCATAAACAATTTTACTCTACGTGTTGTTTTTTAGTTATTTTTTTTCGCTCTTTCACAGTTGAAATTACAACGTTTATTGACATAAAATTATTTTATCATAATACGAGTATCTAAATCAAAGAAATGCATAGTCTATGAAAAAAGATGACAAAGCCTATTCGGATCTCTAAAGTACTAGCTGAACCCAGCAGACGATGTCCTGCCCGTTCTGTTTGGGATGTATTGTTTTGTTATTCATTGATATTTCCTAACAAAGCATACATCCCGAGTTTCACAAAAAAAAATGTCCTAGGGTCCATTACAGCGCCATCTACTGGTTAGAATCATACATACAAATATCTTGACCCCCTCCGCCACTTATCACGGTGAAAATAATTCTAAAACCAATTCTCCCATTTTTCTCATGTTGATAGCGATAGATAAACTATTGCTATATTTGGAAATGCAGAAGATTCGGAAGAAGAAGAGAATCAATATTCACTAAATGTTAACCCTTTGTGAGGGAGTTACTAGAAAGAGTGGACCAATATGGCCCATCTTCGAACTTAGCCTGAGATAGGAAAAATATAATAACATACCAAATTTGAAGTCAATCCGTTACGTTCGAGAGTTATCGTGCGCTCCAGCCAAACAGACAGACAGACGGACGGACATTGTTTAAATGACTTAAAATGGCCCAAACCGGATTTCGCCGAACATATAGGGTGATCTAAGTAGAGATACTTTTTTCAATAGCCTTTCTTTGACAGATCACGTGTGAGTCGTGTCATGCTGTCATGTTATTTTTGTTAAGTATTAATCAAACAGCTGCTAGCCTAAAGATCGGTAATCGCATATATTGGGTGGTCTCCAGCTACTTGCCTTATGAATCTGTAGTACCGACTGCTCTATTCAGGGAAGTAGTGGAAGAAGCAACGTCTGACGAGATCGAGCTGAAAGTTACTCGAGTCCGCAAAATTCCAAAAAAAAATGTGCTGGCTATGAAGATTTCAAATGTTATACTCAAAATTCAAAATCATTAATTTGTGGTTTACTAGAATTTCCATATCGGATGAAGTGCCTTCTTCTCCCTCTTGCAAAATTTCCTATTCCACAAATTAAATATCCAATATGACGCAATTTACATACATAGATTTGAAAAAGTAATGAAATGTTGCAGTGATTAATGACGTGTAGCAAATTGGCGATATTATTTTCTACAAAGACGATAGACAAACGCGGAAACGTTTTAGCAACAAATACATAAAACTCAATAACGCTTTATTCATTTATCGACAGTAACCAAATGATTATCCTGCAAACGTATCTACATAAATCATCATTGTTCCAATTTCATTTCCGTTTAACTGTTAATTGAGGATAGGAACATCATGTTGGAGTACTCTCGTAGGCTACACCAAAAAAAAAATCATGTTAATAACAAACACGACACGGCTGAATAGTTTGTGGCATTATTTTCTCTGTTATTACAGCAAAATATTTGTAGTTTCTGTTGTTGTTTTTTTAAATTTCTACTGTTAATAAAAACAAAAATAAAAAAATCAGTATTCAGAATGTTTTTTTGCGGGGTTATAACGACGTCCAACGATGAGGGCGGTCCCAAAATTAGCCGACCTCCACTTTGAAAAAAATTAAACGATGGAGCAGGTTAAAATGAACTAAACTGTAGGTTTATTTTTTTGATACTAAAGGGTCAAACTATTATGAACTGACTATGAAAATGTCAAAATGAAACCTTGATGGACCAAAAAGATATATCAATATTATTGAGTCAATATTATCATTTTTCTTGTAAATTTTTATATAGAATTTTAGATTCGTCTGCTGGACTAGTATAACTCCAAAACGGCTTGATTTTATTTATATTATCAATGTGAGTATGCGTAACTGTATCTGAGTATGCGTAACTGACTCAACAAAATTAGCTATATCTTTTTGGTCAGTAAAAGTTCCATTTCGAATTTTTCATAGTCAGTTCATAATAGGTTGACCCTTTGGTACTAAAATAATCAAGGATATTAATTGATACTTTTTCGGGATATTCAAGGATTAAGGAAATTGTCCATATTTTTACCTCTTTCCACCAAAAGGAGATAAATATTTCATTTAGTAATATTAAAGAGGGATAGCTTTTCAGTGGTATTAACATCTTCAAAATACGAAAAGCGCTTAAGAAGATATAGCTTATTTAACAAATAGTCATTTTGAGAAAAATCCTAAAGATAGGTTACTTTGGAGGTCTGTACGACAAAAACTACAATGAATTTTGAAAAACTAAAACTACAAAAAATTCCCGTACACTAGCAGAATTATTGCGATGAATTTTGTGAAAAATGAATGGGGTCATTTTTTGAGTTGGTCGAAATGCTTTGGAATTACCCTATTAGAAAAAAATTTATTTTTTCTGGCACGAAAAATAAACAACAACAAAATTGAAACAAAACAAAGCTACTTTGAACTTTTTGCAGAAGTAAGTCCGAATTTACACTAGGCAAGTTTTTTCAGCAGCTTATCATCAAATTCTCTTTTGAACTTGCACGAATAACTCAAATCGTTGAGGGAGAGTTTTTTCCCCCCTCTTGCCGACTGCCTCTCCCTCCAACAAAACGCCGATAATCTGCTGAACATTCAGCCAATGTAAATCGGGACTAAGGAAAATTAAAAAAATAGTGTTTCATATTTTTCCGTTTTCGAATAATGTTTTTGCTTCGTTTATTGCTTATTGACTTTTAAATGAGTCAATAAGCACTTTTTTTTTATGAGCATTGACATCAAATAGTCCTTATAAAATTCTCGAGGGACTAGATTTTCTGATCGTTCGTATCTATCCATAAAAGTGTTTGTACAATATGTGAATTACATTGAATGAGATCAACAGAAATAGAAAGGCAATAAACAATATGTATTTGTGTTTTTATGGGGTTTGCTTTCAGTTATCCCCTTTTTAGGGCATTAATGGAATCCCAAGGAATTCCTGTCGTATTCGCCGGTATATATTAAAATTATATATAACCCCACGAAACAGAAAGTAGGTTTCTGTGCTAGAAGCAAAAGATATTTCAGATACAGTTACCTATTTTATTTAAAGTCGCATCCATGAATGAAGTATGTTTCATTTGTAATTTAACTTCTTAAAGTGATAAGTCGATTTTGTAAAAATTATAAAAAATATAATATTTTTAATAAGAAATTATAAAAAGGAAAAAACTTTTCAATGTGTAAATTATCCCAACAATTTCTGCTATATCTGCGGAAAATAGAATAAAACATCAGAACAATATGTACAAAAAAGGTCAATTGAAATTCGAAGATTCCATTTGAAATTCGAAAAAAATCAATTGAAATTCGAAAAAAATCAATTGAAATTCGAAACTCATCAATTGATATCGAAATACATCAATTGAAATTCGAAATACATCAATTGAAATTCGAATTTTTCCATTTGAAATTCGTAATACACCAATTGAAATTCGAAAAACATCAATTTATATTCGAAATACATCAATTGATATTCGAAAATGTAAACAAATCTGCACATTAGATTGGGTAGAATTTATTTAAACACATTTGCTGACTAAATCTTAACAAATAATGTCATGATCTTATCTTTTATGAATATTTATTCAAAATTAGTTGAAACAAAACATATTTAAATATTTTAATATTAAAGGTTTAACACAGACAAATTGTATCACTTAAATGCTACCCCATCTAATATACAACATTGATTTTGTTAACATTTTTCGAATTTCAAATGATGAATTTCGAATTTCAATTGATGTTTTTCGAATTTCAATTGACCTTTTTCGAATTTCAAATGGAATATTCGAATTTCAATTGACCTTTTTCGAATTTCAAATGGAATATTCGAATTTCAATTGATATTTTTCGAATTTCAAATGGAATCTTCGAATTTCAATGGACTTTTTTCGAATTACAATTGAAAATGGTGTAGTTGAACGAACCGTGGACACCTAGTATTTTGTGTAGATTGTGTCATGCAAATCTTACTCGTTGGAGTTTGGGGAGTATGCGGTAACGTAATAAAACGTCTCACTAACTGTAATTGGAATACCAATGATTTGGAGGCACCCAGGAATTTGGAGGAATACCAATGATTTGGAGGCACCCATCCACTCATACAGACTGCTATTTTTGTCTAAGTAGTCGAATTGGAGTAGGAAGGTGCATTCGCTGGAACTACGCCGACGTTAAATCTATCACCTTGCCACTTGATCATTCGGACAAAACTCCAATTCCCCAATGTCCAAGTATAGCTAACAGTATAATTACGAAACATTTTCAACTCACAGCGATACCAGTTGCAGTCAGAAGCCAACGCTTATAACTGAAGCTCAACTCAATGATCTAGTGAGAGAGTTGGAACTGAGCAAAGATAAGGCAGAAATATTTGCATCTCCAATGAAACAATACAATATGTTGGCCCCAAAGGTTAACATAACATATTACAGAGTTCGTCATATACCGTACAAAATGTTTTATAGAACTATGGATAACATGTGCTTTTGCAAGGACACTTCTAGATTGTTTGAGGAACTTAATCAAACATACAATTCAAAGGAATGACGGTAGTTTGTTGACAGCAGATTAAAGTCAGTACTTTTGCATATCGGAAATGAGAAACGATCATTTCCCATCGCTCATGCTGTCAACTCGAGGGAATCCTACGAAACAATGGCTAAATTGTTAAAATACATTAAATATGAACAACATGATTGGAAAATTTATTGCGATTTAAAAGTATGTAGTTGCAATGTTATGTGGAATACAAGTTGGATATACAAAATATTGCTGTTTTTTATACCTCTGCAATAGCCGTGCTCGAGAAGATTACATTACAAATAGAATGAATATCAAATTAGAAAACAAATTACATTGGATAAAAACAACATCAAATACACACCTCTCGTCAAAAAAGAAAACATTATTTTGCCACAACAGCATATTAAGCTGGGAGTCTTTAACAAATTTAATAAAAGCCTTACGAAAAGATGGTAATTCACTCTCATATTTAAACATTTTATTTAAAAATGTTTCTTTTAAAAAAATCGAAGAAGGTATTTTGTATGGGCCAAAAATAAGGAGACTGATGAAAGATGTACGCCTCTGTTCTGTATTCCCAAATAAGTATCGATGGCATCAAATATCTTCGAATGGAAACATAAAGGCAATCTGCGTTTGCAGATAATCTTCAAAAGTCCTCAAACATAAATTATGGACAATTTTATTAATTAGAATTTTGGATTTAATCCGCTCTCGGAATACAGAACAGGGGCGGTAAATTTCGAATTATAATATTTAACATCGGTTGAAATTGCAACATGGAGTTTAGCTTGTAGTTTCAAATTTCCTTCGATCCAATAAAAGTCCGCAATATGAAAATGATTAATGATGTGTTAAAAAGTTATGAATATATTGGTAAGAAAATGTATGGCGTTAATTTGTAAGGCGAATTCAAAATTGTTCAGTTTTCACCATTAAGTGGTCAGACAATGAGAACCGTATAGCTGTTATAGCGCTTTTTAAGTGCGGAATAAAAAAGCGACATTTTCAAAACGCTCCGCCGCTGGGGATTTGTCGTATGTTCGTCTACCGGTGCATAAAACTGTTTCAGGAGACTGGAGACGTCAAAGACCGCCACCGGACGGGACGCCCTCGTACTATTCGAACAAATTTTACCCTGCAAGAAAATTTAACAAACGAAATGATATGGTGTATGCACGGTCGCCTAAGGACGCATCTCAAGTGATTCCACGGGTCGAAAAGTTCCATCATACAGCTTCACTCATGGTTTGACGGGGTGTCTCTTACCATGGGGTCACTGACTTGCATTTCTATGAACAAGGAGTCAAAACAGTGGACAAAAATTACCAAGAAACCGTTTTGGAAGCTGTTCTGAAACCACTTATCCATTCCCTTCTCCAAAACCAGGTATGATTCTGCGCCAGCACATAAGACTAAAATGTCCCAGACATGGCTTTAAAACAATTTGTCAGCTTTCATTTCATCTGATTAATGGCCCTCTGGCAGCCCTGATTTAAACCTACTGGATTACAAATTGTGGACAGTTTTAGAGGACAAGGTCTCTCACAAAAGATACCCCAACATCGATTCTCTTAAGATTGCTTTTTCATGCTGTGGACACTTTCCCAAAGGGACGAGGTGCGTGCGGTTGTTGATGATTGGTCAGTGTGACTTAAGGCATGCGTGAAGGCCTGAGGCGGACATTTCGAATGAGAGCTTGCTTTTTGTATAGAATATATGTCAATAAATATATACAAGGTGGCGCAAAAGTAATCCTCCTATCAGAAAATGCTATAAATTTTGCGATTGGCCCCTAATGTCAGTTCTGTTTTGACATTTGTGTAGTAAACACATGCGAAATACACGTTAATAAACAATGTTACGCTACACTGCTCCAGAACGCGGAATATTGCTGACAATTTATTTGACCAATAATCGGTCGGTGACTTTGGCACAGATTTCCTGGCCGTCCCACGCCTACTGGTGAAACACTGCGACGTTTAGCCGCTCGCCTCGAAGAGACTGACACAACACGAGATGCTGCCAGGCGTGGCAGACCCCGGAGTAGCCGTTCTGCAGAGAATATTGCTGCTGTAGCCGAGGATGTCATGGAAGCGCCGTCGACATCGACCAGACGACGTGCCACGCAAATGGGTATCAGTCGATGGTCTCTACAGCGAATTTTGGTACAAGATTTGAGATGTTTCCGTACAAAGTCCAGACGGTGCATCAGCTGTTAGCTGCTGACCGCCAATCGCGTCTAACATAACACCGAAAGGTTACTTTTGTGCCACCTGTTACAATAAATTGCATCCAAAAGAATTCATTACTTTTAATATTATAGCATAAAATGTGTGTAACAGTATTTATGTCCTTACTAAGTACAATCATTTCATTTGAAATGTGTCAGTCCAACCAATATTAAAACCGAGCTAGATTCTTCTTTAAAATATGGGGTGGCAAAGTTTAAACGGGGCTGTATGAGCTACCAAGACGAACACCGTAGTGGTCGATCAATTGAGTTGTACACGCTAGAAATCGTTAAAAAAATTATACAAAATGGTATTGGATGGTTCGTGAGCTAGCTGAAGTCATAGGTATTTTAAAATGTGCTACACATGGCATATTGACGGAAAATTTGATGATGAGAAAGCTGTGCTCAAGGTGGATGCCGCGTTTGCTCACAATCAAGGCAAAGCACCTGTTCAGACATCCACTATTGTGATGAACAAAATCAATGAATTAAAGGTAGAATTGTTTCAGCACGCACCTCATTCGCCAGATTTAGTTCTTCGGATTATTTTTTGTTTCCAAACTTGAAAAATGGCTTGGCGGAAAAATATGTGCCAGCAATGGGAGGGTGGAAGTTGCGGTTGATGTTTTTTTCAGGATCTAGACAGTTTTAACTACAAACTGAGTATAGAAGCTATTGAAAATCGCTGGAAAAAGTGTATCGGGCTAAAAGGAGACTATGTTGTGAAATGAATACTAATTTTTCCCTATTTTTTTTGGTTTTCTCTGTTAGGTCGGCTAATTTTGGGACCGCCGTGGTCCACTCCTTCCAGTACCTCCCACCACAAAGGGTTAACATTTAGAGAAATATAGATTATCCCATATCTTCTATACAACTTATTCGAATCGTGTGAAATGCCAAACATAGTATTAGTTTAGTGGTAGTTACCACCTTGAGAAAAATTGACACATTTGCCACGCCCTTTTTGGTACCATCCACACACGCCCTTTTGGCCCCTCCCACACAAATGAACCATTTTGGACCAAAAGTTAACAGAATATAACATTGATACCAGTGCATAAAAATACTTGAAATTGTGTATAGTGTAATGTTTTTATAGTGTCAGTACAATCCAGTGAAAAATGGGCGTTATAACAACTTATAGCGTCAGTACCAATTCACGAAAATACTACAAAATTTTGTACAGTGTAACGATTTTAAAGTACCTACATATAGCTCTGTGAAAAATGGACCCCGCAAAATGGCCAAATCATACCAAAATTGATTAGCTCATAACGTTAATATACCAGAGCATAGTATTTGTTAAACCCTTCTGGTACCTCCACACAATTGATTAATTCGTGTAATATTTACTCATAAATGGGTGGTATACTTACCTTACTCGGTTTACCCGACACCAAACTGTTGTGACAACAAACTTTTTTGCTGTTGTTACTGACATTTTTCTTTGAGTATAAAACACTTTAATGGTGCGATAGCATTACACCACATCTTTCTATGGTTTGATGTTGTTGCGTACCAAGGATAGCAGAATTTTACTCGCGGATGCCTACATTAGCGTTCTAGTCACGAAGTCTTTTATCGAGGAGTACTTCTTGTCTGTTCACTGAACCAAAGAAGAAAATTTTGCGCCAATATCATTAGAGCGTATCATCAATATCATTTGTTTCATGTCTGAGCATGAAAATTGCAAAATCCAAAGCCTATAAATGACTGCAGAAATTCTTCTCTGAGAATAAATGGATAAATTACTGCTGGGTGTTTACACAAATGTTGGTGGGGGAGATTCCATCACAAAGGAAACTGAAAGCATAACACAAAGTGCTACTCAATTCATTATATTTATTGGCGAAAATGATTGAAATTACTTGTTGTTTATAAGCCCTATCAAATTTAAAAATTTTTCAATATTATACTCGTATGCCAAGAATTTCAATGAAACTATACGAAGTAGTTTTTCCAACATTGCAATAACATTTCATTTGAGTATGTTGCTATCGAATGCGCAGCTTACATAGTTTAACAAAAATGTTAAAAATATTTTTTTGTTACAGATGTGGATTGAATTCAACGTTTTTTTCTTTTTATGCAAATAAGAAAATTTCAGCCGAATAAAGCATGTCCTCACTTTGTGAGAATATGGAATGTGGTATTTTTTGTGCGAAATATCAGAAAGTTGGAAACAACTTGCTTAATTCATTGGGAAAGTAAAACAAAACATAGAGTTGGAAGATATTTTATATTATATTTTATTTAAAAAATATTTTTAAAACTTTGCTGACTTGTTCGAATGTTACTTTTAATTTTCCAAATTTTCGTGCTATACTTTACTTGTTGCAAGTCCATCAAGAATTCTCGAAAAAAAAAGCTTTGAATTTCTGAAAAACTGGGAAAATGCCCTAAAATTACGGTATCGATACATTGCCACAATACTCGTATTTATGTATATGGGGAATTCCACGACAAATCGACGGTTTCAAAAAAATTTCGGTTTTGATTGTTCCCATTTTTTATATTTTTAGTACAGCCGAAGAAACGCTTCGTAGAATTTTTTGAGATTTTTCCGATAACTCCTTCAGATGTTATCTATAAAATCGTTAAGATATTACTCTGTGCATCGGGTTTTTGGTCACTGTACAAAAATTTTTAACTTTTTCCATAATAACGGGGTTTCGACAATGGATTCTGATTGAGTAGACCAAAAAACAAGTAAGAAAGTTCAGTTGGGTGAACCGACTTCTCAATCCCCTCACCTTGAGTCCCAAAAAATATTCGTAAATTTATTTATTTTTTTTTGTTTTAATTAAAAAGTTGAATTTAATAACTTTAATCGTTTAACTGTTGGTGCAAAAGGGTCCATTTGTGTAGGAGGTACCAAAAGGGGCGTGCCAATAACGCCCACTTTTCTCTGGACTCTAGGTACTATAAAAGCATTACACTGTACACAATTTCACGCATCTGTGTGAACTGGTATCAAAGCAGTTCGCTTTTGGTGCAAAATGTATGGAATTTCAGAAGATTCGAGTAAGTACAGGGGAGGTACAAGAAGGCACGGACCAATATGGTTCATCTTCGAGCTTAGCCGGAGATACAGAAAACTACTACCGAATACAAAATTTCAAGGCAATCGGTTAATCCTTTCTAGAGTTATCGTGCGCACCAGCCAGCATCAGACAGACTGTCGGACGGACATTGCTCAAATGACTTAAAATTACCCAAATCAAATTTCCGCCAAAGATACTTGGGGTCTTAGGTCACTCCTTGGATATGATACACATTTGACTCTTAGCAAATGATATATATCCTACTCTCTAAGGTGAGAGGATACATTTATACTTGTATCGGCGTTTTGAAAGATCACATCGTAATTTTATTTTAGGGGGTTAAAGTTCCCCTTTTTGCCTGTTCGTGCAGCATATACGTATATGAAACTACGTGTTCTTTACATCTGAGGTGTGAAGTAAGAGTATGTTCAGCAAGTTTGTAGAAAACATTAAGGCCAATATTTTTGTGGAACATATTAACCCTCTAGCTCTCCCACATAATGGTAATTTTAGGCTCTATTTTAAAAAAATCGTAAAAACACCCTTACAAATCCGAAGGGCGGGGACTTAAAATTTTACTATATACTGTGTCAGAACAAACCAAAGCCCAAAACTTATCACAAACATCAAATAACAGTCGATTTCCAAGAGTTCCGTCTCGGACGCCGTTCGTTCCAGGATGATTTTCGAGAAGGTCGTCCAACTTTGGTCGTTTTGCCGGAAACCATCGATGCTGTCCGTGAACTTATAAAGCAAGACCGACTTATGACATACCGTGAGATTATTGCACCCTTGGACATTATTATGACAAGTATCAATAAGATATTGCATGTTCATTTGGCCGTGAAATGGATCTGTTCTCGTTGAATCCCACATAATTTGACGAATGCTCAAAATAGGCTCGTGTCGATTGGAGCAAAGAAATGTTGAAACAAGTAAGAAAGTTTCGGTCAGATAAACCGACAAAGGTATACCCCCACTTTTTGAGCAATGTAATATGGAATATTACACGAATTATTCTGTAAATTTGTGTGGGAGATACCAGAAGGGGTTCAACAAATACACATATTTTTGAGATATTATATTTTGGTATGATTTGGACATTTTGTGTGGGAGGCACCAAAAGGGGCGTGGCAATAACGCCCATTTTTCACTGGACTGTAGGTACTATAAAAGCGTTACACTGAACAAAATTTTAAGTGTTTTTATGAACTAGTATATATGTTATAAGCTGTTCACTTTTGGTGCAAAATGGTGCATTAGTGTGGGAGGTACCAAAAGGGGCGCGGCAGCTTCGCCCATTTTTCTCGAGGTGATAGCGACTAATAACCTAATACTATATGTGGAATTTCAGAAGATTCGAATAAGTAGTATAGAAGTTATTAAAGAATCAATATTTCACTAAATGATAACCCTTTGTGGGGGAAGTACTAGAAGGAATTGACCAATATGGCCCATCTTCTAGCCGGAGATTGAAAAAAATATTACCACATACCAAATTTGAAGTCAATCGGTTACTCCTTTCGATAGTTATCGTGCGCACCAGCCAGCAGACAGACGGACGGACGGACATTGATCATTCGACTTAAAATTACCCAAAACGGATAACCGCCGAACATACTAAGGGTCTTAGGGCACTCCTTCGATGTGTTACACTTTTGGTCCGTAGCAAATGATATATACCCTCGTATGACTAAAGTGAGGGTATAAAAATATAGACTGATCCAATAGCATTTTTTGACAGATCACGTGTGAGTCGTGTAATGCTGTCATGTTATTTTTGTTAAATATTGTTTGGCTTTTCATCATGGAAAGACTTACGCCTGAACAACATTTACAAATCCTTCAACTTTACTACTAAAATTCACGTTCTGTGTGGAATGTGTTTCGTGCACTTCGCTCAACATAATCGAGTCATCGAAAATTGGACTCAACGGATGGATCATCTGAGACGTTGTTCAGACGTAAGTCTTTCCATGATGAAATGCCAAACAATACTTAACAAAAATAACATGACAGAATGACATGACTAACACGCGATCTGTCACAAAAGGCTATTGAAAAAAGTACTCTACTTGGATCACCCATACAATCATTGATTTATGCATATGAGCCCCAAACATTACATCAATCGTATGGGTCTTTCAAGACGAGCCAAATCCAACAAAATTTGTTCGTGGAAGAAGTACATCGAAACAAATGATAGTGTTTTTTTTTGTCGATATAACCGGTCATGTGGACACAACGGCGGTACACAACCATCTGTTTGCCAACATCTTTCGAAGAAATAAGGAAAAAGAAGCGTGGTCAACGTTTTTCGACCCCCGAAGCAGCTGTTGGAGCGTTAAAAACCCATGTTTTGGAGGTGTCTCATTCGGAGTGGAAAAAGTGATTCGAAAATTGGGTTGAGCGCATGCAAAAGTGTATTGATTTCACGGAGCATATTTTGAAAAACAATAAAACCATTTGCAATGATTAATCATTGTTGTTTTATTGCTGGTCCCGAAATATAAATAGCAACCCTCGTACACGTATATGTTTTTCGGCCTCCTCTACCAGAATCCATTGCCAGAATCCCGTTATTTTAAAATCTAAATTTTCAAAACATTGAATTTAAAATTATATTGTCTTTGAAAGAATGTCATTTTTGTTCACAACCTCATAGATTAATAACTTTGTTTCAAAGAGTTTTAGATCTGACCTGTTTTTTGGTCTATTTTAGATTTCAATCTCTTGAAGTAGGTGCTGTGGTTGAAAGAAAGGTTTTCAATTTATGGGCCAAATATTTATACCCTACACCATATTGTGGTAAAGGGAAGTTTGTTTTGTGGCAGATGTTTGTAATATCTACAAATACCACAGCTAGACCCACCTTAAAGCATACCGATCGAGTCACAATCACTAGCTGAGTCAATTTGAGCATGTATGTCTGTCCATCTTAAGTTTTTCTTTAATTACAGGTCGCAATTTCACTCCGAACGTGCAGATATTTTGATAAAGGTGTTCCCTGAGCAAGTAATGAACATTGCTATATTAATAGAATATATGTACAGATTTAGTGTTGTCCACATATGTTCCATCCCATCAACCACTAACCACTCTCGAGCCCTATTTTACCTCCTTTTATTTTGAAACATGTTATAAGCGACTACCTTCCGCCATGAATAATTGCCGAATTTAATGAAAGATTAAGATATAGGTTGAGATGAATTTATTGATGAAATTGAAAAAAAACGTTTACCATTTATACTTAGGTCTTATATTTAAATCGAGTTTAGTTTGCTGATACCATAACAAACGCAGCTCTAGCAAGCTGGTTTAAGGTATCATAGAGTCGACCCCCACCTGACTTTAGCCCTTCCTTAATAGTTTTAACTATTTTTATAAAAATAAACTAATCTAATATTTTTCAGCATCTTTTGAAAATGGGTTATTTTGTTGGAATAAGTCTGCAAAGTGTTACGCTGCAGTCAGGTCGGAATAGTTCCATTTATACTAAAATGTATGAAATTCATCTATATCAGATTAAAATTAGAAAAGTCGCGTTGTCATAACACGAAAGTACACTCTCAATAAAAAAATCAGTAAGGAAGGGCTAAGGGGAGGAGTTTTCATTCTTATTCAATAAACTACACACATTGTAGTCTCATAAAGTTCATTTTTCTGCAACATTTTTAAAATGTGATGCGTTCGCACCATCTGCCAAATTACATATATTCTCTGTCAACTACCGGAATGTGAACAAAGGGTCCAAATCCTAACTTCATCTCAGCACATTAAAACGTTCGAACTTGCAGTTTTCTTTTAGATACGTGTAATACGACTTTTGATGCAAAGGATGGGCAAATTTTACTCAATCATTGTCAGACTGTTTGACACATTCTGCTATAAACTTTTCCATTTGTGGGGGTAGTTCTCCTTGCAAGAATTATTGTACGCACCAAACAGACAGTATAACTCTAATGAAGATAACCGCAATTCCAGGAATCTACAAATATAAAAAAGAATAATACTCCAAAATCAAAAAAAAATATGACAACTTTAAATCACTACATACCACAACAGGACGACATACCAAAAGACAAATTAATTATTCTAAAATTGGAAATGTGACGGCAAAAATTTCACAACATACAAATAAGACACGTTTGAAAGAAATTAATGCAGTTTGTTTTGTTTGTAAACAAACTTTTGACAGTTTTTACTTTTTATTGCCAAAGCTTGTTTAAGATTTGCCAACACGCCGACTTCTTTAAATCAATAGCATTGTGTACTTGCATATCTTATATTATTAGTCCAGATTCACACTTGCAATTTTTTTCTGCAATTCTCTTTTGAAATTGCATTTGCGTTCAGACAATGTATTCTGTTTCGACAATTTTTTATTTTCACCGTTCATTAAAACTCATTAAATTTTATTAAAATGTATGTCGCACAAATTTACATATGTTGAACCGAGCACAAAACAACGAATATTAAATGGAAAGCAGGGTGGAAATGTCGAAAAACTTTACAGCAAAAGAAAACGCAAAACGAATTGCAAAAAAATTGCGAGTACTGAACATTTTTTCTCCCATCTTACCGACTGCGTCCCTCTCCCACAAACACTGCAATTCAGGGAACAAAACTAAGTCCAGATTCACACTTGAAATTTTTTTCTGCAATTCTCGTTTGAAGTTGCATTTGCGTTCAGACAACGTATTATGTTTCGACAATTTTATTTTCGTCATTCATTAAAATTTATTAAATTTCATTAAAATGTATGTCTCACAAATTTACATTTGTTGAACCGAGCACAAAACTACGAATATTAAATAAAAAGGAATGCGGAAATGTAAAAAAAAATCACCACTTCACAGCGAAAGAAAACACAAAACGCATTGCAAAAAAATTGGAAGTACGGAAGAGTTTTTTCTCCCCCCTTACCGACTGCGTCCCTCTCCAACAAGCACTGCAATTCAGCAATGTTTATTGTAGGTCTGGTCTAGGAGTATCCACAGGAAAAGACGCCACTAATACCAGACACTCCATTCAAAAGTTAGAAGCCGATGAAAATGTTGTATACCCGAGGTGGTCAATTTTAGGGCCCTGTAGCTCCGCCCCTGTATGATATAGGGGGCCCAAGTTCCGAACTCAAACTCTCTAACACCTCTTGTATACACACTTAAAATTTCATCGCCATACGATAAGTGGTTTTGAAATGGCAGAATTATGTCCATTTTAGCCCACTGTGCACCGTAACGGCCGATGGTCGCTCCCCGCTCGTATTCATCGACCATGGGGTCAAAATAAATGCCGAATATTATCTGGAAAATGTCCTAAAGACAGTATTGAAGCCCTGGGCAGACAAACATTTCGGCCGCAGACCATGGACATTCCAACAGGACTCAGCACCATCGCAATCAGCACGCGTCAACCAAGAATGGCTTAAAAAGGAGGTTCCTCGCTTAATTTCTACCGCACAATGGCCACCAAGATCTCCGGATCTCAATCCGTTGGACTTTTGCGCCTAGGTCATTTTAGAGAGTAAGGTTCGCACTAAAAAATACCAAAGTATCGATCATCTCAAGACGGCGCTTCGCCGGGAATGGGCCATCACACGCTGCACTTTCGTGCAGCGTGTGATGGCTTTGTCGGCCGTTTGAAGGCCATAATTCGTGCCAAAGGTGGCCAATTCGAACGAATCTAAACTGTTTCTAAAATTTTATGTTATTTCCGACATTTTTTGCTTTTGAACAATAAAATTTAAAAATATATAGCGCTTTACTTTGTTGCATTACATATCATCCACCCTGTACAATTAAATACGACGAGACATATTTTTTACTCGGGATATTTCCCATTCTCGTATATTTAGTAACTCGGCAAATACACGCATTACCAGGTAACTTGGTAATTCAAAAGAAATTTAGCCACTCTTCAGATTATTTTTGCATGGGCATGATATTGGATGAAAGTACTTCAATGCAAGCATACAAAGAGTTAACAAATAACTTCTTA
The DNA here is from genome assembly GCA_963930755.1 of Eudasyphora cyanicolor. NCBI lineage: Eukaryota > Metazoa > Arthropoda > Insecta > Diptera > Muscidae > Eudasyphora > Eudasyphora cyanicolor. The sequence goes on along the minus strand of OZ005736.1, from coordinate 132,720,209 downwards.
CACCCACGCTTATAAATATCCCACATATAAGTAGATGATATTGTCATTTTAATAAGGGGTTTTATAACAACTTACCAATAATGATTTTCATATGTGTATATATATATATATATATATATATATATCATATATAATTAAATATGACGAGATGTTTTTTACTCGAAATGTTACTAAATTTCTAAATCAAATCAATGTTTCTTTAATAAAAATTGGTGTTGTCGCATATTTTACAATACCCGACTTAAAATAAGTTACAAATAAGTACATAACAGGTGGCGCAAAAGTAATCCTCCTATCAGAAAATGCTATAAATGGCGCAAAAGTAATCCTCCTATCAGAAAATGCTATAAATTGTGCGATTGGCCCCTAATGTCAGTTCTGTTTTGACATTTGTGTAGTAAACACATGCGAAATACATGTTAATAAACAATGTTACGCTACACTGCTCCAGAACGCGGAATATTGCTGACCAATTTTGACCAATAATCGGTCGGTGACTTTGGCACAAAACATCGAAAGGTTACTTTTGCGCCACCTTGTATTTATGTCAATATAAGTAAGTCATTATTTGTTGACTACATGTAATGCAGAGGGTAATGATATGACATTACCTAGTAATGCAAGTGGTAATGATATGTACTTACCAAGTTTTTGCAGGGCCGTATGGTTTGAGGTATTGGTGGTGCTAATGCCCATATTGGTATGGAAATTGCAGGCATTTCAAAATATGTATTATTTTTTATGAAATCAAAATGTAACGTAGAATTATTTACTTCCTTTGTTAATATACATAAAACATAAGCACATATTTATGTGGTATGCCTATGCTACAAATAAGTACTTATTATGCTACTTTATTGTATGCTTTTGGGAAGTACTTCCCTCCAATGACATCCCCATGTTAAAATAATGAGAAAAGTGGCTAAATAATAAGTACTTACCATTATCGAACTTTGCTTACTCGTCGGATTATTTGGTAATGAGAAATTTTGCTGGGAGACTACAAAAATATTAGAAATTTTGCATTTTCAAAAAAAAATTAAATGCATTTAAATTAAATACTAACATCCCATACAGACGGAACAGGGTGGCAACACTGTTTTTCACTTTAGAGTATTATTGCGATTTCAAAGCATACTTTTAGGCTCCTCATTTTTTTACATGCTCAGTGTTGCTGAAGACCGTCATATTTTTGTCGACACTATTGATATGCTGCGAATATTTGAATGAAATCTGATTTCGTACTTAAGTAATTCATTAGACATAAACTAGACATTTAGCACTTCGGTTTAAGGTATCATTTGTGTTGAAACTCTATGTAGATTCAAAGGTATATATATTGTAATAAATTCAGATCCGTAAAGTATTATTTGAAATCGTAATAAAACCTTGTCTGATATATGTAAATGATAAAAGTCCTCCCGATTGATAAATATCGTGCCAGACACAAAGTAAACATGCAAACCATTCATTTACTGCCGTTTGGGCTAATACTGCAATTAGTTTAAAATGCAGGGCCCATAACTTATAAACTAATAAAAGTATGACTCCAAATTATACATTAACGTAAAGGCCTATGCTTCGACGTTATGTACAAACAATATTGCCCATCTTTAATAAATTACTAGCTTACCCGGTGCGCTTCGCAGCCCCCATCTTTTATCTAGGGTACTGAGAGTATCTCAGTTTAAATCACTGTAAAATAGCTATACCTCTTTCTTTCAAAATGACATGATTATTACATATGGTGCAAAATGAAGAAGATTTGATTACTTAATTTCTAGTTTATGTTCCAAGAGTTACCCTGATATCATGGTACAATATGTATCCCTTTTCCCACAGTACCTCTGGACGTTGAAAAACTATTTTTTTGGTTCATACGCTAGCAACTTTCCCCTTGTTTATGTTCCAATACCTACATTCACACCCTGGTACAATATAAAACCATGTTTGTCCCACTGTGTCTATAAAGGTACGAATTTAAAAATCTAAAGTAAACCGCTCCATTGTACCACATTTAACCTTTAGTGTGTTATAATTAACCACTTTGCACGATTGTACAATATTTTAAAATGATAATTGATATTTCAAGATCCAAATTCGCAAGCTTAGGCCGTATTTAAAAATTGTTGTCCCCTATCTGTGCCATTTATTTAACTTTTTCCCCACGGTTTGAATAGAAGAACCTATTTGGAAAAAAACAATTTCTTAGTTTTTGTTTATGCTGTAAGAGCTACCTTTGCACTCAGGGACCACATTGAACACCTTTTGCACCACTGCTCCATATTAAACACTTTTTATTACTCTGTGCTTCTAAAGTACGAATTTGTATACATATCTGGGACTATTTTATTCCCTTTTTTCCCCACTTACCACATTTACCCATTTTACCGTATTTAACTTTTTTGTTTCAACGTACCATATTTAACCCTTTTTGCTCCACTAAACCATATTTAACACATTTTTTCCCCTCTGTAATATGTTGAACAATTTTTGCTTGCCCCAACTGCATCATAATTTCAACCATTTTGCACCACAGTGCTACATAATTGCAGTGCATCATAATTTTAAACTTTTTGCACCACAGTGCTACTAAAAGCATACATTTAGAAAAAAAAATTCTTATTTCATATTTAACTTACCCTGCATCCATATTTTTACCCACTGTATTAATGTACGCTTTGACCCACTGTGCTATATTTAACCTTTTGGGTCCACTGAATCAAATTTAACAACTTTTTGTCCTACTATATTTTGTCCACTATATTTACCCATTTTGCCCCACTGTACCATAGTTAACACATTTTTGCCCCACTGTTCCATAGCAGACACTTTTTGCCCCACTGTACCATACTTAACCCATTTCGTTCCACGTTACCATATTTTAATATTTGTGCCCACTGTAACCATTTTTGTCATACTGTGCCATAATTAACCATTTGTGTCCCACTGTACCATTCTAACACATTTTTACCCCACTGTTCCATAGTTAAAGCTTTTTGCCCCACTGTAGCACATTTAACCCATTTTGTCCCACGTTACCATATTCAATTAATTGTGCCCCACTGTACTATAGTTAACCCTTTTTGCCCCACTGTGTCATATTAAACCCTTTGTTTCACTGTACCATGTTTAACAGTTTTTGCCCCACAGTACCATATTTAACCTTCTTTGCTCCACTGTACAATATTTAACACAGTTATGCCCACTGTACTATATAGTTAACCACTTTTGTCAAACTGTACCATATTTAACCCTTTTTGCCCCACTGTATCATAGTAAATAAATGTTTGCCACACTGTTCCGTAGTTAACGCTTTTTGCCCCACTGTACCATTTTTAACCCATTTTGTTACACGTTACCATATTTTACTTTTTGTGCCCACTGTAACCATTTTTGTCATACTGTAACATATTTAACCATTGGTGTCACACTGTACAATAGCTAACACATTTTTTCACACTGTTCCATAGTTAAAGATTTTTGCCCCACTGTACCATATTTAACCCATTTTGTCCCACGTTACCATGTACCTTTTTGCACCACTGTGTCATATTAAATGCTTTGTCTCACTGTACCATATTTAACAGTTTTTGCCCCACTGTACCATATTTAACCCATTTTGTCCCACGTTACCATGTCACACATTTAACCCTTTTTGCCCCACTGTATCATAGTAAATACATTTTTGCCCCACTGTTCAATAGTTAACGCTTTTTGCCCCACTGTACCATTTTTACCCATTTGTCCCACTTTACCATATACATATAACTATTTTTACCCCACTGTACCATAGTTAACCCTTTTTGCACAACTGTGCCCCATTGAACTCTATTATCTCACTGTACAAAATGTTTACCCACTGTACCATATTTAACAAATTTTTGTCTCACTGTACCGTACGCGTATTTAAAATGTGTCTCCACGCTAGCATACTTAAACCTTTTTCCCCGACTGTAACATATTTAATCATGTTGTCTCCACTCCACTATTTAACCGTTTTTGACCACAGTGCTCCTAAAACCATATAAACTCTTCATATCTCATGTTTAAGTTCCAATTTTGGCAGATTGTTTCCTTTTTTCCCCATGCTCCATAATTAACCCGTCGTGTCCCACTGAGCCTCTTAAAGTTAGAATTACTAAAAATCACTTCCAATCTCTAGTTTATGTTCCAAAAGTTACCCTGGAACCATTGATCCATGTCTGACATTTTTAAGCCACTGTACTATATTTTACACTTTTTACTCCACTGTGCCCCGAAAACTAAGAATACAAAAAAAATTAATACCCTGATCAGTTGTCATAAAGACACCCCTCGCTTCAATGTTCACAATTCTAATATTAGACCTTTCTGTCCCACCGTGCCTCTAAATTTTTAAAAAAAAATCACTCCTTGTTCTTGTTTACGTCCCAAGAGCTACTCTCACACCAAATTTCACGAATCTAGGTCTTGCCCTTTTTACCCCACTGTGTACGTAAATGTTCGAATTTCGAAAAATCCTGTCAATTTCAGAGTCTACCTCATAATAGCTACCCTCACACCAAATTTCACGATTCTAGCTCTTGCCATTTGAATTTGGCTCTTGTACTACATTTATCCCATGTTTCCCTTTTTACCCCACTGTGTGCGTAAATGTTCGAATTACGAAAAATCCTGCCAATTTCAGAGTCTACCTCATAAGGGCTACCATCACACAATATATCACGATTCTAGCTCTTGCCATTTGGATTTGGCTGATGTACCACATTTATCACTTTTTACCACACTGTGTTCTAGCTCATTTCGTTTAGATTTGGCGGTGGTACCACATTTATCCCTTTTTGCCCCATTGTGCGGCTAATAGTACGAATTTCGAAAAATCCCACCTTATTGCTCGTCTACGTCCCAAGGACTACCCTCCCACCGAATTTCATGATTATAGCTTCAGCCGTTTGGCCTGGGCGATGATCAGTCAGTCAATCAGTCAGTCAGTCAGTCAGTCAGTCAGTCAGCCAGTCACGCAATAATTTAATATATATATAGATAACAGTTCCAATTTGGCAACAGGATTAAAACTGAAAAATATTCTAAGAGGCTTAAAGACGACACAAAAGACTTCCAATTACGGTGTCATTTGGCGTCATTCACCAACTGGCATAGCGTTTTTGGGCCCCTACATTTCAAATTTATTGGTGTATAAACCAAATTTTAAGTAAAAATGTAAAGTAAAGATGTAACTGAGTACTGTGCGTCTGGCACGTTATTAGTCAATTTGGACGCAATAATTTTTTTCCCGAAAATTCAAAATAGATAATATTTTTGCAGTCTAGCAAAATGTGGTCAGATTTGTGTCGAAAGCTGTTATTAGGAGTCCATCTCTATTTTGGTATTTTTGAAACTGTGAACTAAATTAAAACACAAACAAATGGAGTCTTCTCAACAAATGTGATGAAGATATTGATGGATATTTCTGTGAAAAACTTAACCCTTATTCTGATGACGGCAAGCTAACAGTGCAATCCGTAAATAAAAAAAATATAATTACAAAGAATATATTTAAATATGTTATGCTTTATTAAATATAATGAATAAATAATAAGTAATTCTACATATCCACCTCTCATTCGTCGCACATCCGAAATGTCCAATTTGTCAGCTGGCATGGATTATGTTGGTTTTGACTGCCGCTGTTGTTTTTTTGGCTTATTCACATAGGCCTGCGACTTAAGAAAAATCTCTTATGAAAAAGTTCAACTGGGTCAAATCGCACGATCTCATTAGCGCCCAGTTCGCATCAGCTCAACGGGAAATGACAGCGCCCTCAAATCGCTCTTGCAGAATGTCCAATATGGCATGATCTGTATGGCGCGTAACGTCGTCCTGTTGAAATCGCATGACGTTGATCTCATTATCATCCAATTCAGGCCAAAAGAAGGTGGTAATCATAGCGCTCGCCGTTAAAGGTGACCTGGCCAACGCCGTTTACACAAGCAGTGAGTTTTTTTGGCATTATTTCAATGAAACGGGCAAATCATTAAACGAACTGCAATGAAAGAACAATCGTACATCAAAAAAATGTAAAAATTTCAAAAATTGTTATTTATTGTTTTGATTTGTTTTCCTACTGGAAGTCTGTACTTTCAATGGTGCCGTGACATAACTCCCAACGATTTTGGAAGTTATGTCCGCTAGACCGTTTATAGCACATGATGCAAAAACTGAAAGTTGCTGCGATCTTTGATTTCCGGAGCGAAAAAGTTTCCATTTGGCCTACAAGACTTGTGCCGATCGGATAACCCTAGGGTCTCCCCAAAGTTCATTCAAAATTTAGAACACCCTTTATAGGGGAAATATTTTTTTTTATTCAAAAGTCGTATTTTTAAATAAGTAAAATTACATTTCTTTGTATTATTAATTAATAAATAGTTTTTAAATATTAAGATCGGTGAAAAAAAAAACAAAAACTACAATTAATTCAATATTATATTAGATCTGACTTGTTATGTGAGGGACATTTTCTACGATATTCTTCAATGCACTGTAATATAAATTGAGTTTGTTCTTCGTCTTTCGTAAATATTCTGTTGTAATCATTCATAAATTGTACACCGCGTTCAGCAGTGTCGTTAACAACAAGCAGATTACGACAAACATCGAGAGTATCTTGATAATCTTCCCAAATGGATGGGTCATGCTTTAAAAATTCAGTACTCAATCCAAAAGCACCGAAAAAATGTTTGGTTTTGTATGAGACGAAATCGCTCAAATTATTACACAGCAATAGTTTCTTTCGGGTCGGAGAATTTTCGATCGTTTTTCAGATTTACGCCGGGCTCTGTTGATTGCAGATGCCTAACCATTTTTCGTTTCTCTTCGAGTGAAACATCCGAATCGAAAAATGCCAAAGCCATTGATTCTAGGGCCAAATACCACAAATGATTTTTCCATTTCTTCAAAACCGCTTCAGACACATCTTGTCTTTCAACAAGTGTATATCTTGATCTGGTGCTCGTATGGCATTTTGCATGTAAACCAAGCCCACTGGACTCTCGTTTTGTCAATGCAAACTGCTCTAGAAATAGGTATATATTTAAGGCATAAATGCCTTTTCCCATGAACCTTGCGTGGGATGTTGGACCAGTTGTTCGGAAGTTATCGCCGACACCACCAAGAAACATTATTGTTAATTGTAACAGTTCCTTGTAATCAGCTCGGATTTGTGTTTCATTTAGCTGTTTAATGCAGAATTTCTTAATGACTTCGCAGTCAGCATTACTTATGAGCGTACAGTTGGATCTGCGAGTCCGTTTTTAAACGATTTGTGATCGAGACTTACCCAAACGGCAGCAAAACGATTAAAAATAGGCACTTCAGGACCACAAGTCGCCGAAGTTTCACCTCAAACACATGTTTCAATACTATCTCCATCATGTGATGAGAACATGGGAAGAACATTTGACGGCAGTTTGGCTCCAGATATTGTATGTGATACATGCCCATCTGATTCTACAGTGCGAAATTTATCACTGGATCTAGTAACCATTTTGGATGTGGTCGGTCTGGAGACAAATAAGAATATGACTAAAATTAAATTTTGTGCGAAGCTGTCCCTTTCTCAATTCACTTAGGCTAGAGGCAGAGCGCGTTCTGTAAACGACCCTGTTGCATGGCCGTATAGCGCGCTGCAAAGTTCTGCTTATATTTTCTTATTTAACCAGTAGAAAAATGTCAGACTGATGCGAAAAATCAACTATCATGCAAATCCGTTGTTTTTTTCATGCATGCACAAGCATGATCTATTTTTTATTGTGATTGCATAGAGGCCATGTCGGTGTGCATGCATGCCCTGTGACGTAAAATTCAAATGAAAACTGCTGTAACTTTTTCGTTTCTCGGTCGATTTTGATTGTTTACGACTTGTAAGAAAGAAAATTTTATTCAAAGATCATTTAAAAACTTTTCATGCTAATAAAATATTTTTTAATTACTTGAACATGTGACATTTGATAAAAACCCAAATTTTGTTCATGTAAAGTGAGTTTTGTGTTTTCAAACAACTTTGGGCAGACCTTAGCGTTATCCAATCGGCACCAAATTTTTTATTGGAGGTTTGTAGGTCAAATGGAAACTTTCTCGGCCCGGAAATCAGTACCGAAAAAATAATAAATGGTCTAATGTCCGCATATAATCTAGGACATAACACCCAAAATTGTTGGGACTTATGTCCGACGTTATCGACCGGACATAATGCCCAATGGAAGTTATGTCCTTTTAATTCATTTACATAAAAATGTGTTTTTTATTTCTTATGGTGATTTCGTTTGTGCAAAAACATGTAAAATTGTTTCTACATTTTTCACTGAAACCGCATTTTTAGGTTCGTTTGTAAAAATTGTGCAGCCGTATGGACGGGTTTTGATTTCGGGTGATCCAAGTAGAGACACTTTTTTCAATAGCCTTTTTTTGATAGATCACGTGTGAGTCGTGTCATGCTGTCAAGTTATTTTTTTAAATTATTGTTTGGCATTTCATCATGGAAAAGACTTACGTCTGAACAACGTTTACAAATCGTTCAACTTTATTACGAAAATTCACGTTCTGTGATGAATGTGTTTCGTGCACTTCGCTCAACTTATGGTCAACATAATCGGACTACTGAGCGTACTATTCGCAACACCATCACCCATCTTGAGAGCCAGCATTCATTATTGGATAATATTCGACCGAATAGACCACGTCCAGCCCGCAGTGAAGAAAATATAGCGGCCGTAGCTGAGAGTGTAAACGAAGACCGTGGAGAGTCGATTCGGCACCGTTCGCAGCAACTCGGACTGACGTATGGAACGACTTCGCGCATTTTACGTCGAGATCTTAAACTGAAAGCGTACAAAATACAGCTTGTGCAAGAACTGAAGCCGCCCGACCTTCCCAAGCAACATCGCTTCGCTCTATGGGCTCTTGAAAAGTTCCAAGAAGATCCGACGTTTTCGAGCCAAATTTTGTTCAGTGCTGAGGCCCATTCCTGGATCAATGGGTATGTAAACAAGCAAAATTGCCGCATTTGGGACGAAGAGTGTTCTGCGAAACCACAGTGCAAGCAATCGCAGTAGCAGAAATTGTAGCAGCAATAGTAGCTGCGCCGTACCAGCAATAAAACATGCAGACATCTCATCGCCCACGCATCAGTATGTTTATATATTGATATGTATATTCGAGTACATTGATTGCCGAAACTAGTTGTCGCTTACAACAATAAAATGCAATGCACCATAAAATATGAATATGAATATTTCTAGCGGTTCTGTCTAATGAGATTATGATCATCATAATGAAGACGATTTTTCCCTTCTGTTTTACTTCAAAGAATTTGTTAGAATTTCTGTTTGGTTAGTTGTACAGTAACATCGAAATAAAGCAATAGCTATCAATCGTAAAACACTAGTAATTTTTGCGTTTTCTTTTTTTGAATCAGCCTACACAAGGGCATAGGCTGCAACATTTGAAATCGCCTATAAAAAGGCTTATAGGCTGCAACATTTGGTGACCCCGACGTGATTACGTCAATCAATTCTATCGTTGGCTATTAATATCAATTCGGATATTAATTGAAGCTGATTTCGTCGTATTTTGAAATAAAAACTAATTGAGTCTTTGCTCGGTTTAAGATCAATTCGGATTTTGACCGACACAAAATAATTAATTTCAATTATATATTTATATAAAATTGCTTATGAACCATGCCTGATAACAATGCATCATCTTCAGAAGGAAAAGAGACGGGGAAAGGAGCTTCTGATTTGTCCCTATGTTTTCAAAAGGTTGCGTCCATTGGTAAGCAGCTAGTGGACATTAACAATCGTCTAACTACGGACGAATTAAATAAATTGGATGAAGCTGATTTATCTGTGCGCCTCGACTATGTTGAAAATTTGAACTCTCATTTCGATCAGTCTGTATCAATTTTGGAAGAAAATACTGGTGGTGATATGGATGACAACATTCGTTCAGATTTCATGGCATCCTATTTTGAAGTCAAGGCCAAAATAAAACGCAAAATTGGCACTGGTAACATCACTCGTACTACTCCTCAATCATCAACATTCCGGCAATTTTCTGTGGATGAACCTATAAGCATACGAAAATCCAGATTACCAGAATTAAAAATTCCCCAATTCAGCGGTTCTTACACCGAATGGCCCGACTTTTTCGCTATGTTTACAACGGTAATAGGCAACGATATGGACTTAAGCAACATAGAAAAGTTCTAACATCTCCGTACAAGCTTAGTGGGTGCTGCCTTGGATACAATTTCATCTTTGGAGCCAACCGATACGAATTATGACAAGGCCATTGTATTACTCAAAAATCGCTTTGATAATAAATTACTTCTATTTCAGGGTCATATTAAAGAAGTTTTTGGACTCAAATGTGCTGATAAAGGATCAGCTTTAAGTCTTCGGCAGCTGAGCGATAAGCTTAACGCTCATGTGAGAGCTCTCGATACAATATGCACCAAGGCTCAAATGGCAGATGGATTCCTGATTAATTTAGTAACCTCCAAACTTGATCATCAAACACAAGCAAAATGGGAGGAAGGACTACAAAACGATAAGCTTCCAACATGGGAATCAATGGCGTCCTTTCTGGATCGAAGGTGCCGCATGCTTGAAAACCTTGAAAACTCCATGATGCCGAAAACTCACAATCAAACAGTGAACAAGAAATCAAATAGCCATGGTCGAAATGTTCTTGTTACCTCTGGTACTTCACATCCAATCTGCACTTTCTGCGATGCAAAAGACCATTATATAACAAATTGCTTAAGTTATATAAATCTATCGGCATCACAACGTTTCAAAGAAGCGAAAAGATTGAGCTTGTGTCTTAATTGTTTAAGAAAAGGCCATAGGCTTTTGAAATGTAAGTCGGGATCGTGTCGTCATTGTCATATGAAGCACCATTCATTACTTCATATGGAAAACAACAACGTAGAATCGTCATTACCTACTCATCAACAGAGTTATGTCCATACCCAATCGTCAACAGCTCCGCAGTCGCCTCAGTCACCGCAGTCTCCGCAGACAACAACCCAATCTACACTTGTTTCGTCCAATATAAGTTCCGAAATAATGGAATCTGCAGTTGGTTCTGATGTCTTGTTAGCTACGGCTATCGTTCTAGTAAAGAACAAGTTTGGAATCTTCGTACCTTGTCGTGTAATTTTAGATTCAGCCTCACAGTTAAATTTCGTAACAACTCGTTTCACAAATCAGGCACAACTGAAGGTAAAACCTTTGAACATTTCAATTTCTGGCATAGGAGAAGGTAGTCTTATAGCTGATAAATCAACGGAAATAAAAATAAAGTCATGCCATAGTGATTATTCAGTTTCGTTTGTTGCTGTTGTTATACCATCCATAACCGAATATCAACCAAATGCAAATATCGATGTAAGTCAATTCAAAATTCCTTCCAACATTAAACTGGCAGATGGTGATTTTTATAAACGAGGACGAATAGACATTTTAATTGGCGCAAGTTTATTTTTTGACCTCATGAGTGTAGGTCAAATTCGTTGTGGAAACAATACTTCAAAAAACTCAGCTTGGATGGGTGGTATCTGGTGGAGGAATTTGCCGTTCAAATGCAAATTCACTGGTAACCGCTTCCATTGATATGTCAAAAGACGAAGATGAACCTTTGGTTGATGTTTTGAAGAGTTTTTGGGAGGTAGAAAACAACTTCGAAAGAAATGCAAGCGCTATAGTTGATGATGAATTTTGTGAGCAACATTTTATTCAAAACACTGTTCGATTGCAATCTGGAGAATATTCAGTTTCTTTGCCAAAGAAATTAAACATAAATGATCTTGGAGATTCTTATGATCGTGCACTCAGTCGTTTTATGAACCTCGAGAAGAAATTGAATAAACTCCCATTGGTACAGAAGAAATATATTGATTTCATGAATGAATATGCCGATCTGAAACATATGACTCTTGTTACGGAAACCCCTAAAGAAGTAAAAAAGTACTTTCTTCCTCATCATTGTGTCCAGAAAGAAGACAGTACAACAACTAAGCTGAGGGTAGTGTTTGATGGCTCTGCTAAAACAACCACAGGTCTATCACTTAACGACACCCTTTACTCAGGACCAACTATACAATCAAAATTATTTGATACATTGCTCCGATTTCGTTTTTTCAAAATTGCCTTGAGTGGAGATATATGTAAAATGTATAGATGTGTTCGCGTAAATCCTCCAGACGATTTCCTTCAGTGTATATTGTGGAGAAATAACTCAGAGGAAGATGTAAAAATATACAAATTGGATACTGTGACATACGGAACTAAACCTGCAGCTTTCCTTGCTATTCGAGCGATGCATAAGCTTTCGTCAGATGAGGAACATTTATTTCCTATCGGTGCTAATGTTGTAAAACGTGACTTTTATGTCGACGATTTAATCTCTGGAGGAAATTCAGTAGAAGAAGTGGTTGAGATTAGAGAGCAGGTTACCGCTCTGTTGAAAAGAGGCAACTTTGAGATACGGAAATGGTGTTCAAATGATAATTCTGCTTTGGAAGGAGTAGCATCAATCAGCCGCGAATCTCTCTTGCAATTTCACGATGGCACCGACATAATTAAAACATTAGGTCTCGCATGGAATCCGAAATCCGACAATTTTATATTCTCATTTTCCCATTTTATGGATATTAAATATGTTTCGAAGCGAACTATTTTGTCATCGATAGCCCGTTTTTATGACCCCCTTGGATTAATTGGGCCCGTAATTACTAAAGCTAAGATATTTATGCAGAACTTGTGGAAAATTAAAGCCGATTGGGACGAGAGCTTGCCCCAAGCTCTACATTATTCTTGGCTTCAATACGTATCAACATTCTCGCTTGTTCATAAATTTGAATTCCCTCGATTTACTTCCATTCCAGACTCGACTGTACAGATACATGCATTTTGCGATGCCAGCCTCTCTGCCTATGGTGCTTGCGTTTATGCAAGATCGGAATCGGAAGAAAAGGTACTAGTCAGGTTGCTGTGCTCAAAATCTCGGGTGGCGCCGTTAAAGGTTCTCACGATTCCGAAGCTGGAATTATCTGCTGCATTACTTCTCGCAGATATGTTGAAGGGAATTTCAAAAATACTCAGTAACAACTACGAATACCACTGCTGGCCGATTCAATGGTCGTTTTGTCGTGGCTACAAGACGAATCTTCTAACTACAATATTTTTGTTGCCAACAGAGTAAGTCGTATACAAAAATTAACTGAAAATATGAGGTGGCATCACGTTCCAACCGCATCCAATCCAGCGGATATTTTATCGAGGGGTGCTACACCAGAAGAACTTCTTAAATCTAGCCTTTGGAAAGAAGGCCCTGATTTTTTGCATAAAAATTCCAAATATTGGCCAAAGATGCTGCAGTTTAAGACTGACTTGCCTGAACGTCGCCGTGCTGCTTTGATTGTTTCGACTACTTATGATTTTTCGATAAATTGCAAATATCATAATTCATTCTTTAAGATTCAACGCGTTTTCGGATATCTTTATCGATTTTTGAATAGTACAAAGACAGTTAAATATTCTGGAGATTTAACAGACAACGAAATTAAAATGGGCAACAAAATATTGTTTCGCAACATACAATTTACACATTTCACCGCTGAGTATAAGGCTTTAAAATGTAATGAAAATGTCTCTCCATCTAGTAAATTATATTCACTAACGCCGTTTATGGATTTAGATGGATTAATTAGAGTCGGTGGACGATTACAAAATTCATTTTTAAATTTTGACGCACAACACCCGATGATTATCCCCAAACATCATCCTATTACTACGTCCTTGATTTTAAATTATCATGAACAATTATTGCATGCTGGACCTCAATGTTTACTAGCAAACATTCGCCAGCAATATTGGCCTTTAGGGGGCAGAAAAACGGTAAGCGCCATCATTGGTAAATGCGTCAGATGTTTTCGTCTTAAACCTAAAGTAACAGAACATGTAATGGGCAGCTTGCCGGAGGGAAGAGTGCAGCCAAATCGGGCATTTTATACAACTGGGCTAGATTTTTGTGGACCATTTTATTTTAAGTCAGATGTAAGGAATCGACCACCATCAAAATGCTACATCTGTATATTTATATGTTTTTCAACAAAGGCCACGCATTTGGAGTTGGTAGCAGATTTGTCCACGCCATCATTTTTATCAGCATTAAAACGTTTTATTTCAATTCGCGGCAAGCCTAAAACGATTTGGTCAGACAATGCCACAAATTTTGTAGGTGCCAAAAACGAAATGGCAGAGTTAAGACAGCTGTTTTGTGACCAATATAATTTGAAGCAGATCCATAATCAATGTCTGGCTGATGAAATTAACTGGAAATTTATACCTCCTAGATCTCCTCATTTTGGCGGCCTTTGGGAGGCTGCTGTTAAGTCAGCCAAGTATCATTTTTACCGTACTGTGGGACAGTCAGTTCTAACATTTGATGAATTAAGGACACTGGTGTGTCAAATATCTGCCATTCTTAATTCTAGGCCTTTATGTCCAATTTCAGAGGATCCTGATGATCTTGAGGTGCTGACTCCGGGTCACTTTTTAGTGGGCACACCTTTAACAACATTTTCTGAACCTGATATAACTGATTTGAATGTCGATCGATTGAATAGATGGCAGAGAGTTTGCTACATGCAACAAATATTTTGGAAAAAATGGAGTACTTCCTATTTAGCTCTACTACAAGAACGATCAAAGTGGCGGACACAGCGAAAAAATATCAATGTTGGCGATATGGTTCTTCTAAAGGAAGATAATCTTCCTCCTTTGAAATGGCAATTGGGACGAGTGGTGGATGTAATAATTGGAAGAGATGGTGTTGTTCGTGTTGCTTTGGTTAAAACAGTAAACGGTACGAGTCGGAGATCTGTTGCAAAATTGGCTATACTCCCTATTGAAGATAATTTTGTTGAAAGCCGCAGCCTTCCAACGGGGGGAGAATGTTCTGCGAAACCACAGTGCAAGCAATCGCAGTAGCAGAAATTGTAGCAGCAATAGTAGCTGCGCCGTACCAGCAATAAAACATGCAGACATCTCATCGCCCACGCATCAGTATGTTTATATATTGATATGTATATTCGAGTACATTGATTGCCGAAACTAGTTGTCGCTTACAACAATAAAATGCAATGCACCATAAAATATGAATATGAATATTTCTAGCGGTTCTGTCTAATGAGATTATGATCATCATAATGAAGACGATTTTTCCCTTCTGTTTTACTTCAAAGAATTTGTTAGAATTTCTGTTTGGTTAGTTGTACAGTAACATCGAAATAAAGCAATAGCTATCAATCGTAAAACACTAGTAATTTTTGCGTTTTCTTTTTTTGAATCAGCCTACACAAGGGCATAGGCTGCAACATTTGAAATCGCCTATAAAAAGGCTTATAGGCTGCAACAAAGAGCAACCTGAAGAGATTCAAGAGCTACCACTTCATCCAGAAAAAACAACGGTTTGGTGTGGTTTGTGGGCCGGTGAAATCAGCGGTCCACATTTCTTCAAAAATGATGCCGGTGAGAACGTAACCGTCAATTGCAACCGTTATCGTGCCATGATAACCGACTATTTGATGCCTGAAATTGAAGCCAGTGATCTCGGCGACATTTGGTTTCAACGAGACGGCGCCACATCCCACACATCGCATCAATCGATGGATTTATTGAGAGAACACTTCGGTGAGCAGATAATTTCACGTTTTGGGCCGGTCGATTGGCCACCAAGATCGTGTGATATCACACCGTTTGACTTTTTCCTGTTGGGATATGTAAAGTCTAAAGTTTATGCGGCCTTGGCGCAAAACATCACGCGTGTCATTCGCCAGTTACCAGTCGAAATGCTCGAACGAGTCATCGAAAATTGGACTCAACGGATGGACCATCTGAGACAACATTTGATAGACATAATCTTCAAAAAATAAATGCCAAAGTTCTTTCAAATGATAATAAACATTCCCCATTCAATTTGAATTTTCTGTGTGTTTTCTTTAAAAAAGTAGGGAACCTCGAAATGGATCACACTATGTTTGTACGCACTGTGTTAAAATTATAACCCGTTAACTTTTGGTATAAAACGGTCCATTTGTGTGGGAGGTACCAAAAGGGGCTGTACAAAAAGGCCCAGTTTTTACCGGGCCAAAAGTGTAAAACATCGAAGGAGTGATCTAAGACCCTAAGTATGTATGTTCGGCGGATATTTGTTTTGGGTTATTTGAAGTCGAATGAGAAACGTCCGTCCGTCCGTCTGTCTGCCTGCTGGCTGGTGCGAACGATAACGCTCGAAAGGAGTAACTGATTGGCTTCAAAGTTGGTATGCGGTCATATTTTTTTCTATCTCCGGCTAAGTTCGAAGATGGGCCATATTGGTCCACTCCTAGTACCTCCCCCACAAAGGGTTAATATTTAGTAAATTATTGATTATTTAATAACTTCAATACTACTTATTCGAATCCTCTGAAATTCTACACATAATATTAATTTATTGGTCACTATTACCTCGAGAAAAATCGGTGAAGTTGGATCATTTTGCACCAAAAGTTAACTGCTTATAACAATAATATTACTTCTTGCAAATACTGGAAATTTTGTACGTGTAATGCTTTTATAGTACCTATAGTCCAGTGAAAAGTGGGCGTAAATTGGTACGATCCTTTTGGCACCTCCCACACAAATGTACTATTTTGCACCAAAAGTTAACAGCTTATAACTTGATTACCTGTGCATACAAAGACATGAGATATTGTACAGTGTAATGGGTTTATAGTACCTACAATCCAGTGAAAAATGGGTGAAGTTGCCACAACTCTTTGGTACCTCCCACCCAATTGGACCATTTTGCGTTTTTGGAAAACGGGTGTTATTGCCGCGCCCCTTTTGGAACCTCCCACACAAATGTACCATTTTATACAAAAAGTTAAGATCTTATAGCGTGATAACCAATGCACGAAAATACAACAAAATTTTGCACAGTATAATCTTTTTAAAGTACATATAGCTCTATGAAAAATGGGAGTTATCAACACCTCCCACAAATAATGGCCAAATTATACCAAAATTGAATAGATCATAACATTAATATACCAGTGCACATAAACGCTTACGATTCGGTACAGTGCAATATATTTGAAGTATCTACTGTTTAGCGAAAAATAGGAGTATTTGTTAAACCCCATCTGGTACCTCCCAAACACATTGAATGATTAATTCGTATAATATTTCGTATTACAGTACTCACAAAGTGAGTGAAACTTTCTTACTTGTTTTTATTTTTTATTAGCCATTACTATGAACACAAATGGGAAAACCTACAAGTAAGTAATTAATATAAATAAATGTATTTATCAAAGATGAAACGATTTGTAGGCGATATAAAACTTGAGGAACATAGAACACGCCGCTGGAGAATTTTTTTAATCGGGGGAATGAAAATTTATTTATTTAACTTATGCCCGATGGCGAATATTTTTTAAAAAATCGCACGATTATGTTATTAAATAATTTAATAACACGATTTTAAGTAGTTTTATTACCAAAAGTTCTTGATTCTATAAAATGCATCCTCAAAACAAATACTTTTCATGTCTTTCAATTAACTATAAATCATTTTTAGTTTTATAGCGATTGCCTTTGGTTCGAAATCTTAAACTGTACGACAAATTCTTTTATTTTCAGTACGCATTTTTGTGAGTGAGATAGCATCTAACTTTATTCGTATCGTTTGAGTGGCCTATCGATGCCATTACGTATAGAATACAAAGTCAAATTTGAATTTTAGAGGAATAGAACATTTGTAGGTCAAAAGTGGCCAAAGAGATTTTGCTACCAGCAGAAAGGTGAAAGTGTCCTCTTTAAGCCCATACACAATTTTTTACCTGTCCTTCACCTGTCTGTAGAACACTTTTTAAATTTGAATGAAATTCCTCGGGGGAACAAATTATCTCTGTTTATTTTACCTGTTTACACTGGGTTTTCCAATATGGACATAACAATTTCGTATATTTATGTCAACGCACCCTCAAAACATTTTTAATGATCTTTCAGTGTCAAAAAGTTAGTCGTAGTCAACATTTTCAACATGGTAAAGTTCACTTACGTGCAACGTTTGGAAATCATTAAAATTACTACCGAAATTCTGAGTCGGTGGTCGCAACTTTAAGAGCGCTTACTCCAATTTTCGGCCGTAATAATCGTCCCACCCGACAGGCTATGCGTGCTATAGTGGATACATTTGAATGCAAATTTTGATTTGTTGGATGTTCCGGGACCAAAGAGACGGCGTACCGTTCAAAATGACGAAAATATCGCATCCGTAAGTGTATCCGTTCAAAATGAGCCAAATCAGTCGATTCCACGTCGTTCTCAGGAATTGGGCATCTCTCAAACCATGGCCACCTCGTCCATGCGACTTAACGCCATTGGATTTATGGGGCCACATCAAGTCATTGGTCTATGCCAACAAAGTTATTAAGAGTATTCCAACTCCAAGCGATGAAAAACAGTTCTCAAATGAAGAGGCATTCGCATTATTTTTGGATTTGAAGTTAACAAAACACCAATATACTCAGCTCAGGTTGCATGCGATTGAAGAAGACTCAAATCTGTATCCATCGTATCATATCAAACTTACTACTGAAAAGGACTGTTTGCCACCAACGGAAACTATTACAATCACACCGAGTTCGGCAGAGGTGTTACTTCAGGACCTATATAATCATACAGCTAAACGCTTGCTACAATCATTTAAAGGAAATGATTTGAAGAAATATGGGAACTGCAAGTTGACTCTCTTTTGCAAATGGGGATGTGATAGTTCTTCTGGACAAAAACAATACAAGCAATTTGTAAGTGAAAATACTTCAGACACAGATATGTTCATGGTGTCATTCGCACCATTGCGATTGATAGAGAATTTGGAAGACTCGGAGCCTTCGACCAGTACGATGAAAACAAAGTCTATTTGGAAAAATCAAACACCATCTTCTACGTTATACTGCAGACCAATCAAATTTAAATTTAAAAAAGAAACTCATGATTCCTTTAAAAAAGAAGTCAGTGATATGAGAAACCCAATTGCAACACTGCAGCCATAAAAGTAGAAATTGACGGTCAGACAATTGAAGTTAACTACTAATTAGTTAAACGAAGTCCTGGAAAAATCATAAGATAATACTTATACAATACACTACATACAATAATACGATTTATGGAACAATACTTAAAATCAGTTGATTTGGATTTTGGACCTACAGGATCAATAAGAAACAATGACACCAACAAGGATTTAAGAAGTTTAAACAAGAAACATGTTCAGAATGAATTTCTCAAATTCATAATCATAAATCTCTTTTCAAGATTTAAAACAATTATCGATGTATAGCGTGATCTATTTCGAGGTTCCCTACTTTTTTAAAGAAAAAAAACACAGAAAATTCAAATTGAATGGGGAATGTTAATTATCATTTGAAAAGACATTTGGCATTTTTTTTTGAAGATTATGTCTATCAAATGTTGGCCGCGGCTACGTCTCAGATGGTCCATCCGTTAAGTCCAAAACGTTGTAAACGTTTCAGGCGTAAGTCTTTGCATGATGAAATGCCAAACAATACTTAACAAAAATAACATGACAGCATGACACGACTCACACGTGATCTATCAAAAAAGGCTACTGAAAAAAGTATCTCTACTTGGATCACCCTATTCTTGCGTGCAACATACAAATTGATGCTAAAAAATTTGGTAAATATACCAAGAAAACTGCACGAATATATACTACTAAATATCCATGGAGAAATATGTCTGCAACAGTTCACAAAATTCTATATTATTAGATGTCATTAAGTATAATTTAGTAGCAATCGCAGATCTATCGGAGGAAGCCAAGGAAAAAAGAAATAAGGATTACATATTTTATAGAGAGTACAATACCAGAAAAATATCACGAATTTGTACAAACGAAGATTTATCTAATATTTTGTTGGCAACGTCAGATCAGCTCATATCTAGCATTCGACATCAATGGAAAGAAGATCATCGGGACTTAGATGAAGAAGCAAATGGGAAGCTAGAGGACAGAACTAAAACGGAACTAAATATGGAACATTTACAGGAAATGTTTCTACCCAACGAATAAAAATCATAATTAACTGCTTTTGTTATATAAATAAAAAAATCATTTTTTCCCTTAATGTTGTTTAAATAAAAAATGAACATTAAAAAGTTCTCTATCGGATTAAAGATACAGTCTAAAAAAATATGGAAATATCCACACCAAACAGTGACTTTTTTTGAATGCAATGGACGCGCTTGGATCTCGTTTGGATTGGTATCGTCTCAAATTTGATAATTTTCTTTGTTGGCGTACCAATTATCGTGAACTGTTGTCTGCAACAGTTCACAAAATTCTATATTATTAGATGTCATTAAGTATAATTTAGTAGCAATCGCAGATCTATCGGAGGAAGCCAAGGAAAAAAGAAATAAGGATTACATATTTTATAGAGAGTACAATACCAGAAAAATATCACGAAATTGTACAAACGAAGATTTATCTAATATTTTGTTGGCAACGTCAGATCAGCTCATATCTAGCATTCGACATCAATGGAAAGAAGATCATCGGGACTTAGATGAAGAAGCAAATGGGAAGCTAGAGGACAGAACTAAAACGGAACTAAATATGGAATATTTACAGGAAATGTTTCTACCCAACGAATAAAAATCATAATTAACTGCTTTTGTTATATAAATAAAAAAATCATTTTTTCCCTTAATGTTGTTTAAATAAAAAATGAACATTAAAAAGTTCTCTATCGGATTAAAGATACAGTCTAAAAAAATATGGAAATATCCACACCAAACAGTGACTTTTTTTGAATGCAATGGACGCGCTTGGATCTCGTTTGGATTGGTATCGTCTCAAATTTGATAATTTTCTTTGTTGGCGTACCAATTATCGAGAAGTGGTCAAATAGCCGAAGTGCGCGGAACGTTGCCAGAATATAACACCCATTTTGAAAAAACTGTTTTATCATTTTTACGTGTTATTAGACGATAAACAAAACATAATGCATAAATGGCAAAACAGAATGAATAATGACAGAAGACACTTTATAACCGTCCTTTGACTTCTTAAAAAAAGACCGATTTATGTCTATTTGTGTTCGATATCTCCCTACTGTACATCCCCAAAACTAACAGTGCATCAACGACAATAATATGTTCATACAAAACTCGTATGAGGTGTCGGGGAATTTTAAAAAAATATTCATAAATAAATTTACGGCCCTCGACTGCTCGTATGACATGTCGGGGAATTTGAAAAATATTCATAAATAAATTTACGGCCCTCGACTGCCGCAGATCGTTAATTTGTGCAAAAAAATACACATTTTTGTGTTTTTTTGTGGAGATACAGTTACAGTCTTCTGTATAAAGTATAAAAAAGTATAGTATACAAATATGACAGTGGCAGAAATTATGCGGAAACGTCTCGGAAAAAATTTGAGTTGGGGTGTCCATCATAAGTCGGTGATCATCTGATATCATAAAACCAAAATTAATTCCTTAGCTAATCCTCTTCCCCAGGTAACGCAGGGAGGGTTTTTCGAAATGTATTTTTTAAAATTTTTGGGAATACTTTGAAGTGAAAAAGTGTTGAAAATTTCAAAACGATCGATGTAGTAGTTTTGATGATATGATGGCCACCGACTTTGAAAACGTGGGTTGTGGGGAAAACTCTTTAAAGTTGTTCTGATGTACTGAGTCACGTAATTTTGAAGTGACGTTTCGGCCATTTGTAATCTGTCATTTGTTTTTCATTGTATTCAGTAGTGTTTACAATTTCATCATTGAGAGATATACGCAAGAACAACGTTTACAAATTATTCAGTTTTATTAATAAAATAATCGTTCTCCAAATAAAAAAAAACCCCACTTTCCAGTCGACCTACTACCTTGAAACTCATGAGCAATATTTAAGCTCTTGTTAAGAGCTATATATTTGCCATTGGGCGATTCCCGATCCGAAGTACCGTTAAGCTAGAGCAAAAATAAACTTTCCGTTCACATTTGAAAATGATGCTAAGTCCATTCTTTTTTTAAATCCCAAAAAAAAACTTTCAGTCGAACTACGACCTTGACACCCATGAGCAATATTTTAGCTCTCGTTATGAGCTATATTTTCGCCTCTGACCGATTGTGGCTACGTGCCACACAGCAAATGAAACAATTGAATTGTTGCGAGAAAAGTTTAGAGATTCGATTATTTCAAGAAATTGTGATATTGAATGGCCTCCAAGATGTGATTTAACATTAGAATGATTAACACCATTTTGAAGTCATTGGTCTTTCGAAATAAACCAGACTCTCTTTAAGCTTGACAAGCCAATATTGATTGCCATTCATGACATACGAATTCGTTCCTGCAGAAGAAGTCGTGGAGGCCATTTGAATGACGTTTTATTTAGAACTTAATTGTATCGATTGTACTTCACATTAAATAAAAAACTTTTGAATTTCCTTAACAATAAGTTTTTTTTTCAAAGAAATCATATCACTCTTATTGGAAAACCCTGTATGAGGCGCGGCGGCTTATGGTGATTTCGTTTCTGAAAAATAATATCACCACATCATGTTGCGACATTTTAAAAATTCCCACTGCACCCACTGCTAATTTTGCATGCGGACAATCGAACAAAAATCGTGAGGTGGGTAAAACCCATACCTACATTATGGCGCAACCATTTGATAGTGCATTAAGAATGTACGCTTACAATTAGGTTTGGTTCTGAAGTTAGCTTTTGACGGTGCAACACTCCACACCGTTGACTGGGCTGAGTGTGGAAAATGCGATATTTTCGCATTCTCGGAGTGTAACAATTTTACAAACGAAATCAAAACCCGTTCATACGGCTGCACCATTTTTACAAACGAACCTAAAAATGCGGTTTCAGTGTAAAATGTAAGAAAAAAAATACATTTTTTGCACAAACGAAATCACCATTAGACTGTTGTATCTTCGTTAGTTTTCAAAAATTAAAAAATTAGAATAAAAAATTTCCAAAAAAAAGTTTACAGACATTCCCACCTTAAAGGAGATGGCTGAGCATAGGGATATTCCGGGGAAAGCAAAGCCGATGAACTTGCTAGGAAAGGGACGACATTACAAATTCTTGAAGAATTTGCATATATTGGTGCGAGAGTATCCACGCGCAAGCTTTGGCCTAGGCAAGAGGTAATCAGGCAGTCCAACAAAAGATGGACAGAAATTGGTCCTCCTGCAGGGTAGCTAGACAAATATGGCCAAGGTATGACCTGAGAAGTTCAACGCTAGTTTCAGTTCTGACGGGACACTGCCTGATCGGCGAAAACGCAAATAGATTGGGTGTTGACTCCAATGACTTCTGCAAAAGCTGTGGAGATGAGGAAGAAGTGGAGAGCAATGAGCACTTGCTATGCGACTGCCCCGCTCTGAGTAAACGACGACTGGACATACTAAGGTCGGCCTTTCTAGGCAGCCTAACAGATCTTTCCAGTACCGATATTTGTACTATCGATAAATTTGTATATCAAACAGGTTGATTTCGGTGAGGGGCATATCAGCCCGTGGTAACACTAGGGACCTAAAGTGGTCTACGTGATCTGGTAAAAAGCTGTAATTTTTTTTGCTCTAGCTCCTTAACGGTACGACGGATCGGGAATCGGTCAATGGTTGCCTCAACCAAATTATTTGCCAACAGAATTTTGATAGTTCTGTCTACTATCATGCGATTCCATCAGGACAACCAATAATTTGGTTTTGGTATACTTCTGCTTCCATGTTGACAACAATCATATTTGGTTGCGCCAACTACGAAAATGGTGGCATAAATTATCTGTGGTAGTTGCCACAACCAACTATTTAAAAAAAATGGTTGTTCTTACTATTTTTCAGTCATATACTACCGACAATTAATTAAAACCAGTTTTCATTAATTTTTATTTTATTTATTGAACAAAAAACAAAACAATTCATAACAAAAATAAAAATCCCATATTACAAATTCATCACTATTATGAGATGTGGAAATATTTGACACATATTTTAGTACACGAAAAAAATAAAACACTTTTATGCAAATATCGCTTAAACCTGTGCTTTCGGTGTCATGATTGTTGCTTTTATTTTTTATTTATGTAAAACATTTTGCACAACATATTCTGCATTCCACACATTATTTTTGATTACCTATACAGTTCTTGAAAAAAATGTTGAAAATTTCTTTATGTCGAGTAATTTTATTTTTTGTTTGTCATGTATCAGCAAAAGATTAGCAATCAATCTTTCGGTTGTATTTCCCAAAATACATTTAATTATTCTAAATTTGGGAAATGATTGGGATAACCAATAAACTATTATTTTTTGATATTTTTTCTGTTGTATTGAAACAATTTCTGTTGTCAAGAATAAAACATTGGCTGTCATAACCAAAAATCGATCATATAGTACTATAATGAAAATTTAAAATTGGTAACAACAACTAACCGAGTGTCAATGAAAAAAACAATCTTAATTCGATTAATACAACCATCGATTTAGTTGCAAGCAAGCACTAATTATATATAAAAACAACCGACAGACGGTGTGGGCAATATAATTTTTGTTGCTAGTACTATTTTTTTATTGTTACAATCGAATTCCAACCAATTATTTTCCTGGGTGTAGCTCTTAACGAAAGCTAAAATATTGCTCATGGGTGTCAAGGTCGTAGATCGACTGGAAAGATTTTTTTTGGATTTAAAAAAACGAAAAGTTGCAATTGGAGAACGATTATTATGATTATAAAACTGAATAATTTGTAAACGTTGTTCTTGCGTATATCTCTCCATGATGAAATTGTAAACATTACTGAATACAATGAAAAACAAATGACAGATCATGACATATTACAAATGGCCGAAATGTCAATTCAAAATCATATCATCCCTATTGGAAAACCCATTATATTCTTACAAAATTCAATGAAATTTTTCGTTTTTACTATTACATTTCTGCCTGGAAACTATATTTTTTCTCTGTTTTCTCTCACATCAACATTTTTGAAGTGCGTTGAAATGTCGTGCCATATCTAATATCCAATGACTTAACATGGTGCAAGTTTCATCCCAATCAGAAGACATTATTTTTAAAAATTAAGTCACTTGACATGAAATCCTCCATATCGATACCACTATTCTAAAGTATGCTAAGTGCAAAAAGGTAGTTTTTCTGGAGAGGCGATTAAAGTTTGATGCATTTTTTAAATTTGTGTGGAATTTATTTGAAATGGAAATCGAACGACCTGTACTGTTTTGTGAATAACTTTGGATTGGGTTGACGGATAAACACCAAATTTGTACTGAATATAATTTGGAATATTTAGAAGTTACATCCCTTAAAACATGCCAAGTCGACATAGCATGTTTTAGAATGGAGGTATCGATATGTATGGTCTGATATTTACCAAATACTAGGACGAGGTCAGGGAAAACATTAAAAAATCAAATTTTCTAATGCAGGCAGAAATGTACTAATGGCATAGAACACTTTAGTCGGTTTATTGATATTTTGCAAATAATAATTTATTTTTTCTTTTATATAAAAGCCACAGACGGTTCTTAAAAAATAAAAAAATGGGTTTTGCATTTAGTAAAATTAAATATCTTAGAAAGTGTTGATCGTAGACGATCAAAATCAAAAAATTCACTAAAAATGGGCGGATTCGGATTAGTGGGTGTGGCAAAAGTGGACGTAGTTTCATTTAAACAATTAATATCTCGGAAACAATTGACCGTAGAAGAATGAAAGAGTATAATTTATTAAATAACACAGTAGAACATTTTTCAGATCTGATTTGGGACTCAATTCTGGAATTGGACGTGAAAGTAGTCCCAAAAATAAGAACTTCTGCGTCATTCATTTAGTCAATTTGACTCAATTAATAATTTAATGGCCATACGATTTTTTTTTTGCTCAACATGGATTTTTAACACATTTTCTATATTTTTCTCGATATACCGTACGGAATATCTCTTTTGTGTCTAAGCAAAGTTGTAGATATTGAATAGGAGAAAAAATGCGGAACTAACCTACCCGAAAAAAGTGCATCCAGTGCCTTAAAAGTCGCAGACATGCCCACAAAGTCATAAAATATCTGTCAGTAAAATATTGAAAATACGTATACGTATAAAACAAAATATTATAAAACGGAACAGAACATTTTCCATTGTTTTTTTGTTGGTACAGTTATCTCGAACATATGTTCTTAGTTGAGTTTGTTTGTGAGAGACATAACAGTTAGACATGTTTTGTTTGTTCGGCGATTTTCTGCTGTGGAAATGGATCAAAGAATTTGCATCAAATTTTGTGTAAAAAAATGGAATTAAGGGCTCAGAAGCACTTGACATGTTGAGAGTGTCAGTTTACAAGTGGTACAAGCTTTTTAAAGAAGGTCGAGAATGACGACGCTCGTCCCCGAAGATCCATCACATCAAAAACCGATGAAAATGTTGAGAAAATGAAGAAAATTGTTGTGGATAATTGTGGAATCACTATTAGAGAAGTTGCAGAGGATGTTGGCATATCGGTTGGCTCATGCCATATAATATTTTCGGAAATTTTGGGCAAAATCGCGGAATTTTGAATAAAAAAAACCGTCGCATGTTCGTAATTTTTTGGA
Organism: Eudasyphora cyanicolor; assembly: GCA_963930755.1. Taxonomy (NCBI): domain Eukaryota; kingdom Metazoa; phylum Arthropoda; class Insecta; order Diptera; family Muscidae; genus Eudasyphora; species Eudasyphora cyanicolor. The sequence continues at coordinate 132,693,454 of OZ005736.1, read as the reverse complement.
CGAAAAGTAATCATGCCTCATCCACCGTATTCACCAGATTTGCCTCCCTGCGACTGTTTCTTGATCCCAAAATTGGAGAGGCCCATGAAAGGATGGCGTTCTGCGTCGATTGCGGAGATAAAAACCGAAAACACTAATCGAATGCACGTAGCCCTAGAAATTTCGAAACTCGCATTTTCTATTGTACAGACTTCATACATCAAAAATAGAGATAATTTCGAGAAAGCCGTAAATAATTAATTTAAGAGCGATACGCAAATCCCTTATATAAGTCAATTCCACACTGTGGCCATCTGTCATAGCTAATAAAGACTTCTTTCTGGCTAATATGACTCCCCTTTATCTTAATCTTTAATTAATTTCACATTTATTTCTCAATTTATAGTATAACAGTATATTTCTAAAATATGTGTGTTTTTCCCGCGTAAATAAAAAGTGAAAATCCAAAATATCACATTAAAATAATAAATGTTCTTCTTTAGATAGCAAAAGTGGGTGGAGGTCGTTAAACCATTTACATAAAATAGTCGTATGCCATTAAATGTTGTTGCTAACAAAAAAATATATATGTACATAAAATGAAACGTTTTGAAATTTGTATAGCCATAACATTAAATTTATGACATTTTCTTGTACACTGAAGAAAACAACAATAAACTGGATGGCAACAGAAATACGAAATTTCACAAGGAAAAAAACACAGGATATAGGGAATTTGCCAAAAAAACGATTTATAAAATTTTGGTTTATGAGTTTAGTAAAGGCAACCGTCAACAAGAGATGACACTCTTTATGAATATTTTCTCATTTATCTTAAAATCTTAACCAACATCTTAACATAGGGCATATCTCAAACCTCGGTGGACTGGTTCTACAGCTTTTTATCGGCTCACCTTACAGAGGAGGGTAGGCTTCAACAAAATGATGCTTTTATACCCTCACTATGGTGAACGAGGGTATATGTAAAGGGTTTTCCAACAAGAGGTGTTATATTGGTATTCAAAGAAAAATTTCATTTTCTGAGATAAATGATCGGATGTTTATTTCATAATAAAGAGGAAGGTATGCCGTTCATAATGAAAAACAACATCAGCCAAATGGCCACCACGACCACGCTTACAGGACCATATCCTTTTCATGAAATTTTCCATAACCAAATCGCAAAGTGGCTGCCCTATGTCCTCCATAGCCTCACAAATTCTATCTTTGAGGTCTTGAATCGACGCTGGGCTGTTGGCGTAGACCTTATCTTTCACGTGAACCCAAAGGAAGAAGTCGCAAGGTGTTAAATCACAAGACCTCGGTGGCCAATTGTGATCAGCTCTTCGAGAAATAACACGGTCCGGAAACTTTTCCCGTAACAGAGCAATTGTTTCGTTGCTTGTGTGGCACATAGCGCCGTCTTGTTGAAAGTAAACGTTGTCCAGATCAATACCATCCAACTACGACCATAACAAATTACACTGTACAACAATTTCAAACTATTTTCAAAATAACAGGCTTCTGTCAGTGGATTCTGGTAGAGGGGAGCAAAAAAATATATACGTGTATCGGCGTTTTGAATGATCACATCGGAATTTTATTTTAGGGGGGGTTAAAGTTTTCCCCCCTTTGCTTGTTCGTGCAGAATCTCGGTATATAAAACTATGTGTTCTGTTCATCTGAGGTGTGAGGTATCTTCAGCAACTTTGTAGCAAATCTTAAGGCCTATATTTTTGTGGAATATACTAACCCTCTAGCTTCCCCGCATAACGTTGATTTTTGCCTATGTTTTAACAAATCGTAAAAAACTCCCCTAAAAATGGGTGGGGCGGGGTTGAAATTTTCTACAAAAATGTCGGCCATAAAATTTTACTATATGTGTCAGAACACACCAAAGCCCAAAACTTAACACAAACTCCAAAAAAACGCCCAAATTTAAGATAGCCTGTTAAGGGTTAATTTGTTATTCCTCGCATATGTAGGTTCTCCCAGCTCTGAAGAGAAGGTTGTTATTCAACACCTACCAAGAGTACTTTTGGTCTTCTTCATTATTTCTGTCGTTATATTTTTGTCACTCAAAATTACCATAACGGAACTTTTGAGTGGCACGTTACTTATCAACGTTAACGTTTGACATCGTGGGTCAGCCAGTTAAACTTTTTATTTTCTTACAATATTCTACAAGGGACTTTGTAAGAATAATAATGACTGACTGTTTGGGAAAACTTGACTGGTTTTGCTACGTCTGTGGCAAGCATACCCTTATGGAACATAGGGTTTCATTTTTTACGAGCAAAGTGGAGGATATCTATTAAATTTATTTTGAACTGGAAGTTTTTCCAGATGAGCCATGGGTGCCAGAACATATATGCCGAAATTGCTATATCGGTTTGATGCTGTGGTCTAAAGGTAATACAAGTTTTGATTTATATTTGATTATACATATATAATCATGTTATACATACATTATACGTACATATATATTTATATTTTGATTTTCAGTTTTCAACTGAAACTGATGAGCATGGAGAACGGTTCCATCAGATAATGTCTTCCTACTGAAAAACGCTATAAAGGCAAGAGCATTTTGTCTCTTATAACAGATTTATGCTGGACATTGTTTGATAATGGCGTCGAATTGCCAAGAGTGAAAAGAAAAGTGAATTAAAAATAAATGAACTTATGTATTTAATAAGTATTTTTCCTTGTATATGCGTTATTAATAGATTTTTTGGTTATAGTCCTGAAGTATAATTTAATATAAAATAAATATTATTTAATTGTAAAATAAAATCATTATTTTGTTTTGCATCTCTCACATCAACCCCGAAAAATCCAATTTTTAAAGACCTTTTTGGTACTAACACTATATAATATCTAAATTAACCCTTAACAGGCAATCTTGAATTTGGTCGGTTTTTTTGTGTTTGTGTTAAGTTTTTGGCTTTGGTGTGTTCTGACATGTATAGTAAAATTTTATGGCCATAATTTTTGTAGAACATTTCAACCCCGCCCCACCCATTTTTAGGGGAGTTTTTTACGATTTGTTAAAATATAGGCAAAAATCACCGTTATGGGGGGAAGCTAGAGGGTTAATATATTTCACAAAAATATAGGCTTTAACATTTGCTACAAAGTTGCTGAAGATACCCTACACCTCAGATGAACAGAACACATAGTTTTATATACCGATACTCTGCACGAACTAGCAAAGGGTAGACAACTTTAACCCCCCCCTAAAATAAAATTCCGATGTGATCTTTCAAAACGCCGATATACGTATATATTTTTTTGGTCTCCTCTACCATAATCCATTGACAGAACCCTGTTATTTTTTTGTGTGTTGTACTGTGTTATTAATCATCTCTTGATAGCGCAATCCATTCACCGTAACTGTTGATCCAACCTCATTTTCGAAAAAGTAAGGTCCAATGACCCCGCCGTAACATAAACCGCACCAAACAGTCACACGTTGAGGATGGAGAGGCTTCTCAACAATAACTCTTGGGTTTTCCGAGCACCAGATGCGACAATTTAGCTTGTTGACGTAGCCACCGAGGTGGAAATGGGCCTCATCAGTCAAAATGATTTTTCGATGGAATTCCGAATCATTTTCATGCATTTCAAGGACCCAATCAGCAAAGACACGACGTTGTTGATAATCGGCCGGCTTCAGTTCTTGTGTTAACTGAACTTTATAAGCCTTACTTACGACCCAAGTCTTTATGCAAGATACGGTGTAATGACGTTTGTGGAATGCCAAATTCCAAAGAACGACGAGGAATGGACAAACCTGGGTTTTCTTCAACACTTTGGGCTACAGCAGCAATATTCTCAGTTGTTCTTGAGCGACGTGGACGGGTTTTATTCTTCACATTACTAACTTGTCCCAACAGCTCGAATTTTTCGAGCTGTTGGGACAAGCTCGATCGGTCGGCCGGCGGCCCACACCATTACCATCGGCGGCGCTTGACTTCTGGTGGCCAATCGAAGGTGTAAATTTTCAGCTGACCTCTTTCCAGTCTAACTTCTTTTTGTGCATCGGTGAGCTCTTGCACTTTTTGGAACTTTAATGGCTTTGGTCCAAGCTCATTTTTTAATATGTGTTGTATCCGTTCTCGCGATATGTTCAGCTCACGAGCAATTTTTCTACCACTGCGGCGTGGATTTCGATCAAATCTGGCCTTCACTTTTCGGATCATTTCTGGTGTTGCTACCGTTTTTTTCGTCCACTTTTTGGACGCGATGCAACACTGCCAGTATCACGGTAACGAGCAATGGTACGAGAAACAAAAGATTTATTCACATTTAAATGCTGGAGGGCTCTAACGATAGCCACTTGTGTTTTTTCACCCAAATATAAAGCAATCACACTATCACGCTTAAATTCCATCACGAATAACTTTTTTTCTGAATCTGAAGATCAAAATGCTTTTGTAAGCTTGTAAACAATAAAATGAACTGTCACTGAAATAAGTCTGTCAGCTATCAGACTAGCGGTTTAGAAATGATAGCAACCTGAAGTTGGTTGCAATACATATCAGCCACCCTGTATATAAAATTTATTTGCTAACAAATATAATATATTTAAAAATTAAGGGCCTTATTCATAAATAGTTAAGAAAGTTTAAAATACATTTTATCCTAGAAAATCAGTTCAATAAACCTTCCATAACTTTTTATGAATAAGTGTCTTAATTTCCAAATATATTTTCTTTCAATTCAAACATATCAAAAATGGCGATTTTCCCCGTGTAATACTCAAGAAGCCTGTTTTCGAAGCAACTGCTTAAGTTTAGTAGTTTTTATTATGTTTAATTCACACCATTTATGGGAACATTTCGCAAAAAACCGTATAGAGTAATATAATCCTTCCCCTTCTTCAGTCCTCCATTACTACCTTTATACTGCACGCTTTACATTAAATCAATATAGCACTTGTACTTACAACTATCGCATGCGACAATCAAGTAGACAAATGGCATTTCGATAGGTTAAAATTCTGGCCATTCAGAATACATGGCCAATTAACAAGTTGAAGATACGGAAACTATTTCCTCTAATCGTAACTATTTTTATAGTAATTTTCTATGTACCTCGATCTTTCCTTAATATTTTTCAATGTTCATACATATTTACATTTATGGAAAAACTAAAAATAAAATGTAATTTCTTAGGTAGAAGCAGAACCATTTAATAAATCCTTCTTAGTATAGAATTAATTGCAAACCACTGGGAAAATAATTAAACGTTTTCCCTAGAACTTACCAACTGAGTCCGCACAGTTTTCAACATTAACCATATCTACCAATCGGTCTACCAACACACAGTGGCGGATTTTGTAAACATATTAAGATATTGTTGCAATTTCAAATTACTGATTTTAATAAAATTATTTTCTAATTGTATTGTCCTCATTTTACTTTTAGTTAAAAAGAATAGGAGAAAAAATATTAGTTAAAAAGAATAACAACAAATGTATGCTTTTTTCGGCAAACAACTTGATCGTACCTGAAATGGGCGGGATCTGATCTGTGGACTGGTCCCCGGCCATACAACTCCATTTTAGATCGTCATCCCTGATATTTGGTGCAGTTACATTTAATGCTTATATGTGCTATCACGACAAAAATGGGCGGAATTGGATCAATGGTTGTGGTCATTTCAAGATGATAGCTTCCAAGAAATTAATACTATGAGCGAATTGTGATAAATTCTGAGTAGTAGTACAGAAGTTATGAAATAATCAATACTTCACTAAGGTTTGACCCTTCGCCTGAGATAGAAAAAACAAGTAAGAAAGTCTAGTCGGGTAAACCGTCTTATGAATCCCCTCACCTTCAGTCCCAAAAAATATTCGTAAAATTACTTATTTTTTGTTTAAATTAAATTATTATACCCTCACTTTAGTGATATGAGGATATATATCATTTGCTACGGACCAAAAGTGTAGCACATCAAAGTAGTGACCTAAGACCCTAAGTATGTTCGGCAAAAATCCTGTTTAGGACATTTTAACTCAGTTGAGCAATGTCCATCAGTCTGTCTGGCTGGAGCGGACGATAACTCTCGAAAGGAGCAACGGATTGACTTCAAATTTGGTACGTGATAATATTTCTCAGGTTAAGTTCGAAAATGATAATATTTCTCAGACTAAGTTCGAAAATGGGCCATATTGGTTCACTCCTTCCAGAACCTCCCTCACAAAGGGTTAACATTTAGTGAAATATTGATTCTCTAATAACTTCTATACTACTTATCCGAATCATCTGTAATTCTTCATATAGTTCACATTTATCCGTCGCTATCACCGTGAGAAAAATGGGACACTTCGCCTTTAGTGCTTATATATTTAGCGAAAAATGGGTTATTGGCTCGCCCCTTTTGGTACCTCCCACATAAATATACTATTTTGCCCTAAAAGTAAACCGCTTATAAGTTTTATACCAGTAAACACAAATACTTGAAATTTTGTTCAGTGTAATGCTTTTATAGGACGTACAGTCCAATGAAAAATGGGCGTCATTGGCACGCCCCTTTTGGTACCTCCTGCACAAAGGGACAAGTTAACAAAGTTATTAAATTCAATTTAAATTTAAATTTACGAATATTTTGAGGACTGAAGGTGAGGGTGTTCATAAGTTGGTTTACCCGACTGAACTTTCTCACTTGTTTTCAGATGTTTTTCTTTATTTTAACAGATATACAAGTCTCATTCCGCTAATAGACCATAAAGATCTTAAATAAAATGACCTAAGATTTTGCTTGGAAACAAAACTCAAAACTAAAACTATGGGTTTTTACTAAAATGTCAAAATAAGGTTAAATTTCGCAAAAAAATATTTTTGTGAATTTTGTATTCTTTTTAAGAAGATTGAAGAAAAAGTTATCGATAACACTTTGCGCAACATTTTCTAAATACAATAGGTAATTAGTAGGTAGCGGAATTATATGCTATTTTGATTTTTTACCATACTCTGAATCCGGCTGCATATTACAATTTTTAACTTTTTATACACAGAATTATCCAGTAACAATGTTACTACTATATTTTGAATAAGAATTGCAAATTTCAAATATACAGCCGAAATTGAATTCGATAACGTTTTAAAATTGCATACAATTCCGCTGTCTACTAATAAAATAATGGATGGGATAAAAGGGCCGTTTGAACAAAATGTCAATATTCAAGACCCTCCAACTGGGACAGTCCTTAACCGATCTCGTTGAAATTTTGTACCATAACTACTGTCCAATAGGACTTGGTGCAAATTTTATCCCATTCACAAGACATTGGTTTAAAAATTTACTCACTTGACATGAAATCCCCCATATAACTAAATCAGCTGAGAAAAAATATATCTAAAGGGGTTTCCCATAGGGATGATATGATTTTGAAGTGACGTGTCAGCCATTTGTGATATGTCATGATCTGTCATTTGTTTTTCATTGTATTCAGTAGTGTTTACAATTTCATCATGGAGAGACATACGCAAGAACAACGTTTACAAAGTATTCAGTTTTATTATCAAAATAATCGTTATCCAATTGCAACTTTTCGTGCGCTGTCCATTTTTTTTAAATCCAAAAAAAAAAAACACTTTCCAGTCGACATACGACCTTGACAACCATGAGCAATATTTTAGCTCCCGTTGAGAGCTATCCTTTTTATACGACTTTGACACCCATGAGCAATATTTTAGCTCTCGTTAAGAGCTATCCTTTTGCCATAGACCGATTGTGGCTATGTGCCACACAGCAAATTAAATTGAATTGTTGCTAGAAAAATTTGGAGATTCGATTATTTAAAGAAAATTTGGTATTGAATGGCCTCCAATAAGTTGTGATTTAACACCATTAGACTATTTCTTGTGGGGTTATTTTAAGTCATTGGTCTTTCGAAATTACCCAGACTCTCTTCAAGCTTTACAAGTCAATATTGAACGTGTCATTCATAACATACGACTTGATTTAGTGGAAAAAGTGCTCGAAAATTGGGTTCATCGAATTTGTTCCAGCAGAAGAAGTCGTGGAGGCCATTTGAATGACGTTTTATTTAGAACTTAATTGTATCGATTGTACTTCACATTAAATAAAAAACTTTTGAATTTCCTTAACAATAAGTGTGTTTTTTTATTCAAAGAAATCATATCGCTCTTATTGGAAAAGCCTGTTCTTATTGGGACATAAATACTGTTACACACATTTTATGAAATAACATTAAAAGTAATGATACTTTTGGACCAAATTTGTTGTATATATTTATTGATATATATGGAAAACAAAAAGCAAGCATTCATTCGAAATGTCCGCCTTTGGCCTTCACACATGTCATAAGTCGCATTGGCCAATCATCAATAGCCGCACGCACCTCGTTCATTGGGAAAATGGCCACAGCACGAATCAAATCAGTCTTCAGAGAATCGATGTTGGTGTATCTTTTGTGGCAGACCTTGTTCTTTAAAACTGTAAACAATTTGTAATCCAGTGGAATTAAATCAGGGCTTCTAGAGGGCCATTCATCAGATGAAATGAAAGCTGGTAAATTGTTTTGAAGCAACGTCTCGTTTTAGCCTTATGGCCCGGCGCAGAATCCTGCTGGAAAGTCCATGATTGGCTTTGTAATAGGGAATGCTTAAGTGGCTTCACAAAACGGTTTCTTGCTAAACTTACTTTGGACGATGTGAGTTCGATCGTGACAGTGATGAGTGACGGACGTATCACAGTGAGCAGAATTTGTTATCAGTGTAAATTTGTACATAAAACCACATATTTACATAACCAATTGAATACAAATAACCATTTGAGGTTCCTGAATAATAAACTCATAAAATTTAAAACGATTAACAATTTAATCCAGTGTTATTGCAATAAATATTATGAATGAGCTTGCAGCTCACATTTCAGATAGTAAAAATGTGACAAGCAAAGACTCCCACATCATTAACCAAAACAGAAAACGAAAAAACCACGCAATGAGTGTAAATACGCAAAACAAGTTGTTCAGAGCGAACTATTATTCAGTGCTTGACATTGAAAATGACAAACAACGGGATGACCAAATAATAAGAGAATTTGAGAAACATGTAAATGTTATTAAAGAAAAGACCCAACCAAGCATTGCAAGAAGCGATAATCAAAACAAACCATCCACTAGTAAGAATGTCATTAGTGCCAACAACAATAACAACTTACACACCAAAGTACCACCAATTAATATCATAGATATTGAAACAAAACAATTAATAAAATTTATAAAAAATGGATTGAAAATTAATGAATTTAAAATAAAAGAATTTCGCGATAAAAAATCATTATTTATGAACAATTTACATGACTACTCAAGAGTTAAAGCATATCTTGAAAAAACAAAGGCAAAATTTTTCACATTTACACCAAAAGGTCAAAAAACAAAAACTTTTCTCTTAAAAGGTCTTAATGCAGACACAAATACAAATGAGATTTTAAATGAACTCAATGCCTATCAAGAAGACGATTTACAATTTATCAAAATCAGCAATTTTTCAACAAAAAAATCTAATAAAAATGGTTATGCATTACCAATGTTTTTGGTACAAATCACTGCAGACAGCAATGTCACCAAATTAAAACAAATCAAAACACTATTGCATCACGTCATACATTGGGAACAATTAAAACATCCGGAAATACCACTGTGCAGAAACTGCCAAGGATTTTTCCACAGCGCGGCAAATTGTTTTTTAACACCTCAATGCGTAAAATGCGATCAAACTCACGAAAGAGGAAAATGCTCGTTGGATACAGTGCCATCTACCGAAAGGGAAAAACTATATTGCGTACTTTGTAAAAGTCATGGTCATCCAGCATCCTATAAAGGTTGCGAGGTTTATAGAAATCTTCAACAAAAACTTAGAGAGAGAAAACAAAATAATGTTGTTAATAAATTTAATTCAAATAATTATAATATAGAAGCTGGAATAAGTTTTGCAAACAAAGTAAAAGGAAATAATGCACCATCCCAAACTAATCCAATTATCAATTTACCCAATACATTTATGGAGGAAATGAAAAATATGTTGTTAAATCTAACTACACAAGTGGTTAATCTACAAAAACAACTTCAAATACAAGTCGCGCGTGTGGATACTATCTTTTCTATGTTAGAAGTATAATGGCGTCCAATTATCAGAATAGCGTAAATACTAAGAACCTTAAAATAATACAAATAAATGTAAATTCTATAATTAAAATAAGTCGCAGATATGAGCTTCAAAATTTGCTTGATGATTACGATCCACATATAGTTTTATTAAACGAGACAAAATTAAATTCTAGGCATAAACTAAGATTTCACGGGTATAAAATTATTAGGAAAGACAGACCAGGATCAGTAAGAGGAGGAGGTACAGCCATATTAATTAAAGACAATATTAAGCACATGTGCTACGAAAATCGTACTATAAACTCACTAGAACATCTAGAATGTTGTGTAATCAGAATACCAATTAGAGGAAACAGAAACTTGTTTATAATTTCTGCTTACTATCCAGCAGGAAGTAATAGTAACAGCATAAAAACCGATCTATATAAAGTATTTAGTTCAATGAAACTACACGATCTTAACAATTATTACATCCTAGCCGGAGATCTGAACTGTAAACACATCAACTGGGGAAATCAAACAAATAATCCGAGGGGAAATATGTTGCATAAATGGCTAGACGATTACGAAATAGAATTTAGGTGCAAATTATATGCGTCCACTTTACCATCGTTCCCCAGATGTGGATCCTTCTTAGATATTTGTATAGCTGACTCCAGAATCCTCATAGATGTTGAAAACAATACCCCAAACTGTCTAAAAACGATAAACTACGACAGCGATCACAATGCATTGGAAATCAACGCAACATTGAGTCATGAAAACGATGTACTTACATATTTCAAGGAAGAATCGTTACTTCAATTTAATTTTAAAAATACAAATTGGAAAAGATTTGAGGCCAATATAATGAAGAACATGGACAGTTTTCCCAAAATTCCAAACAATAGAAATTTATTGAACTCTGAAATTGAGGTATTCATTGAAGATTTAAATAACTTAATTATGCTATGCATAGAGAAATCCACACCAAAATTTAGGAAGTCGAACTACTTTTCAAAAATTACTAACACAATTATTAAAAAATTGCAAACAGAAAAAAGTAAAATTCTTACTCATATCAAAAGACACAACAGACTTCAACGCACATTACCCGATTCAGTTATCAACGTTTTAAAGGCTAAACTAAAACTTATTAAAAAGCTTATAGAAGAAAATTTCAAATTAACACTAAATAAAATATTTCAGGACAAACTATCTCATTTACACCCAAGAGATTCTGGTAATATGTTCAGGGAAATAAAGAAATGTTTTAGAAGTAACAAACCTCTAAATCTGATGTATATACATATGGAACCGAATATGGAACATATTTTAAGAAGAGCAGGAATTGAACCAGCTGACCTTGAACGGACAGAATCTGGTCAATTTATAGTTAGGGATGAAATTCAGATACTAGATTCAATTGGGGCATACATAGAATCATTTCATTCTCGAAAGGAGACCGATAATGAGAATACTACTCACACTCTCGTGACAAATTACTTTAACAGTTTTTTGAGTCTAAAAGACGACTTCGAAAGAAATTTTAATCACATCGTTGAGTTTAATGACCAATTGTTATCTAATAGACTCGATGAATCGCAAGCGAGAGAATTTTTTGTGACCTTGGACCAAATTATACATATTTTCCGACAATTAAGAAGTAAACTTTCATCTGGGTTGGATTCCATCCCCAATATAGTCCTAAAGAAATTACCAATACAAATAATATCGCAATATTGTATTCTATTCAACAACATGATAAATAATGCATACTTTCCCAAAATATGGAAAACAGCAAAAGTGGTGTTATTACCAAAAAAGAATAGGAATACAGCCGACTTAAAAAACATAAGAGCTATTAGTCTCCTCCCCAATATAAGCAAGCTTTTTGAAATCTGCATTAACAACGTAATAAACAATATATGCATAGAGAAGAATATAATAAGTGAAAAGCAGTTTGGTTTCAAACACAAACATTCTACTATAAATGCAATACATACCTTAATATCAGATATAAATTGGAATTGGAATAAGGGTTTCTGTACTGGAGCTTGTTTCATTGACATGGAACGAGCATTCGACAGTATATGGATACAGGGTCTTATATATAAATTAAGTAGACTTGACATCCCAATTAGGTTAATAATAATTATATATAATATGTTAAGTAGCCGTGAATTTACTATTTCCCACAAAGACAAAACCAGCACAAAAACGTATATCTACTTAATAGATTTGGTCGAAATGATCAATAATATAATCTCGTTTGCCGATGATATTGTCATTTATCATCCTAATAATAAGATATGCAAAATAAATGATAATTTGCAAAATCAATTTGACATTGTGGAAAAATATACAATGGACTGGATGTTAAAAATAAACATACAAAAATGTGAATCTATTCTCTTCAGACCCCCTGTAGGCAAATGCAATGGCGATATTAGAAAAAATTGGAAACAGTTTGGAATAAAATCAAAAATGAATAATGAGAACATACCCTCAAAAAAAGTTGTAAAATATTTAGGTGTCTATCTAGACAACTTTTTGTACTACAATGTACACATAAAAGAATCTTTACAGAAAGCTTCAAAAGCATATTTTATTCATAGACAATTATTTCAGTCAAAATATATTTCGCAGACTGTTAAGATAATTATGTATCAAAGTCTTATTCGCCCTATAATAACCTACGGATGTCCAATATGGTTTAACATATCTCCCTCTGTAATGGAAACAATTCGAAAGTTTGAGCGTAAATGTTTAAGAGCTTGTACTTCATTGTATAGAACACCTGAAAGTAATTACGAGAAATATGTTAAAAACAAAACATTGTATAAAGAAGCTAATATAATCAGAATAGACAATTTTATAATCCACTTAATACGTAATCATATACAAAGAAGCACATATTGTGATACTAATAATTTAATCAAAGCACCGTATTTCACTTCTGATAATTATTTGCTGAACTCAATTTCAAAGGGTCACGTACCCCCAGAATGCTTTGTGCTTCTGGATAAAAAGGGATATATCCAAAACGAATGTGGCATACCCGTCTTTTACCACATATATAGACGGGCTACAGATAAAGCTATTAGGTTCGTAGAATTTAATAATACTACTAAACGCTACGACTGTAGTACCTCTGATAAAGATAGCAAATTAGCTATAAAATCCACGAAATATTGGTGGTTAAGTTAATATGGCAATACAGTATATTTCCTTTTACTTTAAGACTATTTTAATTTTATCATAACTCCATTAAATACAATTATGTGATGTTTTTTGCTTAAATTTTTCTTCACAACAAACTATAAGTATGAATTGTAAACTCTTACAAATGATGTATTAATCAATGTTTAACACATACCCATATATTATTATAGTATACTAGAGAGCTCTATTAGGGACAGTGTATAAAAACTTACAATTACTGTTGTTTATTGTAGTAATAAGACTTGTATATGAATTTTCCCATCAATCAACAAAAAAAAAAAAAAAAAACTACTTTGGACGATGTTTTGACCCCTTGTTCACAGAAATGCCAGTCAGTGATCCATTCGTAAGAGACGCCCCACCAAACCATGACTGAAGCTGGATGATGGCCCTTTTCGACCCGTAGAATCAGCTCAGATGCTTCCATAGACAACCGTGCATACACCTTATCATTTTGTTTGTTAAATATTTCCTGCACGGTAAAAATTTTATCAACAGGGAACAACATTTTTTCTGTGCACGTTATTAGCGTGCTTCACCAAAAGACGTTTGCATTTTTCTTTCCTATTTTTTTAAAAGCTGCTGTCAACGGTTGAATTCCCGTTGCAATCTAACGCTATAGATGTTAGGTTTTTTAATCCACGTGATATTAATAGGGTGTTCAATATTGAAACAGTATTTATGTCCCAACTAAGTATATATTAACTCTTTCCCTATCTGGTATTTACATGACAGTCCGATTTCCTTGAATTATTAAGACATATTTATTTTCCCTCTGCTTCATTGCACCCACTGTGTGGCTTAAAGGCATTCCACTTCTGCCGCATCCACATCAATTATTTCTTAAGCTTGTTGTGGTCGATGCTATTTCTCTGCTATTCGCAGATGGAATTAAATGCACTTAATTTTTTCTTGGTAAAGTGTTTGTAACATAAACATGTTTACAGACTACTTAGTCTACCGCTCTTTTGTGCGGATTTTATGAACTTTTATTTATGCCCAGTGATTAAGGATAACGTTCTGAAAGTGATAGTATAAATTATGAAATTTATAGAAAACAGGTGCGCCAAAGTTTTACACTTTGAAACTATTTTATGAACGCAAAGAAAACATTATTTCCAGAAGAACAAAAATTTAAAACACTACATTCTGTAATTCCTGCATCAGAGTATTTTTCTAATACAGACAGTTTTCTTTTGCACAATTTGCTGCCGAAGTTGTTTAAAATTTCATTCATAGGTTATTTTTCTTCCGTTGAATAAATGCAAATAGGGGTTTCCTTGAAAAGCAAAGTTTATTGAAGGAATTACGTTTTCTGTTCTGCGGGCTTCCAATGTAGAATCCGTGTTGCTAGAAGAACTTATAAATGGATATGAGTAAGAATTTTTATTTTTGCCTAAAAAATTTATAAAAGGTTGATAAATGGTAAAATAAGACTTAGCTATCATTTATTTTTTTTTTCAAAAATTTAAATATTGGAATCGAAAATGTTTTTATGTACCAAATTTTTTGAAATTTGGTACATACACTTTCTAGTATAAACAGACTATGTATGCCAAGTTTCATCGAAATCGGCCATGCACACTGCCCACACCGCCCACACTATTCAAATCGATTTGTTTCTCATAAAAATTATAATCCTCTTTCATAAAATGTATAAGTTTGTTCATCGAACGGTGAAAGACGGTGAATTTTTGGTGTTATTTTAAAGAATAGTATCCCGTCCTTCATATCGTCGCAGCCGCAACACCGAGCCCACTTCTTTTTATTCCAAGGAAAACTGCAAACGCTGAATTTAATAAATCCATTTCAATTCTTTCATGTCTTCTAAGCTATATATACAATCCAAATAACTTTATTTTTAAATCAAAAAGAAGGTTCTGTATTTCAATAATAATGACATTTCAGTTTTAGCAGTGAAAATATTTTACATGCACAAGCTACTGAGTTGCATGCAAATTTTCATTAGTGGCAATAACGCCCATTTATCACTGGACTTTAGGCACTATAAATCCAATTTCAAGTATTTATATGCATTGGTACTAAAGTTATTAGCAGTTAATTTTGTATAAAATGGCCCCTTTCTGTTAGAGGTACCAAAAGTGGCGTCTATTTCTCTCAAGTTGATGGCGACAGATAAACTATTACTATGTATGTGCGGAATTACAGAATATTCGGATAAGCAGTATAAATGATCTTAGAGAATCAATATTTCACCAAATTTTATCCCTTTGTGTGGGAGGTAATAGAAGAAGTGGACTAATATGACGCTTCTTCGAATTTAGCATGAGATAGAAACAAATATTATCACATGCGCTCCAACCAGACAAACAGACAGACGGACAAACATTGATTAAAATGGCCCAAAACTGTTTTCCGCCAAACAAGCTTGGGGTCTTAGGACACTCCTTCGATGTGTTTCACTTTTTGTCCGTAGCTCGTCACACTAAAGTGAGAGAATAAAAATTGCTACCGCTTCGATTTTTCCCAAATACACAGAATATGCACCAGGCTCTCCCAAATCCAAAACAGTAATTGGATGTTTGGAAACATAATACTTGTAACAGTTATGGGCGAAATACTAAGGCATTTCCGGCAATTTGGGACATTTTTCTTCTTTTCCCTGAATGCCGACATCGCATGCCACATTTTATTCCATCGTTATTTTTATATTTTTTTTACTTTTACTTTTTATGCAACTAGACATCCAAAGGTTGTTTATAAATGATGTTTAATATATTCAATATATTTATTTTCACAACAAAAATTATTTTTCTTATATCCCTTAAATATAAATCAAGATTTAAAAGAGAGATCATTAATCAGAAAATAACATGCAATAAAAATGTTTAAAACATAAATTTTGCAATTATTCGAATTTGCACTCAAATATGTTAAAATGTGTTCTGACTCCGTTAAGTTATTTTAAAGAAATAAAAACAATTTGAAAGGCTGTTTTTAAATGATGTATAAAATAATTTTTAAATAAACAATATTATACAAGAAACAAATATTTATTTTTTAATTTTTTTTCCTTTAAATAAGCTGTGTAATTACCAGACCTCGGTTTTTGCATATTTTTAAATTTGGCGATATACGAATCAAAAATGCAAAATATCAGAAAGATATTTTTAATACTATTTAAAAAATCGTGTCACAAAATTGAAAAATGGGTGATTTCAAAAATCATCAAAAAAAATTTCCTAAATATATAAAAAGTATGGGGTAATTCCAAATGAAACCGACCCACTCTGATCACATATGGGCACTTCTCCAATGTCGAATGCGACATTCGTACGCATTCAAAGTGAAAAAAACATATGCCAAAACATTATTTCATATTGACAAAAGGCGAAACTTATAGCTCTTGATTAGCACTAGAATTGGTGCTAAGGTTGATTTTGGCCAATTGTTAGTTTTCAATATAATTACAAAAAACCAAGCCATTCGCACGCGACAAAAACAGAAGTCGCTTTCAAAGCAAACCAAATGTCATGGATTCATGTATCTTACTAATGTTTTTTATTTTATTCAAAAATATTCAGTACTTTACTTTTTATTAAAATTTAATCACATTCGCACGCGACATGTCGCATGCGACATTTTATTCCATCGTTCTTTTTATGTTTATTTTTTTTACTTTTTATGCAGTTATACATCCAAAGGTTGATTATAAATGATTTTTAATATATTCAATATATTTATTTTCACAACAAAAATTATTTTTATACCCTCACTTTAGTGTGACGAGGGTATATATCATTTGTTACTGAAAAAAGTGTAACACATTTAAGGAGTGACCTAAGGCCCCAAGTATGTTCGGCGGAAATCCGTTTTGGGTCATTTTAAGTCGAATGAGCAATGTCCGTCCGTCTGTCTGCTGGCTGATGCGCACGATAACTCTCGAAAGGAGTAACCGATTGACTTCAAATTTGGTACGTGGTAATATTTTTTCTATCTCCTGCTAAGTTCGAATATGGGTCATAAAATTCATGAAATTCCACATACAGTATTAGTTTATTAAGCCCCTTTTGGTACCTCCCACACAAATGCACCATTTTGCACCAAAAGTTAACAGCTTATAACATTAATACCGGTGTTTAAAAATGCATGGAATTTTGAACAGTGTAATGCTTTTATTGTACCTACAATCCAGTGAAAAATGGGCGTTATTGCCACGCCCCTTTTGGTACCTCCCACACAAAGGTACCATTTTGCACCAAAAGTTAAAAGCTTATAACATTAATACCAGTGTAAAAAAACACTTGCAGTTTTGTACAGTGTAATGTTTTCATAGTGTTTATAGCCCTGTGAAAAATTGGCGTTATCACCACGCAGCTTTTTGTACCTGCCACACAAAATAGCCAAATCATACCAAAAGTTAATAACTCATAACGTTAATAAAGCAGTGCACATAAACGCTTATAATTCGTCACAGTGCAATGTATTTAAAGTATCTATGTACTGTTCAGGGTAAAACAGGCGTATTTATTAAACCCCTTCTGGTACCTCCCACATAAATTGACAGAATAGTTGGTGTAATATTCCAACTCACAAAGTGAGGGTATACCTTAGTCGGTTTACTCGACTGAAACTTTCTTACTTGTTCTTATATCCCTTAAATATAAATCAAGATTTAAAAGAGAGACCATTAATCAGAAAATAGCATGCAATACAAATGTTTAAAACATACATTTTGCAATTATTCGAATTTGCACTCAAATACCGGGTGATTCAAAACACACGCTAAAAAAGTTTTTTAAATAAAACAAAAACGGTTTTGGATATCAATGAAATTCTTTATTCCTGTGAAAGTACGGTCGATGCCATTATGTATGGAACTCGATTTTTTTTGCAAGCCACGCTTGCAGAACTCCAGACGCTGAACCCAATTTTCGACGGTTTTCAATCATAAATCGGCCGATACTGCTGCAATTTCACGTTCGATATTCGTACGAAGTTCATCAATCGTCGCTGGCTTGTTGGCATAGACCATAGACTTGACGTAGCCCCACAGGTAATAGTCAAACGGCTTCAAATCGCACGACCGGTCCAATCGACTGGACCATTTCGTGAGATAACACGTTCTCCAAACTTGGTTTCCAATAATTTGATTGTGGCATTCGCTGTGTGGCTTGTGGCGCCGACCTGTTGGAACCACATGACCTCCAAGTCCATATCATCCAATTGGGGCCAAAAATATTCGGTTATCATTGAACGGTAGCGATTCCCATTCACAGTAACGTGCCGGTCATGATCATCACGGAAGAAGTACGGCCCAATGACGCCGCCGGCCCATAAACCGCACCAAACCGTAATTTTTTCGGGATGCAATGATGACTCATGGAGTGCGTGTGGATTGCTGTCTGACCAATAACGCATATTTTGTTTATTGACGAAGCCATTCAGCCAGAAATGAGCCTCATCGCTGAAGATGATTTTTCGATGAAAATCCGAATCATTTTCAAGCTGTTGCTCAGCCCACTGACTCCGAATTTCGGTAGTAAATTTTAATAATTTCGACTCGTTGTTGGCTCGTATATCTTTCCATTAAGAAATGGCAAACCTAACTGAAGAGAAATGTCAAAAGAGCGGCAAAAAAATGGCGGTGTACTTTTGTAGCGTCCCTGTTGAAAAACCCTTTATTTTAAAATGTGTTATGAATAAATGTAGATTTTGGGAAAATTAGTTAAATTTGATAGATTCCCTATACAAAAAATAGTGATACAACATACTTTATATTTTTTGGCTGCGGTTGACATCTCGTTGGAAATGCCCATATGTAGATTTTGATGCAATTTTGCACGCGTATATTAAAAGACAATGCGTAATTAAAGCCTTTTACCGTTTGACCAATTTCATAGTGGTTTAGCTTTTATAGGGAGCCAAATCTGGTTATCTATAAAATTTTATTTATCATATTTAGCTATTTTGAAGTCGACATAACTTTTGAACGGATTTGAATGATATAAGTACTATTTAAAAGATTTTAACATCCTCTCTAAGAAATCTTCACCAAATTACAAAGAAAAAATATTTGAAAAAGAAATCAACAAACAAAATATAGTTGAAAACACACAAATATTTTTCTTTGTAATTTGGAGAAGATTTTCAGTTACTATAATGTAACTTCTGCACCAATGTCGTCCCCACTCCAAAATTCACACCATCGGTAGAGTACATATGGAGCATTTTTTTTTTTAATTAAGGAATACATAATTCCATTCTGAGATATCTCAATTCATATTTTTAATGTCCGTGAAAAGAGACCGAAATAAACTGTTTTATATAAAATTAGTATTTTTTTAAAAAGTACGCGATAAAAGCCGCAAGAAATTATATTTTCTATTTTTAAATTCTTATGCTTTGTAGCATTAAAATTAACTCGCCCCTGCCTCCAATTTTCATTTAATTGGCTTAATAGTGTGGACATTACTCCCACATTGAAAAAGAACTAACCATATTTGGATTCCTTTTTGGTTCCCATAAGGAACATAGGGTCAGCATAAGGTCTTCGCAGCGCGTACCCGACCCGTTAATACCAGTGCATACAAATACTTGAAATTTTGTACAGTATATTGCTTTTGTAGCGCATATAATCTCGAAAAAAAATTGACATTATTGTACAGCCCCTTTTGGTACCTCCCACACAAATGGACCGTTTTATACCAAAAGTTAAC